>CM070537.1:22122945-22810389 GCA_036346415.1 Raddia guianensis | reverse complement strand
TTGTTGTGATGTACTCGAGATGCGGCGATGTCCATACTGCCTTTGATCTCTTTGACTGGTTGACAGAGAAGGACATTGTTTCTTGGAACACCATGATCACTGCTTTTGTGCAGAATGATTTTGATTTGGAGGGCTTGCTGCTCACTTATCAGATGCAGAAATCAGGTTTTGCTGCGGATTCAGTGACATTGACTGCAGTGTTGTCCGCAGCATCAAATACTGGAGATCTTCATATTGGTAAACAAGCACATAGCTATCTCTTTAGGCATGGCATCGAGGGTGAAGGCTTGGAGCGCTATCTGATAGACATGTATGCCAAATCTGGTCGTGTAGAAATGGCTCAGAGAGTTTTTGATGACTACAAAAACGTTGAGAGAGACGAAGTCACTTGGAATGCCATGATAGCAGGGTACACACGGAGTGGGCAGCCTGAACAGGCGGTTGTAGTGTTTCAGGCAGGTCTTGAGCCTACTTCAGTGACACTTGCTTCAGTGCTACCTGCATGTGATCCGGTTGGAGGGGGCGTCCGTGTAGGGAAGCAGATCCATAGTTTTGCTACGCGTCGTTGTTTGGACACCAATGTCTTTGTTGGTACAGCCCTTGTCGACATGTATGCCAAGTGTGGGGAGATTTCTACTGCTGAACATGTCTTTCGTGGCATGACTGAGAAGAGCACTGTCACCTATACTACGATGATTTCTGCTCTTGGCCAGCATGGTTCCGCCAAAAGAGCACTATCCCTCTTCTACTCGATGAAAGACAGGGGGTTAAAACCTGACGCTGTGACCTTCTTAGCGGCAATTTCAGCATGTAATTATTCTGGCTTGGTTGATGGACTTGCATTGTACAGGTCAATGGAAACATTTGGGCTTTCTGCTACTCCTCAGCACTACTGCTGTGTTGTGGATTTGTTGGCCAAAAGAGCACTATCCCTCTTCTACTCGATGAAAGACAGGGGGTTAAAACCTGACGCTGTGACCTTCTTAGCGGCAATTTCAGCATGTAATTATTCTGGCTTGGTTGATGGACTTGCATTGTACAGGTCAATGGAAACATTTGGGCTTTCTGCTACTCCTCAGCACTACTGCTGTGTTGTGGATTTGTTGGCCAAATCTGGGAGGGTGGATGAAGCATTCGAGTTTGTAGCGGGGCTGGGGCAGGATGGCAATTTTGTCACGATTTGGGGAACATTGCTTGCGTCCTGCAAAGCGCAGGGCAAGCAAGAGTTGGCGAGATTGGTGACTGAGAAGCTGCTTGACATCGAGAAGCAGTATGGTCATGCAGGCTACAATGTTTTGTTGTCACAACTATTTGCCGCTGAAGGTAACTGGAATAGTGTCGACGGTTTGAGAAAGGAGATGAGGCTAAGGGGATTGAGGAAAGTGGTAGGTTCTAGCTGGATCAAAGTACAGGATGCAGCATTGCATAACAGGTTAATGGATCAAAACTCCCCTGGAAATGAGCACATATCATAGATGCCGGTTGGAGAGATACTTGCAGTAGGGCAAATGCTTGGTTTGGAAATATTGCAGATTTGATGAGCTCATGCTAAGAGAATTGCACTCGTCACCTGCGGTTTTAACATGCTTTGCCTTCTCCAAAACCGGTGCAACTCCTACTGGAGTTTGTGACTGGATGAAAACATAGAAAGGACCGCCAGCCTGGAGGCTATGTTCAAACGAAACACATCCATTACGCGCAGAAACCATGATGTCTCGGGGGGAGCCGGGTCGCTGGCGGGCCATGAGATGGCAGGATCGCAGCGGGCTCCAACATTGCAGGTGGCCAAGTCCATGTAACTGGTAGCGAGTTACGAAGGAGTATTGACAAGCTATTTATGCCACAAACAGAGTAGCACCATGCTTAGATCTCGTTTTACTGCGAAACCTGACATGTCTAGTGCACATTTTTCGCTCATACTTCCCCAGACTAGGGCTGTAAAAACACCCATGTAATCGAAGAGACAATCACATCATTACATATATACAGCAATGTAATTATGTAAAATGTAAATGCTTTTACAATCTAACAAAGGTACCAAATAGAAGTCCTAATATACAGACCAAAGTATAGGGTCAGTAGCATCTTCACTTAAAACAAAACCTTTAACATTCTCAAAGCTTTAGTTATAAAAAAAACATCCCCAAAGCTCAGAAGTCCACTAGAGCATTCAAGTTCAAATGAAACATCCAGCAAATGACCCCAGCAATGAAATATGATGTCACTAAATGCCAAATAGAAGGGTCAATATTGATCACTGTATCATACGAATAAAACTCACGATCCAATAAATCAGACATCATGATGGTAAATTAGATGCTTTATTTCAAAATTTCAGTCTCAAAATTAAACTGTTATTTGTTATAAAGGCCGCAGGTTGACTATTCACTACAGTGACACCATCCGATGGTTTGCTCAAATAACCACTGCTTCAGCTGACATTCCTCAGTGGGTGCTTGGACCTTTTTGTTGGTAAAATTCAACTATTGAACATCACCCACCAGTCCATGATAAATGATAACAGATTTACCAATGGCATAGCATGATGTACAATATTGAAGCCACTGAGCCCAGCTTGAATCATCTCTTACGTGCTCTGAGAATCACAAAATTGCTTATATTCACAGTCGCAAAGACCTATTCTCACCTGAAATTGCAATCCAGAAATTAAAGAACGAGTAAAACAAGGAGCTCCTATGAATTTCAGCTGTATAGGTAAAGCATTATCTGAAGCAAATAATTCAACCGACGGAGATGCTATGAGACTAACCCTGCAGACCGACGAACATGACCCCGCCGGGCTTCCCTTTCTCCAGGGTGAACGACGGCTTCCCGGGATCCAGCGTGTTGCAGAGCTTGGCGAAGACGACCTGCAAGAATCAAGATAACCACCACCACAACATCGAGGGGGAAAAAGATTCAGTTTTATCTTTCCTGTCCCAAAATTCTTTGGCCGGGAAGCGAAGCAGCGAGCGAGCGAGGAGGACGGGGATCGCCTGCTGTATGAGGCGCCGGTCGTGGAGGCAGCGGCGGCCTCCGGCGCGTCGCCGGTCTTGGATGCAACGACGGCTT
Source organism: Raddia guianensis (assembly GCA_036346415.1). Classification (NCBI taxonomy): domain Eukaryota; kingdom Viridiplantae; phylum Streptophyta; class Magnoliopsida; order Poales; family Poaceae; genus Raddia; species Raddia guianensis. The sequence goes on along the minus strand of CM070537.1, from coordinate 22,807,317 downwards.
CAGGTCCACATGCAGTGACAGACTGCAGAGGGCAAAAGTGGGTAAATTAAGTGAGCTTTAAATTAAATGATCCGACTCGTAATCGTGGTCGTTGAATGGGGGGAATGGACGGATGAGATCTGCCCTGTCCTGTCCCAAGTCCGAACGCAACGCACCAACCCCCACCTCTCGGGCATCTAGGCGTTGGAGTATTTAAACCAATGTAGCCAGTGGATATCGCTGGGCTTCCTTCCACTGTCTGCTTCCTCGGCGCCCTCGCTGGAAAGCGCCGTCGCCGGGGGTCACGAGCCAGCCTCGGGTAGCCTCGGGTGTTCCTCGCGAGTGCATCGGCGTTCCAGGTGCGTAAGAATGGGTGAAAATGTGGTGTTCTCTGTATGTATGGTGTGGTTTTCGTTGGGGGGAGTATGAGAACTGGAGGGGGTTTATCTGCGGACTGGGGTGGGAATGGGAGCGAACAAGTAGCAAAATTCGGTCGTTTTATCCGTGTTGCTTCGCTTGCGTGCCCTGGCTGGCTGTTTGCTAGTGCTTGGTGAAGAGGGGCGTTTTGTTTTCTTGCGATGTTTCTGATACTGCATTGCAAAAGAGTCTGCCTTGTCTTGACAAAAAAAGAAAAAAAAACTGCCTTTTGAGTGAAAAAAAGGGGGGACAGTCCCGTATATGTATCGAATTAGATTAGCTATCTTGCGTAATGCCTGTGTATTGGATGTTTACAGTATATTAGTGTGGTACCTTACTTCTTCACTTCAAAATCTAAGTGAAACGAAAAAGATATGTACAGGTGTAATTCGAGTTCTTCCTGAAGATAAGACCTGCCATATGCTTAACTGACAAGCCTATTTACTGTTCTTTAATCATGATTATGCGCTGTTGTAGGTTTGTTATGCAAAATGAGGACGGTTGGCAACACTATTCGGGTGTCAGGATTTGCTCTAACTGACAGTGCCGATGATGTCAAGGATTTATTGGAACGAATTGCTGGCACTGGGACTATCTTCGCACTCAAGCTCAGGCGTCCAGAGAAAACCTCCGCAAGCTCAACAGCCTATGCTATTGTTCAGTTCCATGCTGTGCAGCATGCTTCTCGGGTGAAAGATGCAGCTGGAGGAAATGTACTTCTAATTGGAGACTATCGTCTGAAAGTCCAACAAACGAAGCATGATATTATCCCTATACCAAGAACTCCATTTTTTACTCTAGAGGATGCAACACTGCATTTGGGCTGCCTGCTGGAGAAAAGGGTTCTGTCAGTTCTGTGGAGTGCAAAAGAAGTTTTGGTTGAGTTTGGATCTGCTATGAAAACAATTTACTTGTACCTGTTTCACAAGTCAATCAAATATAAACTTCAACTTTCTTTCGAGAGCATAAAGGCGATAGAACTTTACTCTCCTCCTGCTAATAGGTCACAAACAAAGTTCCTTTTGATTCAGGTATGTTTAGCTCTATAGTGTTTATGCACGCTGAAACAGCTCTACATCATTTAACTTGCTTTAACTACTCATTTTTTTTTTCTTAGTGTTGTCGTAAATTGTATGTTTGAAGTATATCCTGTTCCTATGTGTTTATTTACAATGCTTAAAATCTCGCTACTGAAAATATTTAATTAGCAAAAAAATTTTGCATGCAACTTCAAATGGCAAATGGTTCATTTGATTCTCTCTAAAAAAGGTTCAGTTGCACCTGCTTTCTCTGCTGCCAAATCTTGTGCCAAAAAGAGTAAAGAGTTTAATTGTTAGTGTTTATTTTGTTCCCTTTTTGTTGATGATCATTTTGCTATATTTCAAATAGGCAAATAATGTAATCCCATAGGCACTTTGTAGGAATGCAGCCTTGCATGTAGCCTTTGCTCCTACTCTGTCATATACAAGATTGTGGTGTTTCTGTGTTGAGAAGCTAATGGTATTATTTTTTTTTTTTGGTTATCATGCTTGCTTTGCTGCGGTTTACATTCTACTCTTATATCATAGTTCCTGTTAAGTTCTTGGCACTCATACTGTTGAAGGTTATTTAACTGGTCGAAGCATGCATAACTATATAAACATGCTGCCTTCTCATCTGTTGTATTGAACTTTTAATGGTTTACGCTTTTAGAAATAATTCATGTGGTACCATGAAAAGGTTAAAAGTTTCGGAATATACCATCCTACTATCCTACTTCCTACTCGGTGGAAACTGGAAAAACCTGCACCGTTGCATACTGCACGGTCTTGTTGTGGTCTGTGGACTGTGGTGCGGTTGCTGAAGCTATCAGCCGCACCTCTGTGGGCCCGTGCTCTACATCGCTCCAGTGTGCACCGCATGCGCCTCGAGCCTGGATGCGGTGCGGAGAGGAGGGGTTTTTTTTTTTTTGAGAAAAAGGCAGGGAACTGCCTTATATTAATTCAATGGGAGGCACTATTTGGCATGTGCCTGCAATTTTAGCATTTGTGCAGGCACATGCCGTGTACATGCGTGCAGACCTCGCACAAAAAAATTCCACTATCGCAAAACATTTTTACCCAATATTGGAAATGTGAAAAAACAGTAGAAAATTAGTGGAATTTTTTACGCCTGCACGATTTCGCAAATTATACGAGCAAAAAATCTCTCGACGTGAAAAACAGAAAACAAAATAAAATTTATAATATATAGAAAATAAAAGAAATCTATAATAAACAGTAAACAAAATAAATCTATAATAACATAAAACAAAATATATCTATACAAAAATCGACCTCGCACAAAAAATTCCACTATCGCGAAGCGTTTCTTCCATAAATGCAAATGTGGAAAAACAATAGAAAGAAAGTGGATTTTTTGCGCCTGCACGTTTTAACTAATTGCAGGCACCTGCAAAATAGCAATTGCGCAATTCAATAGGACGGTCAAAATTTTAGGGGAAGGTTTAGTAGCGTTCCCCCTGTTTGCGCGGTACAAGAAGTTAAATTATCACAAAATGGGCACCCACCGTCCTCCAAAGACGCAGGACTTCTAGAAGCAAATCAAATAAGGACATCGGCGACAGGTTCTTCGAGTTGAAAATGCGATTGTTCCTTTCGAGCCAGAGACACCATAAGGTTGCCAGCACGATGGATCCAAGACCGGGGGCATGGTTGCATTGCAGTATATCCTCGGTCCACCAGGCGTTGAGATCGTCAGTGTGGGTCACGCAGAGCGGTGTAGGCTTGGGGCGTTGAGCCTGGAAGCCAGGAGGTCCCAAATCTTGGAGTAGGGACACTCGAGGAAGAGGTATTCCGGAGTCTCCAGGCATCTGAGGCAGAGGAGGCAGAGGACACAGAAGTAGTTGTTTGGCAGTCCCCTACACAGGAGGGTGTCAGCAGTCATGACTCTCCTTATGACAGCGTCCAAACGAAGAACTTGCATTTGGAAGGGGCCCACTGCTTCCATGTTAGCGCTGGTCCAGCCGAAGATGTCCTTCCCGAGAACTGCATGCAGTAAGCTGAGCGGACAAAGATGTTCCCGTCTGCGAAGGGACGCCAAACGGCTCGGTCCTGGTGGTGCAGAGAGGAGGGTTGGGTGTGGCTCATAAATCATAGGCTCATACGGTCATACCTCATAGATAGGCTAAGGCAGTTGGGCTACAGTTGAGGCTATTGGGTAAGTGGGCCATGAAGCGCACATGTGAATAGAGCAGGATACCGTACTAGTTGGGCCCGGCCCCAAACTGAAGCCCACCCAGCTTGAGGCCTGGACCTGCCCGTGATCATACCCCATTATCATTGACACAAGGAATCCCACTTGTCAATAAGACAGAGTGGTATATTCTGAAACTTTGATATTTTGGGTGGTACGAAAAGCTTTTTTTTTTTAGGGGCAAAAGCTATTTGTGAAATAGCTGATAGCCTATACAAAATGTTGATCCACCTCATACTAAAAAAAAATGTTGATCCACATAATGGCTAATTTTTTAGTTCTAGTTACTGCTATATCGGGAAGTTTTTGTTGTTAGATTTTAGATGAATTCAATTGAGAAGTGTTGTCATGTTTCAGGTTTGGGCTGTTCCTAAGATTTACAAGTTGCACAGAGATCCATTCAACTATTTCAAGTATGTTCCAGATGATCAATGGACCAGAACAACTGATTTTACTCCATCAAGAAGCATCGGGCAATCATATATTCTCTGTCTGGAGGTACCGCATCAGTGTGATCTCCCAAACATTCATGAATATGTTCATTTCAAAGAGCACAACTGCCACTTTGATTGCAAGAAAGGGGATTCATATTCTTGTGATACTAGGATTGTTCCAATTATAAAATCTAATCGTTATACTAATATTCCCTATGACGTACTCTTCAAAATCAATAGCTTGGTTCAAAATGGGATACTCAGCGGGCCAACACTTGATAGCAGCTTCTTTCGTCTAGTCAACCCAAGAAGAAGACCTATTAATGATATAAAACACGCACTTGAAATGATGTCATATTTGAAAAGGACGTGCTTGGATCCAACAAGCTGGTTACTTGATCGATATTCAGAAATGCAGGGATCACGCTATGCTCTAACTTCACCTTTGATATCTCTGGATGATGGATTGGTTTATATCTACAGGGTGCAAGTTACTCCTGCTAAAGTGTATTTTATTGGACCTGAGATCAATATTTCCAATCGTGTTCTACGGCAGTTTTCCAATGACTTGGATAACTTCCTTCGGATTTCTTTTGTTGATGATGATTGTGGAAAGCTCCATGGAACTGATTTATCATCTGGCAATAATCAGAGAACTGCTCTGTACGGGAGAGTTCTGGATTTCCTTCAAAAAGGCATCTCTATTGGTAGCAAGCACTTTGAGTTTCTTGCTTTCTCTTCAAGCCAGCTCCGAGATCACTCTGCATGGATGTTTGCTTCTCGCCCGGGGTTAACTGCATGTGATATCAGGAACTGGATGGGAGACTTCCGTAGTATCAGAAATGTAGCAAAGTATGGGGCAAGGCTTGGTCAGTCTTTTAGCTCCTCAACTAAAGCCTTAAAAGCTAAGAAGTTTGAGGTGGAAGAAATCCCTGATATAACAAATGGTACAAAGCATGTGTTCTCTGATGGAATTGGAAAGATTTCAGCTGATTTTGCGAATAAAGTTTCTAGGAGGTGCAACTTGATGCACTATACTCCCTCTGTTTTCCAAATAAGATATGGAGGTTACAAAGGTGTTGTTGCTATTGACCCTGGATCACACCGGAAGCTTTCCTTGAGAAAAAGTATGTCAAAGTTTGAGTCAGAGAATACCACACTGGATGTCCTCGGTTACAGCAAGTACCAGCCGTGCTTCCTCAATCGGCAGTTGATTACTCTTCTTTCAACACTAGGCGTAGAAGATAGCGCCTTTGAATCGAAGCAAAAAAAAAGAAGTGAAACTGTTGAACGAAATGTTAACTGATTTTTTTTTTTGAACGAACGGGGCAGGCGCTCTGCCATTTCATTAAGGAGAAGAGAACTGTACACTGTACAAGGACCTAGCCACGGCTAGGAAAACAGAAAGAGATTACATTGGAACGACAAGGAGCCCCATGCTCCACCCCCTCACCTCCTCCAAGATTCTATCAACTAGCGCCCTAGAAGGAAGATTCTTATGCTGAAAAATGCGTCTATTCCTTTCCTTCCAAAGATTTCAAATAGTGTAGACTATGAGACCATTTAGGGCCTTCTTGGTAGCTTTGTTGGCTGTTTGGAAAGAGGTTGCGATCCACCAGTCGCAGAAACTCATGTTGTTTGTCCATCTAGGCGTTTGAGGGTATTGATTGAGAACCTTATTCCAAACTCTTATAGAGTACGAACAATGAAGAGCCAAGTGATTGATGGTTTCCGGATAATTTTGGCATAAAAAGAATGATGGGTGGTGAGGCCAACCTTTTCGAGCCAGACGTCACCAGATGTATGCGCCCACGGGCGAGAGACCGAGCAAAAATTTGCATTTGTTTTCATCTGCGCTTTCCATATGGTGTCTCCAAGGACCAACCCGATCGCTTGTAAATTGGAGTCGATAAGCCGACCTAGTGGAGAACCGACCATCCGAGCTTGGAGTCCAAATGATCTCATCAACTGCATGTGTGAGCGTCACACCACGAAATTGGCTCCAAAGGTGGAGATAATCCTGAAGCTGCTCCACCGTGTTGAGATGTCGCACCATGACTATCCATCTATCATTGGGAAGCAAATCTGCGACGGTATAATCCTTTCCTCTTACGATTTTGAAGAGGTGGGGCGCAATGTTACACGGTGCCGACCCCTGCAGCCAGTTGTCCAGCCAAAAGTTAGCCTTCCGCCATTCGGACGGTGACGCGAGTGGTCTGCGAAAAGCGCTTTGTCGAATCATTGCGAGGTACCGGAGAGCCCTTCCAAGGTCTGAATGGGTCGGTCCGGTCAAGCCATAACCACCTCAAACGAAGTCTTGTACCAAATTTCAAGATCCAGGTGCCAAGGCCACCCAACTTCTTTGGTCGGCACACGCTTGACCGATTGACAAGAGAGTGCCCACCATCTGGATGACTCTCTCCCCACCGGAGAAAGGCTCGACGGATTTTGTCCAACCTCTTTGAAACCCACTTGGGTATTGGGAAAGTTGACATGAAGTACGTAGGCAGAGCTGAGAGGACAGTGTTAACGAGCGTAAGCCGACCGGCCTTGGTCAAGAGGCTTCCCTTCCATCCTTGAAGTCGTTTTTGCACTTTCTCAATTAGGGGGAGAAAGTGCACCTTCTTGAGCTTATGTTGGTGAAGGGGAAGCCCAAGAAACGTGCAGGGGAAGGAATCTCTCCTACCGGGGAAGGACATTAAGATGTCATCTAGCTCTTCTGGTCTACAATGAATAGGGTAGGCAGCACTCTTGGCAAGATTAGTGTGGAGTCCAGACGCCTTTCCAAAGCCTTCGAGTATATTCATAGTCGCCTCAATTTCACTGCGTACCGGATTTATGAGGATGGCCGCGTCATCGGTAGTAGGAAGTCCGCATGGAGACCGTCCGCGAGTTGATAGCGTAAAGAACATTATTTTCCGTGTGCGAAGGAAGAGCCATTGGATAGGATCAATGGCCAAAATGAACAACATGGGCGAGATAGGATCCCTTGTCTAACTCTCTTGCGTGATAAAAGGGGACCCGAGTGCCATTGAGAAGGACGGAGAGGAGGCCGACCCTAGAAGGAGGAGATCCAATTGCACCGGCGTTGGCCAAAGCCCATATGTTGTAGAACCTCTAGTAGATAGCCCCAATGAATCGAGTCGAAAGCCTTGGAGAAGTCAATTTTGAGGAATATAGTTGAGGTCTTCGATGCGTTGGTGGTCTTGAATGACGCTCGATGTGAAGGAAGTTGTCTTGAATTGCACGACCTTTGATGAAGGCACTTTGATTTCGTGAGACTAGGCTATCTAAATGAGGGCCAATCTGGCCAAGAGTTTGGATAGAAGTTCTTCAAGCCGTGGATTAGACCGATCGGGCGAAAGTCGCTGCTTGCAAACCGTGTTCCTTCTTTTGCAGGAGGACGATGTTAGCTGTGTTTAGGAGATTAAACGAGGCCGAGTTTTGGTTGTAAAGGTGGTGAAAGGCATTGATGATGTCCTCTTTAATCGTGTCCCAACAAACACGATAGAATAAGCCCGTAAAGCCATCCGGGCCAGGCGCCTTATCTAGTGGGCTGGAAAGTACGACTTGCGTGGTCTGACACCAACGACGGTAAAGCTCTCAAGTAAGTCTCGGGGAAGAGGAGCTCCCAAGCTGCAGTGCAAAAGGCACGATCTATTCTCGTGTGGGTAGGATTGACCCGCTCGTTGCTCCAGGTGAAGCGACGACCCGAGAGGTAAATTTCTTTCAGTTCAAGGTTGTTGATCATTGAGCGGAAGGCAAACATAAGCGACGGGTTGAGGTTGCAATTGTTTTTGTCATGACTTGGTAGATAAGGTTGAAATCCCCAAGATGAGCCAGGAAGAGTAGTCGGTGCATGGGTGGCAATCTCTTGAAGAAAGAGGAGTTTATTTGTTGTGGGATGGGCCATAGACAAGCGTGATGCGCCAGAGAGGTTTGTCAGTTTTGACTTGATGGTTGCCGAGACACAGTTAGACGTGCTAACGATGTCGTCCAACTGAAAGTAATCTTCATGCGCTAATAGAAGGATCCCTTCCCTTGTTCCAGAAGCTGGAAGACAAGCAAAAGAGGACATGAAGGAGCGACCGGTATGATCCAACACAACTTGAGCATCCACAACATCTAGTTTTGTTTCTTGGATGCAAACCAGCGAAGCTCCAGATGAGGAGATGAGATTTCGAAGAACACTTCGCCTTGCACCCGAATTGAGGCCTCTGACGTTCCAGTTGAGGATATGTGAAGTCATTTGGGAGACAAAGAAGCATCGGACCCCGATCGTGGATTGCTCGAAGAGGTGGCACCGAAGGTTGTCGGTTGACCAACCCCGCCAATTGCGGGGATCATCAAGAGGAGGCCGAGAGGTCGCCAACGCAATGGCCGCATCGATGGGTAGAGACTTTTTCGGAGGCGGAGAGAAGGTCTAGGGTGCCATCAGGCTTGGCACGGGAATCGAACCACGGCTCTAGGCGCTTGGCGATGAGCTTCTTGGCCTTCTCCTCTACTGGTAGCCTTGACATAGGTTTAGCCGCAAGACGGGAGCTTCGCGTAGCAAAGAATCGCGTCGAAGCAACGGTCATGGGTGGTGCGTTGCTCTTCCGGTAAAAACTTGGAGGATAGGGGTTTCACGGGGATGAAAAAGCTTGAGACGCCAGAGCAAGGCGGCGAAAACGTGGGGAGGCTGCCGTCGGGTTTAGGGCCTCCGAGCCACCTTGGGAGGTCGGTGGGGCATCCTCCGTCACTAAGCTCGTGGAGTCTGCGTTGGCGAAGGATCCCTTCGCCAAAAGGGATTTGGGGTGAGTTGTAGTTGAGGTGGTGTTATCTCTTGGATGAGAGGGGCGCTCCATGCTCCGAGTTGGGACCATAATCATCATTGGTTAGAACTGTGGTCACATCAACCTCGACCTCGGCATCCCTCGGGTCCCGGAGCCAATGCCGAAGTGGAAGAAGACACCTTCGCCACTCCCAAACAGGCTTCGAGGAGGAGAATTACGGACCACCCGGTGTTTACGCTTGTTGTGCCCTTTTTACGAAGGCTCAATTTTGCCTCGACATGTCGGCCACCGAAAGGGCCCTTTTGAAAGCCGAGGTGTTGCGGGCGACCTTGGGTGACGGAGTAAGAGCGAGAGTCTCCTTGGTGTGGAACTTGGACTCACGGTGTCGATGACCGAGTTAAGGTGGTGATGGCGGTGGCGTGGCAAAGTGTTCGTGGGCGATCCGACCGGGCCTTCTCTCCATCCACCGCACCTAGGTGCCAATCTAGGCGAGAGCGGTCGCCAAGACGCGGAAGCCCACCGAGAAATCTTCAATGACATCCAAGTGGATGAAAATGTGAATGTGTCCACTATCTTGGGAGAGCCGCACCTTTCTCTAGGTTAGGAACGACAATAGAGGTAGTGAATTTTGGGATGCCAATTGGCTCGCCGCCCAAGCCCACACATTCGTGGTGACCGACTTTTTTTTGACGGCGGGTGCACTTCAAAGCACTTGGAGCACACAAGTCGAACCAATAATGCTTTGAATGGTGGCCTCATCTCGCACATGCATAGGAACATTCTCTAGGCGAGGCGCACCAAAGCGAAGAGGGTGGGCTCTTCGACTAGGCGGGCGAACGTCAAGGGTAGCCTCAAGTTCGTCGTGGGCGGATGAAGCTCTTTGAACGGCATGGCGTCGGCTTAGGTCACCCTGAACCGCCTGGTCGAATAGGGTAAAGAAGCGGTGAACGGTGCTTGAGAGTAGAATCGTTGGATAGCGGCGATTCTTGGGATATATGTCCGCTGCGCTTGCAGCGTCGACAACGAATTGGGTCCTCGCACTCACCGCCAAGTGGCTCAACTCGAGCGTGAAGGCAGCGAGAGTGGCGGAGACGGGAGCTCGCCCGGCTGTCGCGGAAGGTAGAGCAATGAAGACGCCGATCACCACGATTTGGAGTCATAAGGGCTGCAGATAGGTCTCGCGCGCAAGAATGCCGAAGCGTAAGCGATGCCCGGCCGTCCTCGCGGCGACGCCGCTTTGAGCGAACTAGAGTCCACTCCGCCTCGGAAGGATCTTTCAGTAAGGCGAACGACTTGATGTTGAGAGGCCGAAGGGCAGCCATGACGTGCTTCTTGGTGGGGCATTGAGAACCGAGCCGTTGCTTAAGACAAGACCGAAGTGGAGCCACGAAGGGGAGGCGGGCGGCGACCTCGGCGGCGCGGGAAGGAGCACGGAGCAGGAAGGCATGATTGGGGCGAAGGCGACGCGAGCAAGCTCGTGGAGGACGGGCTCGCGATGGGCGGTGTCGCGGAGTTCGGGAGCTTGGGAAGAAAGACGCCGTGAACTCAACGAACTCAGGCGAGCTCCAACGACGGCAATAACGAGGGCGAGGACGAGGGGTAGCGACGGCGGAGAGAGGAGGAAGACGCCGGCGGCGGCGTCGGTGTGGCGGAGGAGGCCGAGGGAGGCCGAGGAGCGAGTGGAGGCGGCGCGGAGGTGGAGGCGTCGGAGGTGGAGGAGGCGCCGCATCGGAGGTGGAGGAGGCGCGAGGTGGAGGCGTCGGAGGAGGAGGCGGCGCGGCGGAGGTGGAGGCGCGCGGAGGTGGAGGAGGCGGCGTCGGAGGTGGAGGGACGCCGGCGGCGGGGTGGGCGGGGCGGGGAGGCGGCGTCGGTGGCGGTGGTGGAGGCCGAGACGTGGGAGCCGAGGGAGCGAGGGAGGCGGCGAGAGAGGCGGCGCGGAGGTGGAGGGACGTCGGCGGCGGCGGCGGCTAGGGGGAAACCCTAGTCGCCCGCGGGTCGCACGCGCGCGGCCTTCTGGCTCTCTAACATCCTTTTATTTTTAATGTTAACTGATTCACACGCTGCTATTAGAGCAATTGAACTTATGCCCATGGGGGAAATAACCAATACAGTTAAAAAATTACTGTTGTGTGGATACCTGCCTGATCATGAACCATATCTTTCTATGTTGCTTCAAACCTTTAGAGCATCCAAGTTGCAAGAATTGAAAACAAAATCAAGGATATTCATCCGAGAAGGACGAGCAATGATGGGATGCTTGGATGAAACCTGCTCATTGAACTATGGCCAGGTATTCATTCAAATTTCTGCTGGGGCAAATGATCATGATCATCACAAGGTCATTGTAAAAGAAAACGTTGTCGTTGCCAAAAACCCTTGTCTACACCCAGGTGATATCCGGGTTCTCCAGGCTATCGATGTTCCTGCTCTGCGTCACATGGTTGACTGTGTTGTGTTTCCACAGAAAGGGCCAAGGCAAGTACTATATGATAATATATTCCTGTTTGTTTTCTTGTATGCTTTTTATAAAAATCTCATTTCTAGGAACATGTTTTTTTGGTATTTCTTTTCGATGATAATAATGGTACGTCTTTGGATAAAACAGCATGTCTGTTATGATAAGTGGTGGGAACAGATCACGGGCATGAGAATGTGCCGGCATTCTGCTAGAGGTGGGTGGAGTTGCTACCGGCGTGAGTGAAGGGAGAGATGCGAGGCAACAAGATAAATCTTTATTGTTTTCTTTAACTAACTAGACGGCTTAATCCTTTATAGGATGCAGCTTAATGATAGCAACAACCAACGATCCCAAGGATCATTTGGTTCAAAAAAGATCCCAAGGATCATCGATAACTAAACGACTAACTAAGGATAAGACCCAATTAACTAATCCTGCGGCTGGAAGCAGGCTGAGCCGTAGCTGGGCATCACCTCCTTCTCCTGGTATAGGTTTGGCCAAAGCCCAAAGGGAGAAGTAGGAGAATGATTGAAAAGGGATGAATAGTAATAGGATTGTCTATGTATAGGGCTTTGCATTGGACATGCCCTAAGAGGCTAGAGCCAGTGAAGGGAGAGCGACCATAGCAACATGAGGTGAGGGACACGAAAGCATCGGGAGAGATGTAGGGGCATGAAACCACCGAGTGGAGGGGGTTAGGAGGTAGTGGCATGGCAGAAGAGCCTAAGAGGCCACACTTCCTGGGAGAGGAATGATAGGAGTGGCGTCGTCAGATAGAGAGAGGAGAAATGCTAGGGTTTGGAGCGAGTGGGTTGATGCTAGAAGAGTGAGCCAGAAATATAGGTGATAGCATAAGTAGGAATTTCCTCAAATTTTTTAACGGAAGGATTGAAGCAGGGTTACAAAAAAGGGCCAAAAAAGATGAGGCCGAAAAACTAAAAATAGCGGGGAAGAAAAATACAACGCCCCTCCCAAGATGCAAACAAGCTAGCTAACTAATAACACAGCGGGCTCCCGACGCCCTCCAAACGCATAGGTCATCCAAAAACAGGTTGAAGAAGGCCATGGGAGACCAGAAGCTTTCTTTAAAAGATTATCAATCAAATTTCTTCAAATTTGAGTGACAAAGTTTTTTTTTTTTAAGAAAAAGGCCATTCGAGTGACTAAGTTTTAAATCGCCTTGGTGTAAGGACCATGGTTTGTTGACGGTAAAGCAGGAGGGTTGCAGACGCAAAATGTCACATTTCAGATGCGGAGATAGTGTGGAAGGGTGCATGCGTTATTCCAGCAAAATGATGTTTTTTTTACGGGGGAGGCAATGGATGACCGGATCGGTTAGGGAGTGTGACTGAACTGTGCAGGAAAAATGGCTGACATGAATCAACAAGGGAGCACGTTCTAGCGAGGGAGTGTGATTTATTGTTCGCTATATCATTACTTGGTTTTCCCTTTGTTATCTAAACCATTTCCAAATTTGGTTGTTCATGCAGGCCACATCCTAATGAATGCTCGGGGAGTGACCTTGATGGGGATACATATTTTGTTTGTTGGGACCAATCTCTGATTCCACCACGTACGGTCAAGCCTATGGACTATACTCCACCACCAACTGAAACATTAGATCATGATGTCACAATTAAGGTATTCTATGGCTCTAAGAAAAATAAATCTTCTTTTGCATCATTCATGCTAACGATTGTTTATCTGTTCTTTTGGAGCAACAACAATTGTTTTATCTGTTGGCATCGACGTGATTGCTACCATTACGTAAATACGTATTGCCTCTACTGTAGCTGCTTTCTCATCAGACTGGATCTTGTTATTCTGAACAGATGACTTTTTTGTCATATTTTTTAGTCATGCAGGATATTAATTTGTTTTTTCACTTTAGATGTGGTGTTATATTTGAATTGAATCCATCATTATGACCGTTTTGAAGATCTTACTCTTCCTACTCTTTGTACTGTGTAATATGTAGCCTAAGTGCCAATACCGTTCCACATGAGTAGCCTCGATTACAGAACTGTATTGACAACTGCCTGCAGAGGGTTATTTGTGCCACTTCGCATACTTGCGGGAGGGGGGTATGATATACATGGTTTCTTGGATTGGAGGTTAAGGGTATCAACATGCATAGTTAAGGGGCTAGGCGAAATAGCCCTTTTCCTTTTCTTTCTTATTTTCTTAATTGTGGAAATGAAATCACTACCTGAATATTGGTAGGGTGGCTACTACTGTTTTTTTTGTCAGAAACTGAAATAGGCTTTTGCTGGTACTCTTGTTGAAAAGTTATGTGTGTTTTTTATTTGAGTACAGTTTATGCATAGTAATTGATTTTGCCGGTACTGTTCTTGCAAAGTCATGTACCTTTTTTTTTAACGAGGACAGTAGGTAAGAAATCTACTGGACATTACAAAGAATTAAGCAAATTCAATTTTGCAAACATACCTTAGAACGTTTTTCAACAAGTCTAATACTCTGCTTTGGAAATGTGCTATTTAATGTGCAGGAAGTACAGGAGTGCTTCGCAAATTACATAATCAATGACAAACTGGGAATCATCTCGAATGCGCATGTAGCCTTTGCTGATAAAGAGCCGCTCAAGGCTGAAAGTAAGCCGTGCATTGCTCTAGCCATGCTCAGTTTTATTGCTGTCGACTTCCCAAAGACGGGAGTACCTGCTCAGATTCCACATGAACTGTATGTCAAGGAATATCCTGATTTCATGGAGAAGCTCGATAAAGCCACGTATTTCTCGGATCGAGTAATTGGGAAACTCTACAGGGAGGCAAAGGATCAGGACCATATCATAGAGATCTTCACAAAGGATGTGGCAAGGCAGTCTTATGACACCAATTTGATTGTTGATGGCTACGAAGTTTACATTCATGAAGCAATGCGGCTTAAGCGAGAGTATGACTTCAAGTTGGGTAATTTGATGGACCACTATGGAATAAAAAGTGAGGCCGAGATTGTCAGTGGATGCATCCTTAAGATGTCAGTGAATTATACCAAGAAAAAAAACGCCAATGCTATTAGATTGGCGATGAAATCTTTGCGGAAAGAAGCAAGGTCATGGTTCAGCGAAGCAAATGAGAAAGCGTACATGCCTCATAATTGTAGGTTCGATGACTTCGATGACTCCGATGCTAAAGCTTCTGCTTGGTATCATGTCACATATCACCCTGAGTACTTCGGCTGCTATAACAAAGAACTTAAGTGGCCACACTTCATCAGTTTCCCATGGTGTGTCTATGACAAGCTGCTGCGCATCAAGCGAAGGAAGAGGTCGCTCAGGAGGATTGAACGTGCCATGTTGATGTTGACTCTCTAGAGGAAGACGGTAAAAAAATTGGACTCGGTTGAGCGTTACCAACAGGTTTGCTCTTGTGCATTTCTACAAACGTTTGCAATAAACATGTTGATTTCGGTGCTTGAATAATCAGTAAGGCAAGTGAACTGCTAATCAAACAGCTGCCATCTGACATCTGTGATGTAAAGACATTTGATCTCTGCCTCTCCGGATGCAGTCGTTCACTGAATTATCTGTGTGTTTTTCTTTTGAGGCAACAAAATATTTATGGTTTGTTTTGTAAAGAACCTACTGTTATCTCCTGCATTTTTTTGAGCCAATTATCTCATGTATTTCGGTAAGATATATATCATGGAAATGTTGAATCTTGTGTTTGAGAACTGCTGCACTGAAATGCACCGAAGATCCAACTTGTGCTTGTATCATTAGGAATTTAGGATCAGTGAAACTTATCTCGCACAATCGAACGTGAGACCCCGATCTAGCTCGATCGAGTCTCCTGTGTTATCCATACTAGTCCTAGTATCGGTATGCTGGTACTGACAATTTACATGATGAATTGTGGCCAAACAATATCTTTATTATTACTCCCTCCGTCCTGTAATATAGTGGATCCTAGAGAATTGATAAAAAAAAAATTAGGATGAGCGGAAAAGACCCCCATGCCCCTCATTTAACGTGGGAGTAAACTAATCCATCAATAGTAAGCAGAGACATCTCTATGCGCAGACAACACGATTGTTGACCGCACGGACAGGGATTTTTTTGCGGCGGCTACAACCGTCAATCTAGGGGATGGGAGATCAACAAACTTTTGGCACTCGCCATGGTATCAGGGGAAGCCTCTCAAACTCCTAGCACCGTCCTGTTACACCTTGCTTACAGGTGAAGGGTCAAAAGTTAAAACGTATTTTGAGAGGTCACAAATTTGCTACAGTAAAACGCAACTCTACATTAATCTGAAACAAACAAGGCCTCAGCCTTGTGGATGCGGCCTTTAAGGGCCATCAACATGGAAGAACAGGCAAAAGAATTCCTGGACACTGTCCTCACATGGGAGAGGGATAGATGCACGTGGAAGTTATCTACCACAGGTTGCTATTCGGCGGCGGCGGCCTACACTATACAGTTTGCTCGCTCCTTCCCGGATCACTGCTACTCGAGGATCTGGCGAGCAAAGGCCGAGCCTAGTCGCCTAGATATAAGTTCTTCGGGAATCATGGGTTGACCCGGAGATTTACGTGGCTCGAGGTATGCCCCCGAGCTTGACCGGCTACTCCAGGCGCTTGTCTGGTGGGCCGTTTGGCCTGGGGCAGGATACGGTCGGTTTATTCATTGTGGGCCTTAATTCTCATGGGCCGGTGATCCATTACCGACAAGACGAATGGTCAAAGGCATGTTCAAAAGTCAACTGCGACAAATATTTGTGACCGGAGAGAGTATTACATTAGTGGAAATAAAAAGTACAACTAACAAAATGACATAAACTCGAAGGAAATATACAGATAAAGACCGAATTATCTTACCCCATACGTTACATCCTACTGTCCTAGTGAGATCCACGAATCCAATCTCCTCAAGCGGTGCTTCACTGTCTTCGTAGATTCCTACCCGTGGTTTAGGTAGCCCTCTCCAAGTGTGAGAAATGTGAGTATAAAACACTTGGCAAGTATAGTAGAGTATGCAATATAAGGCTATAAAGATGTCTTCAACGCAGTCCCGTATATGGTACTAAACCTCTAAAAAGCAGGCTGTACTTTTCCCTTAGGAATCACGTGGGTGTGCCGCGTGTGGGATACTACTATATACTATATGGCTTAAAATAGCGAGCATCTCTAGAAAAGTCCTCAAAACACAACCCCTATTAGCTGAAAATAGGGAGCCCCTATGGAGTTGGAGGATTGGGAGTGGTTTAGGGGAAAGAGAGGGAAATTAGGGAGCAAAAAGGGACTCTTCTAGAGTGTATTTTTTTGTTAAACTCTCAAATAACAATTAGGGGGCTTGATTGGGAGGTCTTATAGAGATGCTCTACGCTGGCCATGTCACCAGCGAAACCGGCTCCATCGGATCGCCAAGCCCAACACATCTCCGCCCGTCCACGCATATTTCATATTCGATTGGTGATCGCCTCGCCTGAGTTTACAGTTCTAGACACCTGGGCACGAGTCCACTACCACCACACGATGCATCGTCGGCCTCGACCTCGGCGTTGTGACCGTCGTCGACTCGTCGATCGGACGACACACTTCGCCAAATTGCCATTGGATTGATGGATCATGATTCACCCCGTCGGCCATCACCATCGAAATATTTGATTGCGTTTTTGCCCGCCACCATCATTTTCAGAGGGACATGATCTCATTTTTTACTTTTATTTGTTTGTTGGCAATAATTTTTATAATGCATTCAATATTGTCTAGTTATATGGTAGTATAAATTTTTTTTATGCTTACATTAGGGGCCTCCGTTTATAATTTCGCTCCAGGCCCCAAAAAATCTAGAGTCGGGCCTGACAGTCGTAGGAGGTTCCTTAATCTCTTGTGGGGGTGGGGGTTGTTGGAAATAATCTAGATAAGGCAGCAGTCCTGATGAGGTAGTAAGAGTACTATGTCTAGTTTGAGTTGGATAAGATTTAGGAGTGTGTGTTCTAGTTGGAGTCAAAGTTGTGTTCGTGTAAGGCACGGTGTGTGCCGGTTATAAAAGCAGCAGGGTGCTGCACGTTGTAAACATACTTAGCGGTGCTGCAAGTCAATAGATCAAGGGATTAAGGGTTAATCAAGCTTTGGCTAATCACGTTCTCGTATTTCTTGCTTCTTCAAGTTCGCTGTGTTTGCAACGTCGGGCGTATTGCAAGATAGTCGACAAGCTAACGCTGAATTGATCCAGGGGAGGATCTAACAGGGGTGGGGTTAGATAGTTGCACATGAATGAGTCCTGACTAATCTAAAATGGTCTGGTGACAGGTTTTATCCCTAAACAGAAAAGCTTCAACTATTCCATAACAAGTGCATGACTACATCGACCTGCTTGGCCCTTAAGGCATGGGTGCTCTAGTGATAAAAGGATCTCAAAACACATTGGAGGCCCAAGACGGATGCGTGCTTTGCAAGGACTCAACTTTGTGGCCGATTTGGAGATAGTCAACCCATTAGTACAAAAAGCCTCTTGTACTGCACCTTGTAAACATACGCACAGAGCCTCTTGATATATATAGAGCATAATGTATCAAGAGATAGTTTAAGTCTCATAATCTTCCTAATTCGTCGAGATCCATCTCTCGTTGAATCCTTCCACCTGAAACCGATCTAGGGGTTCTTGAACCTCAGGATCACAACCCCCTTTGTACCTGTCTCTCAGCATAGTAGAAAGAAACGGTAGGAATATTACTTCCTCGCGAAGGGCCCGAACCAGGGTAAAATTGTCTCTCCGTTCTTGCAATGGCTTACGTCACCGCAAAGTAACTCCTTCTAATGGAAGAAGGCGGGTCTTTTCATAATCAATCTAATAAGCTTGAGCTTTGGGCATATTCTCAAGCATCGATAGACCCAGTTCGGCGACCAATCTAGAAGGCTTACATGTCCATCGGACCCGGTTCGACAGTCACCGAACTTGGTCCGATTAACCATAGAAACCATAGCCTAATAAGCCCACCAAACCCAATTCATTCCGATCGGATTTGATCCGGTGATGATCCAAAGCCAAACACATGCTCATTGGACATGGTACGTACCCCACCGAATCCGGTTCGATCGCAACCCAGAAGATTTACACTTCTATTGGACTAGTCCGATGAAACTTATAAACCTTGGCTCCAAGAAAATTCAATATGTCCAAAACATTTTTAGGATGGAAAAAAAATTACATATCCCCAAAAAACTGACTCCGATTGTGTAGTAACGACGTTTGAACATTAGAGTAAGAAATCTGAATTAGTCCTTAGCACCTTAAATCACCCTTTTTTTTCCATTAGGGCATCTCTACTTTTTTTTTTTTAGGGAAGGGCATCTCTACTCTCTAGTGGAGCCTTTTAAGTGTCCCTAAGCATTTCTCTTCTGGGCTGCTATTTTATTAAGAGATGAAAAAGTATACAAGAGCGCTAGTATACTCCATTTGCAATTGAAGGCATACATCCATGCACATAGATGCCTCCAATTTCCGTTCCTTTAATCGCATGTTAATCAAGGCATCAATCAATATAGAAGTACAAGCGTGAAAACGCGCCTCCTCCGCGCGCCACGTGGCTGGCCTCTCCGGCCGGCGCCTCGACGACCGTCCGACCGCCCGGAGCAATGAGATCTGGCCGTCCGTTCTATTTTTAGCTTCAAAAACATTTTTGTTTCTAGCTGATCACACGGCGGGCGGTTTGGTCAGTTGGCTAGGTTGGGTGGTTCTCGCGCAGGCGAGTGGGGTTCGAGTCCCCGGTCCGCCATTTCTTCGCTTCTGTCGTCTGCTGCTGCGGCGCTATTGTTGCGCCCCGCTTTGGCGCTTTGTACAGCGCTCGCCAGATGGTGCTACTTTCTGCACATACATTATTCTTTGCCGCCTCGCCGACCTCGATGCGTCCGCGACGTGATGCTGTCTTGTGCCTCATCGCTCAGTCGCTGAGCTCAGATCTGAGCCGGAGACTCGCAAAGCGCGCGCCCCATGGGCACGCTATGCAGCTAGTAGAAGTACAAGCGTGAAAACTCTCCTCCCCCGCGGGCCACGTGGCCTATTTTGCTGCCCGTTTCGGCCACGTCGTCACGATTTCGCCCGGCCGTCGGATTCGGCCCGAGCGTCCAGGATTCACCCAGCGATACGTTTTTGCAAAAAAGCCCTTTACTCTTCCCGTAATCAACCTGCGCTCCCTCCTCAGCGCTAGGGATGGCAATCGGGTCGGGTCCATCCGGGTCCAGGTGGTTCAGACCCGGACCCAATTTCATTCTTGGGTCTAAACATGGACCCAGACCCAGAGGGTACCCAGGACCCGTCGGGTACCCAGGACCCGAAACAGCAAACAAGAAATGACATATTTCAGTGTCCGGTGACTCCAGTTCAGTGATCGATTAAGCAGTTCAGTGATTGCTAATCAATAAAATGGACTCCAGTGTTCAATACTCCAGTACCAATCCATTCAATATTCAATTATTACACAAAGACAACTCACAAATAGCAACTGCCTCACAAACAGTAAAGCAAACTCAGAAACAACAATTGTCTTACAAAACAAGTTTTAATCAAATTCTGAATAACAATTGTGGCAATTGGCAAATAGCTAAAATACATCTCAGATGCACATCCACGCCTTATTACATAAACAAGCAGCTTAAGCAATGGTGACATCCGATTCCTCTCAAACCATTTCTTCTTCTTCTTCTTCATCAATTAGGTCACCCAATTTACTAGTAAGATTCTGTACTCATCAATAGCAACTAGCAAGAAACTAGCAATTAGGAGATCGATCTACTAGGAAGGCAAATGAACGGGGAAAAGAAGAATTTAAATCATGCACGGGGAGATCGATTCTGTATTCCTAATTTAAATGAAGAATTTAAATGAACGGGCAAATGAACGGGGAGATGCCGAGTCGTGCCTTCTTGGGCGGCAGCGGCTCGTCGGCTCGTCGCGACGCCGGAGCCGGCGCGGGCTGGGAGTTGGGGGAAGACTGAAGAGGAGACGACCGGCGCGGGCTGGGAGCTGGGGGTTGCGGGCGCCGCCGCGCCGGACGCAGCCGCCGGGCTGGTCGACTGGACGGGGGTGGATTTAGGGGCGGCGGCGGCTAGGGCCTGGGTGGGAGTGTGGAGGCGTGGAGCTGAGGATTTAGGGTTGCTGTCTGTTTGGAACTTGGAAGGGGTGTCTAATATGTACAGTAGTACATGCCCTACATGTCAGTCTGATTTCGAGTCTAAAATGAGACCCGGATCCGGACTCAGACCCGGACCCGGACCCGATACAAAATACCCACGGGTCTCAAATTAGATCCGGACCCGGACCCACGGGTATTATTGCCATCCCTACTCAGCGCCCAGCATGGCAAGCCTAACCCTACCGATGTTCCTGCCCCCAGCGCCCCCGCTCTCCCTCCTCCCCGCCACCTCTCCCCTCTCTCTCGTAGCGTCGCGGCCCCTCTCCCAGTCTCTCCCTCTCCCTCTCCCGCTCCGCCACGTTCTCCTTGACGGCATGGAGGTGGCGGCGGCGGGTGCGTCCTCCCCATCGCGGCGGCGGTGGCTTCCATGTCGACAGCGGCGGCGGCAGCGACACATCTTCCATTGCGGTGGCTCGACCTCGATCCGTCGAGGTACGCGTCCTACAGCCCGTCGCCCCCTTTTTTGCGCCGGCGTCGCCCCGTCTCTCCTGCTCCTACCGGCTACCGCCGTCTTCGGTGGCTTCTTCCCCGTCGTCGTGGGTGCCATCTTCCCCGCCGGCCGGCTGCGCTCGCCGGTCTCCACCTCTCCCCTGGTACGGGTCCCCTTGGAATCCCTTCCTGTGCCCGGTCTCCTCCCCGCCGTTGGACTTGGCCGGCCCGGCGCTCCGCGACGTTCGCCCCTCCGGTAGTCAGATATGGCGCTGGCGCCGCCGTCCCTGCCGGAACCGCCGCCAGCGGCCGCGGTGCTGCGCAACTGCTTCGCCCACCTAGGGTGCATTTGCTATGGTAGAAATCAGATGGAATCCGGCCTTTTGCAATGCCTCTTATGAAGCTTGCTTGCACTGCACTGGGGACAGTTTCATTGACACGGGTAAAAGTGATTGCCAATTTGATGAAAAAATTTCATCAACATTTGGTATTTTGCTGCTCGCCTGCTGATCCAAACGAGTGTATGGCAAGGTTTTTATCATAGTTTGGTTTGATAGTATCCATAAAAACGGATCGTGTTCCAAGCTACCTAAGTTCATATAGTTAAATTGCTGATACATTTTACCACCGTAGAGTGCCATATATTAGCGTGATGCTACAATCCATTATAAGACATGTGTTATGCATGCAGCAATTTCATGCTACTAATGCACAAAATGTTAAGTCATTCTGGTAAGTGCAGTCAGCATTCTAAAATTTAATTATCTAAATCTTTTAGATATTTAGGTTGGATATGTGCAAATCGTATGCTTAGTCTGATCCAAAAGAGTTTTCATAATGTTATTATGGTTACATGAAATTTACGGCTATATGTATTGCTTATAAAATGGATTTGATTTATAATCGATCGAAGTAATGAGTCTTCCTTTGTGGTGATAAATTGCTTACTTAACTCAGTGGTTAGAGCATTGCTTTCATACGGCGGGGGTCATTGGTTCAAATCCAATAGTAGGTAGGTAGATAGAAAAATTACTATATAGCATTGACCTTATTTCGCTTCGCTATCTAATCAAAGAAAACATTGTTTCATGTACTTTTAAATAAAAAAATAGGTCGTTATTGAATAATAATATGCTCTTTCTGGTTTCTCTTAGTTGACGAGTGTAGTTGATATTTGAAAACAATAACGTAAACAATCTATTATGCATGGGCCATGCAACTTATGGAGAGTCATGAGATGCGGCTATGCCAGAAGGAGAATCATATTGCCCAGTTGGATGAATTACTGCTATACGTGCTCTTGTATTGGGATCAATGATCATCATAGGATATATGGGTTCTACATTCTACATTTGATATGATACAACTAGCGTGTTCTAAATGTTAAATGCTAATCACTGCATCTAGGATTTTGTACTTTTTATCCATTCTCTCACTGTTTACTGAAAAACACTCTACACAGCAGTTATTTTAGAGAATATTGTTAAATCAGGTAATATTTTTGCCGCTTGCCATAGCTGTCCTCTTTAAATTGTGTTCTTCACTAATGTACTAAGAAGCTTATTTTTGTACTAAGAAGCTTATTTTAATGAGTAATGCACTAATAGTGGGCTTTTTCATTTTTTAAAACGATGCTCAGTTTTCAGGAAAAAAGAGATGGATTATACATGATTAAATAGCTCAATCCTTCCACTACTACTGCCTATACTTCAATGATGTTGCATTGGCATGTCGTTCTGCCATAACCTTTGCTCTTTGCCTTCAATTCATATAGATAATACATGGAGTGTTCATGTATACGCTGCATTAGATTTTTTTTTATTTATGCACACTTCTATTCTAAATTCTTCTACAATGTAAAAACTCCAAGAGTTTTGGTGAGCTTGCTTCATGGACCAACAAAGTAGCTATACACATAGTTGATGGATGTTCGTTGCAAGAAATAGATTCTGCCCTCTAAGAATGAAGGGACATGTAGCTAAATCTTTGTATGACGCATTCAAAGTTAAAAAATGTGGAAGATTTGGTAATTTAGTCAACATCTGGGATTCTCTTTACATTACATCATTGTGGAAAATGTGTAAATTGTATCTTCATGTTTTCCTGATTTTTAGTCTGCAGATTGGGAATATCGCTTATTTCTAAAATCAATTGGTCTCTAGGTGCCACCCCTCTCCCTGTTTGCTTTGCTTTTTTACCTTCATGTAAGGGTCTAATGGAGGTAGTTATTAAATGTCAGATACAGTCTTCTCCTTACAGTAGGTTTTGTACTAATGCAGGAAAAAAAACTTTATGCTAATACCTCATGGGCCAATGATGATCTTTTGATGCCTTCTTTTATCATGTTCAGTTTTCAGGAATGAAACAAGTTTGGTATGCTTGCAGGAGTTAGCCATTGTAAATACCGGATGTGCCTATAGCAGTTCGTATAAGGAATTTATTTTCCTCCTTTCTTTTTGTTATATGTAAACACACAAGTTACTCTATAGCACCTTTATCATAGGGACAAGCCATAATCTGCCTAAACCAAAAAAAGATAATGTCCAATTTAAAGCTGTTTTATGAAATGTTCTCTTTTTTAATATAGCACCTTTATCATAGGGACAAGCCACAAGTTCTCTTTTTCATAGATTCTTTGCTATTTTTTAATATGATAGGATTTTATCAAATGTTTTATCATTATGCTTTTTTAGCATTTCCTGAAGCTTCTGTCATTTCCTGGCAGGTTATTCCAAAAGAGCCTCCAAAGCCAAAGGGTTAGAAAATCAAAGTAATCCATAATATCACATGATTTTGACAGGTGTTAAAATATACATTATATTGGAGACAGGAAACATAGGAGCATAGGGCGGAATGTCGGAATGCACTCCTATTACTTGTGTGCCTATTACAGTAATACAACATCATATGGCCTGTTTTGTGCGTAGCCTTTGCTGTGCATGGGTACTGTTGGTAACTTTTTAATACTATGGTCCTATTTTCTTAGGAGTACCAGTGTACTAGAGCAACTGCTCTATTTCCTATAAAAAAAAGCGTGGAATTCCTACTTGGATATAGAGTTGTTCTTGCCACTGCAACCCTACATTGGTTAGCTGATTAGCAATTTCTTAGTAAATTTTAGGACCATGTTCTCTACTAGATTGTATCTAGGAATTTTACAGTGTTGTGCTTTTGATCTATTCTTCATAGTCAAGAGTTCGAAGCTATCACCAAATTAGAGGTTCTATCTTTCTATTTTCTTAATTTTTATAGTAATATTACAACATTTGGTTTTATATATTTATGTTTTTTGTGCTAAATTATTTGTAGACTGTCGATTGAATTTAATGGGATATCTACATGTATTTGTTTCCATGTTTGATTGATTTTGTTGAACGTTTGCAAACATATGGTTGACCTGTTTTATTTGGTTTAATGATCATCGTTATATTATGTTGTGGTAATCTTTGCATTTGCTAAAAACGTAACTCAGTGTAATGCAAACTCAAACTCAGCGGGCCATGGGCCTGCCTACTCAACTAGTTATCAACAAACGGAAAGCTGTGTGGCAAGCGCGGCAACAAGACGCTAGCAATCAGAACGCGTAACGCTTGTCAACCCATCCATGTCCACTTCACCCATGGCCATTTCCAACTTTTATAGCACTGCTAGTTGTGATTACTTGATGCTTCCCTATTAACATATATTATGTTGATATTTATGCATGCATTACCACCACCGTCCAAATTTATGTGATATGTTTTTTGATTTGCAGAAGCCTTGACATTCAAATTTATCTCATTATACACTTTCATTCGATACAAATAATATTGCATTGAAATCAAGTTGGAATATATGTAAATCTATATGTTTTTTTATTAAAGATGCATATATATAATTTAGCTAATTGTTGATCAAAACTTATTAAGTTTTATATTTTCAAATCAAAACACATCTCATAAAAATGGATAAAGGGAGTATTCCTTTTCTTATGCATTCCTTGTTCAAAGAAGGATGATACACATGAGAAGAGCTACATAATAATCCGTGGGGTCGTGCACCTCTATATATACTGAATTACTGATGGAGTGGTACATGCTGTACGTGTCGTCTCTGATGGCCATGCATAGAGAGAGAAAAAAAAGGGCAATCATTCGTTCGCAATTAATAGTGATATTAGTGTGTTAATTAAGCTAGGAAAAAAGGACGCACGATGGGTGAGGTGAGGGGTCGCGGCACAATTAACAGCTCACTCTCAGTCCCCGGCCAGTGGTTGCTAGTAGCTAGCCAGTCGATTCGACATATAGCAATGGATGACACATGACAAGCCAGTTCTTCCTTGGCCATGGTCCTTGCCGATCCTACCCACCAATCCAGCTGAGCCAAACCGAGCCAAACCAGCCAATCGTAGAGAAATCAATGATTTTTACGCTTTATACTTATTGCTTTTAAGAAAAAAATAATAAAAAAAATACATTTCTTCCTCGCGATTAAGCAAATCTAGCCTCCTGTCGTCTCCTAAAGGGATGATCATCCCTTCAATGCGTGACAAGGTCCCCTTCGTCAGCTGCCGTCCAACGCGGTATGTTGTTGTATCGCAGTACAAGGCCATGACCATGTGCCTATCACTCTTTCGAAGGATGACGGGTTGTTGTAGTGCGGTCCGGGCGTAGGTCAACAAGGGAATCCTATGAACCAATCGCTCATTCAACGGGCGACGGACCCTGATCGTCCAACGAAGGGGGACACGTCGGTCTCCCACTCACACCTTCAAACCATCCAATGGTCAGTGGGTCCAGTTGATTTTTCAGGGGGCGATCGCACTTTGAACAGGCGACGAGGGTTTTGCGTAAACACCAGACAAAAATATATTTTTATGCGAATGAATTAAAATAAATATAAAATTTTTAAATTTTTAAATCAATGAATCAATGTTATATGGGTTCTACGGTGAGTCGCTGACATATGAATTCTACGTGCAGAGAGCTCACGTGTCATTGACACAACTGCGGGGACATAACCGCCAGGATATGAATCAGTTTCTCCCATTCACACCTTTCCATGCAACCCAAATCCATCACCATTCACCAACCCATCGCTCTCGGATTACTGACTAATTGGGTTGTTCATTTCTGAGCTCTTCTTCTTCAAGCTTCGCGCTGCTCTGCCCATAGTGCCATAGCTCTTCCTTCGCCTCACCACAAACTGGAGCTGCAGGTTGTGGGTTGCCGCCTACCTCATCGATCTGCTCCTTCGATTCGGATGATCGTGTGCCATTCTTGACGATTCCATTTTTTCCATCTTGTGCAGGAAAACCCTGGCTGCATGCTCATGCCCATGCCCATGCCCATGGAGGAAGAAGAAGAGGTCCAAGAAGAGGAGCTTGAGCTTTGCCACGGCAAAGATACAGATAGCGATAGGGATAGGCAGCTGCCGACACCTCCTCTCGCCGTTGATGGCAGAGGCAGTGCGAGCCCCGTGCCGCACCTCTCGCCGTCGATGTCGGTGACGAGCCGGCTGCTGCCGGCAGCTCGGAGTCTGAGATCATCAGGCGAGCAGCAGCAGCAGCATCACCTTCGGTCTGTGTCCTTCTCCAAGTTGTTCACCTTCAGAGTTGCAAGGGCGCCCTCAGCCTCATCACTGTCCTTCCGCTTCGACAGCGCCGACGCCGACGCCGATCCTGCAACGATCTCTTCTTCTTCTTCTGGTGCAGCGGTAAGCATAACAATGAATCAAGAATGGTTCCGGACGGCTGTTGATGATGATAGGAACGCTGTTCTGTTGCATGTTTTTGTCCTGAACATTCAAGACGAAGAAGACGAGCCATGTCGGCATGGAGACGGAGCAGCGGCAGATGAATGTCGGCCGCTCGCAGTCTCTGCCCATGAGCATCAGGAGGTTCGGCTCCCGAGCCAAGTCCTTCAGGAGAGTGGCGGACGCCAGCGCCGCCGTGCACGACGCCAACGCCAACGCCAACGCCAACGCCGGAGCGTTTTTCCGAGTGTCGGTGCTGCCGTCGGCGCCGCCGCTGCCCACGGGATCGAAAGAGGAGGAGGAAAACGAAGCAGGGGCAGCAGTGACTGCTGCCGCTGCCGGCGGCGAGGACATCGGCGAGGAGGAGGCGGTGTGCCGGATCTGCATGGCGGCGTTGCCGGAGACGGAGGGGAGCGGCGGCGAGCTGCTGAAGCTGGAGTGCTGGTGCAAGGGCGAGCTGGCGCTGGCGCACAGGGCTTGCGCCATCAAGTGGTTCAGCATCAAGGGCAACGCCACCTGCGACGTCTGCAGCCAGGAGGTGCGGAACCTTCCCGTCACGCTCCGCCGCATCCACACCGCCCAGGCGCAGGCGGCGGCGGCGGCGGCGGCCGTGGCCGAGGTCGATGCTGCCGCAGCATCCGCAGCCGCAGCCGCAGGTGCTGCTGGGCGCGGCGGCGGGCGGTGGCAATGGCGCGGGACTCCCATCCTGGTGGTGATCAGCATGATGGCCTACTTCTGCTTCCTGGAGCAGCTTTTGGTCGGCGACCACGGCACGGCCGCGCTGGCCATCTCCCTGCCCTTCGCCTGCGTCCTCGGCCTCTTCTCCTCCCTCACCACCACAAAGATGGGTACGACCATGACTCCTGCCTTCCTTGCTTGCAAATTGCAATGGCAATGGCAATGACAATGCCTACTCTGCTCTGCTCTACCTGATTGGTGTGCAAGTGCAGTGTCCAGGAGATACGTGTGGATCCACTCGGCGGTTCAGTTCCTCTGCATCGTGCTCTTCACCCACCTCTTCTACAGATACGTACGTAGTACAAGAGATTCTTTGCTGCAACTGCAACTGCAAGTAACAAGAACGGATGAATGAAATGCAGGTGCGGTTGCAGGCGGTGATCGCCATCATCCTGTCCACCTTCGCCGGCTTCGGCGTCGCCGTCTGCACCAACGCCGTCCTCCTCCAGATCATCACATGGAACTCTGCCCCCACGACATCACCTCAGCAGCAACAGCAACAACAACAGCAGCAAGCAGAAGCAGGGCACCCGCCGCCGGCGGATCAGGATCTTGAGAGCGCTCTGCCTCCGCCGTAGAGATATGGTTATGCTTGCCATCACCATCGGACGTGGATCCTCTGCTGTTGAGTTCCTAACATATGGGTCCAAGCCTGAAGCCTCGTACGGTCTACATGTCAGTGACTCACAACATGACACGACAGAGGGGACAATGGCAAGGCAATGAATCTCCTTCCATCACCATCACATACAGTTCAGTCCAATCCACCGTGCTTTGCTCACTTCCGCTTGGCTTGTACTGTACATAAGTAGAAACGGTTGGCCTTATTTGCTGCATGTATGAATGAACCCCCACATTTTTGTACTACAAATATACGAGTGATCGAGTGAGCCTGAGATCCATCCTTCTTCGAACAGACATCCAAGGAATCAACTAAAGCAAAGGATCGTTTGCTTGCTTTTATTCGATTCGATTTGTTCTAATCTCAGCATACACACATTCAAGTCCAACTCCGCAAGCCCTCCGCAAGATGACCACTCACTGAGTCACTGTACTTAACCACCTATATACTACTACCTCTGTTTTTTAATGTTTGTTACTATTGATTTTTGGACAACCCTTTTGACCATTCATCTTATTCAAAAAAATTAGTGCAAACATGTAAAAATATAAGGCATTTTAAAATATGTTTAATGATAAAACAGATCACAATAAAATAAATAATATTTACATATATTTTTTGAATAAGACAAAGGATCAAAAGATAAATCCAAAAGTCAACAGTGAACTAGGAGTATAATTTAGAACAGAGGGAGTAATATTTATTTTGTTGTCCCTTGTTTTATCATTAAATGTATTTTAAGTATTTCATATATTTTTATATATTTGTAAGAAATTTTTGAATAAGATGAATGATCAAATGCTATGTCCAAATGTGAATAGTGACAAACATTTAAAAATGGAGGAAGTACCTTTTTTCTTAAACTTGAAAGGGACACGAAAGGGATGATTGCGGTATGTGTAGGAATTGCACGTCCTATCTCAACCGTTGGTCATGCCTCTCTATCATGTTCCATACACAGCCTTAAACCTTTCTCACATGGTCTTTTTGTAAGGAACTCCTGAACTTTCAAAACAAAGTGACGATCCTTCTCCTTCCACCTCATTCCTCTCGCCCCCTTTACCCTCAACGAGTTGTCCTAGCAACCATAGCTCCGCCCACAGCACGACCAACCGCTGCAGCGTCCAACGCACACTTAGCGTGATCGGTAGGTAGGACGATTCAAGGGGGCACCATGGTCACCAACAAGGGCACGCGGTGGTCGTCTCTAGTGGGCTACAATATTGGGAGCTCATCTGGGTGATGGGAGTGATGGTGGTGTTGCTCAATCAGGGCTGAGTCGAGGAGGCGAGCAGAGCTCAACACAACGAGGTGGTCAGACAACACAATGGTCACTGGCAGGACCCGCGGGTCGTCTCGATCAGGGCGAGGAGGAAGAAAGAGGAAGGGGGAGAGAGAGGAGGAGGAGGAGGAGGAGGAAGAAGAAGAGGGTCCAATTGCTTTGCTTTGTCGGGTCACAACTTTATTGTTCTTCATGGAAGTGCAAGTACAACCTTCTCCCAAACTTCTAGAATTTGTCTGGAAGTGTGATCTAAAAATGATACTCCCTCCATTTATTTTTAGACAAAATTGGTTGTAGGACACTATAAATTTACCCCCTTTACCACGTGACACTCCAAATTTGCATCTCTTCTCGAGCGAGTCGTCCCTCGCGTTCTGAGCCTCCCGGCGTCTCGCTTAAATGCATGCTAGCTAGATGTGCACATTGAACGTCATTCCGTCAGGCTGCTGCTGCCTGCTAGTTTATCATTGTAGCCCCATCGACGTAGCAACAGCAAAAGGGTTGGAAGGACCAAAGGAGTAAGGAGCTCTGGCCGTCGCCCCCGAACGTCCCAGCTCCGGCCGCCGGTGATCGCCAGCTCCGGGCCGGCGCGTCCGCCGTCAGGTGTTTCCTGCGTTGGTCGTTGATCTGTCTTGGGTGTCTAATTGGGTGCGCGAGAGATGGGTGATGAATCGATGAGACGATGTCTTTTTATCGTGTATTCGTGGGTTCTCATTTTCATTTTTTTTTTTTGGGTTTCGTAGGGGAGCGAAGTGGTTTTTCTAGTTCGAAACTTCGAATCAATGAGACAATGACACTTCTTGTTGGGTTTTTAACTTTTTGGACGGCTTGAAACAGCTAAAATACGATCGTTCTTACTAATTTACTTGGGCGCCTTGGTTTTTTGCTTGTGCACATTGAAGAGCAGCATTTTGAAAAAGATGCCATTCTCACCATCGCTTGCCACTATGAACATTGCAATATAAATTTTTTTTCTACTACTCTAAATGATTTCCACTATAAAACATGCCATTCTCACCATATAAACACAACACCCTCAATCCTCTATTGTCACCCTTACGAAAAGACAAGAATAGATTATCTAACCATCTAGCTCACAAAAGTACATTCTTATCCCTCACACTATATATGTATAATCTATCCAACATGCAGGATTAATTGGATGTATCTAAAGTGCATAATACATGTTTGTTTGTTTTTTAGAACATAATACATGTTTGTTGGACCTTAATTTTTTGAATATTTTTTTCCAACGCGATAAAACAATAAATAACTGAAAATAGACCAAGATTTTAGCATAAGATTTTTTACAATTTGAAAAAAAAAAGAAAATAGACTATGATTTTGAAAACAATTATGATTCACATATAGTCGTATTATGAAATAATTCATTATTTTTTTTATTCTAACTTTTATGACCACTTAAAAATTCTGAAAAAACCTTTACAAAATGCACTATAATGTCATGATAATGGCATACAAAAAGATTTAGGCATTAAAAATTAATTTATCAAAAAAAAAAGGAACAACGAACGAAAGGTGTAATGATTTTTTATTCGTTTGTTTTGTGATACATCTTTATTTCCTTAGGTATAAGACGGCATGCAGTGGCGCGCCATGGGCGCGTTTACCCTGCTAGTGGTGTTTTATTCAAGTAGGCATAAAAAAATTCCAAGAGAAAAGAAGATACCAAAAGATTGCTTAGTTAAACTCTAGCTACCTAAAAGTCAGCGCCATGTCAGCTCTAGGGATGTCACATAGCAGTTTTGGACTGAGATGAACTCACTTAAAAAGATTAGGGACCCAAAACTGCAATTTCATAGATTGGGGATCTGGATGAGAATCGACTAATAGTTTAGGGACCGCCCGTGTATTTTACTCTAATTAAAATACTACTATCCAAATGCCCACACATTGTAAACCATATTAGAAGATGTTAATTTTAACGGTGATGGAGTGAATTTTATGGGATGATGTTTGTTAGTGTAATTTTAGTGATGGTGGGGGATTTCATGAGATGACTTTGATAAGCAATTTCGATGACGGTGCGAAGGATTTTAGGGATGATAATGGATTAATAGTGGACCATTTTAGTCAAATGGACTACCACCATCATTGGTCACTATAAACTTTTCGCTGTTACAACCAATTTCTTCCAAAACTATTTTGTCACTCACCAAACTAGAACAAGGCAACTTAAGATCTCAGTCCGGTCCGGTCCAGCCATGTGGGCCTGTATGGCCCATAATTTTGCATAGATCTATGAAAGGCCAGTTTTTTTCCCAAAGGACAATTCCCCGTACTAACGACTACGACAATTTTTCGGATTACCTCTTTCAAACAAAATCACCGGATTACCACTTACCGTTCTATTTCTTCTTTTTTTCCGGCGGCGTCTCCTCCGCCATAGCCATGACCACCTCGACACAACTTTCTCCTTGCCACATGGGCGGACCCACCACTAAGGCACCTTGGGTTCAGGCCCAAGGTAATTTTTTTTTACCTATTTTCCATCAGCTAGTAGTATAGGAAAAAATAGGACCAATTTTTTTTGGCCCATTTACCATCAGCTAGGAGTATGGTCCAATGCAAGCGTCAGTTCGCGTCGAACTGTTTCTTCTCTCCGCTGTCTAGTCGGGCACGAAAGTAAATCACTTAAGTCTTGATAGGAAAGTTCATCAACATCAAAATCCATCTAAAATCTACATGAAAAGAGTTGGAGGGCATAGATGCTTTGAGCGCGCGGAGGAGCACGGCGATGGCAGTTCAATTCCCACCGCATCAGATTGAAAGAGTGTGAGAGAGGGGGGCGCACGGGGGAACCCGGAGGGAGGAACAACTTGGTTTTTTTTACAACATTTGCAATAGCTTTACATTTTATAATGTAAAACACCAATTTTACAGTGACATGTATCTATTAACCTTAATTCTAGAAGCTCAAAAGATCATAGTCTTACCCTAGATAGAAAGAGTTCATTCAGTCATAGATCAAGCAAAAGAGCACATGAAAAAAAAAATCAATCTAACAGCTATTCTGTTTTTCACAATATATCGGATTAGCATGTACGATTCCAACTATAATCCGAATAAAGAAAAAAAACATGCTTTAAATGGAGCGAAGGCGCCTTAAAATTCGTGTACAAACCAAACCTGTATACAGTTCAGGTTGGAATACAGTAATTCCCATAGCTAATCATTGCATCTTGTTCAGGCTTGCTATACACTGGAGCACTGGGTTTATCCGGTGTCCTCGACACGAAACGGCATAGTCAAGGCGTGAGAGTGGCCTCGACACTCGAGCATCCACTGGACCAGACACAAGGCGGCACCGTTGCTTTTTGGAACCGGACCAGGCCTCCAGGCGTCGGTAGAGACCGGTTGTTGACTGCGACGGGAACTCTTCACAAATCCGATAGTTTATCGCTTCAGCGCATATATGATTCGTCCATCCGACAGCAGTAGCTTCACGGAAGCTGTGGAAAATGGCCGGTTTTCACAGTTTAGTCAGGGTATTGTCAGCTGGGGATTAACTATGGAATACGAAACTTCAGGAATTTTTGAAAAGGTTTTGAAAAAAAATTGGCCTCGAATTTAATACTGCAGCATATACTAATAATGTTTTTCACGTCTCATATTTTCATGGAACAAGCACAGCTGGTTTTCTCTCTCTCCTGCATGTCCAAAAGATAAATAAATATAAGCTTTAGAGAATGTTTAATGGGGAAACCTATTTAAATGAATTAGATGAATAGTGTTAGACATCGAATGGATAAGAAATGGGTAAAAGATGTGGTGGAAATATGAACTTAATGAATTGTGTTAGGCATCAAATAGACAAGAATAGCATTTAGCCATTAAAAATGGCCTTAGTGGCACGACGAAACAGCTCTGTTCTCTCTCTAAAAAACAGCTCTGTTTGAACAACTTTAATACACCAACCCACAATGAATGATAAATAACAGCTTTGGAATCTAGGACTAACCCAGTTCAGATCTTACGAGTTTAGCTGTAAGCGAGCATCACTACTAGGTGAAAAAATTTGGAATTCACATCAAAACACCAGCATAGCAGGTTTTTGGCATTTACACTAGAACGATGAGCTGATGAATTATTACTGTTTGACTCCAAAACTACAAAATTCAGATGTCTAGTATTGTATGCAATCCATGAGACCATGACACAGCTCGCTTGTTTGTTATCTCTTGGTTTCATATTGTTAGGTGCTTTACTTTGAAGTATCAATGGTGTGGCAGCAGGGGGACAGACGTAAGCATACCTATAGCACAAAAAAAAAACATAGACATTAATCTTCATTATCTCCAGAATCCAGATACACACTAGAATTTGAAAAGGAGAGAAATGTCTGTTTTCATTAACAAATAGGCAGACCAAAGGCTGCAATACATGTCATATAGGATTCTTTCAAATACTAGATGATATGCAGTCATAATTGTAGCTCTTGAAGATATGTATTTTTTCACAAAGCGGCAATACATATAATCACATCTGTTACAGAAGGCCTGTGTAAGATGCAAGTTGTAATGCCACACAAGGTTAGGTTTGGTGATGAGACAAAATGCCATTTTTAAAATTAGTTCCAAGAAGCACTTTAATGTGAAAAGGTAGATGTGACAAGTTATTGTGCATAAACAGGTCATGTATATCTGGTAATGTCAATTTCTACAGTCCAAATGGTAGATTCTGTGTAGGACTAATCTAGCATTCCAACTACTAAAAGATGCTATTGCTAATAGGGATGGCAACGGGGCCATTCCCCGACGGGGAGTACACCCTGTACCCGTACCCGTACCCGTTATAACCAAAATTCCCCGCTCCCCGTCCCCGTCCCCGGTCGCGGGGAGGATTTTCTGAAAGAAAAAATCTGGGACGAAAATATTCCGCAAAATAGAGGAATGCTAAAATCATCTTGCACTGAACCTTACTCCACGGGCTTTGGCTGAATCTATTCAACCCATAAAAACCCTAATAAGAGAAAGAGCATACACAGAAGTCTAGCAATTGGCTGAAAAGATTGAATAAGCAGGAACAATTTTATGGCCTACGCATGGCAAAATGACAGACCTTGGTGGCTTGGGGGCCGGCGGACTGGTTGAGAGCTTGAGGCAGGATGTCGTGTCTGGGCTCCAAACAGCCACCGTGCCGCCGGATGTGGCTGCGATATACTCAGATGTAAACATCAACAACGAGCAGCCGTGCACCTGTGTGCCCTGTGCCCGTGTAGAACCAGATCAAGCCGCTGCAGAACGACGAGCAGGCGAGCAGCAGCTCGAGGCTGGTGTGCGGTGGCGCCCTGGTAGCAGATGGATCTGGGATTTGGGGGAGGAACGTGATGGTGACGGGTTTGAGATTTTGGGAAGATGGATCTGGGATTTGGGGGAGGAAGGTGACGGCTAGGGTTAGAATGCGGGGCTCGGCTTGCCAGGAGCGGGATTTCGTTTGGGGCCATGGGTGTGGGCGGGCTAGCATGTTACTTATTTTTAGTGGAGGGTCCACCTGTCATAGAATTTAAAAATGTGGAAAAGCAATTTAATAAACCTGATATCTGAAGCACAAGTTATCAACTAAAACCTTAAAAGGTGAGGGATAAAAAACATACTTTGCAAGTTCGAAGCATTCACTTTATAAATGGTAATCCGGAGTGCACATTCCGTGCGTATTCCTCGTAGTCAAAGCCAAAGAATTGCCTCAAGAAAAATTCTTCATAACTGCTTTTGAGTGAAGGAATCACATGGAAAAAACATAGAAGCACAGAACCAGATACATTAAGCTCTTTTATGAAAATGTTCATATTCAGCAATTGATGAAACATATTCAAAGAGTTTTTTTGAAGGATCTATCATAAAAAAATGGGGAAATTTAAACATAAAGAAGAAAAACACTTGATAAGGATACGGTATGCGTTTTGAAAAGAATCGCCACAAAACCAACACAAATGCAACCGTGGACACTGGATTGCACAGCATAACCTGGGTTCCTACTGCCCATATAAAAAAGCCTGAATACCCAGGATGCCGCATAAATCTGTACAGTTAAGCACAATATTAAGGAATTAAACTACTGAATTGATTGGTAGAACTGCCATCATGGTACAGTGTAAATGAATAACATATAAAGAACTGCGATAACAAAACTGACATAACTCAATAATAATTAACAATAATGCAAAGTAAGTTAGTTTATTACCTATAAACTCCATGAGTAATCAACTGATGTTGGTCTTCATGGTAAATTCTTATAACATGCGTAAAGGCACGTCCAGCTGTCACAACAGCAAGTTTTCGAAGGATTTCACCAACAAGCACCATTAAAAGGCCAACATTACTGACAAGCCAGAACTCCTTTAGTTCTGGGAAGAGAAGAGCTTCCGTCAGGTGTTCCAGCATTGCAAAACTCATTGCCAAAATGTATTGGTTGCTGATAAGAAGTGCTGCATGAGAATCGAGAAGGACCTTTATTAACTTACAATATGACAACCCAGTAAAGTTAGGAAAGGTACTGCAGATTCCAATCTAAAGGGCAAGAAAGAAGACAAGAAAAAAAAAGCAGCAATCACAAAATATAACCATGCCTTGTACTCTTTCCAATCGACATATCTCTTCACATTATGGTTTTGGTGCATTGCGCATTTTGTTTCTAGTTTCTACACACAAAAAAACTTCCCATACTGCAGTACTGCACTGTCATTTTAGATAGAATTTAAACAATAAGGGTTTACAGCAAAACAAACAGTTGGTCAATGCCTTGTTTTCAGGAATTGCTTCTGGACTTGTAGTGTATAACAACAAAAAACTCTGTCCCTGTTTTGGTGCACAACTATGAAGCGATCCAAGGCTAAGGCCCAGTTCTTTTCAGCTTAACGGCTTAACAGCTTAACGACTTATCTACGTTTTGAAAACACATATACTTTGAGTTTTTTAATTCCGTTTTTTCGTTGTTTTAAAGCTAGGTCATAACACTTTTAAAAAACAAGTCAAACGAAATGGATCCAAATCTCGAGGCTATCTTGAGAAACTCTCGAAATTCAGTCATTTCAGCCGTTCAACTGTTCAGCCGTTCAGATCAGCTCAAAAGAACAGGGCCTAAGTGAGCTAAGAAAATGTGAGTTGGGAGCCTAAAGAAAGAAAGCAAAGAAAAAAAAACAGGTTACAAAAAAATCAAACACCCAACAAAAAATATTTTATTCCTAATTTAAATTTGACAGTAAAAAACATTTATAGTGGCTAAGAAGTATGGGAGTAATTGTTTGAATAAATTAGTGTCTGCTTGTCAAAAACTACTCCATTGATGAACTGAAATAATACTTTCTGATTTTTACCTGACATCGACCTCTAAGGCTATGATATCTGCCCATTCCCCAACCCCAAAATTCATCACCATCACTGATAGCTTGTTTCTATTAAACTAAACAGAGAATTCCCTAAATTAAGCATCGTAATTGATAGCACGTTTCTACTAAAATTGAACAGAGAATTCCCTAAAGTGTGATTGGCTGGAGGGAATAGAGAAAAGAATGGGAAATGAGTGGTAAGGGTTGTAAAATCTCCTGATTGGATTCCGTCGCTAGGCAAACAGGCTATTAAGTGTAATAGGTCGAAGAGCAAACGCAGTTCATAGAACACAAATGTATACTACATTCTGGCTAATAGTCACTGCAAAGCCGAGCAAAAAAAAAAATCAAGGTAAGTTGACTTGGAAGTAGAATGGAAATATGCAATGCGCCAAAGACTCCATGTAAGCACTATATCAATTCCTGCCAAGCAAATCCCTTGCAACTATAGAAACCAAGCAGAAAAAGATAATTTTTTGCCGAATTACTCCCTACTCCCAAGCAGCTATGAACACATATTTGCTTCAACTACCAAGTGGAGTCACTGGAATCTACACCTACAAAGAAACCTACGTATCTAGAAAATCTCACATGCGCCGCCGAAACCATGCTCAAATCACAAAATTTAATGATGATGATAATAATAATAATAATAACAGGAAAAGCAGAGCGACGACTCACAGGTGGCGGTGACGTTGCCACGGCCATGGAAGGCGGCGGCAAGGACGTACTCGGAGCCATGGAAGAAGACCAGCGCGGCCGCAAACTGCCACGCCTGGGTCCGCGCCGCCATGGCCAGAGAGCGGATGGGATTGAGCTCAAAGCTCGCACAGTCTGAGGAGATGCTTCGCGAGGGGCCAGGAGGTTGAGATGCCGCATGCAGAAACTTTTGCTAGCGACCTGTACGGCAAGGCAGTGGTGAACCGAAGAGAAGAATTTAGATAAGGCAAGCGTAAAATACACTATAGCATAATATATGTCCACAAAAAACATCGAAACACATATTAAGTTTGAATAGTAATGTAAAAAAGCAAATAGTAATAACTAAGAAAGCAATAGTAACATATTGGAAATGGCATATTTTGCAAAATGATAGTGACATATATAGAAATTGTCTAAATCTATAAATCATTAAATCTCTAAATGACTAAATGACTAAATCTATAAATCAGTAGATGACTAAATCTATAAATCTCTAAATGTCTGAATCTCTAAATGACTAAATCTCTAAACGACTAAAAATTAAAATTACCTGAATCTGGGCGTGTGGGGTGTGGCTGTTGGAGGTCGCCGGCCGGCCCTGGCCTCCGGTCGCCGCCTCGCCGGCCTGGCCCCCGGTCGCCGGCCGGATTAGGCTGCCCAGCCCTAGCCGCGGGAGCCCTACTGCCCTAGCAGAGGCCCGCCCAGCGCCCGGACCCAGAGGGAGACAGGAGACGGCGGTCGCCAGCCAGGCGACGGGATACGGCCGTGGACGTTGGACGGTGGAGGGCTGGAGGAAAGGGGCCTGTGAGGGTCGATGGCGGGCGGCGGCCGGTCGGGTCCGTCGGGAGCTGAGATTGAGAGAGGGCGAGATGGAGAGGATTCGGAAATGTGGAGGCCGGGAGCTCGGGAGAGGGGAGGCGTGGAAGGAAAAGTGGTGGGGTGGGCCGGCTGGGCTGCGTCCCCGTGGCAATATAAACCATATTAGAATATGTTAATTTTAACGGGAAAATTAATTATTTGCCTTAAAGTTGAGCTGTCCTTGATTATTTGTCCAAAGTTAAGGTGTCCTTTATTATTTGCTCCACTTGCACCTAGCTGTGACAATTTTATTTCCAGAGAGTTATTTACAAAAATCACAAACCACTCCATCTCCATCTCTCTGTAGGCTCTCTCTCCCTCTCTAATCTCTCTCTCCTATACACTCTCTCCCCCTGTACGCTCTCTCTCCCTCTCTAATCTCTCTCTCCTGTGAGTACATTTTAACAGTTCGCATGTATATACACCACGAAGATGTGAGTACATTTTAACAGTTCGCATCTATATTTTAACAGTTCGCATCTATATACACCATGAAGATATGAGTATATTTTAACAGTTCGCATGTATATGACATAATTATTGTGAAATTGTAATGTACCCGGTCATGTATTAGGAAGGCTCAATACACGTATATAAACCACGAACACAAAACATAGCTTATAACAGATCGTTGTTCGCGTGTAAAT
This sequence comes from Raddia guianensis, assembly GCA_036346415.1. Taxonomy (NCBI): domain Eukaryota; kingdom Viridiplantae; phylum Streptophyta; class Magnoliopsida; order Poales; family Poaceae; genus Raddia; species Raddia guianensis. The sequence goes on along the minus strand of CM070537.1, from coordinate 22,768,503 downwards.
TTTAACACTTCGCATATATGTACACCACTAGTGGTGCCCAACGGGCGGTTGAGTTCGCCCTTGTTTCAGACCCGTTTGGTTCGTTATCGCGAACCAGCCAGCCGGCCATTGGGCCAAAGTCTCGCCCGAGTTGATTCGCCAGACAAGAACGAACTGAATCGCAAATTTTTTTTATATGGGGTGGTTTATTTTAATTAAAAAATCTAAATAAATTAAGAAAAAACCACTATATTTTACAAACATACACTATAAATTACGTAAATACACTATATATCATTAGAAATATATATAAATAAATATATTTAATTAAATAAATATGCTCCAGTGACAAACCGAAAGGGCCAAAACCGAGAAAGGCGGACCATAACTATCTGAACCTAACTGGCCGCCCTGGCCGAGGCCTCGGCCGAGTTCGATTCGATTAACCAACCGGCCGACCGATTCGGTGAATAGTGCGGGCTGTCCCGGTTCGGCCTTGTTGGGCCGGCCCGTTTGGCCACCTCTATACACCACAAATGCATATTGACTAAGGTAGTGCATACACAGCGGTGCATACATAGCGGGGAGGGCGTTGGGGCAGCCAGAGGCGAGGCGAGGGTGGCCGGCCATGGCGCCCCGGTGGTGGGACTAGGGCGACGGCCGTCGAGGACCAAAGCATGGGGACTAGGCGCCGAGAGGAGGAACCAAGTTGGTAGGAAGGGCACCCATGAGGAACCACCGGTGGAGGAAGGGCTCCCACCAGGCGCCGACGGGATGGGAGATGGAGAGGCAGGGCGTAGGCGGGAGGGGAGATGGAGTGATTTGTGATTTTTACAAATAACCCCCTGGAAACAAGATTGTCACAGCTAGGTGTAAGTGGGGCAAATAATCAAGAGCACATCAACTCTGGGCAAATAATCAAGGGCAGTTCAACTTTGGGGCAAATGATCAATTTTGCCAATTTTAACGGTGATGGAGTGAATTTTATGAGATGACGTATAGCAGTGTAATTTTAGTGATGGTGGGGGATTTCATGAGATGACTTTGATAAGCAATTTCGATGACGGTGCGAAGGATTTTAGGGATGATAATGGATTAATAGTGGACCATTTTAGTCAAATGAACTACCACCATCACTGGTCACTAATCTTTTCGTTGTTAAAACCAATTTCTTCCAAAACTACTTTGTCACCTACCAAACTAGATCAAGGCAGCTTAAGATCTCAGTCCGGTCCAGCCACGTGGGCATGTATGGCCCATAATTCTGCATAAATCTATGAAAGGTCAGTTTTTTCCAATGGACAATTCCACGCACTACGACTACGACAATTCACCGGATTATCTCTTCAAAAAAAATCACCGGATTACCACTTACCATTCTATCCCTTCTTTTTCGGCGGCGTCTCCTCCGCCATAGCCATGGCCACCTCGACACAACTTTCTCCTTGCCGTAGGGGCGGACCACCACTAGGGCACCTTGGGTTCAGGCCCGAGGTAAATTTTTTTTAGCCTATTTGCCATCAGCTAGGAGTATAGAGAAAAATCGGTATATATTAGACATACCTGGGCCCAACTTACCCCAGCCGGCCCACCTCTACCACCCACACTATGGCCCACGAGGACGCAGCCCAGCCGGCCCACCCCACCGCCCCACACCACCTTTCATAGATCTATGCAGAATTATGGGCCATACATGCCCACGTGGCTGGACCGAATTGAGATTTTAAGCTGCCTTGTTCTAGTTTGGTAGGTGACAAAGTAGTTTTAGAAGAAATTGGTTTTAACAGCGATTAACAGCGAAAAGTTTATAGTGCCAGTGATGGTGGTAGTCCATTTGACTAAAATGGTCCACTATTAATCCATTATCATCCCTAAAATCCTTCGCACCATAATCAAAATTGCTTATCAAAGTCATCTCATGAAATCCCTCACCATCACTAAAATTACACTAACATACGTCATCCCATAAAATTCACTCCATCACCGTTAAAATTAACATGTCTGAATTATTACTTGTACAGCCAAAGCTGATCCTTTTATACTAGAGCTATATTTTACAATTGTGGAAACTTCTATAGTCCATCAGGAAGAGTTATCTAAAATGCGCTAACTGTCGTACGGTTTCCAATTTTCATCATGTTATCTTTCTTTGCAGCTGAGCTGTTTGTAAACAGAGAAATTGTCCAGCGGTCGCCAGAAAGGCAGAGAAGGGTGAAGCCGGTCCCTCAGAGAGCTCAAGATAGACGTCAGATAGGGAATTTTATGGCATTATCCAAATCATGATTTCTGAAAGAAAAATCCCTGAATACAGTGGCGGATCCACCGCGCAGAAGGCATTGCCTGCTCCGTGAATGTTCAAGGGATTTAGGGTTCATCATCAAAATAAAAAAACTAAATTATATTTATTGAAAAGACACAAACTAGATTATATTTATTCAAATCCGAGATCACACGACACGTGGAAAACCAAACGAGCGAGAGAGAGGCGGCCCTGGATCTGGGATCCAGAGGAGGAGGTGAGGCAGCGGTACCAGAGGCGAGGCAACGCACGGCGGTGAGGCGGCGCCAACGAGGCCATGCACAACGGCAAAGAGGCAACCTGCGAGCGAGGCGGACAGAGGCGGCGGTTAGATCAAATCAAGAACACGCTCCCTTCGATCTAGCTCAATAGATTCCTAACCAAATCCGCCCAAATAGTTGCAACACGATGGGAAAGTGGCAATCGAGAAACAGATCAAGCTACCAATCAAGTTCATACATGCAGGAGGGGAAGACTCGACTCGAATCGAACCGAACCATGGAGAAGAGAAAGATTCGATGGGGAAAAGCTAAGAGATCCCAAAAGCTAATCCTGCTCTTGTGCCGTGGCCTCTTTATGGCGGGAAATTTATCCCATGCCATCCAATTCGTGCGCCTGGCCTTGTATGCCATCCAATTCATCCACGTTCATCCCAGTGACACCATGCGCGCGAATTAGTTACCTACATGCCATTTTGCCCCTTTAATAGCCATTTTGGCTCTTTTCTAATCGTTTTATCGAAATCATTCAGTGAGATGACTATTTTGCCCTTGGTGATTTGGTTGAACCCAACCGTGTAGTGCCTAGGAAGACTGAACACGCAGCCACACACTGAACCCGTGGCTAGGGTTCGTGGGGCGACGGCGGCTGCTTCGTGGGCGACGGCGGAGGCGGCGGAGGCGTCGTGGGCGACGTGGGGTCGCTGCGTCGGGGAGGCGGTGCGGTCGCTCCTACGTCGTGGGTGACGGTGGATTGCGGGCGACGGCGGCGGCGCGGCATCGCGTCGGGGAGGCGAGATGTTTGCTGCGCTGCGTCGATGGCGCGGCGGCGGCGGCTTGAGGGCGGCGGTTATGCGGTCGGCCCGACAACTAGCTGCGATGGTCTGCTGCGATGAAGCGGAGCTGTGGTTTGCGGGCCGGCAGTAGTGGCGAGCAAAATGATGGGTAAATTGATTTCATTCGTTCCCAATTTTAGTTTTTGCTGGCAAATAGATGGATTGATGCCGCGTCGAGTTTTCTTTGTCGGTAGGATTGATGCCACGTCGAGTTTTTGCGTCTCTAACAAAGTTCTGGGGGAGGGTGTGTCGAGTGGTCTAACGGAGGTCGATGAAGTTGCCCCTGCAAGCAGCCAGCACGAACCAGTGGTTGATTTGAATAGCTTAGTACCAGTGGTTGATTGGGATAGCTTAGTGCCGGTGGTTGACGACGATGATCAATATGCTTCTTCAATTCCGGTGGTTGACGAGGATGGCTTGTTTGCACTATTGGGTCTGAGAGATGATGTTTAGGGTACTCCAGGTGGTCCTAGTGCCTCTGCTGAAGAGGATGGAAGTCCTAGTGCCTCCACTGGTAGTGATGGATTGGATGAAGGTACGGAGGGTTCTCCTGTAAATGATTTCATACCTAGTGAATCATTTGCCCAACATGATAAGGAAGATCTCCCAATGTCAGAGGGTACCATATATGGAAGTATGGATGATTTCAGGATGGCACTAAGGCAGCATGCAATAAAAGGACAATTTGTGGTGGTGACAGAGAAATCTGACATAGATAGATTCAGGGGCTATTGCCAGGCTAAGGGTTGTCCTTGGAAAATTGTAGGAAGGGTGATGTGTGATGAAAAGTCTGTCAGGGTACTAACTTTTAACTTTCAACAATTACCTATTTTGTTTTCTGCAATTAGTATTAATTTTTGCTTGTTAATCTTCTCTGCAGATCACTGTGAACAAATTTGAACACTTATGTGCATCGACCGGGAGAATAAAAACCCCTATGGCTAATAAGTTTTGGATAGCAGAGAAGGCAATTACCTATTTGAAAGAGCATCCTAACATGGGAGCCAGAGAGCTGATGTCAGAGTTAGAGAGAAAATACAATATCACGTTGACATATCCAAAAGTATGGAAAGGGAGACAGTTGGCAGCAGAGCAACTTTTTGGATCATGGGAGGAGAGTTTTCAAATGTTGTATAGGTTTAAGGCTGAAGTAGAACTAAGAAACTCTGGAAGTATTGTTGAGACTGATGTACAACAGGATGGAGAGCACACGTATTTCTATAGATTTTTCTATTGTTTCAAGGCTAGCATTGATGGATTTCTGAATGGCTGCAGGCCTTATTTAAGTATTGATTCCACTACACTGAATGGGAGATGGAATGGGCATCTTACAGCAGCTACTGGGTTAGATGGCCACAACTAGATGTATCCTGTTGCCTTTGGCTTCTTTGATGCGGAAACAACGGATAATTGGACTTGGTTCATTGACAAGTTGAAGAAGGCAATAGGAGAGCCAGAGAACCTAGCTATCAATTCTGATGCTTGAAAAGGGCTGGAGAATGCAGTCAAGAGTGTGTACCCTTGGGCTGAGCGCAGAGAGTGTTTCAGACACTTGATGGATAATTTCATCAAGAAATTCCAAGGGCATGTGTTTGGAAATATGTACCCTGCAGTTAGGTCTTACTTGCCATCAAGATTTGAGCACTACATGTCCAAGATATACAATGCCAACACAGATGTCAAACCATGGCTGGATAAGTACCACCACATGTTGTGGATGAGGAGCAGGTTCTCTGAGGAAATAAAGTGTGATTACATCACTAATAGCTTGGCAGAATCTTGGAATGCTTGGGTCAAGGACCTAAAGGATCTTTCCGTTGCAGAGCTTGCCGACTCTATTAGAGCAAAGACAATGATGCTATATGATAGGAGGAGGGTAGGACAAAGGCTGCAGGGGATAATGTTACCTGCTATTGTCCATCGACTCACCAACCAGAGAAACAAGGTCTCAAACCGCAAAAAAGCTTACACCCAAAAAAGCAAAGAAGGGGAAAGCACCGGCCAAGAAGATGGTTTCTTCAACCTGATATGCAATGTAATCTACATGTTCTTTTGTGGCAGCATTAGTATAGCTATGGATGTGTTATTATCTGCATGTTGTGTATGTGAGAACCATGGTTGGATGTCATTTTGTCTATAAAACTAGATTATGTTCCTGCTGTTACTTCTCTGTATGAAAATAGTTCCAGGATATTACCTCTGCCCGCTGTGTATGTGAGAACCATGGTTGGATGTCATTTTGTCTATAAAACTAGATTATGTGCCTTCTGTTACTTCCCTGTATGTGAGAACCATGGATGGATTACTTATGTGTATGTGAGAATTTGGTTATAAGCTATGTATGGATATTGAGGATGGGATTTGCTCAGTGTGCTACAATTATGTTGGTTGTATGAGGTATGCTCACTTATTGAGAGCTTCTATGGAAATCTGAATAAAAGGGCTGCGCTGATGCTGATAGAGGCATGAACTTCACGTTTCATGGTGTATTACAGTTTGATTTCCAACAGAAATTTGGGAAAGATAACCTAACTCAAAAACTGGAAGATGCCATCATGCATGAATCCTGCTTAAGGTGATGTTACCATGTTAGAAGAGAGGAATTTAACCAGAGCAAACTTTAGCTTCAAGCATGGTTAAGAGGGTCTATCTGATAAATAAAATTAAGTAAAGACACTGCATGGTCAAGCATGGGATCAAATGTCCTTATCAGATTTGTCGGTGTAATAAATACCGGGGTACGAAGAGTCCTAAGAAGATCAGGCGGGCCCTACACACCAGGCGGGCGACTAGGCTACGGCGGTGTGGGCGAGCCCTCGGCGCTTCAGACGGGCCCCACGCGTCAAGCGGGCGACGAGCCCCCCATGCGTGGCGAGCCCTCAGCAGCCTCAGCGAGGGCCCCACACGCCGACGGGCGACCAGCCCCAGCGTGCGGGCGAGCCCCTCGGCCTTCAGCGGCCCCACACGTCAGCGGGCGACTGAGCCCCGGCGTGTGGGCGAGCACCAGCGCTTCAGCGGGCCCCACGCGTCAGCGGGCTACAGAGCCCCGGCGTGGGCGAGCCCCCAGCGCTCCAGGCGAGGGCCCCACGTGTCAGGAGGACGCGTGGGCGAACCCCTCGGCGCGCGTAGGGCCTCCCACTGTCGAGCGGGGCCCGCATGGCAGGGAGCGTTCCGAAAGGAGTCTTCTGGGCGAAGGCTTCCCCTGCTGCCAAGGACGAGAACATTCAATGCGACATTACGCGCGGATAGACAGATGAAGAGATGATTACCGCCACAGTGACCTCTGCAGGTCTGACCAATTCTCACTGTGGCGCAGCGGAATTAACCGGCAGAGAGAGAGTTTGCCATCATCAAGCTCGTCGCCCGCGTCGGAAGGAGCAAGCTGGGCCCCACCCGCAGTCTCGCTGGAGCGTCCCTGCGGGTCAGAAGCCACTTGCGAGGCACGCGTGGGCGACGCCGTGCGGCGCAGTAGCAACACGTTTTCGTCTCTCCTGTCGTGTCCCTCATGTCTTATCGGTATCAGATCGAGAATATCAGATTGCCTACTTTCACGGCTCTCTCCGCCAGCTCGAGGCTTGTATAAAAGGGGCGGAGAGAGGAGGGAGAGGGGGTTGGGAAGCATTCTGTAACCACATTCCATACAACCACAACTCGGAAAAGAGCTAAGGCTCGGCAGGAGTAGGACTATTACCCCCGAGGGGGTCCGAACCTGGGTAAACTCTGTGTGTCGCTCCTCGCCGCGTCCCACGTTCGAATCGAACTGAGCTCGGCTGATAGGCTAGCAAGATAGAAATCTGACCAGGGGTGTGATCCGCAGTGGTTGAGCGGAGAACACGCCGTCAAGATTTCATTCTGAAATCATCCGTGGAGGGTATGACCTAATGTTTCTCCCAAAAGGTTTAGGATCAACAAACCAAATAGTACGTGAGATTCTGAGTACATGCAGCAACATTAGATAAGGACATTCTGGCCGATCTTGACAGTGATGTGCCTGAATTTTGCAGTGATGATGGCCAGGAGATCGAAACAGCAGATGATATTGCTTAGGTACATAAGTAATGAAAACATTTCCATACCTTAGTGCCTTTGGGCTAGAAACAGAGAAAGTGCTAAAGTAGAGAATAAATCATGCACAAAGTAGATGCAATTACAAGGTATCAAGAACTGCAATTACATGGTATCAAAGGGACAAATGCTCTCTGGTAAGCAACGCAATTACATGGTATCAAGAACTGCAAATTGCAATTGACAAATTACATGGTATCCACAAACAAAAAGGCCTAAAGACTGTGATCCCCGCATGATCACCAGCTTGGAAGCCTCCTGGCTTCAATGCAGCCCCGTAATCCGCCGCCCCGACGCGCCGGCTCGCCCATAAGCCGCCCGTCTCAGCCCGCAAGCCGCCGCCACCACGACGCAATGACCCTCGACGCGCAAGACGGCGTCACATTGCTGTCGCCACGAGGCAAAGCGCCGCCGCCGCCGCCGTCATCCACGAGGCAGGCGCCGCCGTCGCCCACGCCCAGTGTTAGCCTAAACGCTACACGGTACACGGTCGGCAGAGTCTCGTGTAGCGTATAGACCGTGTACACGCCGTGTACACGGGATTACACGGATTACACGTTTTTGTACTTTTTAATTAAAATACAAATAAAAAACATGTATATGCCTAGAAAACTATATTGACAAGTGGCATAGGTGAATAATATATTTCCAAGATTACACGTGCATTGTAGATTTGTAGTTCATATATAAAAAAATGATTCCAAGTAGTGCAAGTATGCAACAAATGTATCCTTAAGCTGTATGTCACATCTCCTATAGCCTAGACGCCACGCTACACGCTGAAAAACGCCGTGTACGCCGTTTTTTTGCCGTGTCGTGTAGGCCGACTAGGCCGTGCAATTCCGTGTAATTCCGTGTAGCGTGTAATACACCGTTTATGTGCTAAACAGCACAGTAACCCATCGTGTACCGTGTACACGGCCGTGTAGACCGTGTAGGCGAACACTGCCCACGCCACAGCAGCCGACGCCGTCGCCCAGGAACCCTAGCCACGGGTTCAGTGTGACTACGTGCGGGTTCTCTTCCCAGCCACTCCCCTCCCCAAACACGGTTGGGTTCAACCAAATAACAAAGGGCAAAATGGTCAGCTCACCTATAAAATGATTAGAAAAGAAACAAAATGGCAATTAAAGAAGGGGCAAAATGGCATGTAGGTAACTAATTCGCACGCCTGGTGTCACTGGGATGAACGTGGACGAATTGGATGGCATACAAAGCCAGGCGCACGAATTGGATGGCATGGAGCTAAATTTCCCCATTAAATGGCAGAGTCCTTTCAATTCTTTCTAGTGGGCTTGCAATTGTCGGCCCATTATAGGCCCGAGATCTAATATATTCCGTAAGCCCATTAGGACTAAAGGCCAATATCGAAAAATCTCTCCCTGCCCTTGTCTTGCTCTCCCATCAAAACCCCATCCGATTCATGGCAGCAGGGAAGCTTGAAAACATCATGTGTGCCTCGCATGCTGAAGCTGCAGCCAGTGTTAGCCTAAACGGTACACGGTCGGCAGAGTCTCGTCTAGCGTGTAACCCGTGTACACGCCGTGTACACAGGATTACACGGGTTACACGTTTTTGTACTTTTTAATTAAAATACAAATAAAAAACATGTATATGCCTAGAAAACTATACTGACAAGTGGCATAGATGAATAATATATTTCCACGATTACACGTGCATTGTAGATTTGTAGTTCACATATAAAAAAATGATTCCAAGTAGTACAAGTATGCAACAAATGTATCCTCAAACTGTATGTCACATCTCCTATAGCCTAGACGCCACGCTACACGCTGAAAAACGCCGTGTACGCCGTTTTTTTGCCGTGTCGTGTAGGCCGACTAGGCCGTGTAATTTCGTGTAATTCCGTGTAGCGTGTAATACACCGTTTATGTGCTAAACATCACAGTAACCCATCGTGTACCGTGTACATGGCCGTGTAGACCGTGTAGGTGAACACTGGCTGCATCTACTTTATTTGGCCTTCAGGTAGCTTAAGAGATGGGTGCTTGCAATGTGGTAGTTGAAACTGATGCAAAAAACCTTGCTATGCTTCTGGATTCCTCGGAGGAGTATAGAGGTGAGGATGCTGTGATTATTCAGGATATAAGAACCATCAAGATGATGGGTTTCAGTAATTGCAGGATGAAGTACGTCAGTAGAAAGTGCAACGATGTTGCGGATAATCTGGTTAGGTTGGGGGCTGCTCTTGCTCTTGGAGATCCAACCATTTGGATGAAAAATTTCCCTATTGCGGTTTGATACTTAGGCTGGCTCTAACAAGGCCCTTTAAATTTGATCCCCTACAGCTAGATATAGGGGATCCTTTAAAAAAATCCATCCCCTATAAACATGCATGTCTCCAACAGTGATCTCTAAAGTGAATCTCTATCCAACTGCTATGCAGCTGCCGCCGCTGCACTGAAAAACTCGATCGTCTATCCAACAGCTATTATATTCATCGCCTGGTAACAAATTTCACCTACTGTGAATTACATCATCAAGAACTGCGACTACTGTGAATTACATCATCAAGAACTCGAGAAGCAGCCGAGCCGGTGATTCCATGCACAGGTGGATCTACTGAATTCTCAGTCATGACTAGTCAATCCCAGAATCTTGCATTTTTGCATCTATTTCACTTAACACGTTGCAACCACGTCAGGAGCACCAGACGAAAAAAAATCATAGAATCTTGCATTTTTGCATCTATTGCAAACGATGCCCAGTTTTTGACACCTCCGATGAGCAGTTGAGAAAATAAATAAAAAGAGAAGGAACCAAACAAACAACCTTGAGCCTACAGTTGGACCGATTTACAGCACAAATCTCCAGCAGCAGACCTAGGTGGTAACAAACAGCGCAGGTAATCCATGTAGCATTGAGAAGCGCAGAGAATAAACGCCCAAACCACTCAATTACACAAAATGTGCTGATCGCGAACTGGTATGCACCGAGAGGTCCCATGATCTAGTATCTCAACTCTCAGTTGTAGGAGCTGGCTCTGAGGCCGCTGGCGCTACTGGTTTTTGTTGAAGAAGAGGAGAGAGCGCCTTGACAACAATGCTCATGTTGGGCCTGAACTCTGCTTCATATTGCACACAAAGAGCTGCCACAGCAGCAAGCTGCACATGAGAGAGAATAACATCAATAACGTCATTGTTCATCTAGATGATCACACTTCAGTTCTCACGCGAGCGAGACCTTAGCAACTCCCTTCGGAAGATATTCTCCCTTCAACCTAGGATCTACACATTGTTTGACCTTGTCTTCACTCAATCTTTTTTTACATAGAGCTGCTGCCCAAATTCTCTGGTCTATATTCCCTAAATAGTGTATTCTCTCTTGTTGCTATTTTTTTTCGATTCTTTATGGTTTTGATTTCTTCACTAATTACACATCAACGTCTACATGGAGAAATTACATTGATGATCTGGCTAGATAAACACATATTTGTTGACAAAGAAATTCTTGATCTGGCAAGAACTATCATTTTAAGCCTTTCCTTGTTAACTTCACAATGTAAATTAACACAGAATGATATCAAGCAGATAAACATTAAGAACAGATATGCAAACATGGTCACGGTAGAACACAAAGACTGCATTTACTGAAAGACAAGAAGAATGCTAATCTAAGGATAACAAATAATGAACTTATTGATGTTTCAACACTACCAGTGAACGGGTAGTCGCAGTAATTCACAGCGATTATATGCGTCGGCGAGGCAGAGGAGGCGGGCGGCGGTGGGACGAGGAGGCGGCTACCTAGGCAGCGAGGGGCGGCGGAAGGGGACGAGGAGGCGGGCGGCGTCCATGAGGCGAGAGGGGGCGGCGGGAGGAGGAGGCGGACGCGTCGGCTAGGCGATGAGGGCGGCGGCGGGAGGAGGAGGCGTCCAGCGAAGGCGAGGAGGCGGCAATGGAGGATGAGGCGGCGGGACGAGGAGGCGGGTGGCGGCGGAGGGGGCAGAGGAGGCGGGAGGGACGAGGAGGCGGCGGGAGGGCAGAGGCGTACTGTTCCGATCTCACGCGGAGTCTTTGCGATTGAGGATACGGAGCGAGAGACCCAGACATGTACTGCTTCTCTCTCCACCCCAATAAATTAGGGGCTGCTATAAGGGATCTTTGTTGGATGTTTTAGTGAAGCAGTTCATCCCTTAATTTAGGGGTTCAGTGATATATACAGGGTGCTATTGGAGTCAGCCTTAAGCAACCGGTCTGTGCGGTTGCAGCCGAGTGATCGCTGGTCACTCTATATATATATAAAAAAAACCATCCGGTTCCAAACCTCTCGCCATTTCACCTCCTCCTCTCCTTCGCCGGTTTGCCTCCTCAGTCCTCACACGCCATGGCCACCGCAGCGCGAGCCGCCGCCGCCCGCACAGCGCAGCCGCTCCTGCGCTGCTCCTCTTGTCTCGGTGCCTTCCTTCCTCGGCTCGCCCCGCGTGGCGTGGCGCCCGCGGCGTCGGGTCCGTGCGCTGTATGGCGCGGCGGCCCGACTCGTCGTACTCGCCGCTGCGGTCGGGGCAGGGCGGTGACCTCGCGCCCACAGAGATGACGCCTCTGTTCCCCGGATGCGACTACGAGCACTGGCTCATCGTCATGGACAAGCCCGGCGGCGAGGGCGCCACTAAGCAGACTGCTACATCCAGACCCTCGCCAAGGTCGTGGGGAGGTAATCCGTGCGCATCTGACTCAATCGAGCTGCACAACGCATGGGCGTTTCGCGGAATGAGATTAATTTTGGTTGGGTTGTGGTGGTGGTGTTGGTGTAGTGTGGAGGAGGCGAAGAAGAAATCTACAACGTGTCCTGCGAACGATACTTTGGGTTTGGGTGCGAGATTGATGAGGAGACCTCCAACAAGCTGGGAGGTACACCGCAAGGACTAACAATTCTGATCTATTTCTGTATATAATGCACTCATTGTGAAAATTTGTTAACTGGCTTAGGCTATAAGAATTCTAATCATGTAGATGCATGTTTCAGTGTTTAGATTTTTAGTTGGCTACTTAAATAGTGCACTTATTTGCCAATTCTGATATAGAAATGATTTGAGGAGTGCTAATGATTATATACATGTTGAGAGCAAGCCAAGTTATGGCTTAGCCACTTAGGTTTGCCTTATGTTACTAGATTGGCTGAGTCAGAGAATCATAACCCATAACCTCTTTTGTGATGGGTTCCTTTAACTTTTCAATGTATGTCATTGAGAAAATAGGGCTGTGGTATGTTCCTGACTGTAACACCCAAAAATTGAGCCAATTTACTAACACCTAAATTGAGCCAAATTTCAAACTATAATCAAATTTTGGTGAAATTCAAAATTCAAAATTTCATTTGAGTTTGCAGCTTGGACTGTAATTGGGCTTCTCTTGGGCTCATTTTCGGCCCAATTTCCTCTCTCTCTCACCGATTCTCCCTGTTGCTCTCTCTCTTACGGAGCTCTCTCTCTCCTCCCGACGCCGTTCTCTCTCTCTGCCAAGTGTCGAACTGGTGGCCATGCAGGGCGTCGTGGCAAGTGCTCGCGTCGCCACCTAGCCTTCCGCCGCCTTCACTGAGCCACGCTTGCACTGCCTAGCCTCGTTCCCCCACTACTCTGTGTCAAAACCGTCGCCGCTGCTGCTCTTCCATCTCTTCTCCATTTGCCGCTGGCGTAAGAGCATTCAAATCAGATTGCTTCATTAAGTGTATCAATGGAGTATCAGATCTGACGTTCCAAGTTTGTTGCTTGTAATCAAAGTAAATGAGCTCATAAAGCATATAGTGGTTAAGAAATAAAGCATATAGTGGTTAAGAGAAAAATTAAAGGGAAAGGATAACCAATTAGATAAAAAGCATAACCTACATGAAAAATGTGCACACACCCATGCATATTAATTGCAGTTTTCTTTCGAAACGTTTGGTCCCAGAAATTAGATATTCAGTAACAAATTTGCTTCAATCAAAATCTTTAATTTTATCGACATATCGAATTATTGTTACATAGTCTCGATTGATTGTGACATTATTTATTGGTGCTAGATAAAAAGATAAGGAAAGAAGAATAAAATGTCGACAAAATTAATCTCTGTTTTGCAGACCCTTCAGATCCTTTAGCATTATATAGGCAACCAGCCCTTTGCCTTTGTTAACATCGGTGAATTGACGCTTTAGTTCCAACAGTTCTTCATCTTTTTCGTTATCCCTTATTCTTCTAGGCTGAATTACGTTACAACCCTTTGGAAACCCCAGAAGCCTGGGAACCGAGGCCTTGTTTGTTTCAGATTAGATTAAATTAAATCAAATTAAATGAAAATTTGTTATTTTTGTATAAGCCAAATGGTGTAATATTTTGTAATCATTCTTGTGGGGTTTCAAATAGTATTTCTTAAAGTTTGTAAAAAAATATTTTATATTTTTTTTAACTCGTTAAAACGTTTCGAGGAGGTCACAAATTTACTACAGTAAAACGCAACTCTACATTAATCTGAAACAAACAAGCCCCGAGGCTTCGATGTTGAAAGACTCACCCCCGAGCTTCAAAGCACCTTTTTTGAGGTCCACCTTACTGACTAACCACCAAGTCAGTCTTTGCGGAAGACTCTTATCCATATAGGGATTCATTGAGAGAAGATTGTCGAACTGCATATCCATTACAAATGGTCTCTGATCATCGGAAACACTGGTCACAAGTTCGGTGATATAATACAAGTTAAATTAGGTTCTTTCCATTTTTACATATTCTATCATGCCTACAAATAAAAAATGACAACCATTTTAAATATGGTTATTAAAGTGACACTTAATCGATGATTAATCGCCGATTAAGCGTCAAAACGCTACTCTTGCGCTCTATACATGGAGCGCTAGAACGCCGTCCATGCTTACCATGGTCGCCTCTCTTTGGGGCTCGCTTTCCGCTTCAGCGCCTGCGGCCGATGTGCCTCTATCGGCACTCAACAACGCCGTGGCGGTCAGGTGCATAGATTCAAAAACCGCGGTTGATTTGCAATTTAACCGTGCCTCCGCAGGGGCACGATTAGGTGAACCGGCGGTTTAGGGTTTAGGAGTTTGGGCAAAATTCGTTTAAATAAATTTTGAATATAAAATATACATGAAATTTCTAAAAATACTATTATTCATTCTAAGCATTTTGGCTTAAAGAAAATTTTAAAAATAAAATTTCTAATGTATATTTTAAAGAATTTTACCAATTTCCATCGATTTTCACCTATTTTGACTTTTTTTCTTCAGAAACCGCGACTAACCGCGAGCAAAACCGGCTAACCCTAAGTTTGCATTTAGGGTAAAAACCGTCTGAAAACCGTGGCTAACCGCGGTTAACCGGCTCCGCGCAGTACACGGTTTGGAGCTTCTCTGCGGTTTTGTAAACCCTGGCTGTGCAGACATATGCTTACCGTGGACACTGCCTCATGAAAAAATTAGTTTGTGAATGCAAAGGTAATAAACCTCTTCCTGAAGCTACAAGCTGGGAGGATATGGAATTTGAGAAGAAGATATTTCCAGGATTTAATCCTTGATATGGAATTTCAAGATATTTCCAGGATTTAATCCTTGAGGGCAAGGATGAGCTCAAAAGGGGGAAGAATGTCACAAAACCTGCATAAAAATTTAGAAGTTGCTGAAAAGTTCAGAATTTTTTTTTGATAGAGAAGTTCAAAACTAAGTGCTGAAGAAGAGAAGCTTGCAAGGGCAACTCTGTAGCTCGTCTATTGTCTTGTTCTTCAGATATTATGTTACATTTTGGATTCCGTTTCTTTAGCTCCCTGGATGCATTCCCTACTAAATGAATCAAAATATCTACTACTATTCTATTGCCTTTCTTCCTCTCCAAGCTATCTTCCTCTCTCTTTGAAGTTCTGAACTTTTCCCTTCTCTGATGAATTCAGAAATTTACCTCGAGTAGTGACATCTGCCTTTTTTCCTTTTCCCTTTTTATTCTTCCTCGTTGTCTTCTTCTTTCCGGATAGCGACAACATCATAAGCGCTTTTATATCCTTTTTCATCATTTTTGTATGCTTAGGTACGCCATTTTCATCTTCATCCTCATCATGTTTGGGTGTTATGGGACTGGGCATGTTCACAGGATGGTCATTATTGTGTAATGTAACATTGGACCCAGAGTTGTCTGCGTTAATCAGAAATTAATAAATTTCACTCACGAATCATAACAGTTGAAAAGGTAGAGTACAGATTGGCCCCTCTAGGCTAGATTACCTTCCTCTTCATCTTCTTTTAGCACGTCTTCTACACCTTCGCCATTATCATCTTCATCTTCATCTGCAACATGTTTGCGCCAACGGAGACGGTTTAGATAATGCTGAAACGTCTCATCTTCTTTGAGTTTGTTCTCTACACCTTCTCTAAGCATGTCACCATCATCTTCATCTTCATCTGCAACATGTTTACGCCGACGGCCTTCGCCATTATCATCTTTATCTTCATCTGCAACATGTTTGCGCCAACGAAGACGGTTTAGATAATACTGAAACGTCTCGTCTTTTTTGAACTTGTCCTCTATCTCCATTCATGCAGCAGTTAAAAAAGTTACATGGCTTGTACTTATGCAGGAGCAATATCACTTGAGTTGTTATGCAGATCACTTGACAGACCAAATAACAGACCAAGCAGATAAACCTAGTAGATAACTGCAACCAAGCCCAACAGTTGTTGAACCTATCGAATGTTAATTGAGGTAAAACAATATATTTTTGGTCATGTTTTGACAACTGCATGACAAGTATAAAATCGCAATTTTTTCACTTGGAGTGAAAATAAGTAGGTTTTGAATTTGAAACCTTGGCTACGGGGACGGAAACAAGGGGGCTAGGGGTGCCATGGCTCCCCATGCTCCAAAAATAATTATATTGGCGAATATGTCTCACAGACCAAGAAGTTTGGCTTTTGTCACATCAGAAGTTCAACATCAATGAAAATATATGATATCATCCTACAAATAGTTATTTGGCGAGTCAGCCTTCAATCCTAGGATCTCCTTCGCTATTTGCTTCCTAAAATATATGATATGATCCTACAAATAAAGTGAGTCAGACCAATTTTGTTTAAGGGAATTTACAGTTGAAATCATGACATAATTCTTGTACTCACCTGATGAAAAGAGAGAGGACGGCCTCTGCTAAGGATATCAATGAACTTCATCATGAATACACCGCAATCATAACAATTTTTCTGGCTCGGAATACCCGCCATGACTTCTATTTTCCAGGTATTGGCGCCTTTAATCAAATAATCTGTGACATAATCAACCTGGTAGAAAAAAGAACTACCGTTAAAATTTCAAAAAAAAAGTGCATTTGACTCTAAAGGAGTGAATTAGGCCTACCACAACTTGATTTGCTTTCCTATCTCGACGCCCCAAGGAATCATATAAGCGAAAAGATTTACACTTTATATCTACTTCTATTAAGAACCAGTGTTTGGCTTTATTCACTGGAATGAACATCTGTAACAGAAAAGTTAGTAATTCATTTTTGTGTCACTATGTACTTGTAGGAACAGAAAAAGTGGATGACAAAAAAAAGGACCATACTTTCTCAAACTCTGTAATATCTTCTTTAAACCATGTTCTAACACCTTCATGTTCTCGAATACAAAGCTACACAAGAATTCAGAAAACAAGTAAGGCCATTTATGATAGGCCTACTGTACAAAAAAGGTCATCCCACATTCCCACTAACCTTAGAATGAAGAAATGTGCCAAAGAAGTAGCATTTCACAAACTTATTTGGTTTCCTTTCTTGCCTTTCTCTTAACAATAACATGTAGAGATTAATTATCTGTGAGTAAAAAAATAAATTATGTAAATCTCCATTTCAAGCACATCTTTAGCATCGCATCTTTAGCATAATATTAAACTCGTCACCTCATCACCCACAAACTATCCATCTTTCAAGTTTTCTGCCAACTCTTTCCCAATCCCATATTCCCGATAATTAAGTGGAAATTTATCACTATAAAAGTAAATAGGGAGAGTTAGTGCTTAGTTGTGATAATAAATTTAACCGTAGTGCTTAGGCTGTTTGGCCAACAACCTTTCGCCGTTTAAGAAATCATTCACTTGTTTTAATTCCTCAACGACATGAAGCCTCCTTATGCTCCCGTGGACGCCCGCTTATGGGGCCCAAGGGAGCTCCATGTTCGCCCTGCCGCCACGTGGCCTCGCCCGTCTAAGCGCGGGGCCTGCTCACCCGCCTTACGCCTTGCTCTCCTAGCTGCCACGTCGCGTGCTCCGCTACGCCGAAGCTTGCTCGCCCACTAGGCGTTGTACTCGCCGCGCAGCTAGGAGGCCTGGTTCGTCAAGGAGCTGAGGCCAGCTCGCCTGCCTTACACCGTGCTCGCACAAATGCCACGTAGCGTGTTCCGTCGGGGCGCGGAGTCGTTCTCGCCACGCCGCCACGTGTCCTGGTCCGTCGAGGCCCTGGGTTTGCTTGCCCGCCGTACACCGTGCTCGCCAAGCCGCCACGTGTCATGCTCTCCCTAGTCGCTGGTGTCTGTTAGCCCAGCCCTCTTTAATACGCGGGTTGGTTCGGTTTAATTTGATTGAGCCAGAAGTTGAGAGTTTTTAATAAGTGGCCAAAAGTTGAGAGTTCAAGGACCTAACAAGTCCGATATTGCTGTTCAGAGACCAAAGTGGTCCGATAGGTATAGTTGAGGGACCAAATCGACACTTTTTCAATCGATTTTTGTCTAATAACAGACCCCCGCGACTAGGGAGAGCAGGACACGTGGCGGCCAAGCGAGCACGGTGTAAGGCGGGCAAGCAAACCCAGGGCCTCGACGGACCAGGTCACGTGGCGGCGTGGCGAGCAAGCAGTCCTCCGCGCCCCAGCGGAACACGCTACGTGGCATTTGTGCGAGCACGGCGTAAGGCGGGCGAGTTTGTAAACGGAGAAATTGTCCAGCGATCGCCTGAAAGGCAGAGGAGGGTGGAGCCGGTGCATCAGAGAGCTCAAGATAGACCCCGGTACAGGCGCCCTTGGGCAGAAGATAAACTACGAGGCTTACACATACCCTAAGCAAAAGATTGACGCGGGTAAACTGAAACTATGATAGAAGATTGCTGTTCATATCAGTCAGGAGCTTCGTGTGGTACAAACAAGAGTGATTTGATTTGGTGGTGAGTGGTGGCTGTCCATCACTCCATCAGCCGTCGGTCTTTCAGTTTCTCCATTATGGCAATATGGTCGGCTCAGCTAGGTGTTGGATTCATTTCACTCCTGCGTTTTTTTTCCCGTCTGAACTCCCAAGAATCAGACAAAATTCGGAGAAGTGACATTGTTTGTTCTGTAAATTTTTTTCTTACACTGAAACCCCTTTGTGGGCCATTTTTATAGTAGGCGTTGATCTTACAATGACTTCATATTTCGTGAGGCGAAGAGAAGAAAAAACGATCAAACTGCAACCGTGTCGATGCGGGTGCTTTGTGGCAACATAAATCGCAGAACTGGCCAAGTTGAGGTGTTCGCTCTAAATTCTCGATTTGAAGTCCAGTACAGTCGATATCTTTTGCAACGCTTCTCCTAACAGACCGTGGCTTGTTCTCCCCGTTCTCGACATCAGCCACTGGTAATCGGCCAGCGCCTTGTCTGACAGAGGCTCTAAGAACTCGCATTTGTCCAGGATTTCACGGGGAGGTACTCCCCCGACAAGGTTGGTGTCCAGCTTTGGCTTTCTCTTGTTTAGCTCTCGAGGGGCATCCGGCACTGGGTTCTCCAGGAACAATGGCGATGCCCCTGGGAAGACTTTCCTAACGGAAGGATAAGCTTCTAGCGCTTGGTGAGCAGAAGTCCAACCACTGGTGGATGAGTGGAGATGGGCCTCTAGTTCTGCCGTCGATTCGATCGGTCTGAAATCTTGTTGCACATGGTATCACCTAAAACGTCTAAAGGACACCAGTGAGATACTGGGTTTACCATCACCAGGGTTTACAAAACTGCTGAGAAACTCCAAACTGTCTACTGCGCGGAACCGGTAACCACGGTTAGCCACGGTTTTCAGACGGTTTTTACCCTAAATGCAAAATTAGGGTTAGCCGGTTTCGCTCGCGGTTAGCCGTGGTTTCTGAGAAAAAAATATCAAAATAGATGAAAATCGATGAAAATTGGTAAAACTCTTTAAAATATACATTAGAATTTTGATTTTTAAAATTTTGTTTAAGCCAAAATGCTTAGAATGAATAATAGTATTTTTAGAAATTTCATATATATTTTACATTCAAAATTTATTTAAACGAATTTTGTCTAAACCCCTAAACCCTAAACCGCCGGTTTACCTAACCAGGCCCCGCGGAGGCGCGGTTAGCTGCGGTTAACCGGCAGTTTTGTGAACTGTGACCATCACAAATTGATGAAATTCTGCATGGGAAAACCATTGACATACCCATAGATCAGCCCATAGGCTACTGCCTGACATGGGAACAACCACAGCGACATTAGACATTCGCTTTGCAGCAGGGATGACATCACAGCTCCAACCCACAGCAACCCACACATCCCCAACTGAATATGACTTCAAATAGTTTGTGCTGTCAAATAACTGAACCTACAAAAGGATTCAGGGTTCTGTAAGTTGTTGGTATCCTAATATTTAATGCTAGTATTGTCTTTTCCTCAAAATATTTTGGGTCGTAACTTATAAGAAAGAACATGGATGGAATGCAATAAACATCCAAAGCAGATGAGCTATTTGTTGCAAACATGCTTTTGTAGTTGTGTGAAGCTTTTTAAGACAGCTTCCCTACAACCACTAACTTCTGTTTCCATATCAACCGTGTTATATGATGATCCCATGCGCTTCAGGACTGCACCAATGACCTCTCGAGGAGAATCAACCATTGAAATCTTCCCAGCAAGGTCAGGCCTCCACAAATCCTCCCAATCCTACATACAAGAAAAAAAACACACATATAAGTAACAGCTACAAGGTTATCACAGTGGTGCCTTTACTCTTTACAAGCAATGCCATTGGCATATGCAACACTAGTAGGTTATCGCAGTTATATCTTTACACACAACGACATTTATAAATTACACGATAATTGGCACAGTCAGCATAAGCAATAGGCAATTAGGCTTATTAACATCTTTTCATTTCACCCTTAATAAAAGGGAAGCTTCGTATTCCCATTTTGAAGGTTAACTCAATTTACACATACTTGCTTTTGTAAGTTCAGTATAATGTCATTTTTTCCTGATAAAAGATTTTACCTGTATTAGCTTCAAGTTGTGCCTTCTGAATTTGTTTTTCTTGTAAGCAATGACCATGGTGCCCCATCTGTAGAGAGCCCCCCATACTGAGCCATTAGCATCTGCCTCTCCATTCTGGTTCCTGCACAAATGAACCTGATAGACTATAATGAAAATGGAAACTGCCCTAGGACATCTTCACTATTTAGCTATTGATATGCTACAATGAATTCACAACCAACTGAAGCGAATAAAAATATTTTGGCAATGAAGTGTTACTCAGACACCCAAGATCTAAAATTTTTTGCCAAGCCGGGCACCCGGTACCCGGAGACCATGTCAAATTCAGACACCAGTGTCGGATTCCAAGTGGTATTTGGCATGTAAAAAAAAATTTTGCGGGTTTTTTGCATCCATGCCATCACAATGTGATTGTTTTGTGATTTTACCACTACAAAGTCCGTAATACTGCTCATACCATTATAATTTTAAATTTCTTGCATCCATGCCATTTTCACTTAAAATGACCCAAATGCCCCTACCTCCTTCCTCCATTCTCTCCCTCCTCTTTCCTCCATTCCTGACAGCAACCTCGCCGCTGCCCGGAGACATGCGCGCCGCAGTCGATGATTCCTGCCCGCGAGCTCCAGTGTCGCTGCTGCTGTGAGCTCCCCCGTGCCACCGCCGCAAACTCTTGCCCGTGACGACATCGGTGAGCTCCCGCGCAGCATGCGCCACCCGCAAGCTCCCGCGCAGGCTGACGGCGGCGAGCTCCCACGCGGTCACCGCTCGCGAGCTCCTGCATGCATTGCTGCCGCTACTTCCCACGCCGCCACGACCTCCCGTGCGCCGTTGCTGCCAGCCGACTCCTGCAAGACCGGCGCTGCAAGTTCCCGCGATCGTCATAGCCTCCGCCACGCCGCCGCTTACCCACCCTTCCGCCCCCACCGCCGGCCATCGGAGATGACGGACATGGTCCACCGGCCACCGGATTTGAGGGAGAAGGGATGAGGAGATAGAAGGAAGGAGAAAGTGCGGGGAGTGGCATTTTTTGTAAATTTGAAGAAGTGAGAGAGGCATAAAAGTCCAATTTGACACTAGAATGTTCTAGATATACGGGAATGCTCTAGATATATGGGCTAAGCTAAGGTCACTTTAACTTAGCTTATAAATAGAACATGTAGGAGCACTTTTAAGCCAAGCTTGAGAACTAATTCAATATACACTACAAGTGTAATATAGTGTACCTCAATTGCTTCCTAAGTAAACATTACTGTGAGATTTTGTGAGAGTTTTGCTTGCTGTTCGTGCGAGCTCTTGGGTCAACAGCAAATAATTTAATTAACTATGTGTCACTCCAATCAAGACTCTATTCACAAAATACCACTCTCACCCTTTAACAGCAATTAGCATAGTAAAAATCCATTTTTCCAATAAGAAAAAAAACTTATGCCCCTTGTGTTTAACCTTTATCCTTTTCATGATCGATCCGTGCAAGGCCGCGACTTTGCCGCTCCTAGATTGTTTCGATATTTCCATTAGCCGTAGCGTGGGCTCTTAATAAAAAAATATGCGCTGCTGATCTAAACAAGAGGAAAAAAAAAGAAGTATATCTCCTGTTCTAGTTTGAAAATTTTGAATAGACAGCTCGTCGCTTAAACCGTTCAACCTTCGAAATGGTGAAGATGCAAGAAGTAATAAACAATATACACAGATATAATAAAAAAAGGTTTCTCTGAGGATAGGAAAAAAAATCAAGGGAAACTTACATGAGAAATCCTCCAGCCCTCGAGGACCTTATCAATGGTTGAGGGGCCGAAGTTTTTTTTCTTGTTGCGAAAATGGTTTTTTATTATGCTAATTGCCATGAAAAGACGAGAGTGGCATTTCATGAAGAGAAATTTAATTGGAGTGGCAAATAGTTAATTACATTCTCTACGGTGGCATATAGTTAATAGCCAACCTTTAGAGTGGCATATAATTAATTTTTTTTCAAAAAAAAACTATGAGAACAAACGTAAAAGAACTTCAATTATCAACAATGTTAGAAAAGAAAATCATTTTACACATTTACCTTTACTCATCTGAGAACTTGGCACTGCAACCTCAAGTACATTACTATCTTGATACTTTACTAAGATGGATTTAGGGTCAAACTTGAAGTAGAACCCTTGTCGTCCCTTTTTATAAGCAATTGAAGCAATCTTTCTGCAATAGGACAGGCGATTAGGGACATCATATATGAACATTGAATTTTGCTAGGAACTTCGCAACAGGACAGGTGTCTAAACTGGTTGAATTTGCTAAAAACACTTACCTGAAAATTTCTTAGGAAAATTGCGAAAAAAATGAAGACCAGCGGGACTATTCAGGTTCTCAAAACAAATATATATTTCTTGAACATATAACTTTTGTAGAGTTATATAGCCTCGTGGGTCATTCACAGGATGGACCTTCTTTTTTTTGCCCTTCCCTTTGTCCGAAGAATCAGGCTTCGTTCTAGTACCAATGAAAATCTCATGTAGCTCATTGGAAAAAGATATGTACTTTAGATTTTCACTTCGCCCAGCTAAAACATAAATAAAGGTTCAGGTTAGAAAAACAATTTCCCAAAAAAATAGTTTTTTAGACATTGTAGTGGGTGAAACGCACCTAAAAAACCTAGGAAAAGGTTGCCAAGGAGCTCTTCTATATTTGGATCCCCTTCCAAACATAGAATCAACGAGATAGACAACTGAAACAAGCCTTCCATCTTGCTGCCATTGGAAGAGATGGCTGAATAAAAAAACACAAAATTCAATCACCTCCAGAACCAAAAAATCCAACTTTTAAACTAGCCAACCAGCCATTTCAATTCCCGCAAGAAGAAAAAAATAGGCAGCTAAAATGGACGAACTTTCACCGACTAGAGGGCGACGAGACGGGGGAAGGGGCCACGGAGGAGATTATGGCCTCGAGGACAGAGCGCGTCGTGGAGGCCGTCGTCACCGCGCCGGGGAAGGAGTTGCGGGGACGACCGGAGCCCGGACGGTGTCGGGTTCTAAAATGAACTGCGCACTGGAAAGGTGTGAAGCCGTGAAGAGAGTTGCAGAAGAAAGAAAGGATGACCCTGATTAACTCGTACCGCTTGGGTTATGAAGATCGGAGGGACGAGACAAATTTCGATGGACACGGTTACTTTCCAGTCAAGCTTTTGTCGTTTTTCTATGAACTTTTGTAATTTGCTTTCACTTTTGAGTTGTAATCCTCTGCGGCTATATAAGAAGCAAGAAAACAATGTGTAAGACAGACTAGAAGTACCCAAAGCTATTTACCTACTTCCCCATCCCTATTCTTCTTTTTTTTTCATCCCGTTTAAGCATACTTTGTTCCGATCTACTCGTATTTCCTTTCAAATCTTACCTGTTCAGGCCTGATCCTGACAAATTGGTATCAGAGCACAATCCTGGCCCCAGTTTGCATATGGAATCGGTAGGTGAGGATTGAAAGGTTCGTCCTTTTGTAAAATCACTAAGCCGAACGATTGCATATGGAATCGGGTGAGTGTGGGTTTGAAAAGTTGGTGAAGGTGACAAAGTTTCCTTTTCTGTGTTAATTTCCTTTCCCTGCAAGGGGTGGTAGGCCTTGGATGGACCAAAGAAGAGAGGTCAGGTGGTCCTTTTGAGTCCACCAAACAAGCCATGAGCGAGCTAGGAGCAAGCAAGGTCTGGCTCAGCTCGGGCTCGCTAAAGTGAAGAAGTGGCAGAGGGGACCAGCTTGTGCTCTTTTGCGAATGAGTTGAGCATGAGTCAAGCCAAAAACCAAGTCTATCGCTAGTGGCATCTTGTGCCGATATTTTTAGCTTGTATTATTATTTTGCCACTTCCTAAATTATGCAAATTAATTGATGTATGATTGCAAAAACTATTGTTGCAACACCCCTGTCTTATCCCCACACAAGGGATTAGGGTCAATGGTAGGTTGGGCCATGGCATGTTCCACCCAAAAGACCCCCTTTTGTTGATATTACACTTTTGCCACCTTAAATGAATTCAACCCTAAATTCTAGGCTTGACGATTCTACTAAATGAAGCATAAATGCATCAAAGATTAAAAACGTCACATCACATCATATCGCATACCCATAGTAAACAACTTTGGGTACTCTCACATTCATGCCTCAAGATCCTATGTTGCTTCTTGATCAGTTTGGTTTGTCCAAAGCACGTTGACATAGTTCAAGATATTACGTCTAAACACTCGTTTTTGTTCTCCCAATATCTAAATAGACCGAGTTTTGAAGGTGAGATTCAAAAAGACTCCACTAGCACTTGGTGTTCTGGATCTCAAATACTTTCTTAGCATGCATACATTATATACCCCAGGCATGGACTCTGGAAGGTTCAAGCCATAAACCAATTACCAATACGTGCCACGATCAGAAAAAGCTTTCACGTACATCCATCTCAACTCCCCGTCAATGCCAAGTCGAATAATGCCTTTAATAGGGGGCACCCTAAGCAATACTTGATCGTCTTCCTTTGTCGGTGTCTGGGAAATGCGCCTCGGAAGGGCAGCGAGTCCATGGACCGGCAGACGAATTTGTAGTTGGAGTGAGGCCCAACAACAACCCTTCTCGGAAGTAAGGCGGCGGCCGAGCTCGGCGGGGCTCAGTAGTGCGGTCTTCTCGAGCAGACGCGCGGCTTGACAATCCGGGTACAGATCCTTCGTATGGTGAGAAGAAGAGGGGGAAAGAAAGAAAAAGCAATACAAACCGTGAAGACACAAGCGATTTACCCTGGTTCGAGCCGCCACTGCCGGGTAATAGCTCTACTCCAACCTTCGTTGATTATATGGTGGAAAACAGTACAAGTGTGCCGAGACCGGGCTCGAGGGCACCGATCCCGAGCTTACAAGGGGGTTTTGGACACTCAGGTAGATAAGGACTACGACTACTGCTCAGGAAGCTTCGGATGCGTATGCTCGAAAGTAGGAATCGGGGTCCCTTCGAATGTCCAGTGATCCTCCTTTTATAGGCGTGGTGTCGCCTTGAGGCGATCTGGCGGGCTCCGCGCCTGCCTTCGCTTTAGTGGCGATGCCACTTGTCTCATTACGGGCTCATGCAGTCCGAGCCCGCAGGAGAAGCCGGTCGTTAGTACAGACACGGTTAAATCGGGAGTGCCTATACGGGAGAAACATGACGGGGGAAAGCGCTTCCTTTATCCCCAATATAGCATTGATCGACGGGCCGCCTTTGCGCCACCCATCGGGGCATCGCAGTTGTAACAACCGCACGCCGCCGCCCATGAGCAAACGATAAGCGAAGCTGCCATGCGTTCTCCCCGGTTGCGGATCCCGTGAGACACAGCCCACCCGGTCAAGGCCGAGGAAAGTGCGATGGGACATGCGGTTGTCGCCACCGCCACGAACAGCAGATTATCCGAGACCTCTCCCTGGCAAGCGGTAGCCCGGGAGGTGCGTGACGTTCCTGGTTGGGACCCATGGAGGTGCGGTTGACTTGGTCAAGTCCGAAGATGACCCTGGCGGGCTAGACGCTTACTTTAGTACGGCTAGGGGCGGCCTTTTGGACCCTTTGTACGTGCAAATGGCCAGACGGACTCGCCCAAGGCCCATCTAGATCGCTCAGCAACACCCGAGCCTCGGCGGAGTCGTGGCGAGCCGGTTTGAGGTTTAGAGAAAATTACCCCTTACGTGCGCAGAGGAAAATTCGCTAGGGCTTTTTGAGCATTTGGAGCATTGAATTTGATTTGACGGAAGGTGGGGCGATTCGCCCCTGGCACGACTCCCACGATCTCCGCTTCGACCGTTGCCTTCCTTGATAAGGCAGTGTTTTTCAGAGGGAACTCTTACTGCAGAATCATCCCTTTGCTTTTGTTCTCGTCTCTCCATTTCGCACCCTGCCTTCTTGCTTCTGGCGACCATGGTGGTCATCGAAGACAACGCTCTCACGAGGGAGAGGATGGCGGAGCTGGAGAGGGACGGCTTCGTGAGGCCGGGTTCCTAGAGGCTCCGTGGTGCAGACCGGGAGCCACGGCCCGAGCCCGACGAGCTGGTATGCTTCGAGAGTTCGGCCATCTGCGGGTTCCGCGCACCGGAGTTGCAGTTCGTGATGGACTTCTTCGCTTTTACGGAGCTGTGGCCGGAGAATTTGTTCCCACAGTCCTACGTCCATTTGTCCGTCTTTGCGCACCTGTGCGAGGCACACCGCGGAGTACGACCCACGGTGAGCCTCCTCCAAAGACTACTGAAATAAACCCATCGCCACCATGCTGGCAATGGCGAGGTCTTCTACTGACCGTCTTGTCGGGGAGCCAAACGCATGCGAGTACGAGGTAAGGACGAAAGTCGCGGTTGGGCGGCGGTGGTTCTACCCGAACCGGGGCTCAAACTTGAGTATTCTTCGCCACGGATACTTGATCTTGGCGTGGCAATGAGACCTCGCCGAGGATCAAGTGACGGCATACGAGATCGGGGGGCTCGCCAAGAAGGGCTTGACGGGCTATGATATTGTTAATAACCGTCGACCGAATCACCATTGGCCGCCATGGCGGTCGTCAACGAGATGGGCGGCTGGGAGGATCCGGACCGGGATTTTCATCAAGGTAAACACGTGTCGCGCTGCTATGTTCGATCTTAGGTCGGCGCATGTTGTGACAGTTCGTGACGCCTCGCAGACTTACCGGTGATGTCAGAAGGATCGCGGCATGTCACGCCCGTGGACAAGAATCCTCATCCCAAGAGACTTGTGAGGGATAAATTATCCGTGGTACGTGCCCGTAAGGTGTGTGATTAAATTCCTGGCTGCGCGCGCCCTTGAGGCCTTGACGGATTGTGCCGATTATTTGCAGCGGACGTGGAAGGCGGCCAAGGGGGCCACGCAAGCCACAGGCTCCGCTAGGGAGTCTTTGGCTGTGCAACCATCGGCGACGCTCTCGCCGCCAGGGAGGTCGACGGCGGCGTCTGGCGTGGCGTCGGTCCTGTCGGTGATGTCAGGCGAGGGGAGCCCGGCGCCGGCATCAACCGTGGCGAGTGTGGCGCGGCAGCAGACGCATGTGAGAAACGTGTGGCGCCAAGAAAGCGAAGCCACTTTCCTTCGACCTAGGTCGAGTGTTGGACATTCAGCGGCCCTTAAGCTCTGTTCTTTGCACGTGTTCAGGGCGCGGCGCCTATGAAGAAGAGGAGGACGTACCGGCCTGTTCAGGGCAGTGACGATGAGGATGTCGCGCCAGCAGTGGGTCCGCTGCCGGTAGTGACGCCGCGGTGGGGGCCCTCGAAGAAGGTCCCTGCAGGCCGGAAGAAAACGTCTGTGCCCGCCATAAGCCGCGTCGGTGGGCTGGAGACGGAGCTTTTTCTACGCCCCACACCAGGGGTGTACGAGGGCACAGAGTTTGAACTAGCTCGTAGGTTTCCCGCGCTGCTTGCTATCATTCTGCTTCTGTTGTCTGAATGTTTATGTGTGTTTTCGATGCGACGCAGTCACCGATGTAGTAGTTGAGATGTTTGCCTTTCTGCTGAAGCGGGGTGGGCCGCGAATAACCGGCCGAGCCCGGCTGAGCGGTACGGTTGTCGCGATGCACGGAGGCCACCGGGTTGATGAGGCCAACGGACGTGCAGGGCAAGAGTCTGGCGGTCCGCGGAGGGTCATCGTCTTGCCTACCGATGGCGGTGCTGGACGCATCTGATGAGGTCGCGGAGACGGTGCAGGTTGATACCGGCACGGCTTCCTTGTGGATCGTACCCCTACTTGTTGAAGGGCGCACGGCGCACGGGTGGCGGCCGATCGATCGCCGGGGGATTGCTGATTACTTCAAGACTCCGACGAAAGCGCCCGATTCGACCGCGCGATGTTGTTAGTTGGTTGGGTCCGCCGGCGCATGCTCGTCTTGCCAGCCGTTAAGTGTTTCGATGCCCAGCATGGGCCCATTAGCATCCACGGGCTGGATCTCCGCTACCCTAGAATGGGTAGAGCAGTAGGATTCCGCCAGGGCGCAGGACGCCACCAGGAAAGGCCCTCCGACCGTGAAGATCTATCCTATTCCCGGGCTGGAGGGGGAGACCAAGCTCACGGCCGCCAAGCTGAGGGTGGACGAGCTGGAAACCGCGCTGGCGCATGTCCGGGCTGAGCTTAGCGAGGCCAAACTGGCCGTGGAGCAAGCGACAGTGGGGAAGGCCGAGCTTGCGGCCATGGTGGAGGATGCTGAGAGGCGAAGCGGCCATAGATTGAGCGATTGTGCGCTCCGACAAAGATAACCAAGACGATCCGGGCGGCGTCGCGTCCCACGCCGTTCGAGGAGAAAGCGGTCAGAGTCGATGAGGGTCGCCGCCTCGCTGTTCCATGAGGCGCACGTCCGCGTGTTCGATCGGACCGTACGCGACGCCATTGAGGAAAGGGTGAAGAACATGCTCGCTCTCAACAAGAAGGTAGCATCCTGAGTTCGCACATTATGCTTAGGCGTTGATCTTCCCGTGACTTGATTTGTTTTCCCTTGTTTCAGTTCTACGCCCTTATCGCCGGCACGTCCTCGCTTATGGAGGCAGCGAGTGGGCGGTCAGACGACGACGCGGCGAAGATCGAACGCCTTTCTGCCGAGATTGAGCAAGCCTGGGCTCAGATAGAGCGCGCGAACGGGCTGGCTGCTGAGAACGAGGTTCGTGGAACTGCCCGCGTCGCCGAGCTAGAGGCCATGCTTCAGTCAGTGCAAGAGAAGGAGCAGGAGGCCGTCGCGAGGCTTGCTCAGGCCCTGGGGGCGGAGAAGGTCGCGGCGAGTCAAGTCCAGGCGGCCCGTGGAGATGCAGGCAGAGCCCGGGCTGCCTTCGACGAAGAGCGCAGGCACAGGGAGGCGGCCTCCAAGGAGCTCGAGGCCACTCTGTCCGAGCGCGACTCCATCGTGCGCGGGCTTGAGGAAGCCAGCGATAATCTCGCGAAGGAGATTGCCACGCTTCGGGAGGCCGAGACGAAATCCAAGGCCGAGGCGGAGTCCATGCAGAGGCAGGCGCAAGAGCTTGTTGACGCTCGGGCTAAGCTGCGCCAGGAACAAAACGCGATGGACTCACAAGCCATAGAGTTGCTTCAGGCGCAAAAGCGAATCCGGGACTTAGAAACCGAGCTAGAAAGGCTCCAGTTGCAGCGCGGGTCAAAGCTTGACCCGGGCTACTTAGTTCCCGAACTCCGTGCCATAAACATTCTTGTTTTTACCTTTTGTTTAATGAATAAGCGCAGTGCACTGTGGCCGAAAGACGTAGCCATTTTCCGTTCTGTGTCAAATCACGCGTACTGTGGGCACAATGTTTCGCTGACAGCGGGGGCACGCTCGCCAGGCACGGATGCGGAGGCGGACCAACCCGCAACGGTTCATGCACCTGGCCCAGGCCACGTGTCAAGCCGATTTGACGCTATCGGGCCTTGTTCGCGTAGCTGGGCCAAATCCGCGCGTTGGGCCCTGAAGGACGGCGATTCCTTTCCTTGCGGACAGTGGGACCAGGGCACGTGTCGCATGGCGATCGGAGCGATTGGTATTCCGCGGGAGAGCGCGTGCGCGCGTGTCACTTCAGCATGCCAGTGGGTTTTAATTGCTCGTCCCTTCACGCGCAGCGACGCTTCGGGTAGCCCGCTGCGTGACGGGACGCCGCGCTGCCGTCGGCCTATAAAGCAAGGCGCAGCACGTCGCGTGGCCTTCACGCCTTGCCTGCACCTGCCTTAGAATAGCAAAGCAGAGAGTGCCAGGTCCGAACGGAGGGAGAGCTTAAGAAGGAAAAAGCAGAGAGTTTGAAGCCATGTCCTCTGATCGGAACTCCTTCGTGAATCGCAGACTTGAGATGTACTGTCGCGGACCAATCCATCGTTTCTCCATCGCCGCCGATCCGGCCAGCTGGGTATAAGAGGTCGCAGCCCGTCGCCGCCGCGGCTCCCGTCGTCATGCTAAGCGGCCCGATTGGCGGCAAGACACCCAAGTCCACCCCGACGAAGAGCCGGCCGCAGCGCTAGCCATCGTGCTTGCGGTAGAGGAGGAGGAGGAGAATGCGGTGGCGGCGCAAATTGCCACTGACGCCGCATACGCCGCCGCTACCGGCGGCGGAAAGAGGCTCCACCGAGACCGCGCGGAGTGAGAGCCGAGGCGGCGACGAGGCTTCGTGGTGGCGCTGTCATCGCTTATGGGCGCCAAAGATTCACCGGGCGGCGAGGCGGCACCTGAAGATCGGGACTGTCTGATGCCGTTTTAGGACCGCTGACGTCGTCATTGTCGGGCCAAGTCTCGCGGCTCCGCTTCATTCGTCGTTAGCGCCATTTGCTAGCGCGACGAGGTAGGCTTAGGACTTGGGCGCCACTATAGCTGTAGGGGCGCGGCGCCCTCTTTTGTGGTAGTCCAGGATGGCAAGGCCTCCTTTTACTTGTATAATCTTCGTCTTTGTAAGATCTTCTTGTGAAATGCAAGTTCCTTAATGAATCCGTCTCACTAAGCTCATTCCTTCTCCTTTCCTGTGTGAATCTGTAAGCAAAAGTGGAAGAAATATATGAATAGTAACGAAGCTCTGAGGCGAACTTAGTAATTTAAACAAAACTGGTTGCTTTAGAAATGATTGCTTTGGTGCGCACAGTCATCCAGCCCTCGGGCCGTGGCCAAGTCCAAGTGCGATCTTGGAGTTGGACGTGGTCTAAAGACTAAGTGACTTAGAAAAAATTCACACAAACTCCCAGCCCCCGAGCTTCGTTAGGCCGCGCAACGGTGCGGGCTTGGCGAAGTTAAGGACTTAGGAAAAATTTGGACGCAGAATCTCTCAGCCCCCGAGCGCTGCGAGGCCCAAGTTAGCCATTCAAACAAACCTGACGTGGGCTTATTGTACTTTAGGCCACGGGAGTTCCACACTGTGTGGAGCCTTATTAGGGTGCGAGATGTCGGCTTATCCCGTAGTAGAAGTGCTCCGGAGTGTTTTATCCTTAGCCGTCGGATTTTGACCATGGGCTTGCTTGAGACGGACATGACTGAGCTCAGCGTAACTCGTAAATGGGAAAGTTTTTTTTTTTGGAATTGAATTCAATTGAAATGAAGGAAACATACGACCTGCTTAAGCGTAGAAGTGTCGTAGAAGGGAGATGTTCCATGAGCTAGGGAGCTCGTTTCCATCCTTGTCAGCAAGGCGTACCGAGCCCGTGCGGGCTGCGGACAATACTTTGTACGGTCCCTCCCACTTGGAGCAGAGCTTGTTGGAGCCTGCGTGGTTCTGAATGCGACGTAGAACCAGGTCTCCTACTTGCAGGGTCCTTATATGTATGTTTCGTGCCGTGTAGCGACGCAGGGACTGCTGGTAGGCCGCAGCCCGGAGTAGGAATTGATCGCGGCGCGCCTCAAGAAGGTCGAGGTCAAGTTGCCGCTCCTCGTTGTTGACTATGAAGCTGGCGAAGTCAACGCGATCGGATCCTAGTCTCATTTCTGTTGGGAGAACGGTCTCCGAGCCATAGACGAGCCAGAAAGGAGTTTCTCCTCAGAGCTGTCGGACGTTCTCCGGATCGCCTGTAGGATCGACGGCTTCGTCGACCAACCTTGTTGCTTCGCCTTGAGGGCGTCGTAGACCCGCTTTTTCATACCATGGACTAGCTGTCCGTTAGCTTGCACAGCTGCTCCGTTGCTCTGTGGGTGGGCCACAGAGACCAGGGCGAGCTTCATGCCTATTTCATTGCAGTAATCGTTGAACTCTCGGCTCGTGAATTGGGTGCCATTGTCAGCGATGATCCTGCTGGGCACACCAAATCTTGCAACGATGCTCTGGAAGAAACATATCGCGACAGTTGCAGTGATGTTGGAGACCGGCTCGGCCTCGATCCACTTGGTGAAGGTGTCAATGGCTACGAACAAGTATGTTTCGCCACCGAGACCTTTGGGAAATGGTCCCAGGAGGTCCATGCCCCAAACCGCGAACGACCACGCTAGTGAAATTGTTTGCAGCTTATGCAAGGGCTGGTGCGTCATCCGCGCATGATATTGGCAAGCTTCGCAGCGCTTTACCGAGGCTTCTGCGTCGCTCATCGCAGTGTGCCAGGAGTAGCCCATGCGGAATGCTTTGCCGACAAGGGTTCCATGTGAGGCGTGCGCGCCGCAGATGCCCTCGTGTATGTCGGACAGAAGGTACTTATCTTCTTCTTAGGTAACGTACTTACAAAGTACGCCATTGGCACCCCTTCAGTACAGAAAGCCCCGTGTAGACAGTAAGCTCGGGCTCGCCTTTTTAGCTGGGAACGTTTAGCGGCGTCCTCGGGCAATGTCCCCTGCTCCAAGAACTGGATGAATGGCGTCATCCAGGAGGTGCTTTGCTCGACGAATGAGATAGTACCAAATGTCTCGGTTTAGGGGGTAGAAGGCGTCCCCGTGGCCTCCTCTTCGGAGGAAATGGAGGGCTTTAAAAGGTGCTGCACTAGCACCTCCGGTGGGCCGGTTCTTGTGAGGATCCGAGCTTGACGAGCTTATCGGCTTCGCCGTTCTCTTCCCTGGGAATGTAGCTAATTTCGAAACTCGTGAAACGCTTCTCCAGTTTCCTCACTTCCTAGGTACCGCGCTATCGAAGTCGTCCGTTGTTCAAACTCTCCCTAACTCGGCGAACGACAGTGCGAATCCCTTTCGCAATAAGCCGCTTTGATGTCGAGCGCAATGGCCGCTCTTAGGCCCATTATTGGTTTTCATAGTCCGCGGCGCTATTGGTAGCCGCAAAGTGTATTTGTATGACGGCCGAGTCGCTTTCTCCGCTGGGGAGACGGGAACGAGACCGCATCCCGACGCGCCGACCGTGTGAACCATCAAGAACAGAGTCCACCGACCTACCTCGCGACTTATGCTAAGACCCCGGCAAGTTCACCGGGTGGAATCCCGCTGCCTGCATTCCGACGGGCAAGACGCGGATGTCTCGTGGATCCTGTGGTTTCGAGCAGAGCCAAGAGTGGCTCCGTGCCCCGTGACCGTAATTAGATCCGCCACCAGACAATCTCGCCCTCGTGGACGGCGCTTTGCGGCTCTTACCTTGAAAAGTCGCCGAGGGCCTTAAGTCTTTGGGTGAAGCCTTATCCGCATCGCGGGCGAGCCTCGTCCGTGGATTCGGACGGCGAGCGATCCGACGATCAGCGTGACCGCCACCGCCGGCGATCATCCGCCCACGAAAGCAAGCCGCCAGGGTCGCTGTCGCCGCTAAGTCCCCATAGTCATCGCGACCACGGGGGCAAGCGCGCGCCACGATCACGGAAGATCTCGCGAGGAAGCGCGTCGTTGCGATCACGAGGAAGCGAAAGCGCGAGGCTTGTCACGGAGAGAATTCTCCGTGCGTAAACCTCGCGCCGCCTAGAGTTCCCCGATCAACGGGACCAACGTCTTCTCAAGGCTAGGTTCTGCTGAGGAAGGTGGCCGGTCTTACGCCTTGGGCTGCAGGGCTTTCTCTGACGAGCCCGGACACATGGAGAGGTACAATGGGACCCAGAACCCAGAGGAGTTCCTTTCCATCTACGCAACGGCTATCATGGCGGCCGGGGGTGATGAGCTTGTCATGGCAAATTACCTTCCGACTGTCCTTGAGGGTGCTGCTCGGACGTGACTGTTCAATCAGCAGGAAGGTTCCATCGCCTCTTGGAACCAACTTGTGATGCTCGATCGCTAACTTCCGAGTCACATGCGTGCGTCGGGTAAGGAGGATGATCTACACCGGATGATCCAGATGAACGGGAGACCCTCCGCAACTTCGTGAAGCGTTTCATTAAGATTCGCAACACGATCCCGAACATCTCGGACAAATCTGTTGTCCGCGCCTTCAAAAACGGAGTCCGCGACGAGCGGCTCACCCAGATCTCGAGATCAATAAGATCCGACCGCCAACGACTGTTTCATAGGCGCCGATCGCTATGCCAATGCGGCAGAGAGCTGCTCAAGACAAGAAGGCGTTCGACAAAGGCGAGCTGCCTACTTGATTTAGTATGGAAGAAAAGAAGAAGAGCAGCAGCAATCCTGGTGACAAGAAGTCCTAGAAGAAGATGAAAGGTGATGCGAGCAACACCGTCACCGGTATAGATCGCACACCTCCTCCCAAGGATGGGCAGATAAAACCCAACAATAACTATAAGAGCAAGAAGCCCGCCCAGGGAGGCAATCAAGGCAAGAAAGGTCCAAGTAACCGATATTGCAAGTTCCACCAGCACTACGGGCATGACACACGCCACTGCAGAATCTAGGCTGCAAAGCTTAAGGATTTCTACAACGGTAAGGGCCCAATGCCCACCCTGCCCGAAAAAGGTGAAGCCGGTAAGGCCAAGTGCCAAACCGATGATGGTGACCGGGAAGATGATGAAGAATATCAAGAGCCTGTGAACCATATCGCCGTCATCTTCGGCGGCTCCTCGGCTTATCCTCCTGCGCCGCTTTCAAGAAGGTCGCCGGGAGGTCCATTAACGCTGAGAAGCGGCAAACCACGTACCGAATCGATGAAGTGGACCGAGGTCCCCATCTCCTTCTCTCGTGAGGATTGCCCCATCGATGACCAAGTCTCGCCGGCTCCCACTGGTGGTCGCTTCGACCATCAGCAATGCAAGAGTTGGCCGTGTCTTGATCGACGGCGGGAGCGCTCTGGACTTGCTTTCTGCTAAGGTTTTGGACGAGATGCAGATTCCTCGCTCCAAACTTAAAGAGGTCGCGATGCCTTTCTACGGAATTGTTAGGGCGAGGTCGTTTCGTTGCCGGGCGATTGTTTCGCTCGTTACCATCGGCAGTCCAAGCAACTTCCGGACAGAGTGGATCACGTTTGACATGGTCGACGTTCCATCCGCTTACAACGCGATCTTCGGTCGGCCATCTCTTGGCAAGTTCATGGCCGTGTCCCACCACGCTTATCATTGCGTGAAGATACCAGGTCCCAACGGTGTGATCACGGTCAAGGACAATTACAAAGCTTCTCCGATTGCGATGGCGTAGCCCCTTGCCCTCGGTCGACCAGCCTCCCGCCGCTGGGTCCGACGTTCCGCAGACCAAGTCTGCCGCCCCTAGGGTTTCCTTCACCAGAGGAGAGACTAAGGAGGTTCCATTGCCTTTGGATGACTCTCCAAGATAGCTTCACTTTGGGCCAACTGACCCCAAATAGGAAAGCGAGCTCATTGCCTTCCTCCGAGCTAATGCAGACGTGTTTGCCTGGGAGCCGTCTGACATGCCCGGAGTCCAAAGGAAGGTTATCGAGCACAAACTGGCCGTCCGGCCGGACAAAAAGCTTGTTCGCCAGAAGCTTTGCCGCTGGACTTCAGCAGGGATCATCAAAGATTAGCTTGGCAAGCTGCTCGCTGCTAGTTTCATCCGCGAGGTTGATCACACCGAGCGGTCGCCAACCCGGCCATTGTAAAGAAGAAAGACGGCAAGTTGAAGATGTGTCGATCACACGATCCAACGCCGCTATCCTAAGGACAACTTCCCGCCTCAAGATAGACCAAATTGGTCGACGCGATCGGATGCCCAGCTCCCGAGTTTTTTGGAAGCTTACTCCGATTATCACCAAATAAGCATCTCCTCCGAGGATGAAGAGAAGACCGCCTTCATCACCCCCTACGGCACTTCTTCGCTATAATGACCGTGTCTTTCTGGTTCACAAGAATGTCGGTGCCACGCCCAATACTTTAATGAAGAAGACTTTCCTAGAACAGCGCGGAAGAAACCTGGAGGTCTATGTCGACGACATAGTTGTAAAGAGCAAGTATGCTCCAGATCATGTAAAAAATCTGGCCGAGACTTTTCAAAATCTCAACAGGCAT
This sequence comes from Raddia guianensis, assembly GCA_036346415.1. NCBI lineage: Eukaryota > Viridiplantae > Streptophyta > Magnoliopsida > Poales > Poaceae > Raddia > Raddia guianensis. The sequence goes on along the minus strand of CM070537.1, from coordinate 22,732,138 downwards.
CGAATAAAATTAAATCCAAAGAAGTGTACATTTGGTGTTCGATCTGGAATGTTGCTCGGTTATGTAATTGGTTTGCAAGGAATCTCTGCCAACCCCGCAAAAATCGAAGCCATTGAAAACATGCAGGCTCCAACTAGTCTGGCCAAAAGTTCAGAGCCTCACCGGACGGATGGTCGCTTTGAGCGTGTTTATTTCCGTTAGGCGAACGCGTCCGCCTTCTTCTTAAGGCCTCAGCAAGCACAATGGTTTCGAGTGGACAGAGGAGGTCGATCGATCTTTCCAAGATCTAAAGCAATACCGTCTAACCCACCTATCTTGACTACTCCTGAACACACGGCAAATGGCTCTTACTTTATCTTGGTCAGATGCCTCAAGCGTGAGTGCAGATTGATGGTGGAAAGGAAGGCATTCAATGCCAATCTATTACGTGAACGAGGTGCTTTACGGATCAAAGGCGTTACCTTGAGGTCCGTGAAAGTCGCTTCTACGCCTTGCTCATGTCCTCCAAGAAGCTTCGCATTATTTCGGTGCATCAACATTGGTCCCACCAAGTTCCTCTTGAGAAATCCTAAGGAACAAGGAATCGCTAACGATAGCTAAATGGGCAATGGAATCTGGCGAATTTAACATTCATTGCTTTCGCCTGAATCGCTATTAAGTCCTGTGTCTTAGCCGACTTTGTAGCCGAGTGGACCGCCCGCCTAAACTCGAGGAAGCCCTGAGCAACCTGATGAACCCTCCGGACCATGTTTTTAACGGCCACAGACCGAAACTCGAGGGTCGGTTTTGTTCTCATCTCCTCAAGAAGAGCAACTTCAGATTCTATCCAACTACACTTGGCGGCGACTAACAACGCCTGCGGAGTACGAAACTCCTTGCGGGACTAAGAGCGCGGTAAGTCTCTCGGCGTCAACTACCGACTTTGAAGGAGATTCACAAATTGGTCATCAACCGATTAACAAGGATTATCGTCTTTGCGATGACTCAATGGCGCTGATGCTCGTTGAAGTAAGGAAGTTGGAGCGGACTTTCAATTTTTCGAGGTGCTCTTCGTGCCTAGGAAGGACAACTTTCTAGCCAACCAGCTGTCCAAGTTTGGATCCTCACGTGAATGTTTCCGCAGGGTGCTCGCGAGCACCTTCACAAGCCCTCAATCACGTCTCCGGATGAGGCAACAGAGAAAGTGGTGCTGCTCCGAATCGAAAGGTGTCATGGATTGGACAACGCCATTTGTACGCAGATTTGCCGATGGGACCTGCTCAAGACGGCCGAAAGCGTTCCCGACTTATAAGGCGTGCTAGTCCATACAAGCTTATGGACGGCATCTTTACCATCAAGGTGCTCTGGAGTCCTCTCCAAGTGCATCTCTCAACACGAGGGTGTGTTCTTCTTGGGACATACACGAGGCGCTATGGCAACCATACCTCCTTCGTAACTACGGTCGGAAAGCGTTCGCATGGGCTATTATCGCCCGGCAATACATAAGATGCCCGGACATAGTGACTAAGTGCAAAGCTTGTCAATTTCACGCGGGAAGGTACATAAGCCCGCCAAGAGCTCCAAACGATCCCGCCATCAAGGCCTTTCTCCACACGGGGTCGGATCGCTCGGCGCTCACCAAGGTACAAGGCTACACACACTTGCTTCGTCGCCAACGCACACTTTTACAAAGTGGATCGAGGCGAGCACGTGGTCATCTCTTCACGCCAAAACGGCCGCGCTTTTTTCAAAAGCAACGTGGTCACGCTGCGTTTTGGGATTCCCCAAGTCGATCACCGATAATCGGTGCCAGTTGAAGCGAGCTATTCGAGAATATCGCGCAAATTTGGGCACCAAGTTCTGTTTCACCTCTGTGGCACATCCACGAGCAATGAAGCGATCGGCGAGCTAATCAGACAGATCGTCCAGTATCAAGCGGCGCGGTTCGCGCACTTCGCGAGCGAACAACAAGGCCTTGGTTGGCGAAGTTCTTCCGTCTCTAGGCGGTTCAGATTACGCCACCGAAAGCACCGAGGAAACTCCTTTCCAATTGGTGTAAGGCGCAGGTTTATCCATCTCACCGAAATAGTACTCGGCTCGCCTCGACGAGCTCGGTCAACTTGGTTGACGACGAGCAAGAGCACTTGCTCGATCTCGATCTCCTCGAAGGCACACGCGATCGGGCATTAAGTCGAATAGCGCGCTACCAAGAAGCTCTTCACGCAAGACGTCGCTAAGTCGGGCTCGACCAAGGGCTTTTAATACGGGCGACCTCGCTCGCTACCGTGTCTAGAACTTGTCCAATGCCAACAAACTAACTCCCGTTGGGAGGACCTGCTCACGGCCGTTTCTTCCGCCGCCGGGTCGCTCACCGACAACGGAGGATCGGAGAGAGAGTGACCAAAGACTTGGAACATCGACCCGGCCGTAAGTTCTTTGTGTAGGTCTTTCGTGTGTTTGCTTAGCTTCGCTTTTGTCAAACTTCGTGCCTTTGTTCGCCCAAGTCTCTGGGCCGCCATGTAAAGTTCAATCTAATAAACGGTGAATTTTCGCTACCGCGCCCTTTTCACGTCTCTCGCCTTCTTAGACTACCCTCTCTCGAAACACTTGATGGCTGCCCGACCTTGCAAACACTTGGCTCCGCAATCTTAAGGGTTTTCCCTGCCCGTATCCTGGTTTCAACAAGTTTCTAAACTCAAGGTTGCGTGAAACGGCTTCCTCCCTAGCGGCTAAGCTCGCTCGAAGCCCTCCGCGGCAGAGGCACTTCACCGCCACCAGACAACCACTTGACAAAGCCCGCCTCGTGAAGCCTACTGCTGGCGGAGGCGCTTCCTTGTTCGGTTACCTTCGAATCGCTTAACTTACGTTAACAATCGGCCTCGAACATGTCGATCAGATACGGGTGTCGCTTATCTCTACGCACGTGCTCGATTACAAAATCAGTTTTCGAGCAACGCCCTCATCGGGGCTAGGTGTCGCTTTTTCTCTTGTGCACTGCTCGACTTCAGAACTCGAGTTTTCGAAGCAACCGCACAACAGGGCTGGGAGTTAGGCTAAGCGCTTCTAGGTTTTCCTTAAAACTTTCTAGCGCTTTTGTGTCTTTGCTCTCTCGCTTCATGTTCGTTTGTCTTTCTCACGCTTTTTTGCGGGGAAAAGGTAAGTCTTCATCAGGCAAAAGTTAAATCTTTATTGCATTGCCAAAAGTTTACTGTGTACAAGGAGTACAATCCTACTTCTACTTCGAAGCAAACTACTCCTTCAGAGCCTCGTTTTCCATCTTCAGGCTCAGGACTTCTCCTCGTGCCTTGAAGCCTTCCTCGCCTCACTGAGACGATCTGTTTCCTCCCATCGAGCCGGGCTTGTTCACCGCTCAGGCGGATCGCCTCGACCTCTTGGCCTTGGCGACAATGCTCGGTCGAGCCTCGCCTGCTTTGCTTTCGCCACGCCGACGGTCTTGAGTCGCTTCTTGCGGCTCCTTGACTTTGTCCTCCGCGGCACGCCTACTTCGGGCCACCGCGCAAGATCTCCTTGGCCTCCTCTCTGCTTGCCTGGTGGAGATCTTCTCCGAGCCAGCGGAAGACCGCTTTCTTCCGTCGGTGGGCACAGAACTTCGCCTTTCGCCGCTTCGGCTGCTTCCGGCTTTTTGGTCGTGTAGGTATACCGCCCTCGAAAGTCGCCATCACAACAAGGCCGACGCGACGGTTTCCACGAGCTCCTCCATGGTGCCCCTCATGAACTGAAAGACAGAAGACCATGTTAGCTTTGAGCAGTTGTTGCTCGAACAGACAAGGTACGGTTTTAAAGGCTTACTTCTCCAAGCCGGCGCTTCAGACTCCGGCGCAGGCGATCCTCGAGGCCGTGGGTCACGAAGCCTCTCCTGTTCGGGATTAGACTTGAGCGGCTTTCCCTCCGCTTAGTCTTTCCCTTGCGGAAGCGCGTCCGCTTGGGCGCAGGGGCGACCTCCCTTTCCTCCAGCTCCTCCATCTGTTCGCCCACGGGCAAGACAGGAGGTGCCGAGTCGCCACGGCAGCGACGGACCGCCTCGTGGCCGTCTTCTTCTCCTGGGCGCAGTGCTTTACCGCTTCTCCGGCTCTTCTTCTTACTCCGGCGCGAAGCTTCTTCCTCGTCATTGAAGAAGCCGCCGCCGCCAGGACGATTTGCCCGCGACGAAGTGCTTTTCGGCGAGGCCGCTGCTTTCGATCCCAGGGCCAGGCGGCCGGCAGAGCCAAGATTTGGCTCCGCTCGTCGTGGCCCCGTGCTCCTCTTCTTGGCTCTCCAACCAGTGGATCGCGCGCCTCAGGGAGTCGATCCGGTCGCTGTTGCCGGATGGGAGCGCGGACCACGCTGCCAACTTGTCCCGGCGTGGCGTACTGGTTGTCCATGAAGCCTCGTGCAGTGTTTCGGCGGCAATGGACCTCGCTACGGCCACGTAAATGTAGTCCGGGTTGACTTTCTCCCGGACAGCTGATAAAAAAAACAGAGGAGTTAATTCACGCGCGGTTTGGTACAATGTGCAAGGGGGATTCATATGACATACCGCCATGAGAACGACACCTTCTTCTTCGCCCTTTTGTGTAGCTTGCGCTTCTTGCTCGGGGGCTCTTCTGTCTCCACGCCCTGGCCTCCAGTGGCTTGCGGTGAAAGGCTCACCCTCGCCGAGCCGAAGGCTCTTCCGCGCAACGCAAGAAGTTTCTCCTGCGCGCTTACCTTCTTCGAGCCCTCTCGCCGGGCGATCTGTTGCAGTACTGCTCCATATGGCGGGTGAGCTTGTTCAACCGTCTCGGCAGAGGGTCAAGTTCTCATACTCTTCGTCGCTCGCTTTCGGCGAGAAGGGATGGGCTTGTGCGATCTCCCCTTGGTTGGCCACGCTCTCGCTTCTCCTGCCCGGGGCGCTTCTTCGCCGCAGGGGACTTCTGGGATGGTTGGCGGCCGCTGCGGCTTTTCGGCCACTTTAGCCTTGCCTTTTCTCGCTCCCTCAGTATCGGAGAGCTCCTCTACGATCCCTCCTAGGATCAGTTGGTCCTCCTGTTTGTTCGGGAAGCGAAAGTTAATACATACAACAGTACAAGTCTAGCAACACAGGCTGGATTTAAGAGACTTACCTCGTCTGTGCGGACGAGTACGTTGCGCGGACAAGTGAAGGCCACCTTGCCGGTGACTTCACCGTCCTTCCTCGCTGCCTTCAGCATGGAGTCGACCTGTTCGGTCACCCACGCATCTGTTGGCTTCTCTGCCCGAGTAGGAGAAGCTATTAGTTTCTATTCGGATGAACCATCGAAGAAAGGTTGAGTCTTAAAGGCACTTACCCGTGCTCTCTCTGGAGATGTCTTCTCAAACCTCTATCTTGTAGAAGGGATAGGGTCTTCTCCGCAGCGGACAGATCCTGTTCGCTGTGTAGTCCCGGATGATCTTCCTACCCGTGAGCCCGAGGCCCACGAGCGAGGCGATCTTCCTCGTCAAGTACCAATCCTCGACGGACATCTCCGGCCGAGGCATTGGTGTTCCCTTCGCCGACGCCTTCCCGGTGAAGACGAGCTTGCTGTCGTCGCTCCCCGCTTGTCAGAACCACCTCGCCCACCACACGCCCATCGAGTCGAGCGATGGACGGGGTACGGCAAGGTTGTCGACGGTGGGTGGCGAGCTTGAGGTAGTAGCACCAGCGAAGAAGCGGCGAGCCTTTCCTTGTCACCGTAGTAGTAGCGAGAACGGCCCACCGCGGATCGATGCTCAGATAGCCTTCAGACAAAGCGCGAAAAGCAACCATCTGGAGAATGGAATTCGGATTGAGGTTCGCCACCTCCAATCCGTGATGTTGAAGAAGGCCTCCACGGTCGCTCTCGAGATTTCAACCCAACAAGGCGAATCGCTGAAGTTGACGAACTTCGCCCGAGCGGCTCCGAGTTTCTCTCCCGGCAAACCTCCACCACTGCGTCGATGTGGTTCTCCTCCTCCCAACTCTCAAGTCCTCCGCCGATATCTGGTGCTCGAGAACTTGGCCATGGCGACCCGCTTTTGGACGAAAGGTGTTGGTGTTGGAGTTCGTTGTTTGATGTCGAGCGGTTGGAATTAGGGCTCGGGAGGGAAAGGCGTGAGAGCAGAAGTGGCTAGCCGCGGGCGGTTTGGGTGCTTTTATAGGTCCAAATGAGCAGTTTTGCAACGGATTTTGGTCACAAAAACGGCTAGTTTTTACCGCCAACGGCTAAGTAAAAACGGTCGATCGCTTTCATCACAGCCGCAAGTTATCTGTTGAGGTTCCGCTAACGGCTATTTTTTTCAGCATTCCTTACTGGCGAAGGTCGAGTGCTCGCTTTCGGATGGATGCGTTTTCCTGTTCGATGCAACAGAGTTGATCGGCACCGATCGGGTTTATTCGACCCCGGACGAGTTCTGTTCGGTAGAACTATAACCTGTTCGGTCATTTGTTGTTCGTCTTCGTAGCAGCACAATTTTCATCTTCTTGACTTTGAGTCTCAAGAGGAAGACCCCACTCTATTGAGTCCTCCCACTTGAGTCTCGGGGGCTAGCTGTCGGGGATTATATCACGGCCCATTGCCATGGCCCACTCCCTGACGGCCCAGTCGAACAGCCTGCTAGGGTCCAGCTCTCTAGAAGGTTCTCTAAGGCCCATGTGCATCGTGCCGAATAGCCTCTTGGTCGGTATGATTGCGTGGTGTCCAAGACTTCGTGTTTGAGTCCGACTCGAACAAGAGTTCTGCACGGCTACGTGAAGACCCGGACGTTGGTTTCCTGGATTGGAGCAGACGTCGTGATCCCCAAGACTAGAGTATGCCTTATCCGCTCGGATATATTTGGCATGTCGAGTTACATTACGATCTCGTAGTTAGCCCTACCGATATTCCTTCTGGTGAGTCGGTTTGCTCTGCACTATATAAACAAGGCCCCTACGGCGTGTTTAGGGGTCAAGCCATCATCTGATAGCGCACTTGATCTTTGTAGACACCTGACCATTGCACTGTCACACTTGTACACCATAATCTCGCTGAGACCTGTTCTTCTCGTCGAGCCACCTCTTGTAATCATCTTTGATATATAAGAAAGGCTGGACGTAGGGCTATTATCTCTCCCGAGAGGTCGAACCGAGATAAAACACATCTTCTGTTCGTTGTTGTTAGATTACATTGGCGTGTCTCCTATCTCCTTCCTAAAGAACCTTAGTTGACTTGGATCAATATCCCAACCGTCGACAGCCGGGGAAAGTGCGATGGGACATGACAGTTGTCGCCACCTACCCACGAACAGGCAGACTATCCGCGGGACCTCCTCCCAGGCTAAGGGTAGCTCGGGAGAGGCGTGACGTTCCTGGTTGGGACCCAGGGAGGCGCGGTTGACTTGGTTAAGCACGGGGATGACCTGGCGGGCTAGACGCTTCCTTTAGTATGGCCAGGGGCGGTCTTTTGGACCCTTTATGCGTCTGCGGTGGGCGGTGCGGACTCAAATTTCAAGGCCCGTCTCGGGGTGGGCCATTTAATCACCTGTGACCTTGAATTCAAAATCTCTCCCTCTTAACATCAGCACAACTCCTCGGCCTGAAATTAGGTGAGGAGCAAATTTTGACACCGAGAATGCGGATTCGTTGGCCCTGGCTCGAGAAATCTCACCAAGGCCACACATGGGCATATACACCGAGCTACCTTGTGATAGGGTGGACCGAAGATTTTTGGGTTTGCATATACTATCATCATAGGAAATGTATCGCATAGAAACTTCTAGGACGATAGGTGGATAAAGGGGTCTCTCCGAGCATTATAGCTCTGCACTATAGAAAAACGGAGTTTTTTTGTCGGTCCACTTTAATTTCATCGGTCTCAGAAAACCGCCAAAAATAACGCAACAATTTCGTCGGTTTACCCAAACCGATGAAAATACGTCAACAATTTCGTCGGTTCAGACCAGGCCGACAAAATAACTAGTAATTTCGTGAGTTCAGGCCGACGAAATTAAGGTGTTGCCACATCACAGATCCGAGTTGATCACGTGGCATTATTTTCGTCGATACACGCCAATAATCTCTTCGATAGTGTCGCACAAGGGTACGAAAGTTAACGTTCAGGTACAAAACAACAGGTGGCTCAGGTTCCTCTCTAGAGTTTAGAATGAGACTCTGCTATCGAAGATGTTTAACCTTTGGCTCCACATTCAATCAGCTCAAGTCAATGGTTCTGGACAGGATGAGATTGTTCCGAAGCTCACCGCCTAAGATTACTTATGAGGCCCAATGTTTTGGTGCATCCATTAGTGTACATGTCCCCTAGAAGGCGATTTGGAGCACAGCGAAAGTTTTTTCTGGAACTTTGGGCTAGAACATCTTCTAATAGCGGACATATTACAGAAACGAGGGTGGCCAAGCTGTGTATATTGCCCTGTGTACCTGTTGTGCGAGTGCCCATTTGCAAAACAGTTGTGGCAAAGAAACCCTAACCTGGCTACTCAATCGTTTGACTATAGTTGCGGTGCCACCGGCCACTAGGATTTCAATCTTCAATGGTGACATCGCCACAGAGCTACCCACGATAAAAAAGACGATAAAAAGGCTAGATGGGGGCAATAATTTATGGTTGTTGGAGCCAACGGAAGGAGCGAAATGTGCGGAACACCAAGAATGAGTATAAGACCACGAACGCCTTTCTTCTCTGCTTAAGTGATTCGGTCAGAGCTCCTACCATTTTGATTAAAAAAAAATGATGTACATACCATTGTATACATATGCACATATTTGATTTTAGAATTGTTGTTGTTAGGGGTGGGCATTCGGTTAGTTCGGTTTGATCGGTTCGGTTAATTCGGCTTCTAAAAAGTTCGGTTTGTGAGAATTGCTAACCGAAATTTTCCAATAAAAACTAAAAACCGAACCGATTTATCTAAAATAATTCGGTTTTCTTTATTCGGTTTTTCGGTTTATCCGAAATTTACTTCAAAGAAAGAAGATGTAGAAGCAAAGCAAGCACCATACCAGATCAAAAGATCAATTCAAAACGAAGTCTGTTAACTTAGCAGCAAGATTTCTCAAATGAAAAACTAGCAGTAAGATTTGGCAAGTGTTTGCAAAGTTGCAAGCAACATACCATCTCAAATAAATCATCTCCAAGAACCGATGCCCCAAATAAAATACTAATCAAGATTTCTACTTAGCACTTGACTTGCAATCTGCCATACCTGACACAAGAACGTGATGGAGCCAAATTCTGCATGCATGCCGGCGGCGGCGATGCATTCGCTCCTTCTCAATCCAAGCCTCCTGGTTGCGGGTTGCCCGATGGCAATTGACAAAGCATCCACCGGCTTGAGGCAAGGCGTCGTGGTGGATGCCTGGTGCCCAGGTGGATGCACCAGGTGGTGGCCGATGGCCGGTGGGGGTGAGGTCGTACGACCGGCGCCGCCGCCAGCAACGATTTGGAATCGCAGGAACGATTTGGAATCCAGTTCGGGACGGTGAGGGATTGAGGGTAGGCGGCGGCTGCTGGAACCCTAACAGGTAAACGATGGGCTTTTGGGCTGAGGTTTACTTTGCTGTTGGGCCTTGCAACATGAGGATACCAGTGGCTGCTTGCTGCTTACTCGGGCTATTCGGTTTTCGGATTTCGAAGACAACAAACCGAACCGAAACCGATACACCGAACTGCAGCGAAACAAAAACCGAATAGAAACCGAAAAACCGAAAAAACCAAACTTTTCGGTTAATTCGGTTCGGTTCGGTTTCAAGTTCGGTTTCGGTTTTCGGTTTTCGGTTTAAATTGCCCACCCCTAGTTGTTGTCATGATTAGTAGTATCATTAATGTTTCGAAATTGCTTATAAGCGGGCGTCCGATGCGTCGGACGCCCCGCGCGCCTGGCCCAGCCCACTTCGTCCAGCCTCCCGCGCAGCAAGCTACCAGACGTATTGGACATCCGCGTCCGCAACCCAAACCGCTTCGGCATCCAGCCATCCACTACGAGCACGCGGAGGCGCAGGCGTGCTACGACGGCGAGCGATTCGGGTTCCAGAGCGTGCAGCCATTCTACCTGGGCAGCAAGAGCGACGGCAAGATCACGGCGGCGTTCTCCGGCTCGTCGCCCGTCGACGACGACGACACGCAGCGCACGTACCGGAGGAGACGCGCGAGGGTTCTACTTCGTGAAGGTGAAGATGTACTCTGACCCAGGCTTCAAGGTCAGGGTCTTTAACATACATGACTACAAGAGCAAGATCAGCTGCGTGCTGCGGCTGCCGGTGCCGAACGGCAACTCCACCGCGACGACGGCGCTGGGGACGAAGTGCGACGTCGACTTCTGATCGTCGCCGATTGGTCACACATACGGATACGGGCATGCTGCCGCCGCCGGCCGGGGATGACAACGTTGGCTTTTACCTGTATGTCTTGGTAGTTAAATTTGTCATCTGAGATCGTGTAGATACGCATTTTTTAAATTTTGATCAGCGTTTAGAATCTTTCGTTTTTATGTACATATTTTTGAATAAATCGGCATGTTGAGTTTGATGGTACATACTGTGATGCTATTGAATTCACTAGTGTTTTTTTTCCTGTTTAGCGTATGGATAGAGTACTGACTATGAACTGATTAATTAGTAGGCTTAAAAAAACAGAGCGCCCTTTCAAAAGAACAGCCTTTGACCCAACAAACACGAACCGGTAGAACTGGAACGAGTAGAGATAGGGCTGGAAAAATAGCTCGCGGCTCGGCCCGGCTCGGACTGGCTCGGTTTGGCTCGAGGGTGTAGACGAGCCCGAGCCGAGTTTTTGTGGTTCGTCAATTGAGCCGGCTCGGTGCCGAGCAGCTCGGCGAGCCTGGCGAGCTCGGCCGAGCCAACCACAGCCCGCCAGCTAGCTAACCAACAACGCGGTGCCTATTCGCTGCTAGCAAGGAAAATGAGCGGTTTATTTTTTTTCTATTTTAATGTTCTCATTTTTATATCCATTTCATCTGGAGTTCAAAATGCATTGAACAAATTTCATAATCCATCTAAAATCCTAATAGACTCATTTAAAATAGTTTTCTATATTTTTTTATTTTTTATATTTTTTCGTTGGCCAAATTATTTCAACAGTCTATCTGATTGTTCCAATAGACCAAACTAGTTGTTTATTGAGTTAGACAAATTGTTTCAATAGGATAAAGTAATTGTTTCAACAGGCCAAATAAATTATTCCAGCAGACCAAATACATTGTTCCAGTAGGCAACTTTTATTGTTCCAGCAGGCAACTTTTATTATTCCAGTAGGCTAGACTCATTGTTCCAGCAGACCGAATACATTGTTCCAGTAGGCAACTTTTATTGTTCCAGTAGGCAAACATTGTTGTTCCATTAAGCAAAAATTATTGTTCCAGTAGGCAAACGTTGTTGTTCTATTAAGCAAAAATTATTGTTCTAGTAGGCAAACCTTGTTGTTCCAGTAGGCATTTCTATTATTGTTCCAGCAGGCCAAATACATTGTTCCAATAGGCAAACTTTACTTTTCCAGTAGGCAAACTTTATTGTTCCAGTAGGCAAAACCTTATTTATTCCAAAAGGCAAAAGTTATTGTTCCAGAAGGCAAAAGTTGTTGTTCCAGTAGGGAAAGTTCAACTGTTCCAGTAGAGCAAATCTTATTGTTTCAGTAGACAAACTTTATTGTTCTAGTAGGCAAACTTTATTGTTCCAGTAGGCAAAACCTTATTTGTTCCGTAAGGCAAAAGTTATTGTTTCAGAAAGCAAAAGTTATTGTTTCAGAAGACAAAAGTTATTGTTCCAGTAGGTAAAGTTCAACTGTTCCAGTAGGACAAACCTTATCGTTCCAGTAGGCAACTTTTATTGTTCCAGTAGGCAAATGTTGTCGTTCCATTAAGCAAAAATTATTGTTCCAGTAGGCAAACGTTGTTGTTCTATTAAGCAAAAATTATTGTTCCAGTAGGCAAACCTTGTTGTTCCAATAGGCATTTCTATTATTGTTCCAGCAGGCCAAATACATTGTTCCAATAGGCAAACTTTATTTTTCCAGTAGGCAAACTTTATTGTTCCAGTAGGCAAAACCTTATTTGTTCCAAAAGGCAAAAGTTATTGTTCCAGAAGGCAAAAGTTGTTGTTCCAGTAGGGAAAGTTCAACTGTTCCAGTAGAGCAAACCTTATTGTTTCAGTAGACAAACTTTATTGTTCTAGTAGGCAAACTTTATTGTTCCAGTAGGCAAAACCTTATTTGTTCCGTAAGGTAAAAGTTATTGTTTCAGAAGACAAAAGTTATTGTTCTAGTAGGTAAAGTTCAATTGTTCCAGTAGGGCAAACCTTATCGTTCCAGTAGGCAACTTTTATTGTTCCAGTAGGAAAATGTTGTTGTTCCATTAAGCAAAAATTATTGTTCCAGTAGGCAAACGTTGTTGTTCTATTAAGCAAAAATTATTGTTCCAATAGGCAAACCTTGTTGTTCCAGTAGGCATTTCTATTATTGTTCCAGCAGGCCAAATACATTGTTTCAAATGCATTGTTTCAAATACATTGTTCCAGATACATTGTTCCAATTGGGTTTAGCCTATTGTTCCAGCAGGCCAAATATATTGTTTCAATAGGTATATAAGTTGTTCCGACAAGTAAGACTCATTGTTCGGGAGGCTAGACTCATTGTTCCAAAGAGCAAGATATATTGTTCTGGAAGGCTAGACTCATTGTTCCAGCAGACCAAATAAATTGTTCCAATAGGTATTCAAGTTGTTTCATCAGACCAAATGCGTTGTTCCAATTGAGTTTAGCCTATTGTTCCAGCAGGACAAATATCAAGTTGTTCCATCGTATTAGACGTATTGTTCCAATAGTACAAATTAATTGTTCCATTAGTATAGACAAATTATTCAAAGAAAATTTATATAGCAACATGGGTCTTGTTTTGTTCAAAAATGCGAGGAACACGTTGGTGAAAACGGTTTGTGGATTGGAACTCCGGTCAAAAAATATGACCGTTTAAAGAAAAGGAAAAGGAATCTTCACGACGTCGTGCTTACGCCAACAGATGCTAACTCTCCGTGCATGTGTATTGTAGCATGCATGTCTTGTTGTAACATGCAAACTTGCAAAGAGTTGCTGCGCGTCTTAGGTGGGCCTTGGGCTGCAGCGTCCGACGGATGAGTACTGTTCGGACGTCCGAACAGTAGTAGCTCCCTTAATGTTTTGTGATTGGCTTGACATAAGACGACTTAGAGTCATTTAACTCTCAATTGATTTTTTGGGTCGTAAATCAGACACCTCCACAAGACACATAAAATGAATCGGGTATGTGAGAATATTCTCTACACATGGCGCACTTGTACACACGTGCAAACATTAAGGCCCTGTTCCTTTGAGCTGATCTGAACGGCTGAAATGACTAAATTTCGAGAGCTTCCCGAGAAAGTCTCGAGATTCGATTCCATTTCGTTTGACTTGGTTTTTAAAGCGTTAGGACCCACCTTGAAAATAGTGAAAAAACAGACTAAAAAAACTCAAAACATTTGCCTTTTCAAAACATAGATAAGTCATTAAGCTGTTAAGCATGTTAAGAAACCTCGCTACCGGGTGTAGTCCGAGGTATATTCGTGGTCAATCAATCATAGAGAAAGATCAAGAACATAGAAGACATAGAGATATAGGTTGGAGCTTCTCTTTATTAATTCTCAGATCTGATCTACAACATGGTGCTCCACCTCTTATTTTATAGTGTTGCTTAGGGTTTAGGCTAGGTCTAATGTGGGACCCACCGTGGGGGAGCCGCACGCCGGCCCTAGCCATGCACGTGCCGCACGCCGGCCCTAGCCGGGCCGGGCTCCCACCCGGTGGTTTTCCAACATTCCCCCTTGAACCTTGCCAACAAGATGCATATACCTCATCAAAACTCTATCCAAAAACCCAGTGGAAAAAATTGAAGAAAGAGTACATAACATACGCTTGTTGTGCGCACGATTTGCCTCATTAAAAACCTTACGTAAGAAACTTCAGGGGAAACTCATTAAGGGAAAAAGAGTACAAACCACCCAATACTGCATACAATCTTCTAGATCGAGTTGGGTACTCCAGCTTGTTGCCAAAGTTTTAATTCAGGGCGTGTGAAGTATCTCCCCCTGAATTCAGCACTTCTTTTAGTCTGATCATTTCAATGCCTCTAACACACATTTCAAAGGAGGCAATAGGCAATGACTTAGTGAACATGTCAGCCGAATTCTCATAAGATTTGGTGTGCTTAATACTTATTTCATTCAACTCATGCAGTTCATGCGCATAGAAAAACTTGAGGTCGATATGCTTAGTAAGATTACTTTTCACATAACCCATTTGCATTTGTGCAACATAAGCGGCATTATCGTCATAGATAATTGTAAGGGTTTGCTCAATAGGTCATCCACATGACTGTAAGATGTGTTTTACCATTCTTCTTAACCATGCATATTCATAAGATGCTTAATATAATGCAATGATTTTCGAGCGGTTTGTGGACGTAGCCACAAGCGTCTACTTCGACGACTTGCATGACATTGCAGTGCCATCACATATGAAAACATACCTAGTTTATGATTTACTAGAATGTGGACCCGACAAGTATTCAGCATCGGCATAACCAACAATATTCATATCTTGGTTCTTCCTGTAAAACAGATCGAGATCAATTCTTGCACATAGGTATCGAAAGATGACCTTTACTGCATTCCAATGCCTCTTCGTGGGCGCTACACTGTATCGAACCAACGTGTTCATGGCAAATGCTATATCAGACCGCATACTGTTAGCAAGATACATAGGTGCTCCTATTGCACTCAGGTACGGGACTTCCTGCCCGAGAATTTTCTCCCCTCTTCCCTAGGTCGAAAGGGGTCTTTATCATAGGGGTTCTTAAGAAATAGGCTTTGTCAAAACCAAACCTTTCTAAAACCTTCTGAGTATAGGTCGCCTAGTGCATTAGGATCCCATGAGGGAATGCTCGAGCTGTAGGCCTAATGAATGCTTAGTTTATCTAAGTCTTTCAATTCAAAACCATATTTCAAGTATGAGCATGCCTATTATAATTCTCTTCTTCAATTCATATAGTGACTTTCACAGTTTCACACTACATGTTTCTATTTGCTCTATCTTGGTTTCGGATAGTAATACTTCAGGTATCTTCATTCACAAGTCCGAATTCAAGTCTCTTATACATATATTCAGTAACAACAAACTTCAATTCAAATTTCACTCTCAACTCCAAGTTGACTGCTGCCAATAATGAAATATATCTAGAGGAATACCATGTTCAAGGAATAAGCTTCTTCATGAAGCGTCGAGCTATCAGCCTTGTTATGTACCATACCAATTTATTATTCTCATCTTTCTTCTAGAACAAATGTTAGTATACCGCGGTAATTGACTTCTTTTATATGGCATATATATGTCGACTTTGGTTGTTGCTCTATTAATAAGTTTTCCTTAATAATACAATTCATATGGCCATTTAGTCATGGGTGCTTTGTGCACTTCTACTTACTCTGCACCACTATTTTCCATCACGGGAGCAAGTTTCTTTAGTTCTTATTGCCGGTGTGTGCACACACTTTGGTCGATACATTCATGCATTTATTCCTGCCATGAAATATTCAAGACTGGGAGTGCCTCGCTAGGAGACTTCTCTCCAGCTGTCAGGTCTCAACTGGCACTCCATCACTATTTGGGGCATTTTAGTGATTTGGTCATGATAAGCCCTCTTTCCCTTTTCCCCAGGCGTCCCAAGTACTTCGGGTCGGAGGAACCAGATCCTCTGTTCTTTCTGAGGCCTTTGAATAGGTTGAGGGGTACCTTCAATTCTTTGGTACTGCAACCCTCTCTGACGCATTACTTCTAATAATGCAACATAATCATTCCCTTTATATCACAAAATTGATCATACAGTGGTTGTTTCACATATACTTCAATAGTCTACAAGACTTTCATTTTTTACTAGCGCAAGGGTTATGCACAAGAATTCTATATGCTTATTTTTCTGGCATTCTTATTTAAGAGTTCTAATTCTCCCCTAATGATGGGAAGATAATCCTCGTCAATAGTGCTATGGTACGTATAATTCAAAGTGAAAAATTTCATGATGACCCTTTACATGCACTAGTTGAATGTTGTAGGACTACATATCCTTTTGAATAGTGATTAGGGATGCTTTGTGTAGTACTTCATGTCTCCACACATTCTTCAAGAATTATAACTCAGCTCATTAACCAAGCTAATTATTCAATTCGTTTTCAATTCATATGACTGCTAGTCTCTCTGAAAGAGGTGGCATGCTATGCCTATGCAAAGTACTCTGCTTCAAATCTCATCATCAAATGTCTTTAAAATAAAGTCACTACTAGTATCCATTGCGGCGGACTTCATATGATGGTATGGAAAAAATTCTTTAATTCAAGTGATCTACAGGATCTTCTCTTCAAATGCTTCGTTTCTTGTGTGAGAGTAAACTCGATCACAAAAATGAAATAGTGTTGAGCACTATGAAGTATCAAAACTGCCCTGTTAATGGCTGAATTGGAACGCAAATGTCCTACTAGATGCAGTTCAGATATTCAGGGACTTTGGTATTCTCTTCATAATTCAAGATTTATTCATTAATTTTCGATGGCACATTCAAACACATAAAATCTTTAAGATTCAGAAAATCTTCACGATGATATCATAGCCCGATGAGTTATTTGTGCAATCCCTTATCATTCTAAAACTAGGTAACATAGAATACAATACTGAAAAAAATAAAAGTTAAGAGCTTGTAAATCCAGTCTTCTAAGCTAGCATGCACTACAAGTGCATCAAATCTATTATAATATAACCCGAATTCATATTGGAGGAATTACTTTTAGTATGGTTTTCTTACATCCGACATACTTCATAATGCATGAGCATTCAGTGCTATTCTCTTTATTTGTTTTTTCATGAAACAAGCACGGATGCCTTTAAATTTAAGAGGCTCAAAAATACTCGGGTAAACAACGCTTATTAAGTGCTGATGTAATACTCAAAATAATATACCCGTGGCTCTTCGTGAGCAAGCTATGCATGGATCGCTACAAGCGATTTATTCAAATTAATACTACCAATATTTTTCAGGACTGATACGGGTATATGAGCTCTTTTAAAATGCTCTTGGTTGTTCTACAACAGTGTTAATAACCTTCAAGGGCACTATATAGATTCTAGGTTGCAATCAAGTAATGGCAAGATTCAGGATTCAAACAATTAATAAATAATTGCAACTTCATATATACTGGAATAGGGGCAAATGCAAAACCCGTCATGAGAATTAATGTGTGCTCTTCTAAAACTTCAATTCAAATATGCTCTTCAGAAACTTTCAATTAATGCTAAAAATTCATATGTCTGCTAGCAAATACAATTTAGAGTGCAAATTCATAAAATACGATTCAAAATGTGCACCCACAACGTGTGGGTATGCTCCCGAAACCTGTAGGCCAATGCGGCATGACGAGTCTACGATCGACACAACATAGTACGACAACAACATGGCGATGGTACTATGTGTGGTGTGTGGCCTGTCAAGTCTGCATCAAATGCTCCAGCAGCAGGCTGAGGCCAGAATGATGCAATCAATGTGCAGCACAGGCCATGTTAGGGCCATGCCTACATGGCAATGATTGACTCAGACCACGGACGATGCAATGGTATGGGAGCACAGTTGACAATAGGGGCTACGCTGTTGACGGTCCTTATTTGCAATATTTTATACTTTTGAGCATCAACATATCTACAAAATAAATGAATTCAAACTACATTGAGGCTAACATTAATGAGTTCCACGAGTTTTGGTGTAGTCTCGTGTTTTGCAGACATACACAAGAAAAGACGATTTATCGGCCGTATGCAAATCGGACGGACGATGAAGTTTGAATTAAACATATTTCAAAAAGTCATCAAATGGCTAAATGGACTGTACCATGATGAAGAGCTCATTGAGACGATCGAAACGCATATATTATTTTGCTATATTTGGAGCTCGGATGATGGAGAAAAGAGTTTCGAAAGACGACGAGTCAGACCGGACCGGGCCAGGTAGACCGACGACCCAAACCTGGGCCGGCCGACCCAAGCTAGGTCGGCCGGCCTCTTCTTTTGGTCAATTTGCCTCGGTTTTTCTCCCACACGCCAAGAAACACACCTAGAGGCCATCCCAACCATCCATGCAAGTCGGCTTGATCCAGAAACAGGGAGTGCTTCATAAGTCATGCATAGGATTCTAAAGAAACCCAATGCAACCGGTCTCCAACTGCCAAACTGACCTAGGGAGACGATCTACACTGCCCAAGGAGCATCCCCAGGAGATTTGGAGGGCCGGGATCAACCGAAGCCGAGCCGGCCGACCCACTAGGCCGGTCGACCTACCCCCGGGCCAGCCTTGGATTCTCCGTTGGAGGAGGGTTGTGTGACACTTCTCCCAACACGTGGCACTCGCTCACTCGCCCCGCACACTATAAAAGGAGGTGTTTACCTTCATTTGATGATATGGAGAAGTGGGGAAGAGAAGAAATCAGCTCTAGGCTGTCCACTTAGAAATGTAGAAGTCGGGAGAGAGGAGAGTTGAGTGTTGAGGAGACGCCGGAGGTGTCGGCTTCCTTTCACCTTGTGCTCCGGAGCAGACTCAGGTGCAACTTCAGCTTCGCTCTAATGTTCAGTAATACTTAGCTCAATTCTTTGTTGAGTAAAGCAAAGTTCTTTCATATACATGGTTACTCTATTGGTATTAGGTCCGTACGATTCTTAAGTGCTAAGATCTTTGTGCTTAATTGTCCACCTAGAGATTAGTATAAAAGGTAGTAGGGGTGCGTATCAAAGTAACGTTCTTGGTACGTATTACTACTAGGTACAAACGTGGTGTTTGGACTAGTTAGTAGTCGGTAGGCATATGCTTCAATGGACGTGTGGTAGGCAATAGGTGGTGACAGCTCTATTATCCGGCTTAGACTTTGTGAAATCCGTCCGTTAGTTGCAGACCAGTTGAGCCCTATCGGAATGATCATAATCATTCGGGATTCCAATTCAGGATAGCGGGTGGTAGTGAATGTCCTTTTTCCGATACAGAGTAGCAATTGTGTGTCAGTGATTTTGTATCTTTGGCTAAGTAAAAACCGTAGAGCCTCTCAACCCGAAATATCTTATCCCACTCCCATCATTACTGTCATTACCACCATTATCCATCCGGTCAAGTCAAATTCTAGACTAGAACACTTCTCGTTCCTCGTGGAAATTAATACCTTGGAATACTTCCGGGTGAAAGCTACAGCGATATCCGCGCGCTTGCGGATTAATTCCAAAAGGCATAAGAATCACCAACATGCGCCGAGATGCTTCTATCGCTAAAAGGGCTGGCCCCATAGTCAACCACATATATGTAACCGAGCAGCGGCCCGACAGGACCGAGACGGTTACTCTAGTTTCAATGACATATGTCGAGATCTTCGTTTCTCCATGCACTTCATGTGCGATTGCAATTAGAACAAGGAAAAATTTTGGGAGGTCTCTACAAGAGCGTCCTCATGAGATATTTCCCGTCGACAATGGCAAGTTAAGACTCAGCCATTGCTTTTATTTCTTCTTTGATCGATAATTCATAATTGTATGTATAATCATGGCAAATTATATACCAATATCCCAAATGCCACATAATTTCCCGACATTATGCAGTGAGGGTTCTGTCCTTTTAATGGCGGGAAAATAAAATACGGCTTCTCCTTGTTTATCTTTTTTAAGCAATGGACTTTCTCTTCATAGGCCAATTATTCTTATTCTCCTATTTATGCCCTTCTTTAAAATTTAGGGCTTTCTCTCCTTAGTAGCTTCTCCGTGAATAAATAACAAAAGTTGCAAGCACTCGGAGTTATACTTATGTGAGAGTGGAGATTACACATCGAATGTGATCTTCTTTGTCACAAAAGGGGATTGACCATTTTTCATGATTTGTAGTCTCATGCCTGCCCCATTCTGATATAATAGAAAGGATAGTATACTAGAGCGCCCAGAACCGCTTCTGAAGTGCAGTATGCTGCTCATGCGTACACCAATACTATATGTTCATAGAGGGGTGTCTAAGAAAGTGCAATACAGAGTTGTTCCGCACATCGGTTTCTTATCCTTTCAGGTTTCTAACCCGATGGCGGCCCAGAGCTTCATGTTACAGGGTACAATTCAATATTCCAGTGCCCAAGTCAGGTTGCTCTGACTGTGCAATGCCAATACCTCAATTTCATATTTTTATGATACTCGACATATATACTTCAGGATTAATTCATAATACTACTTCATGTAATCTAATTGAAAGTGGTGCGTGACATAATGAATTCTCATGTATTCCAAAATATATATATTCCAGCAAGCCATTACCAATTCAAAAGGCATAAATAATTATTGATAAAATAATGGCAAATGCACACAAGAATTGCACATAAATAATTACATAATTAAATAATGCTTCAAATACAAAGCCGGGTGCAAACTTCAAGTTCCCGAGATGCTAAAGGGCCAAAGATTAAGTTTTCAATACATTAGAAAAATCTAGAAAGGCATCTGAAAAAATCCTACTAATTTCCAAGCTTCTAAAGGATTTTAGTGTAATTTTCATTCTTCCAGAAATAGGGGTGCCAAATTCAAATTCCCGAGTTGCAAAACATGCCAAAATTTAAATCTCAGGTGATTCTGCAAGAATCAGAGAGGTTTTCTGCAATTTCACAATTTCAATGCTATTTCACAAATTTTCATTGCCCTTTTTCAATTTCTCAGAAATTTCGGCATAATCTAGACCTTTCGGTCCAGTGCACGGCCTGCTGCTAGCAGAGCCGAACGTAGTCGGTAAATGGGCCGGATGGTCCATTCACCCCATCTGAAACTTTCGGCCCAGAATACAGTCTGCTGCGAGCAGGACGGCGCATAGTAGGGAAGGCCCAACAAAATTATTGATAGTAATAATGCAAATTCAATTCAAATTTGGATGATTCTGCAATTTTCAAAATTTCTCCAGTACTATTTTCTAGTTTTCTAGGCCCTTTTGCCAATTCTAGCTAATTTCGGCCCATACGGGCCCTTAGCTCATCGCGGCAAGTCGGCGCGGCCAACGCGGGCGGGACGGGCGAAG
This sequence comes from Raddia guianensis, assembly GCA_036346415.1. Lineage (NCBI taxonomy): Eukaryota > Viridiplantae > Streptophyta > Magnoliopsida > Poales > Poaceae > Raddia > Raddia guianensis. The sequence continues at coordinate 22,711,049 of CM070537.1, read as the reverse complement.
GCGCGCTGGCGCGATGCGATGCGACCGACACGCGGGCAAAGCGGCGCGTCTTGGCGCGGCGCGAAGCGAGCAGTCTGGCTCCACCGGTGGTGGGCGATTAGCGCGTGGCGCCCGGCGGCAGTGCGTCTTGGCGCAGCGTCTTGCGTCGTTGGTAAGCGTTACGCGCGCGACGAGAAGAGGAGCAAGATCACGGCGGCGAAGTCTTGGAGGCGCGGCCGTGCGAGCATGACCCAGATAAGCGCTCGTGGAAGGCGGCGCGCCGCCGGCGTCTTGGCGCGCGCCTGCGTCTTGACCTTGAGAACACGGTGGCGAACATGGTTGGCAGTCAGATCGGCGCGTGGTGGCAATGAAATTAATTTACTAGATTGGTTTTTACAAAGCCCCAAAAAACTAATCAACTAAATTTTCTTGCAAGATTTTTGATCTCCTAGGAAAAACTCACAAGAATTATTGATCTGCAATGAAAACAAGCATAGATTACAATATAATAGATAATCGATGTGTGAAACAATACCTTCGTGATAGATGCGGATGCAGATCGTTCTTCCTCACGGATTGATCGGCACATCAAGGAGCGAGCGTATTGATAACGTGCTAAGAAACCTCGCTACCTGGTGTAGTCCGAGGTATATTCGTGGTCAATCAATCACAGAGAAAGATCAAGAACACAGGGGACACAGAGATATAGGGTGGAGCTTTTCTTTATTAATTCTCAGATCTGATCTACAACATGGCGCTCCATCTCTTCTTTATAGTGTTGATTAGGGTTTAGTCTAGGTTCAATGTGAGACCCACCATGGGGGAGCTACCGGCCAGTCCTAGCCGGGCCGGGCTCCCAACCGGTGGTTTCCCAACAAAGCCGTTAAGCTGAAAAGAACGGGCATAAATCTCAGCTCTCTAGCCTGCATCCAATGGCCATTGGACTTTTGCAATTCGCCCCTCCCACCTCCCCTAATCCGTGTAAAAAATCCATCTCCTCTATGGCTGGAAATTAAACGATCCAGATTTAATGTTTGCACATGTGCACAAGTACGTGCCTCATATGTACAGGATATGTTTCTTAAGAAAATCAACTAAGACTTCTCTATAAATTCGTCGTCCAATGATTAGCAAAATCATTATTACAATATATCACAAATAAGTCAATACATGCATAAAAGATTATAATTAGGCTTGTCCATTCGTGATTTTGATCCTGCAACCATGCGATGCAACGAACCATTATCAAGACATGCAACATCCAAGACACATGCAACATCAAAGCACATCCCTCTGTAAATTGTAAAACCGTACATATGATTACATCATTTGTTCCTTTGGGAAATGAACCACTCAGAGAAGAACCTGGAAAAAAATCTTTGACATGTTTCATCGCCATTCAACGCGCGGACGAGAGTACGAGAGGATCGAACTCTAAGTATAATCAATAACAAACGAGGCAGTTGCAGGGACGGGTGAAGGCCTGAAGCCGTGGCCCTCGCAGTGGCCGCCCTGGTCAAGCTGCGCCACTCAGGCCCCCACGCAGATCACCTCCAGGGACGGCCCCTTGAATAGTGGTCGGAGTTGGGCCGTGCCGTGCCGTGCCGGCCCGGCCCGGGCCTATCGTGCCTCGGGCCGGCATGGCCCAGCCAGCACTTTGGGCCATGCCGGGCTGGCACGGAGTGCCAAAATATAGGCCAGGCACGGCCCGAAAGCATGGCGGGCCGGCTTTGGGCTGGGCCGGGCCAAGCACGGCCCAAGTAACAAAACAGTAGGAAAAATAATTTTTTAAAAATTCATACATTGCTCAAATGAAAACGTTGTTTATACAAAAAAAGATACGAACATAAATTCATCCGAGTGATAGAAGACGACTAAAAACACAAAATACTGACTCGGATCTCTTTTCGAGCCGAGTCGAGTAGTCGACCCAAGCATAGCCCGTACAGTCAGGCCAGGCCAGGCGGCACGTCGTGCCTGGTTTCCAAGCCTGGCCCAGCACGCTATTTTGGGCCGTGCCGACTCGGCCCATCAAATCTCTCACGGGCGAGCCCCTGCTTTTTCGAGTGCGTGCGTGCAGCCCGTTTGGCACTACCGTTCCCAAGACTACCCTTGAACAATCTCTCTTCCTGCGGTTCTCTGGCCGACCATTTGGGCTCGGCAATGGGCATGGAGCAAAGAACGGCGGCTTGCTCTTCTTCTTCCACGGCGGCGCTCGTCATACGCTGGCAATGGAGGTGAGCGGCCGGAGCAACGCCGCCGTGCACTTCTTCCACGGCGCTCGCCGCCGACGCCGGCCCTTCGCTATCGGCCAAGCTCCTTCCGTCAGTGTTAACGAAACCACGATTAACCAAACAAAAACCGCTGTTAACCGCAAACCGGCCCGGGTAGGTTTTGAAAAACCGGTCGGCTAGGTTTCAATTCAATCCAAATTTGGTTTAAATTTGAAAATTCTTGAAAAAATCTAAAAAATTTCATAAAATAGTAAAATTATTGTATGACTATTGGCTAAAACAGAATTTGAAATTTTCATTTGTTTTTCGTTTGATATGAATGAAAATAAATAAATAAATAAATAAATAAAAGAAGAATTGCATATGCCATATATTAATGACCTGCCTCCTATGGTCCTCCCCCCACCCAGCCACCCGTGACCCAGGGCACCCATCTGAGCCATCTCCCAGCCTCAGCCTCCCCAGTCCCCCTCTGCTCCTCTCCCCTCCCGAGCGCCCCAGCCGCGCAGCTAGACGGCCAAATCGAGCATTTAGCCGGAGGGATCGAGCGGTTAGCCGGTAGATCTAGCGACTAGCCGGAGAGGATCGGGTGGCTAGCAGGTCGATTAGCGCGGTTAGCCGGCGTGGTCCAGCGGCTACCCGGTACTTCGAAGGGCACGGGCGAGCGCCTGTGGCTAACTGGAGATTCGCCAGCGGCTAACCGACGAGGTCGATGGGTTTTCTCAGGTAACCGAGGTGGCTAGCCGAGGTGGTACAGTATGGCGACATCACGGGTGGCGCCAATGATTTGGTCGGTGGCTTCATGACTATCGCCGTCGCCGTGATTAGCGAGGTAATGTCAGGCGGCTAGCCGCTCTGTGTGGCCGTGGCAGCCCCCCGATTCATATGCACTACTAGTGTTAGGGTTAGATAAAAGATTAGGATTTTACCAGATATATTTATTTGTTATTACGAAGAGATTTTGTGTTGCCATGCAGTGAGATGTTGAATAAATGACGGATGAATATTCTAACGATTAGGTTTGGGAGTATGGTCACAAAGTGAAAGCGGGATTCAAGTGCAATTTCCGCAAAGAAACAAAGGCAGGAGGCGGTGCAAGCAGATTTAAGCATCACTTGACTGGTCGTAGCAGCAATGTGAAACCTTGTGGATCAGTCCCTCCTGAGGTGAGGGACTTCTTTCGACGATATGTGGATAGAGCCGCCGAAAATAGGGACCGAGAAAGCAAGAGAGTGGCTTAGATTAGAAGAAGCTGCAGCATCGGCAGGGAGAGGTAGAGGGGCTTGGTAGGAGCAGGGGCACCACGTAGGGGGTTATGGCAGTGGTGCAGGCGGTAGGCAGGAGAAGGGGCCCCACATAGGGGGTTATGGTAGTGGTGCAGGTGGTTGGCAAGAGCATTGGCAGAACACACCGGGTGATGGGAGTGGTGCACCACGCAGGTCTTACACACTCACAGGGGTTTTGGGACATGTGATCTTGGAATATTTGGGAGTGGTGGACAAGGATGGCAGCAGCAGTACTAGGCCATGGCTGCATCGAGGATGGAGTCAGACTTTAGAGCGCGGGCAGAAGAAAGGTATGAGCATGACGGTGGAAGTGGGGTGGTGCTCACGAACCTGAGCCTAAACTAGCGAAGTTGCGGCAATGTTATCGCGATCGAGCTCACAAAGGGAACCTAGACCTATTGATGCCTCATCCACGGTTCAACCAATAATTGACAGAGGCAGGTTCTTATAGGAAGGCAAAAAGGCGAAACGCTTGCTTGACATAGGGTGGGCCATATGGTTTCACGCGTTTTCGCTGCTATAAGGGAGACACAAAGACTAGGTAAAAAGTTAGAATTATTTTTTTCTACTTTATGCACTAGTTTATTGCAACTAATCATACTTTGCCATATGTTGCATGTGTAGGAGAGACTGTGCAATCACCAAGCGGTCGGGATATAGATGGAATATACTTAGATGACGAGGAGACAGAGATAAAAGAGAGATGGAGGCGTGGAAACAAGATTGGGGTCACAATAGAGTGACTGTAATGTGTGATTCTTGGACGGGGCCGACTGGCATGAGCATCTCAAACTTCATGCTGTATTGCAATGGCACAACTTACTTCTACAAATCAGTAAATGCAACGAACCAGACATGGGACACTAAATTCCTCGTTGAGATATACTTCGTCTATTTTGTTGTTGTTTTATTTAATGTGGACATGTTTTCATGAAAGCAATACATAAGGTGGTGCTGGAGGTAGGGATGGAGAATGTTGTCCAGATTGTCATGGACAACGGTGCCAACTACAGGGCGGTGTGCTTGAAACTAAGTAAAAAATATATGTCTATCGTTTGGCCACCCTATTTGGCTTACACTATCAACCTGATGCTGAAGGATATTGGAGAATTACTCAAAAATAAAGCAATCATTGATAGTGCACAGAGGATATGTTGATGGCTATATAACTCTAGAAAGCTTCATACTATGATGAAACAAGCCATTTGTAACGAGTTAGTGAAATGGAACACAACTAGATTTAACACCAACTACACTTTCTTAGGGGCTTTTCGAAGCATAAGAGTGCCTTCATGAGGTGGATGGCCAGTCTAGAGTCCAAAGCTACCTCTTACTGCCAGTCTGAGGACGGACAATATGCACATCAAAATTTATCAGATCTACGTTGGTGGGCTAGGGTTAAAGAGTGGATCGATTCAGTGGAATATTTGTATACTTTTCTTCGTATGGCTGACCAAGAAAAGTTTCCAACCATATGCAACGTGCTACCAATGTACCATGATGTCTGTGAATGGATGTACAAAGACATCCAAGAGCCCGATCGCACGCACTATCTAAGGTTCTTGATACCAGGTTTACAGATGTGGCGTATGATACTTATATTGGAGCAGGTTGGTACTGAATTGTTTTACTGAATTGTGTACTATTAGAGATCCATTATTGAATTGTTTATTTTTTCCATGCAGCTGCGACTTTAAGTGTAACATCCCAAATTTTCAAAACCAAATTTGGCACGTTAATAATTTCATTAAAATGCATAATTAAAATATTAAACTATTTATGTGTTGAAAAACATCATGGCATCATCATCGCATGTAACCTTTTGAAAATGGGTTGGGTCATTAATTTTTAAAGTATAAATCATTGTCATGGGTGTCAGTTATTTAAAGGTATAAATATTTTCATGGGTGCATTTAGAAACTTTCAAACCCTTGTGAATTTGTCAAAACTTATTTAATATTTGACCTTTGAATAATTATTTAGAAAGAAGAAAAGAGAAAAACAAAACTGGAAAAAAATTAGAAAACTCTCTTCTCTCTCTGCACCCCGAGCTTATCACCAGTAACTTCACTGTCGTTTATGAGTTACTCCCATAACCAGCGTGCGTCGTCGGCGCATCTAGACCACGCCACGACCTCATCTCGCTGCCACGCCACGCCAAGCGCCCTGACCTCGCCGTCATGTCGCCGCAGCTATTGTGCAATAGCACCTGTCTTTCGTTGCCTCCGCGCGCTGTGCCACCCATCGGAGTAAAGTCCGACTCTTGCCGTGCCCTTCTCAGCTTTAAAGCTCTGTGCTCCTACTTCTCCTTGCCCAGTGCCCTGTCGTGCCCGTGCTTCTCCTCGGTGAGCTCTGCTCTGTTCCCTGGCCTTCGGCCATTTCTTCATCGCTTTCTCACTCGCTTCCTCTCATCCTCCATACCGCAGTGTCGAAGGAACCCGAAGAACCACCAAGTTAAAAAGAAGCTGCGCTCAGTTCATCGTCGCCTCGGTAAGCTTCTGCACATCTCTAGGTGCGCATGAGCTTGGGAAGATGATCCCGAGGTGGCCGTAGTCTCCCCTGCGTGTGCCATGTTGAGCTAGAGCTCCCATGGAAGCCATGCGAGCTAGTTTAGAACGTGTACTGTAGCTATGTATAAAAGTACGTGTGTCAGGCGCAGTCGGCGGATCAGCAGCTATAGGGTCCTTTGGAGGCGCTGAGTCGAGAGGAATCCATTTTCGCAGTCGGTTTGTCGAACGGAGGTCGCCACAGCCGGCTAGCCGAGCTCCAGTTAGCTCCAATGGAGTTGTCGTGTGCGTGCTGTGTGCTTGCATGGGACTAAGTGCTTTGAGATTTGTGCTAGCTTGTGTGGTTGGGTGGCTCTGATAATTGGAAACGTATTCGAGCAGAATACGCTTTCCAGAGTTCAAAGCACACACATAAATATAATCCAAAAATTTAATAACTCTCTATTTATATTAATACCTATAACAATAAAAATTAAACTAATCATTTTGCATTAACTAGCAAATAACGAATGATTTTCAAAAACCTTAGAAAAATGATGAAAATATTATTTTGATGCACACACTTGATTCAATAAAAATATAAAAATATAAAATAGTCGTGCATGCATCACATTTTCATGCATATTTATTTCGTGCATGATTTTCAAACAAAAAAATTGCATATAAATGTTTTTGTGTCTGATGGATGGTTGTATTATCTTGTATGTGTTGTCCGCGTGGTTAGACCCGCCCAACGTCGCCGGTTGCTCCTACCCGTCTTCTGACCAAGGCAAGTCCTCTTCGATCATATTGTGAAGCCATTTTCGTTTATTTAGAAAATGTTTACTAGACTTGAAAATATGCATGCTAGTTTAAAGAGGATAAATGCCGTATTTACTAGACTTAGATATTATGCCAAATAGAAAAGGTAAGAGATATGTTAGGATTAAACCTAAGGCTAAAATATGAATTGCTCTTATTTAAATACCTTGTTGAGGTAGGATAAATGCTTAAAATCATTTATGCGGAATGATTCAATCATTTGTGTGAAATGAGAATATTATTGAGAAATGTTTGGGAAAGGATGATTAAAGATAGCGCGTCAAGGGTAATGCTTAATAGGAAATGATTTTCCTCTTACCCCAAAATCTTTCCGACTAGGGAGATACTTTGTCAGTTGGTGCAGTATGGCACCGGTTTTGGTAAACTGGGCTAAAATATAAATTCTCTCCCTAGTCTAAGGACTGCGCATCCTATGATCCTATGAACTGAGCCATTACAGTACGACCTCGAGCCCCGGTATGGGACGGGCCCGATCGTTGGCCCTCGTGGTTGATGGTCTTGTGGCGAAACATCGTCTGGCGCGTAGCCTCTCGAGGGTAAAGCGTACACTCGCAGAGTTAAAAGCGTCATGATAGCCGTGCTTTCGCGTTATGAGCGCCAAGGACTGATTATATGGTAGCTCCTTCATTTTAAAACCAATTTAGAAAAAGAGTTTTGAACAAATGATTTGAGATGAGTAAGGTTTGAGAAGGATTTCGTTTGAGCTAGGGGCCACCGGTGATATTCGAAATGGGTAACGCCTATCGGAAAGTGTCGTATGGAATGGACCTAGCGGTTTTGAAAAAGAAAGAAGAAAGAATTTTATTCTTGCTATGGCACTGAGGCCAAGTGGTGAGAACCGTTTGCGAAAAGCCCAAAGAAAATATGGAGATATAATATTTCTAAATCGCTTTGTCAAAACTAGGCTAATAACTGCAATTTCCGCAAAACTGCCCAAGCCATCCATTTGTACTAAACCCCATCTGCATATATCCTCGGCTTGCTGAGTACCTTTGTACTCACCCCTATTGCTCCTTCCCCTCTTCCAAAAATTTCAACAGTCGAAGAAGCTCCCTACGACTCGCCATTCGAGGAGGACCCGGACTTCGAGGAGGAGGAGGACTTCGAGGACGAAGAGTAGAGTTGTGTCCTGCCTGCCGCTTTGCCTGTGGAATAGTCTAGCTACTGGAATAAATCGTGCCATCTTAGGCTCCTGTGTTACCGTGTGTGTAACTCTGTATCTTGGTCTGCGTGCCGTGCTTGATGTATTAAATTGTGACTTCCTGTGGGACGCTTAGTCCCCTATGTTGTAATATTGTAACTCGAAGGCAATGTACCATTATTGTTAAATTGTGTGTGCTAGCCATGATCTTCTGGGATTAGTACTGTATGCACAATTAGGATTCGGTCAATTAGACCGGGTCCTGACATTAAGCCCATCCCTCCACTACATTAGGGGCACTACTGAAACTATGCTAGCAGATCTGCGATGGGCATTTGATAGAATGGCAGACAGTGTTACCGCTGTCCAAGCATTGGTGGAGGCTGATGTGTGGAGGAGAAAGGGTGGTTCTTTCGGTGGGCAGACTGCTTATCAAATGGCCATACATCAAAATACTAACCCAGATAATTGTGATTTTCGATCTACCATTGTACAATAATTGTAACGTATATTCTTGAAACTTACCAATGTATGTTGTCACGCGTAGGGCAATGGTGGAGCATGTTTAGCACGGACACGCCAACACTTCAAAAGCTTGCCAAGAAGTTTGTGAGTCAGTGCGCGTCCTCTAGTGGATGTGAGAGAAATTTGAGCACCTTCGCCTTCATTCACACGAGGCCTCCCAACAAATTAGGATATAGCAAGCTCCACAAGCTTGATTTCGTTTGTTACAACTCAAGACTTCGTCTTGAGCGGATAAAAACTCAGAGGAAGGAGATAGAATATAACCCTATAGACCAACTCTTAGACCTTTCAATTGCAGGCGAGAGAAACCCAATGTTCGATTGGTTGGAGAATGGAAGGTACGGCATATGTCAAATTATTCAAGCATAAATTCTAGCATATGTCAAACATGTTGTATAAATTCTAGCATAGGTCATATGAAAATCTAATTTGCGTGATATGCTTTTTACTTTTGTTGTAGGTCAAACTCTACTCTAGTATAAGATGAGGACATACTGACACTGACAACCCACTGCCATCACCATTTGTTATTAACCTAGAAGACCCAGGCACTCTACAGGCAAAGATCAAAGGTAAAAGCATAGGCGAGTGGGCTGAGGAGAATATGGGAGACACCCACATTGGTAAGAGAAAGACTCTCGTGCCTCCTCTTATGAAGCGTTTATTGAAGAAGGTAAAGGGGAAGAGGCTGCCCAGCAAAGGTGATGAGGAAGATGATAGTGATGCAAATGAGGAAGATGTTGCAAAAAGTCTCTCGTACGAAGAATCAAATGACAGTTTCTCCCCAGATGATGGGTATGATGATGACGGGGGTGTTGGCGAGGGTGACGGTGATGACGGGGGGTGATGGCGAGGGTGGCAGTGATGAGGGGGTGATGGTGAAGGTGGCGCTGATGACGGGGTGATGGCGAGGGAGGTAACGAACCAACTTACTATCCTGTGAACAAATTCTACCCACAAGATTCACCTCCTATCTCGCAGAGAGCCACCAGGCCCAGGTCCTCCAGGTCTAGTAGGGGCAAGCATACAAATGAAGACAAGCCACAAGAGACTAGGATAGCTCAAGCTCTGTGAGTGGTATTTACACGGGTTATAATTTTTGTCCTTCCCCATATCCTCATCCAAATCCACATCGAGCATGGTATATGAATGAAAAATGCCACATTACTATGCAACTCTCTATTAAAGTTGGCAAGACAATGGCTAGACCACAGGGCTGAGTTGGGATGAATTTAAGATAGATTTAATGAACAACCATGGGCTAATAGTCATGTCTAAAGAGGAGTACTCCATAGATACCCTAATGTTGGATTTTGATTTGACCAACATTATTCATAGAACTTACAACGGTAATATTCTCTTCTCATTGCATAGTTACATCCATTTCTTTATAACATGCATGTGTAATTTTTTGTATGTCTCATTTGTAAGTGTCGCTGCCACATGAATCAACGAATGAGAAGGTTTGAATTTTGAACGTGCAATGTTTGGCAAATTGAATTGATGGTATGCTTGTTATTTTTGTTGCATGTCCCTATAATGTGTGGTAAATTGATACAATGTAGAAGGTTTCAACTCGCAATGTGTGCCAAATTGATGCAATGTATTATTTGTATGTCTCTATAATTTTTCTATTTTAAAAATCAATTTCTCTGTTTTTTCCTATTTTTCTCTAATTTTTCTATTTTCTGCTAAAACATCTCGGTTAGCCAAGCTAACTGGTCGGTTAGCCGACCGAGCCGTTTTTTGTATTCAAATTTGAACTCTGCCGGCTTTTGCTCGAATTTTCCGGTTAGCCGCGAAAACCGTCCGGTTAGCTGAACCGAGCCTCCCTCGGTTTTTTGGCTCGGTTTGGTTATGTAACCACTGCCTTCCATGGCTTCGGCTGGCTGTTCAGATGGTCACGTCAAGTGCATTAAATCAAGATTAATCGAAGTGGTGTCTTCGTCGCTTCTCTTTTCTAATCAACATTGCATGCGTGTTCTCAGTTTATTGTCAGTTCGTAATACCTCCTAATTAGTTTATGGAGTACATGTTACTACTATATACTATATTTTCTTTTCAAGGCGTTTCTCTGTGGTGCTTATTAATTTCGATTCCATTTAACTATTTAGACTTCAAGATCGCGCGCAGACACCTGCAAAGGAGAGTGAAGCAACCAGAGTAACATCGCCACGGCTGTTCTTCTGGGCGCCATTTTGCCCTGTCGTGAAGGCCTGAAGTCGTGAAGGCCTGTGTAGCGTTCCTTTTGTTTGCTGAGACAAACTGTACGTAGCGTTCTTGAGGGACCCTCTGTTTATATTGCTTGCCTGAGCCAGGGAGATCATAGAGATGTGACATGGAATTAGTAGTCTATCCGTATATTTAATGCTAAGGCATGCATTAAGATTTTCTAAAGTATATCCAACGATGGAATCCATCACTAAATATAAGAAGTTAACGGAAACACTTGACCTCGGCCGTCCGGCTCGTCCGGACGCGCGCGAGGCAAGTGGGCCTGTAGCCCAAGGCCGGCCCATGCATGCGAGAGCTCATGGAGACAGCATGCGCACGGAAAAAAAAAGGATGACGCAAGCTGACGTCAGTAGATTCCGTTTTTTGTATTCTTCTTTCGACGACCATAATTTTTGATTGGGTGATCCAATCCAAAAACCGTTCGCACCAACTTGTTCATCGTATTTTTACGAACAAAACAAGATGTTTGTTGCCATATAAATATTCAAACTTACCTGACGAAACTTAGGGTTTGCCTACTGAAACTTGGGTTTTCGCCTACTGAAACTTGGGTTTTCATATTCGTAAAACTCGCTGAACTGTCAAGTTTCATCAGGTTTAATGCAAGTTTCATCAAGTTTGAACAGGTTTCATTCAAGTTTCTTCAAGTTTCATTAGGCCAATCCAAGTTTCATCAAGTTTCAACAGGTTTCATCCAAGTTTCATCAGGTTACATCGAAGTTTCATCAGGTTTCAACAGAACACGGCCAAGTTTTATCAGAACACGGCTAAGTTTCGCTAGTATAAATGTAAGTTTCATAAGTGCCTTCTTATAGTTCACATCAAAAAAATTCAAAATTCAAAAAATTCAAAAAGTATTTAAAATGTGTTGTTCTCGATTTTAGAAGAATTATAAAATTTATTCCATGAATTTTGAACACTGTTTGAATTTTGTACAAAAATCGGAAGCTTAATTGAAAATTTGATCTAAGGCAATCGATTTATCTAGTCCTTTGGTTTCTGAGGCGTGGGCGCTCGGCATCGGTGGGATTGGCGTGATGGCGGGATCCGACAGCGCAGTAGTCGAGACCAGGCGCCGAGGCGTCGGACGTCTGACGCCTGGCGCCTGGCGCTGACATGTCATCTATAAATAGCAAATAGACAACCTTTTAAATTAAATAGCTATATTATAGTCTCCAAAATTAATATGAACTCATAAGTAAGTGTTTATACACATCTTGTAAACCTTTACAGACCAATTCTTAGCTAAGAGGTAGTCTCTATCTCTCTCTATTTATTTTTTTGTCTACATTAGGGGTGGAAATGGTGCGGATGTTATCTGAACAACCAAATCGATCGGATAGTGATAAGGATATCCGGTTATTTTTATGGATACGGGTACGGGTATGAATAATGATGGATAATATCCAATAGATAATATTCGAAAAATAAGAATGGTACCCAATAGATATTCGATGGATATATACTATCCTACTTACAGGTAAGCAACAAGACTCTACATTAGCTAACGTCAATCTAAATATATTATATTGATGATGCATTTTTTATATATCATTTGAGTAATATCATTCCGAATTATATCCGATAATATTGATTTTTTGATGATTTGTAATCATATTCGACACTATTCGTGTAGTATCCGATAATATCCATGTTCGTATCCATGTTCCCACTATTCATATCTGTGTCCACACCCAATAAAATATGGATCCATATTTGTATCCGACCGGTACTATCCGATTGTATCCAATCCAATCTCACGTATCCCACGTATATAAGCAAGAGACTTCGTTGAAGCCCACGTACGTATCCAACTGATTTGGCGCCATTGGATTTGGAGATGTTCTAGGGCGTGGTACTAGAGATTTTCTTATTTAGAAAACGATAAAGATTTTCTTATTTAGAAAACGATAAATATAAGGCGTATACAAATATTTAATGATGTTTTTATCGCCGGCCACCATTTATTTTCCTTCTCTCTTTGCCACCACGCTTGACCACTCATATCTGCATACAGCATATTTGAGCCATTTCATATTACCATTTTATTAAATTGTCGCATCCTTGAGAAGTCCCAAACACATCTGCATGACTGAAGTAATGTTCTCTATCGATCCGTCAATTAATGTAAGAAATAAAATTTTTCGAGATATGATGATACATGTACGCAGTCCTTGTTAGATTAAAAAATGAATATTACCACACTATTGAAAAAAGAAATAAAGTAAATGTAAGATTCATGTATAAAATTGAATGATTAACTGAATAGATGCTGCTACATAGTTGGGGGTTTGGAGAAATGCTTCTCGAAATCGTGCATGTCTTTTGTCTCTATAAGTTTCTTACCAAGAACGGCCTCTCCCATCTTTTTCTGGGCTCCCTCACTACGCAGATCGGTTTCTATATTGTTTGTCTCTAAACCCGCTGACACAGACTATTATCGTTGGCCGGCCGTCGACAATGGTCCGACGACATGGAGTCGACGATTATCATCGTCGCGCTATGTGGATAATCAATTCCATGTTATTTATTGAATATGCGTCATGCGGCATTTCATGATCGTTGCGATCTATTCTACTCATCAACTATAAAACTAACAACTCGTAGAATCCTCCTCATCGAATAGTTAGTTTGATAGGACCATGACATGTTATTAGTGAACGATAGTGTGAAGTACGCACAACCATTCTAAATCATTTTGTGATTTTTTTAGAAATTTTCCATCAAAGAATACCATTTTTAATTAATTTACAAAGATAAAGACATTTTAAAATGGAAATGCAAGTGTCATCGGCCGCAGGTTAGACCAACGATACTAACTTATTCTGACCCCACATGGCAACCAATAGTTGTCTCTTGGGACTAGCCGCATATGCACACGAAAGGCTCTATGTCGGTGGCCAACCATAAACTGCTGACAGAGAGATGCACCCAGGTCTACCTGTCAGGCCACGGGTCAGCATAGAACGCGCGAGAGCATGCTAGGTCTTTGCATAATTAGGCTTGATTTTGGTATTGAGTTCGCCACTGCACGGATGAACCGCATCACAACAAATTTAAAGCACATCACTCTGTAAAACCTGGCCCCAATACCATTTATTCTCAGGGAATGAATTAAATCAACAGAAATTAAAGGACCAGTGGAGAGAGAAAAAAAAGGGACCGACTAATGAACAGGCGCCTGCATCCACGTTTTTTTTGCAGGCGCCGATCCCAGCCGTTGGATCAAGATCCGACGGACAACTCCTCAGGCGCGTGACTCCTCCTCTTCTTCTTCCTCAGGCGCGTAGCGTGATTCCTCCTCCCGATCTCCTTTCTTCTCCTGCTCCTGCTCCTGCTCCGCGCACCTCCGCCGCCTTCTCCGACCACCGCCGGCCGGGCGGCGGATCGCCGCCGGCCGCTCCGCCGCCCCGCCGCCCGCCGTCGCCGCCACCCTAACCCGGGGTGAGGGTGGTCTCACGCCGCCCCCGCCGCCGCCTCCTCTCCCGGCTCGTGGCGCCACCGCCGCCTCGCCGCCCCGACAAGCCCACCCACCGCCGTCCGCCGCCTCCCCCGACCTCCCTCTAAACCCCGACGGTCAAATATATTCCCTAACCCTAACCCGAAACGGCGGCGACGCCGCCGAGGGCGACGGCGAACCCTAACCTGAGCAACGCCAGCGACTGGAGCTGGAGAAGATGGCGGCGCCACCGCGCCGGTGCTGGAGAAGATGGCGGCGCGCTGTGCCGGACTTGGAGAAGAAGGCCGCGCCGATGCCCAGGTGAGTACAAATCGGTTGGAATCAGGTTGATTTCGCCGCGTCTGCACAAATTCCCTGTTTGCAGGCGCCTGCAAAGTAGCAAATTCGAAAAAAAAACTATGACATTCTTCATCGCAATTATTCAGCGTGCGCGCGGGCGAAACCCTTATCACAGACGAAGCAGACGCAAGGACGGATGAAGCCGTGGCCTTCGCAGTGGCCGCCCTGCAGGCGAAGCAGCGCCAGGCAGGCTCCCATGCAGACCACCTAATTGCACGGCCCCGTGTACAGCTCCTCTTCCCTGCAGTTCTCTGGCCGATCCGCTGGGCTCGGCGCAGCCGGACCTGGAGCAGCAGCAGCGACGCTGTGCTCTTCTTCGACGACGACGCTCGGCGTCGCCGGCGGCGGAGCGCCCGGAGCAACGCCGCCGTGTACTTCTTCTTCTTCCACGGCGCTCGTCGCCGGCGCCGGCCCTGCGCTCTCGGTCAGGCTCCTTCCGTTGCTTCCGTCAGCTGCTCAGATCAAGTGCTAGCTAAATCGTCAGTAAGAGCAGTGCCGCAGTGGCCAGAGGGTAACGCAGAAGAGTAGCTAATAGAAGTGGCCAACTTCTCTTTTCAGATCAAGATTGGAACGCTCCCAGTTAATTCTTGCTCTGTGATACCTCTCGATCAGTTTATGTCACTACTCCTACGTATATTATCTTCTCAAGGCGTTCCTTGCTGATGCAGTGATATGATGATGCTTTCGATTCCATTTGTTTATACTCCAAGATGTTTCTTCTTTTTTTCTGGAGATGTATATATTACACGGCCGGAGAGTGTATGTTGATGGTAGTATGATACGATTGGGCGCGCATACCTGCAAAGGCGAGTGAAGCCACCAGGAGTAACACCGCCACGGCTGTTCTTCTGGGCGTCATTTTGCAATGCCCTCAAGGCCTGGAAAGGTAGCGTTCCAGAGGGCCGACCCTGTATTTAAACTACATGCTAGCTCCATCCGTAGATTTAATGTAAGGGATATAAATTTTCTATGCTCTGGTACTGCGTTAGCTTAATTATTTAGAAAAATTATAAACGTAAGGTGTGTGTCTATAAAAATTTAATGGTATTTCCCTGGACGATTACCATTTATTTTCCTTCTCTCTTTGGCATTATTATATTCATAACCACTCACATCTCTGCATACAACATATATACTCGAGTCATTTCATATCATCATTTTGTTAAATTATCACATCCTTGCGAAAAATCTGCAAACACGAAGTACTCTGTTTTTCTATTAATGTAATGGATATTTTTTTTCAAGCTATATACGATGATAAATGTTCGCAGGACTTGTTAGAAAAAGATAAATGTTTTCCTCTTGCCTGGTCCAAAAAAGGGGTAAAAGTAATGTTCATGCAAAAATTTAGGCCTGTTTGCTTGGGCTAAAAATCTGAAATAACTTATAATTTAAAAAGTTGAGAGCTCTCGAAAAGAGACTTAAAAAATAAAAAATATATTAAAATTTGTTTGATATCTTTGAGAAGAACCATTAAAAGTCCCAAAAAAATGATTACAAAGTGTTACTTCATATAGCTCATAAAAAAATAATACAATTTCAGTGGTACCTTTAAATTTTAATTGAAGGTGAATCAAACGGGGCATTGCAGGAGAAACCAAATGTCTCAACGGCCAAAACCGTTGAGAGAAGTCCTAAAATCTTCGAGAAACTTCTCTTTATGGCTGATCATCGAGAAACAGCCGCCATGGAAGCCGGGTCGAGAGAAATGACCTCTTGATGGCTCAACCGTCGATAAAACCTCTCTCAACGACTAGTAAGCAGTGGTCGACAAAATTGGTTGTGCCGCCATCCAGCGGGATGACGACTCTCTCTCGACGCCTTCCCAACCATCATCGAGAGAGTGTAATTGGGTTGGCCCACCAGTTGCTAGCCATGACTTGCACCTAGGGTCTTTCTCGACGGCCTCTACCTAGCCGTCGAGACAGAGTGAACGAGTGAGCGGTGTCAGCTCTTTGGGACGACCTGCTAGGTGGGCCAGTCTCTCTCTAGCTAGGTAGTGGTAGCCGAGAGAAACCCTAGGCTACCAGTTCCTCGACACAGCCGGCCAGGTGGACCTAGGGCTCTCTCTTGATAGCTTGACTAGACCTGATCACGGGAAGCCCGGCCAGAACCCGCCGAGCCAGCCCGACCGGCAGATCGGCCGACTCGGCCTGCGTTCGAAGCTCGACGGTCGGCCGGGCGCCCGGTTTTTCCGATTAAGCGTGGGCGGGCGGACGGGACGCCGAGCGACTTCGGGCTTCGGCCGGCTCAGCTCGAGCCAGTTTCGAGCCTGACGCCCGGCCGGGCAGGCAGGCCTGGTTTTCGGGACCGGGCTTTTCCAGGCCCGGCCCGAAGCCCGGCTCGGCCCGGCATTTGAACAGGTCTAAGCTTGACCCATGCCCGTCGAGAATATCTAATTTCTAGCTAAACAAAAGAGCTTTAAAAACATTAAAAAAACATAATTTTGCAGGTGCTACTTCTGCACCTAGCTGTAGCAACCTGCGACCCCCAATTTCCCAACATATATACCATATTTAGCAACAATTAACCACCACCACAAATATGATCACATTCCATATATAAACTTCTTATTCACATCGACACAAGTATATATCACATTCACAACCACAATTCATCCAGAAGCACAAATTGCATAACCACAAGTCTACAAGTTAATCACATCGACACACAAGCCCAAACATCGTAGCTCGACCAACACAAACACAAAAGAGATAGGTTCGTCGCCTCTCTCGAATATCAAAAGGTCCGCGGAGTGCCATCAAACAACTGGGAGACAACCCCTGCCTTATCAAAAAAATTCAGAACCCAGTGTATCTGCAGTGGTTAGCTTATAACTTGATACAGATTCAGCACAATGCACGACCACAATACACAAAACAACATGCAGCACTGCTAAAAACAACCGCACCTTTTACTAGTAAATGAAAGAAAATGGGCTCTTGTCCGGTACAAAATTCAATACACACCATTCATTCTTCTACATCTAAGGGCTAACATATAAAACTAGAACTAGAATGATCAAGGAATGAGTTTGTCTAGCCACTTCAGGATTATTTCAGCTCCTTGCTCCCATGAGCAATCTAACATCATATCATGCGCTACCCCTTGCACACAAACAGGTTGCACATTGTAAAATCTTGCTGTTTCATAAAGTCCTTCTGCATCCTAAATCATGGAAATGAAGTGAATAAGAAAAGAGGGTACCAATCATTTTTGCATATGTATGTGCATGCGCGTGTGAGAGACATTTGTTGGGTGCGTTAGGAGTTCACTCACAACAATGAAGTCGTTGCTTGCACCCATGACCATAACTTCTAAAATGTTGTTTGGTGTACAAGGTACAGGCAACGATGCATTAAGCTTTCTCAAGTCAAATAATGGCAACTTTGAGCTTTCCTTCATCAGACCTTGGTACCTACAATATGTTGACATAGATGTTAATGTCATGATTGAAAAGAGATTGCAAGTGGAATAGCATTATACAACTG
The DNA here is from genome assembly GCA_036346415.1 of Raddia guianensis. Lineage (NCBI taxonomy): Eukaryota > Viridiplantae > Streptophyta > Magnoliopsida > Poales > Poaceae > Raddia > Raddia guianensis. Next base: position 22,693,030 of record CM070537.1, on the reverse strand, counting down.
CAAAGTGTGCCGCAATCAATCCACATATCCAGCTCCTGCTCACATAATAACCATTGGCCATGTAAAATTTTTGATTTGCTGTCGACTGGTCATACACCTTGCAGCCTCCAAGTAAAACAAGGAAATTCTGAGCCATGATGCAATTTTGCAAACTATACACAAATTAATACTTTGTAAAAAATTCCATTTGCATCCTTGGCACCATCACTTTATTAATCTTATAAAATGGTGGAGTAACAGGACCCATTTGAAATGCCTTGCAGCTGCCTGAAGTAACCATATCAGCATGAACAATACTGATATAGCGACACCGCTCAGACTCTGCCACGGTACAGATTCATGGACAATAATAATGCTTCAGTTAATAATCACCCATGATCATTAAAGGCTCATATGAACAAGGTTTTACGACTAGGCTTCATAGAACTTCTGAAAAGGTTAATTTTGTTGATGTCAGAACCATTTTGCATTGTGAGTACAGCTTCTATGCTGTCTGAAAACATAAAACACATATTTTCAACCCAACTGAGGGCTTGATTTCCATGTGAAGAATTTATTGAGACAAATCTCAAACTAAATGCGCTACAAATATGCTACAAGGTAAGTACATTAGTGTAATGTTTGTCAACATTGTCGAAATGAATGTTACTCACTTATATAACATGGCGTGGACAACAAAAGAAACAAACCTATATGCAACACATAATTCCAGACAGTGCCAGATAGTGATGGATTAAACTGAAAAGTACAGCTTACAAGATGCAGGCTGAAGCATTGAATTGCATGTCATATTTGGGTGAGGTTAGTCCAGATTGAACTCGATCGATCATGATCTAAATTTTGGACGGACATTTCATTGATTCCCTCCAGAACATATTAATGCTAATGCTATGCAACTACACATATAGCTGGGAATTAAACTCCAATACAGCTGCACTAATAAAGCATATGTAAGCTGGAGAATTAGTAGAACGTAAAGAATTCAACAAAAATACAATGTTTTCTAATTAAGATTCTTTTCCTTTTGATCCTTGATTAGTATTCATCTAAAGTTTTTAATCCTAGTCACGGATTGCTGTCAGTACAGTGTTTACCAGCAATAACCACTGCATTGGAAGGCAAATCTGTTAGCAGTTGTTTATAAGAGTTGTTTATAAATGCATGAGAGAAGATTGTACAGTAAATAAGGGTAGATAAGGAAGACTATCAATAAGGCGCATACACGTCTTATATTTCTAAACAAGATCATTCAAACTATATACCTTATAAAAAAACCGGAACAAGTATATTCAAGTTTATAGTAAAATTTTCAAAATATTTGGACAGAAATGTGAATGGCATAATAGAAAAAAGAATACCTTAGGGCATGTTCATCATCCATTTCTGGTGAGAAAAATGTTTCCTTGCAGAGGGACAACGAATTTGCATACACTTTTGCAGCCAAGCTGAGCGTGACCTGATAGTAACATTATTAAAATTATATGTATGCACATAAACAAATCAAAACATAAATATATTAGTTATAGTAATGCGAATGTTACGGTTATGGCCAAAGATCTTAACAGTATTGTAGCAACACACAACTGATAATATGCATAACATTATAGTTGTGGGACTGTTCATCCACGTCAGCAGCTTGTTCTCCAAAGGTTTTATGGGGGTTTCGTTAATGGAGATATGACGTTTGTTGTTAGTTAGTTACTTTCTGAAGATTTTAATTTGGTTATCTTAGCTTATAGGTTAGATTTGATTATTGAGTGACAATCCTATGTATAGTTTAAGCCAGAAAATTTGATATTCAAGAAATAAAGAAATCTCCTTTATCTGCTTCACACTCTTCCCCATGCTGGACAACGCACTCAAGGGCGGGCCGACTAAGGCCCAAAGGTGTACATTTATACACCCAAATTTTTTGCGAAAGAAATTCTTATATGTAGCCCTCTCTTAGGCCTCAACACTATTGATTAAGGCCTCATTCGATTGACCCAGTCCCCACAGCCACGCTACCAGGCCCACTCCCAATGGCCAAATCCCTGCAACTCCCGTAGCCCAGCAGTCCTCCCGTGAATGAGAGAATTTGAATCCTGACCTGACCCCCGAACTAACCTTAAACCTAGCGGTCGCCGCCGTCCGCCACCATTCTCCACATCTTCGCTCAAGCACTCCGGCCCCATGCTCGTCCAGCCACCAGCGTCCGACCGAGTGCCAACCCAAACCACAGGCCACGACCGCTGTCCGCTTGGCTGCAGTGGCGCCGACAGTCCTCCATCGCGACACCACACGTCACCCCGGCGCCCTACTGTCCACTGCCAGTGCCACATAGCGAGTCCGTGCGGTATGCCAACATGCTTCAATGGAGTCATGCCCCATTGTATTTGATCATTTGCCCCTAAACTTTTAAACCTAATTATCTAAACATCTCGATTTATCGCAATAGGTAACCAGGAAGGCAGGAAGGAACTAAATTGGACTATATCTATTTGAGCTTGAGCATGTGGCATCACCCTGAACAAAAACAAGTCTTGCATGGTGTAAGATCAAGCCTCCCCATGGGCTGATTGATTTTGGTAATTGATGGCAACTAGGCCGTACAGCTGGAACGCCAAGGATAAGGACCTTTGTTTTATAGTTCTTCTGATTTTCTTGTGTGCGTCTTTGGCTTGACTACATCTCTCTGGTTGTAGGGTTCCACTGAGCACAGGTCCAGAAACATCAGCCGTGGGTCCCATGGGGTTTCGACAGTGCCAAGTGTTAGTCTTGAGCGATCCATCTAGAGCGAGTACACTTGTCCCAGGGTCGAGAGAGTTCGGGGGAGCGACAGCTGTCGGGGTTTCGTAGCCTTTAAGCAACCCAAGCCATATATTTTTGTTTTAGGCGCAAAACTTCCCGCCCAAGCGATCTAAATCTCCCGCCGACTCCACAAGTCGATAAGATAGGCCCACAACCCTAGGTGTGACGTCGGGCGAAGTCGGTAGAGCCAAAATCCAAGTGGTGGGCAAAATTCCAGCCCCATCGGACGGCGTCCGATCACTAGCGGACGGCGTCCGACGAGCACTAGCCAAAATCTGGATAAGTCCCGAAAACACACCCACTGTCGGACGGCGTCCGACGCTCTTCGGACGCAGTCCGACAGCGTGGGATTCCCAGAGGATGAGCTCGAAAATGGCTAAGTCCCAAACCGCTCTGTCCCTGTCGGACGGAGTCCGATTCGGACCGGACGGTGTCCGATGAAGAAAGAAATCGACGGCACGGAGCTTCGGACGGCGTCTGGCGAGCGTCCGACGGCGGCCTCCCTCACTGTCGGACGGCGTCCGACCAAAGACCGGACAGCGTCCGATGGACGGCTAAACAAGCAACCGAACACTGGCGGCGCCCGTTCGCTCGCGCCAAGACTTCGTCGAGACGCGTCCGATAAGCCAGCCGGACGGCGCCCGACGGCACAAAAATGGCCTTGACCTTCTGTCGGACGGCGTCCGACGGGAACCGGACGGCGTCCGATCGGTTGATCTGAATCTCGCGATTTAATCTGAGCCGTCCATTTCTAGGTTTTTGCCTTGGGCCTATAAATAGTGGTTAGGAGCACGGGAGAAACTTGAGAGAGCCACCATTAGCAGCCACCCCTTGCACTTGCCTACTAAGAGAGCTCCTCCCATGGCACCCACCTCCACCTAGAGTTTCATGTGCTTGAGAGATTGAGAGGGAGAAGAAGAGAGAAAGGGGAAGAAGAAGGTGATCCCTACCTTCTCTCATCATCCCAAGGCTTGCCCCATCTCCCATGGTGTTCTTGCCCTAGTTTTCATGGAGAGAGAGAAGGGGTAGTGGTGAGAGACGATCTCGATCTTGTGCTCTTGGAACTTCGACGCCGGAGAGATCGTCACCACACCACGAGCTTCATCAACCGTACGACTACGTCAACCGAAATCCTCCGTGTGTCGGGGGTCACTTCCGTGTGTCGGAGGTGCGTGGCCTTCATCCGTTGAAGGTTGTGTGCAAAAATCCTCCGTGTGTCAGAGGTCGGTGCCGTGTGTCGGCGCCGCGGGTGCGAGGAGCTTCCTCGTGTGGAAGAACTCATCTTGTGTGAAGGTTTGGGGCTCGCCTACCATGTGTTGGTGAAGAGCCACCACTAGTGGATTGAGGGCTAGGGACGAGAGAGTCCCGACTTCTCTGTGTGAGAAGTTTCCTCAACGGAGACGTAGGTGTTCATGTGTTGAGCACCGAACTTCGGAAAACAACTCGGTTTGCGCTTTCTTGTCTCTCTCATTTACTTCCGCATATTGATTTGATCGTTTGCATGTGAGCGCCATCGAGCCTCCTAGTAGTCGCTTGTGTCTCATTATGATCGCTTCCACAACTAGACGCTAGATTAATCGATAGCTTGTCTCCCTAATTTGATTAACTAAACAAGCGAATTGAGAGGAGTAAAATTTGAAAAGAGCCGATTCACCCCCCCTCTCGGCCTTGAATCCTAACACATGGCGAGCAAAATTTGAATTCTCGTTTTAATTTTGAAAATGGATGCTAATAGACAGTCTAATATTCTATGCAAGTTGAGGATGATGCCATTATAACTAGTTTCCAAAATATGAAGGGTCATAGAATTGTGTGTGTTCATTTCGTAATTCCTATATATTACTTGAGATATGTTATTGCTGTGAACAATTTGTATTTTGCTGTTGTCGTTGCAAATTTTCCATGACCATAATTTTTTCAAGTACGTACACCCATTTTTGAAAACCTGCGCCTGTCACTGAGCGCACTCCTGCTCAGCTGGCACCACAACGATGAGCATTCAACCCTGCCACATCCAGTTGACCAAAACAGTGAAACTGCACGAAGTTTTTTTATTTTGTCTGACAAGTGAGAGCACAGAATAACACCCAACAGAAGTGCTAGACACTAGACAGAATAATTGGGAAAAATAGGGCATCTCAGTATCTCACTAAAATTTTAAGGCAGCTAGGTGATAAAACTCAAAAGGAAAAGGGTAATGTTACAAATCAATCTACCTTGACAGCAGCAACAGGTTTAGTCAAAAGGTAACGCCATACCAATCCACTGGAGATGATAAAGTAATTATATCAAAATAATAGTAAGACGAGATGCTAAATTTGTAGCGGATAGTCAAAGAAATACCTGTTTCCTGATGGAGGCACAGAACATACCAGAACAGCACCAGAAAGCTTCGGATGAAGAGATTCTGAAACCAGAAAAAATGTGGTATCTATATATTACTCATTAGCAAATCATGGATATGGATTCGAATATTCTAAATCTACAATCAAAAGAGTGAAATACAATCTACTTTTGTGTTGATAAATGACTAAGGTTTGCTCTATTATTTAGCAAGAGTACAAAACCAATGAATAATTCTGAAAGAACACAGGCCCTGTTCTTTTCAACTTAACGGCTTAGCTTAACGACTTATCTACGTTTCAAAAAGACAAATGCTTTGAGTTTTTCAGTCCATTTTTTCACTGTTTAGAAGGTGGGACCTAACGTTTTAAAAAGCAAGTCAAACGAAATGGATTCGAATCACGAGACTACCTCGAGAAGCTCTTGAAATTCAGTCAGTTTAGCCATTCAGCTATTCAGTCGTTTAGATCAGCTCAAAAGATAGTTCATATCGTTCTGCAATCAGCTAGCACCAGCACAGCGGCATATGTATCATGAAGGCTACATACTCAAGAAAATTGTATCTTTTTGCTATTAACTGTATAGGCTATCGAATTTTATTTAAATTAGCATGGCGTGGGGGGGACAACATGTGACCAGATACATAAAAAAAATCAAACACACCATAGAAAATAATGTAAAATAGTGAACAAGAACCTTAAAAATCATCCAGGAAATTGATTCTAGTTGCTGACTCCCGGCTAACATCACTATCTACCATGTCAAGATAAATGCTGCATACATGTTAATCATGCTAGACTTCACTTCTCCAAATATCTTGTCCTTTTTTGTTACTAATGGAAGTAACATGTCATACATTAAAAAGATATTTCATATTTGCATCTAACACATTTAAATGGTTGCAATTTTAACGAAACTAGATGATACATAATCACAACATCCACTAGGAAGAAATGAAAAACATGTTGACATGGAAAGAGCTGCCTGAGTAACATACAGACTACAAGAATGTGCTTAATCATTAGACAGACCATACCTTGCAAGCATGATATATAATGCTGCACAATCAAGCCTCCAAATGAATGTCCAATAAGTACAGGTGACGAGGGAACCTCCTTCCGGATGAAATCAGTAATGTCACTGGTATATGTCTACTGCAAGTCAATCACACATTGGGCTGACTCTACTGAGACAGTGAAAAAGATATAATGAAATTAAAATAGAAATAAGTCAATAACACATTAAAGGTTTACGCCTAAGCTAAAGTGCTACATTGTACATTTGTATTGATTGTAGAAAGTTCTACAATGCTTGAAAATTTGCTGGTAATTTATGCTTAATAAGGTGGTTTTTAAGGAATATATAAATACAATTCCAATGCTGCATGTAAACTTTCTTCCAGTCCCTTGTTTATGAAAACTTTGTGTTAAAATCATAAAACAACACTAGCACTAGAGCATTTTGCCATTATTCAAATGCACTCGCCACTTCAATGCTGCTTCACTAAATTAGTAAATTACCTCAAGGGTACCAGCCACTGCCTCTAATGGAATGCTGCTTTCACCCTGAAACAGATCGTACGTCAACTAAGGGTGAAAACTTCAACAAGAAACATAAACACACTATATCTCCAATGTGAAATGCTCGCAATCGGAAGTGAATTCTATAGAACCATATTCACAGTCTAGTTTGTCGCCAACACACTTGCATCATTTCTGGGATATTTTACTTGTCCTATGGAACATTCACTTTCTGATTGCAATTTCCAGTTACAGCATTCACTTTCTAATTGCAATTTCCAGTTACGGACTGCGAAGGATCTACCGATGGACTACTGTTAACGCCAGAACCCACTGGAGCGATTCAACAAGCGGCCCCCGTGCAAGCTCACGAACCTGCGCTCGGAGGCTGATGGCGAAGCAGGGGAAACCCGCGCTGGAGAAGAACGGCAGCCAGTGCTCCGCCCAGCACCAAGCTGCGTGGAAGCTCCCGTGCACGAACACCAGAGGCGGCCGCTGGCCGCCGCCTGGCACCGGAGCCTGCGCCGGCGGCGGCGGGTGCTGCGCGATGACCTCGAGGTCGAGGCCGCAGGGCAGCCGGTGGAAGCGGCGGGACTGGCCCTCCCGGAGGGCGTAGGCGCACGCGGCGCGGAGGGGCCTGCACCGCCGCGAACGCGTCATCCTCGTTGGCCGCGTCGCCGGCGCCGGCATCGGCATAGGGAGGAGGGGAAGGGTGGCGGCAGACATGGCGGTGTTTGGCGCGCCGGAGATGGGGCGTGGAATGTGGGCTATCCACACTGTTCACAGAACGTCAGAACCGAGCGGGCACCAGAGCTGGCCAACGGGCAGAAGGGCCCGATTGGTTCGGTTACTCCACAAACCGGACCAATGGACTGCGGTCTATATCCAAGTTTGGTTCGTACAATGAACCGACCGACCAGTCCGGTTTTTAATATTTATAAAATATGTATTTAAATTAAGAAAAATCATTATATTTCACTAATATATATTATAAATTAAATAATATATTATTTATCACATAAAAATATATATACAAATACATATATTGAATTAAATTAATATACTACAGTAGCGAACTGAACCAAACTGGGTCGGCCCGACGGGCCGAGGTGTCGGCCCATGTTCGATTCGGTTCACTGGCCTGGTTTTGTTCAGTTGAATCGACCCATTTGACAACCTCTAGCGGGCACAGCACAGTCAAACGAACCATGTATTAGCCTGGGCTTGGATCAGTCGAGCAGGCTCAGTCGGTCACCAAACTGGGTGGTGGGTTCAATTCGGCCCGTCACTGTATCAATAAATAAGAAACTATATATCCATTTTTCTTATTCTTACGGTATATAAATAATAAGGTTCATTTATATAATTTTTAATGCATCATATTAAAATTATAATTCTGTTTTGTAAGACCTTGTTTGCTTGAGCTGCAGCTTCTCTAAAAATTGTTTTTGAAAAAAACCACAAAAACTTGTTTGCAAGATCACAGTACAATTTAGATCTTGTTTGTTTGGGTTGCAGCAAGCTACACAGAACTTGCTTCTCAAATCACAGTACAATTTGGGCTTTTAGGGACTTTTGGTTTATTGGAAGGGGTTGTAAAAGCTGACTGTTTGTTTGGGCTTCTAGTTTCTGAGAGGTAAAAGCTGGCTAGAAGATAGACAAAAAGGCGAGCGGGGAGCTGGTGATGCAATAGAAAAAAGGGTATACATACTGGCCCTACCCATGTGGTGTTTTTGACGCTCCAATGAATAGGGAATGGTGATAATGAGAACATCTCCACCATGGGTACAACCCTGCCCCTATTTCCTCTCCGACCATTCCATCTTCGTCGCCTATGATTGATGCTACATCATCTTCGTTGCGCGACCCAAGTGTGCATCAAGTGAGATGTGTTGTTGCCTCTTGAGTGTTTTGGACACTGTCCGATTCGATCGAACGTTAGATCCCAATCAATTCTCTTTTAAGATAGAATAAAAAATAGACCATAAAAGTTACTTTTTGAGTTAGAGATAGATACCGAGTGTTTAAAGCATCGTTAACCCAAAACTTAGGCTATGTTCTTTTGGGCTTACTGGCTTATCTACCTGTAACATCCCAAATTTTCAAAACCAAATTTGGCACGTTAATAATTTCATTAAAATGCATAATTAAAATATTAAACTATTTAAGTGTTGAAAAACATCATGGCATCATCATTGCATGTAACCGTTTTGAAAATGGGTTGGGTCATTAATTTTTAAAGGTATAAATATTTTCATGGGTGCATTTAGAAGCTTTCAAACCCATGTGAATTTGTCAAAACCTATTTAATATTTGACCTTTGAATAATTATTTAGAAAGAAGAAAAGAAAAAAAAACAAAATTGGAAAAATTAGAAAACTTCTCTCTCTCTCACCTTTTCTCTCGCTCTCTTCTCTCCTCTCACCTTAAGCTTATAAACAGTAGCTCATTTGTAAACTGCGAGTTACTCTCACCAACCCGCGTGCGTCGTCGGCAGCATCTAGACCACGCCACGACTTCCTCTCGCCGCCACGCCACGCTAAGCACCGACTTCGCCGTCGTGTTCTTTGCAGTTGTTGTGCAATAGCACTCTTTCGATGCCTCCATTTGTGCCACCCGTCGGAGTAAAGTCCGACGATTGGCGTCTTTCTTCTCACTATAAAGCTCGTGTTCTGCTTCTCCTTATCCGATTGCCTGCCGTGCTTCTCCTCGGTAAGCTCGCTCTATTCCCTGCCTTCGCCATTTCTTCGTCGCTTTCTCACTCGCTTCCTCTCATCCTCCATACCGCAGATGTCGAAGGAACCGAAGAACCACCAAGTTAAAAAGAAGTCTGCGCTTTCGGTTAAGTCGTCGCCTTGGTAAGCTTCGCTCATCTCTAGAGTGCGCTTGAGCTTGGGAAGATGATCCCGGGAGGCCGTAGTCTTCCCTGCGTGTGCCATGTCGAGCTAGAGCTCTCATGGAAGCCATGCGAGCTAGTTTAGAGCATGCATCGTAGCTATGTATAAAAATACGTCGTCGTCTTGTGACGGCGGATCGGCGACTATAGGGTCCTTTGGAGGCGCCGAGTCGAGAGGATCCATTTTTGCGATCGGTTTGGCGAACGGAGGTCGCCACAACCTGCTAGCGAAACTCAGTATGCTCCAATGGAAGTTGCTGTGACGTGTTGTGCATGCTTGGCTTGAGGTTGAAGAAGACCCATGCTTTGAGATTAGTGCTAGCTTTGTGTAGGGTGTGTGGCTCGATAAATGGAAGCGTATTCGATCAAAATACGCTTTCGAGTTCAAAGTGCACACATAAATATAATCCAAAAATTTAATAACTCTCTATTTATATTAATACCTATAACAATAAAAATTAAGCTAATCATTTTTCATTAACTAGCAAATAACGAATGATTTTCAAAAACCTTAGAAAAATGATGAAAATATTATTTTGATGCATACACTTGATTTAATAAAAATATAAAATAGTTGTGCATGCATCACATTTCCATGCATATTTATTTAGTGCATGATTTTTAAAACAAAAATCATATATAAATGTTTCCTGTTTGATGGATGTTTATATTATGTTGTATGTGTTGTCCGCGTGGTTAGACCCGTCCATAAATGGCGGTTGCTCCTACCCGTCTTGACCAAGGCAAGTCCCCTTTGATCATATTGTGAAGCCATTTTAGGTTATTTAGAAAATGTTTATTAGACTTGAAAATATGCATGCTAGTTTAAAAGATAAATGCCGTATTTGCTAGAATTAGTTATTATGCCAATTAGAAAGGTAAGAGATATGTTAGGATCAAACCTAAGGCTAAAATATGAATTACTCTTATTTAAATACCTTGTTGAGGTAGGATAAATGCTTAAAACTATTTATGCGGAATGATTCAATCATTTGTGTGAGCGAGAATATTGTTGAGAAATGTTTGGGAAAAGATGATTTAAAGATAGCGCATCAAGGGTGATGCTTAATAGGAAATGATTTTCCTCTTATCCCAAAATCTTTCCGACTAGGGAGATATTTTGTCGGTTAGTGCGATATGGCACGGTTTGAAAATCGGGCTAAAATATAAATTCTCCCTAGTCTAAGGACTGCTCATCCTATAATCCTATGAATGAGCCATTACTGATGCGACCTCGAGCCCGGTATGGGGCGGGCCCGATCGTCGGTCCTCGTGGTTGATGGTCTTGTGGCGAAACATCGTGCAGGTGCGTAGCCTCTCGAGGGTAAAGCGTACCCACTCTGCAGAGTTAAAAGCTGTCATGATAGCCGTGCTTTCATGGTTATGAGCTTGAAGGACTGATTATATGGTAGCTCCTTCATTTTAAAACCAATTTAGAAAAGGGTTTTGAACAAATGATTTGAGATGAGTAAGGTTTGAGAAGGATTTCGTTTGAGCTAGGGGCCACCGGTGATATTCGAAATGGGTAACGACCTATCGGAAAGTGTCATGTGAATGGACCTAGCCGGTTTTGAGAAAAGAAAAGAAGAAAGGATTTTGTTCTTGCTATGGCACTTTGAGGCCAAGTGGCGAGAACCGTTTGAGAAAAGCCCAAAGAAAATATGGAGATTCAATGTTTCTAAATCGCTTTGTCAAAACTAGGCTAATAAGCGCAATTTCCGCAAAATTGCCCAAGCCATCCATTTGTACTAAACCCCATCGGCATATATCCTCGACTTGTCGAGTACCTTTGTACTCACCCCTATTTCTCCTTCCCTCTTCCAAAAATTTCAACTTGATGAGAGCGCCCTCGACTCGCCATCAGGAGGACCGGACTTCGAGGAGGAGGAGGACTTCGAGGACGAAGAGTAGGGTTGTGTCACCTGCCCGCCGCTCGCCTGTGGAATAGTCTAGTTGCTAGAATAAATCGTGCCATGTTAGGCTCTGCGTTACCGTGTGTGTAACGCTGTATCTTTAACTGCGTGCGTGCTTGATGTATTAAGCTGTGACTTCTGTGGGACGCTTAGTCCTCTATGTTGTAATAATGTAACTCGAAGGCAATGTACCATTATTGTTGTTAAATTGTGTGTGCTAGCCATGATCTTACGGGACTAATCTTGTATGCACAATTAGGATTGATCAATTAGACCGAGTTCGACAAAAGTGGTATCGAGCCGGCGGCTTTAGGGCGTAGCCCTAGAATTAGAGACCATATAATTTATAAAGAAAATAATTGTTAAATAAATTCGTAATCTTCGCAATCCAATTTTTTTGATAATCTTTTGAAATTGTAGATGCCGTCTTCGCGTCGCCCTTGGACTTAGCTACGGAGGTTTCGTGCGCCGACTATTGTCGATCTTGAAAGCACGCTTGGTTTCGATGACCCTATGTATCATGGGGCCACTACTTTGCGCAAAGGGCCTTTCTTTGGGTGGTGTCGTCCATCGTCTTTCTTTGCAGTCCACCGCCTACTCGTGGACCGTTCCGCTACTCGCCAATCGCGTCAATTGCTCGGGCGCCATCCAAGACGTGTCGGACTTGCTCTACACCGACTCGCGATGCATTCACGCGTGGTGCATGTCTCCCCGCTTCGCTACTTTCCTCTCGCAAATGCGCTTAACGAGTTTGTTCACCATGCTCGTGCGGCCGAGGTGAGCGACCAGACGGTGTACCACCTTGCCGAAGCTCGTCCAATCCACGGACGACGCGTACACCATCGTCTGCGGGAGTTGAACTCGTCTATGACACCAACCGCCCGGTGGAGCAAGCCAAGAAGGAGAGCGCGAACTTAAAAAGCGTGACTCTTTTCACTTGGTGGAGAAGGTCGGCCGCAAAAGAATCCGTCGGTTGGTTCGCGAGAACCGGCGTCTCCGTGGAATGCCGCTTCTTCCTCCGGGACTCACCTCTCTGCTTGCCGACCTCGCGCGCAGAAGAAGGAGGTCGGGACAAGCCCCGCGTCCCGCCTAAGGATCTGGCGATCTTCCCTTGTGTTCCTTCGAGCTCACCCTAAGGATCTCAAGTTGGATCTGGGTCCTTCGGAGTGAGAACTCCGCCTCCCACTCTTGTCGAGCTCCAAGGCATACCGTTGATGGTTCGATCACCACCGTCTGGTTGGCACCCATTGTGGATGCCGGCGATGATGATGATGACGGGAAGACCCGTGGAGTTGGTCTCTGGGTCCGATTGCGACCGGGACTAGCTCGTAGCCCCTGTATCCTTTGTTTGGGTCGTTGTCACCCTTTTCTTTTCTTTTTTCTTTTGCTTTGGGTCTTGTCGCGCTTTGCCGTGCTTTGCCGCGGTCCCCCTCCACTTCAAATATTCGGCCGCCTCTTTAAGAGGCCGTCCCTTATGATTCGCCGCCGCTTTGCTGGCTGCCGTCCCTTGTGATTCGCCGCCTACGCTCTTGCTGCCGTCCGCCATGATTCGCCGCCTCGCTGCTGGCTGCCGTCCCTTGCTGATTTGCCGCGCCTTGCTGCGCTTTGCCGCTGCGTTGCTTGCTGCTTGCTTTGCTTTGCCCAGCGTCGGTCTTTGCCGCCTACGCTGTCTTTGCCGCCCGCCGTGCCGCCTTCTCCGGCCGCGATGAGGAGAAGGTCGGAGATTCGCTCATGAGTCCTCCTCCTCACCGTTCTGCGAGCCTCGCCGCTCGGTGAGCCTCGCCGTTCTCGAGTCCTCTCTCGCGCTCCAAGTCCTCGTCGTTCCCGAGTCCTCGCCCTCGGCCGAGCGGCGAGTTCCGTCTCTTCCTCGAGGAGATGAGGCATTTTCCTCTCTGGATCACCGTGGTAACCATCCTACTCGGTTGGTGCTTACGGTGGGCCTTGTGGATCAATCCTATTAGCCGTCGGCGTATGTCGTGTAACCCGTAGGTAGTTAGCTCGTGATTTGGGGTGACGTACCGGTTTGTGGTATTAGCCTGTTTGTACCCTAAAAATTGTTATGTTATGAATATGAATGTGCATTGTGCCAAATTGCATATTTAAAACCATGTTTTGGATGAAAACGTAATTCCTCCTTATGCTTATCTCGTTCCTCTCCTACCTATCGGATGGTGATTGCTCGAGTGGTGGAAGAAGGATGTAGCCCGGCCGAGGTCATGGAAGTGCCCGAGCGAGCAAGTGCCGCACCAACCTCGTGAGCAAGATCGCTCGATTCGTATGGATCAACATACGTTGGAGGACCTCCTCTGTTAGGTTCCTCCTTGACTCCTCTGCCAAATCCTCCACCAAATTCCCAACCAAATTCCCAACCAAGATCCCACCACGAAAACTCTCTCGAACATCAAGTCGATTCCAACCACCATCTTCCTCCACCACCTCTGAAGAACCTACCACCCGAGAAATCATGCAAATGCAACACCGGATGATCCGCGACTTGATTCAAGAGCGGAATCATCCTCTGTCCAGCTCCTCTCTGCTCATACACCAGCTCCACCTCCCTATCGTTCCGTATCAATGACTTCCTTAGGGCCAATCCCCTAAGTATCTTTGGCTCTGCCGACTCTCTCGGAAGCGGCGGATTGGTTAAAGGAGATCGAGAAAAAGCTTATCATGTTCCAATGTGGTGAGATTGAGAGTGTTCAGCTCGCAACACATCAACTCACTGGAGTTGCTGCTGCTTGGTGGGACACGTTCTGTGAAGCCCATGATAACCCTGATGCTATCGAATGGGCTGAGTTCGTTGAGGCATTTGAAGAGAACTATGTTCCCGACAGTGTTAAAGAGGCTAAAAGAATTGAATTCCACTCCCTCGTGCAAGGAAGCATGACCCTGCAGGAGTACCTCACCAAATTCACACTCTTGGCTCGATATGTTCCAAGGGACGTGAGGAGCGATCTTGATAAGATATATTTCTTCAAGAAAGGCATGGACCACGAGATCGTGCCTTGATTGACTCCTCTGAATTCCCACTTTTAAGCAAATGTTTGCCCGGCGGTTAAACAAGAGGAAAACCGTCGCCGATTGCTGGCTTTGCCCGAAAGAAGAAGAGGGCCCATGAGGATAGCCATTCCTCTGGAAGTTCTCGTTTCAAGATCAAGCGCTCTCGTGATCGTGGGCATGTTATCCCTCCTCGCCCTACTGACTCGGTGGGTCGATCGCGACTGCTCCTCTACCACCTCCACCGGTTCGCACCCAAGTCTCCCTCCTCAAAAGAAAGATATCTCCACCATAAAGTGCTTTGCTTGCCGCGGTTGGGTCACTATGCCTTCGTGTCCCAATAAGAATCTTGAGCCTCAAGGAAGCTTCTTTGCTCATGACTCTGTCTTACGGGATGGGTCGCGGGAACTTCCAACCTGCAAGATCTGCTCCTGCTATTGGACGTGGGCGTGTGAACCACGTCACTGCTGAGGACGCCCACGCCGATCCTAATGTGGTGATGGGTAAGTTTTTCATAAGTGCGATGCTCACTCATTGCTCTTTTCGATTACGGTGCAACGCATTCATTCATCTCGGCATCTTTTGTCAAAAATCATGAGTTGAAAACGATGCCTTGAAGAATCAATGCTAATTAAATCCCGGGAAAAATCATGAGATCCACTTTGATGTGCCCGGGGTTAAGCTAAAATTCAAGACACCGAGTTCTTGGCGAGACTTGGTGGTTATAAACTCAAGAGGAATTGAAGTGATTACGGGTATGGATTGGTTAACCAAAAATAAAGGTCAAATAGGCGTGCCACCAAAAGCAGTAAAATTAATTAATAGTGTTGGACGGAGGTCCAATTCATATAAATTCTTTCCCTACGATCTAATCACCCTTAATAAGTTGGAGGCCTCTTCCACGAAAACCATAGGCGTGGTAAAGGATTTCCCGATGTGTTCCGGACGAGCTACAGGAATGCCCCGATCGGAAATTGAATTTGTGATAATCGGTTCTGGCCTTGGTCCTATCTCCCAAAGACCTTATCGCCTATCGCCAATCTAATGGCTGAATTGAAGAAACAAATTGAAGAATTGCAAGAAAAAGGATTTATCAGACCAAGTGTTTCCCCAGGGAGCACCCGTGATTTTCGTCAAAAAGAAAGCGGATCTCTCGCATGTGCATAGATTATCGATCTCTAAATGAAGTAACAATTAAGAATAAATACCCTCTTCCCGAATCGATGATCTGTTTGATCAAATGAAAGGAGCTTGTATCTTCTCAAAAATCGACACGAGGTCCGGTTACCACCAAATAAAGATTAAAGATACCGACATTAAAAGCGACTTTCACCACAAGATATGGCCTCTATGAGTTCACGGTGATGTCATTTGGTCGATAGCGCTCCGCCATATTTCATGAATCTAATGAATAAAGTGTTCATGGATTTTACGGACAAGTTTGTGGTGGTATTCATCGATGATATTCTAATTTTTCTAAATCGGAAGAGGAGCATGAAATTCATCTTAGAAAGGTTACGGAGAGGTTAAGAGAAAATCGGTTGTATGCCAAGGCGAGCAAGTGCGAGTTACGGATGAAGGAAGTGATTTTCCTTGGTCATGTGATATCGGTAGGAGGTGTTGCGATGGACCGGAAAAAGTCACCGCGGTTGTTGAGTGGAAACAACCAAAATCTGTGAAGCAAGTGAGAAGTTTTCTTGGATTGGCGGGATATTACCGTCGGTTCATTGAAAATTTTTCAAAAATCTCTAGATCCTTTGACAAATCTTCTTAAAAGGAAAATAAATTTGAGTGGAATGATAAGTGTGAAGCTAGTTTTCAAGAGTTGAAAAGGCTATTAACTCGCTCGGTGTTAATCTTGCACGATGTCCATAAGGATTTTGAGGTATTTTGCGATGCATCTAGGCAAGGCCTAGGTTGCGTCTTGATGCAAGAAAGGAGAGTTGTTGCTTACGCATCAAGACAACTCAAACCTCATGAGCGTAATTATCCCACTCATGATCTTGAGCTAGGCTAGCGTGGTTCACGCTCTAAAAATCTGGAGGCATTATTTAATTGGCAATGAACGAAATATTTACCGATCACAAAAGTCTCAAATATATATTCACTCAACTGATCTCAATCTAAGACAAAGAAGATGGTTGGAATTAATCAAGGACTATGATGTGGGAATCCATTATCATCTGGCAAGGCCAATGTGGTGGCCGATGCCTTAGCCGGCGCTCAGGTTGCAATCATCTCATGCTTAAAGAAGATCAACTTTGAATTATACAAAGAATTATCGACCTCAACTTGGAAATGGTTGAGGTAGGCCAAATAAATATGCTTGAATTACAACCCACCTTAATGAATCAAATTAAAGAAGCGCAGAAGGTGATGATGAAGTTCTTGAAATTAAAGAGAAGCTTAAAAGGAATAAGGCACGATTTTTCCATGGATGAAGAAGGAGTACTACGGTTTAAAAGAGAATCTTCGTACCAAGCAATAAATCTCTTAAAGAAGTCATCCTAAAAGAAGCCCATGAAAGCCCAATTTCTATCCATCTGGAAGTACCAAGATGTATCTTGATCTGAAAACCACTTATTGGTGGTGGAATGAAAAGAGATATTGCCGAGTATGTCGCTCTCTGCGACATCGCCAAAAGTGAAGGCCGAGCATCAAAGGCTCTTTGAAATTTATTACAACCGCTCAAGATTCTGAATGGAAGTGGGAAGAAGTGGGGATGGACTTCATTGTCGGGTTACCTAAAACTCAATCCGGCTATGACTCCATCTGGGTAATCGTCGATCGTCTCACTAAAGTTGCACACTTCATCCTGTCCAGAACCACCTACAGGAAGCAAGTTGGCGAAATGTACATGAGCAAAATAGTCATCTACATGGGGTGCCAAAGAAGATTGTCTCGACCGAGGTACCCAATTCACCTCAAATTCGGGACAAGCTCCATGAGTCGCTTGGTACCCATCTGAATTCGATCTTGCCTTTCACCCTCGGTGATGGCGGTGAAAGAGTTAACCAAATACTTGAGGATATGTTGAGGGCAAGTGCCTAGCCAACCCCACAAGGGATAAGCAATTGCCATATCTTTGAGTTTTCTTACAATAACGATCACCGATCAAGCATCCAAATGACACCCTATGAAGCATTGTATGGAAGAAAGTGTAGTACACCTCTGTCTTGGCAAGAAACGGTGAGACAAAGGTATTTGGTTTGGATATCTTGCAAGAGGCGAAAAGCAAGTGAAGTTAATCCAAGAAAGGTCAAGGCGGCCAGTCTAAGCGAGAAAAGATTCTGCCGACAATGCATGGCGTGATCTAAAATTGCCAAGGGTGATTTCGTGTATCTGGGTTTCTCCTCTCAAAGGCATGCGCTTGATTCCGTGTGAGTGGAAAGTTAGCTCCAAGATATATTGGTCCTTTCAAATTTTAGCCCGAAGGGTGAGGTAGCATACCAATTTGGGCACTGATGTCTGTCAGATGTGCACAATGTGTTCCATGTCTCTCAATTAAAGAAATGTCTCCGTGTGCCGAGGAAGCGGTTGCCATTGGACAAAGCAGGACCTCTGACTGATTTGACACTTAAAGAATATCCGGTCAAGATTTTGGATGTGGCTATCGAAAAACCGGAGAAAAATGTTTGGTTTGCCGTGTCGATTAGAGTAACCACTCTGAGGCGAAGCCACTTGGGGCGTGAAGAGGATCTTGGCGCGAGTTCGGAATTATTTCGAAGAATCCGAATCTCGAGGGCGAGATTCTCCTTAAGGGAAGGTTTGTAACATCCCAAATTTTCAAAACCAAATTTGGCACGTTAATAATTTCATTAAAATGCATAATTAAAATATTAAACTATTTAAGTGTTGAAAAACATCATGGCATCATCATTGCATGTAACCGTTTTGAAAATGGGTTGGGTCATTAATTTTTAAAGGTATAAATATTTTCATGGGTGCATTTAGAAGCTTTCAAACCCATGTGAATTTGTCAAAACCTATTTAATATTTGACCTTTGAATAATTATTTAGAAAGAAGAAAAGAGAAAAAAAAAACAAAATTGGAAAAATTAGAAAACTTCTCTCTCTCTCACTTTTCTCTCTGCTCTCTTCTCTCCTCTCTGCACCTTAAGCTTATCGCCGTAGCTCGGTGTAAACTATGAGTTACTCTCTGCAACCCCGCGTGCGTCGTCGGGCGCATCTAGACCACGCCACGACTTCCTCTCGCCGCCACGCCACGCTAAGCACCCGACTTCGCCGTCGTGTTGCTGCAATTTGTTGTGCAATAGCACTTTGTCTTCGATGCCTCCATGTATTTGTGCCACCCGTCGGAGTAAAGTCCGACATTGGCGTGCTCTTCTCAACTATAAAGCTCGTGTTCTGCTTCTCCTTATCCGGTGCCTCGCCGTGCTTCTCCTCGGTAAGCTCTGCTCTATTCCCTGCCTTGGCCATTTCTTCGTCGCTTTCTCCTCGCTTCCTCTCATCCTCCATACCGCGCGATGTCGAAGGAACCGAAGAACCACCAAGTTAAAAAGAAGTTGCGCTTTCGGTTAAATCGTCGCCTTGGTAAGCTTACGCTCATCTCTAGGTGCGCTTGAGCTTGGGAAGATGATCCGGGGAGGCCGTAGTCTTCCTGCGTGTGCCATGTCGAGCTAGAGCTCTCATGGAAGCCATGCGAGCTAGTTTAGAGCATGCCTTTGTAGCTATGTATAAAAATCGTCGTCGTCTTGCGGACGGCGGATCGGCAGACTATAGGGTCCTTTGGGCGCTGAGTCGAGAGGATCCATTTTGCGATCGGTTTGGCGAGCGGAGGTCGCCACAGCCCGGCTAGCCGAAACTCGATATGCTCCAATGGAAGTTGCACATGCGTGTTGTGCATGCTTGGCTTGAGGTTGAAGAAGACCCATGCTTTGAGATTAGTGCTAGCTTTGTGTAGGGTGTGTGGCTCGATAAATGGAAGCGTATTCGATCAAAATACGCTTTCGAGTTCAAAATGCACACATAAATATAATCAAAAATTTAATAACTCTCTATTTATATTAATACCTATAACAATAAAAATTAAGCTAATCATTTTTCATTAACTAGCAAATAACGAATGATTTTCAAAACCTTAGAAAAATGATGAAAATATTATTTTGATGCATACACTTGATTTAATAAAAATATAAAATAGTTGTGCATGCATCACATTTCCATGCATATTTATTTAGTGCATGATTTTTAAAACAAAAATCATATATAAATGTTTCCTGTTTGATGGATGTTTATATTATGTTGTATGTGTTGTCCGCGTGGTTAGACCGTCCATAAATGGCGGTTGCTCCTACCCGAATCTTGACCAAGGCAAGTCCCCTTTGATCATATTGTGAAGCCATTTTGGTTATTTAGAAAATGTTTATTAGACTTGAAAATATGCATGCTAGTTTAAAAGATAAATGCCGTATTTGCTAGAATTAGTTATTATGCCAATTAGAAAGGTAAGAGATATGTTAGGATCAAACCTAAGGCTAAAATATGAATTACTCTTATTTAAATACCTTGTTGAGGTAGGATAAATGCTTAAAACTATTTATGCGGAATGATTCAATCATTTGTGTGAAGCGAGAATATTGTTGAGAAATGTTTGGGAAAAGATGATTTAAAGATAGCGCATCAAGGGTGATGCTTAATAGGAAATGATTTTCCTCTTATCCCAAAATCTTTCCGACTAGGGAGATATTTTGTCGTTTAGTGCGATATGGCACGGTTTGAAAATCGGGCTAAAATATAAATTCTCCCTAGTCTAAGGACCGCTCATCCTATAATCCTATGAATCGAGCCATTCTGATGCGACCTCGAGCCCCGGTATGGGGCGGGCCCGATCGTCGGTCCTCGTGGTTGATGGTCTTGTGGCGAAACATCGTGCAGGTGCGTAGCCTCTCGAGGTAAAGCGTACCCTCTGCAGAGTTAAAGCTGTCATGATAGCCGTGCTTTCGCGGTTATGAGCGCTTGTGAAGGACTGATTATATGGTAGCTCCTTCATTTTAAAACCAATTTAGAAAAAGGGTTTTGAACAAATGATTTGAGATGAGTAAGGTTTGAGAAGGATTTCGTTTGAGCTAGGGGCCACCGGTGATATTCGAAATGGGTAACGACCTATCGGAAAGTGTCGCGTGAATGGACCTAGCGGTTTTGAGAAAAGAAAAGAAGAAAGGATTTTGTTCTTGCTATGGCACTTGAGGCCAAGTGGCGAGAACCGTTTGAGAAAAGCCCAAAGAAAATATGGAGATTCAATGTTTCTAAATCGCTTTGTCAAAACTAGGCTAATAAGCGCAATTTCCATAAAATTGCCCAAGCCATCCATTTGTACTAAACCCCATCAACATATATCCTCGACTTCTCGAGTACCTTTGTACTCACCCCTATTTCTCCTTCCCTCTTCCAAAAATTTCAACAATCGAGAAGCGCCTACGACTCGCCATCAGGAGGACCGGACTTCGAGGAGGAGGAGGACTTCGAGGACGAAGAGTAGGGTTGTGTCACCGCTGCCGCTTCGCTGTGGAATAGTCTAGCTGCTAGAATAAATCGTGCCATGTTAGGCTCTGCGTTCTAGTGTGTGTAATGCTGTATCTTAACTGCGTGCGTGCTTGATGTATTAAAGCGTGACTTCTGTGGGACGCTTAGTCCTCTATGTTGTAATAATGTAACTCGAAGGCAATGTACCATTATTGTTGTTAAATTGTGTGTGCTAGCCATGATCTTCTGGGACTAGTACTGTATGCACAATTAGGATTCGGTCAATTAGACCGGGTTCTGACACTACCTTTTGAAAAGACATATGATTTTGGTTTTTTAGTTCGTTTTTAGTTTGTTTTTTCGCTGTTCCGAAGGTGAGTCATAACATTTTTAAAAGCAAGTCAAATGAAAATGGATTTGAATCTTGAGACCACCTCAAAAAGCTCTTGAAATTTAGTCATTTTAACTATTTAGCTGTTCAGCCGTTTAGATCATCACAAAAGAACAAAACCTAAGTTAGATCAATCCAGCCTCAATTTACACCTCCTTTCAAAAACAAAACCTAAGTTGGTCAATCCAACCTTTATTCGGTCTTTATTTACATCTTTTTCGTAAGTTTTCTATCTTTTCTTTTTTATTTGCTACAATATTACGGCTATCTAAGTTATGCCCAATTGATCATGCTCTTAGGATATCATCGATTCATACCCAACTTAGATCAATCCTGTTTAGCTATTATTCATTTATATTTTCATCATTTCTATTTCACTAGTAAGAAGGCACGTGCAACGCACGTCAGATAGTATCTCCAAAGGTAGCATTTACGCATAGAAAGCATCGAAAAATACACAAATAGAAGACGATATGACCCTTTTATTAAGGAAGAAATGAGCATTCGAATTAGGAAAAATAAAAGCGAAACTATAGGAAATAAGATATTTCCTTACGACGCAATACCGATACATCAAATATTTGGACCATATCCTAATATTTATTTTGAGGAATGGACCATTTCCTAATCAAGATCTATAATTTCAACATTAAGATCAATGAAAACAGAGCGTGGTTTTTGCCGCGGACTGCCGGTGGAGCAGACCGCACCTTGTGTGAAGACGATGATGCGTTCAGTCCGGCACGATCAGATGCCCTAGCCGGAGGGGAAGGCGTACACGTCACTTTGACCTCCACATCTGCTGTTAATTGACATGTCATATATTTGGGCTTCCACCTCATCCTTAAGTTTTGCTCTTTCAGGGGTGAGCGGCTCATGCTTAGCCCTATAAAACATCACGTTCTTGACGCCGTCCCTGACATGTATAGAATGGGTGTCACTGAGTGACCGACGGATACCTGCGATAATCAGAATGATAATAATTCGATCAATCAATCCCACAATCAAAGATCTAGCCATTTGGAAATATTGCTAAATGTACATGAATGTTGTTACTCACCTTCCAATGATCCGAGCCCGTGGAGATGGGGTTCATGAATAAAAGACAAGGATGTTTCATTGCAATCAATGAAACGCGAGGCCTTTGCATGGGCGGCAACATATATAGATAAACATGTGTGTAATCAACATGTAATAGATCACTTTTCTGCAAACCAACAATTTGAAGGACACCCAAATTTGAAGGAGCCGACCCATTGAAATTCTTGATTTATGAATCTATTATTGGCAAAAAGGTCGCAAGTCCATGGCAATGTGACGAAGAGCCAGGAGATTATCCATCGTTAAAATAGTGCTTAATAATTGTTCTCTCAAACGGGTTGTAATTGAGTGTGCCATTTATAATTTATTTGATATTTGGAATGGTCTGAAACTAATGTGTGTGTGCTGGTTATATGATATCTGGATATATATTGTGGTTTTGTCCAGACATGTTTTTCCCTCAAACATATGTGCCGAATTGCATCTGATAGCTGTATATTGCATTTCAGCTGCAACTCCGGGCTGCTATTTATAGAGAAGACTATAGGAGTGCTCTGGCTGAAGTTGGCCATTGCCACTACATCAAGCAATGACACTGTTGGCAGAGCAATATCTGACTTAAATGTAAGAAATATCTTTTTTCTCTATTTATAATTAGTGGTAAATGTCGCTTTTGATCACTTTGCTTGCAATATCAAATCAGCGCCTCTATATAAAATACCCCAAGTAGGTCCCTATATGTCTATTTGCTTTCATAGTTACATGGTGTACAATTAGTCTTGTGCTAGCCTACAAGTGAATAAAATATCTCTGGCATGGTCACTAATTTGGGTGGATCATAAAATCAGTGGCCAATAAGTTTGCTTGTAACCGAAATAACCTAATTTATGGGAGAAACATGTCTCCTTTCACTAAAATGTTCTCTTAGATATTGTATTTACCCTCCCTATCTGAATCAGCAACATTAGACCATTTCAGATGCTTAAATGACAATGACGACAGAATGTCTGACTGACAGTACACAAATCTCTAGATTAGAAAAAAGGAGGCAATTGAATTGTTTTTCAAATAGAGGATTGGTTTGATCCATGGCAGAAGTAGAGGGATCACGATCGATATTAATTATATAATTTAACTTTTCTATATAATGCTTTTATGATTAAGCAGGAGGCGCTACAAGGATGCAACTTATATTAGAGATCATCTTCAGTGCGGGATGGTTAGTATTGTAAAGGCCCTACAGTCTTTTCTTTTTGAGTTGCTATATTACATGGTTGTAACTATGAACTAAATATTCATCACGTGCTATTTAAGTCAATAAATTTAGATCAGGCTAGTAAACCAAAGGAAAAAAGAACCACAATATTTGTAGTGAATTAGGCACATCACACGCTCATCATATTTACAAACTTACAATGAGATCACTATTTATATTATATCTTATTCCGCATTAATCTATCTATGTAGTCGTTTTCAGAACCATTATTCCCCTGGTAAAATTCGGTACTGAATAAATTTTTTAAAAAGTATCAAATGTTATCCATCTTATTCACACATCCTGATGGCTTATACATTCAATATCTAGGAGTATCAAGTTTTAGCAAATATTACTACGGACATTGTATTATCTAGCAATATCAAATCAGCGCCTCTATATAAACTTTACTTTGCTTGCAATATCAAATCAGCGCCTCTATATAAATACCCCAAGTAGGTTCCTATATGTCTATTTGCTTTCATAGTTACATGGTGTACAATTAGTTTTGTGCTAGCCTACAAGTGAATAAAATATCTCTGTCTTGGTCACTGTCATTGAAATTCTTGCTTTCAAACCCAGCTAACACCCTCAATCTGATACGCATATAGATAAACTTACCAGACGTGGAAAACTTAAGGATCGATGCAACAATGATGGAGTTGTTTTGTTCGGCTTTCACCAGCTCCCCCATGCTCTTCAAGAGATGGGCTCCAAGTTCAAGGAAGACTGTACCACTGTCATGCAAGACAATCAAAGTAAACTGTACAATGAAACCACTTGTCATGTTCATTTCGGTCAAATGAACACAGCCAAAGACATATGCATACCTTCCCGTGAGAACAGCGATCTCGCGTACAACAAGGAGATCATCAGGTGCTCCCACGTTGACCACCACCCTGACCACTTATGTGACATGATTACCATTCGTATTGGTAAAAGAATAATGAAAATGAAAATGAAAATGGAATGAAATTGTGCAGTTGGAGAAGAAAAAGATAGATTCACCGAAGGTCTGTTCATCTCCTAGCACGGGCACGGCAGCAGAGAGCTGTGGGGCAGACATTTCAGAATGCATGCCTATTTCAGTGGTCACTGGTTACACTCAAGAAGAAGATTGTGTGGATGTGTCTAGCTAGCGCAATGCCATACTTTTATAGTGCTGGATGATGAGGTATCCTGGTGCGAAATCGAGGGATGCAATTTTTTGAATAATTAATCCATTCAATGGCCCATTAAATAGCAATTACCCGTAATGAATATTTGGCATTTATCAAGCAATGAATGTGCCGATTATGTAGGGATGTAAAAACTTTACAATGCGATAGTGCATATTGTTGCAAATTTTTGAATAATTAACCCATTCAATGGTTCATTAAATAGCAATTACACGTAATGAATATTTGGCATTTATCAAGCAATGAATGTGCCGATTAGACCTGTTCAAACCGGCCGGAACTGGAAAAGCTGGTCGAAAACCAGAGCGAGCGGCCCGCCGAGGCGTCGGGTTCAAAACGGCCCGAGCGGCGGCTCGGAAAAGCCGAAGCGAAGCCCGACGGCCCGGCGGCGACGGCTAAATCTGCAAAATCCGGGCGAACCCGCCCGACCGTACCGATCACCGGCCGAATCGAGGCCGAGTCCGCCGATCACCGATGCCGGCCGGGCGGGTTTTTTCGGCGGGTTCTGGGCGGGTTTCACGTGAGCAGGTCTAGTGCCGATTATGTAGGGATGTAAAAACTCAATTACCCGTAATGAATATTTGGCATTTATCAAGCAATGAATGTGACGATTATTTTTTGTTACAATGCGATAGTGCAGATTGTTGAGAAAACCCAGTTGAAACTTCGGTAATAATCCATTCGTGACAAAAAAGTTTACTCAAATTTGATAAGCTTTCGGTTAAATTCGAGTATGTACCACCCATAGCAATACGTTCTGTATTCTATGTCTAATTTCAACCAACACAACATCAAATGTAGGAATTGTACTGCAACCAACACAACATCATGCAGCTGGAGACCATAAACCCTATATTCAAATTCGATAGGATAATAGGAGGAAGGGAAGAAAGCCATGACCTCCATATGCCGCGAGTTACACCGCCGGACGCGTGCCGTATGGTTGAGTGCACAACGAACTGCCGCCGCCCACTGGAAGAGGAAGGAGCCCGGGTGTGAGTCAGCTAGGGGCCGACCGATGGTCGCAGTTGCGATGACACGAAGGCGCCAGATCTAGCGGAGGACTTGGCCGTCTCTGCTGCGGTGGGAAGCGGCCGGAAGGGAAGGAGTGGTCTTTGTAAGGGACGCCAGGAGGAGCCAAAGCGGACGGCGACGTGGGGAAACGGATAGGGGTCTGCGGGTCAATGGAATGTGGTGCGCAAATAGGACAGCGCCTATGTTGAAATCGAGGGATGTGCAGGAGATTTGGTGAAATTGAGCCGTCGGATGAGGAGGGGACGACCTTGATCGCTTGTATCAACACCCCTACTGATGCTTTTTATAATAGAGTATATAGATGGTCGAATAAAACATCGATTAAATTTTACCAAGATTTCCATGTTATTATTAATACGAAAAACACGTAGCACAACTGACTGTCGAGTAAATTTTTCCATTTTTTCAAAACATATGAGTCATAAAGCTTTTCCTCCTTGACACAGGGATATCATGCCCTATTGCTAGACATTTGTACATAAAAGTCCATGATCGGACTGGGTCTGCTCCTGCTCATAGTCTTCTTCGTCGTCATTGAGCCGGGGTCTGCTCCTGTTCATAGTCTTCTTCGTCGTCAGTGAGCCGAGCAATTTGATTGACCTCTTGATGAGCGGTGCTTCGTTTCGACATAGTCAATCCGAACTCCAGTACATTAAGGGCCACGACTTGGTGACCAAGCTGAGGGTGCAGGTGATTCTCCACGAGGCGTCCATGATGCTCCACGGGTTGCTCGATCAAAATACAGATTGGCATATGACGCATAATGGTCACTCCATTTGGAAGTTCATTTACAGATGGTGGAAACGCGTAGACCCTCTTGCGCATCATGTTCATGCTATGGTGAGATATGGCCCAACAAATGGTTTACATCACCTTTCAAACATGATCTCTTGTTAGACGAAATAATGCTTGATTCTCAAATAAACCATTGAAATTCTTGTTCTTTTTGAAAAACGTTCCATATACCATCGATTTCTCAACGTTCTTGGTTATTTCTTTTTTCTATAATCCATTTGATTTAAATTAAACTTTTTTGTCAAATTCTAAATCAGAAATGATTTCACAGTTGATTTCTTTATAATCTTAGAATTTTCAAAATTTTCATAAAAAAACCCATTTGGCTGAAAATTAAAATATAAATTATCATTCTACAATCCAAGTGACATATATCAAATAGGCAGTTTAGTATTTTTTCTATGGTAGCATGCATGGCAAAGAGTTTGAAAAGAAAAAAGTAATTAATGGAGTACGTGCAATTTTGGAAAAAATTTGCACATGAATCATCGTGCACGCTGCCACGAAATGTAACTAATAGCTTGCATGGAAAGTAGTTAGGAGGACATTAGGCTTCCTTCGATATGAAATATCAGAACATGATCTCCTGTTAGATGCTCAAAAGCTTGATTCTCAAATAAACCATTCACATTCTACTTCTTTTTGGAAAACTTTTCCATATATGATCGATTTCTCAAGACGACAGCTATTTCTTTTCTTTTTTTTTTAAAATCCATTTTTTTGTCAAAATTTGAAACAGGAATGATTTCACGGTTGATTTCTTTAGAACCCTATAGTTTTCAAATTTTTCCTGAAAAATACATTTGATTGAAATTTAAAATGCTGAATTATCATACAATTTTAACAGAAAAATATGACATATATCATATTTAATAAGATTACAAAATTTTGACCTTGTAGAGATGACTGTGAAGAATTGGGACTGACCTAGGACTGAATTTAAACTAACCTATGACTGAATTTGTTACAATATAAACATGGGACTGATTAGTAGAGAGAGTTTACCTTGCCTTGCAGTGCTTGCCGTGATGAGGATAAGGTGGTGGAAGTGCTATACTGCAACGCGATTAGGCGGCGGCAATGTAAGTCCTATGAAACACTGAACAAATTGACATCATCTTACTTTGAGGTGCGGCCCGAACAACGAAAGCGAGCGTGTTTACGCATTCTTGTTGCTTGCGAGATGATGCTGAAGAATTGGGCGGCATTGAGATCGGTTGAATGCCGAGGAAGGATCGAGGAGTGGAGGAAGCAATGGGTCGAGGATGAGGTACTATCAACGGGCGAGGATGAGGAAACAATGAGGAGTGGAGGAAGCTCGGTTGATTTGAACACACGGAATTGGAAATGGAAATAACGTTAATGTAATTAGCGATGGAGAGAATCACGGCTGATTGTGCCTGCGCTCTTACACGGCTGATTGGCTTCTTACACGGCAATGTAATTAATGGCTTGAATGCATTACACGGCTGATTGGCTTCTTACACGGCAATGTAATTAATGGCTTGAATGCATGATTAATGGGTAGTGCGATGAAGACAAATCAGAGGCTGCGCAGGAGATTTGGTGAAATTGAGCCGTCGGATGAGGAGGGGACGGATGTGGTTCGCTGTATCAACACCCCTACTGGTGCTTTTTAAGGTAATGTAGATTTGCTACGGTAGTAGGATGGTTTAACTTATATCCAGTTCTGCGTAACTTAATTTTTTTATTATTTACTTATTGACCATGCTGCTTCAACTTTTTTAAAACCGTGAGAGCATCCCAACAACCCTCTCTATTCTACCATCTAAGGGCGTGTTTGGTTGGTACGCAGCGGGTGGCCGAGCTCAGCGTCTGACCAACCGGTGTTTGGTTGTCGATTTTACTATTTAAGCCGAGCCGACCTCATGCCATTTCATTGTTGACCAAGCTCAATCGAACGCAGGAATCGAGCTTCTCTCGCATGCTGAGGCTCGCGTGTAGGTAAGAGCATCCCTGCTGACCTCTAGAAATAAGCACAGTACTTCAAATTTTTTGAACAAAGCGTGGGGAAGCACTTGAGCGAGAGAGCAAGAAAGACTGGCGGCTTCTGTGCGATCTTGTAGCGATCTTGGGTCATTTGATGCCTCTTTGGGATGCTCTAAGGAGCCAATTCATAGCTATTGCATGCACAGGCACGCACTTCAATACACTTTTTAAATTCGTTTTTTCGCTATATCTTTTAATTAGTATGTCCAGTGACCGAACCGATTTCAAAAATGGGTTCCTGACATTTTTTCGAACAAAACTAGACCACACTTGCTATATAATTTTTTAAAAAATATTTTTTTTTATTTTTAAATTTTTGATTTTCTATTGTTAGTTTAAAAATTTTTTATTTTATTTTTAAATTTCAAGATTTTCTAGAATTTATTTTTTAAGATTTGTCTGCCCTTCTCTTGAATTTGTGTATCCCATCCTAACCTGTATGGTCAACCAAACAAAATCTCTGCGCAGCCTGGCTCAACTGATGGAGGGTAACCAAACAACATCACTTGTATCTCTTCAGCCAGGCTCATCTTAGTCTGGCTGACTCATACGGTTCGAGCAACCAAACAGCCCCTAAAATACTATTCATACACATATAAGCAGTGTTTTAGGGGTTGGATAGGGAGGCTACCGGAGATGCTTGATCCACGCAATTCGAAACTGTAAAGATTAGCTATTCAGCTTCACACACCCATCGAGGGGGAAAAGAGAAAAATCCCACGCCCTTCCTCCCACCCATCTCCCAAAACCCTACTCCGTCGGCGGCGATGGCGGAGCCTGGCGCTGCGGCACCGGCGACGGTGGGGCAAGCGGTTATACCGCTCGTCAACAAGCTGCAGGACATTATGGCGCGGCTGGACGGCGAAGCCGGCTGCGGCATGGAGCTGCCGCAGGTGGCGGCCATCGGCGGGCAGAGCAGCGGCAAGTCGAGCGTTCTGGAGGCGCTGGTCGGCCGCGACTTCCTCCCGCGCGGCCCCGACATCTGCACGCGCAGGCCCCTCGTGCTCCAGCTCGTGCGGCACTCGGCTTCCGAGGAGTGGGGCGAGTTCCTCCACACGCCCGGCCGCCGCTTCCACGACTTCGAACAGATCAAGCGTGAGATCCAGGTCAGTGCTCTCGTGATTTCTGTAGCTTTTCTTGTTTGCGGCGCGTAGGCAGAATGCAAGTTGTGGTTTGTGTTAAGATTGTTATAGTGCCACTACAGCATTCCGTATCTTGTAGTAGTTTGTGAAAATTGCGGTTCGAGCAAAGGGGTGCTTTGGCGTTAACAGCACCAGTATTGGTCAATATAGTTGGTAAAATATTGTAATCCAAATAACAGCGGGTTGATGTTTCTCTACGTAAGTTTCGGTTGATGATTATAGGCAATGTGGAATCTTTACATGCACTTTTAACATTATTTATGGGCCATTATTTTCTTAGTTCTTATTTCTGTATGGTGGGAAAAATGATCACCACTTACCTGGTCAATGTCTGATGATAGTTTTCTTCTTGTTTTTCACGTGGCACCACCTTGCAAATCATTTGAATATCGCTAGGATACATCCTCAGAATATTGTACTTCAGATAGGCTTATTTACTATTCAATCATTGTATTTTAGAAAGGTTTTAATGGAACATTTTGTATACTTTCCCAGACTCTGTGATATACCGTGTTTACATATCCTATACTGCTGGGGTTTTGCAATGTTGCTCTTGCACAAATTGGTGTGTTATACTTGAGAATTAAGAGAAACGTGGTCCACTAACCAGATGATTAATTGTCTGCTCATACGATAGCAACTATTACATGCCTAAATTAGCTAATCTGTTGTTCATTGCAAGTGTGTAACTTGCTTACTGGTGTTGTTGCCAATTGTAATTCAAACAAATTGTTGATGAGCTTGGAGTTTTCCCTTTCTTATATCATAATTACCCTTGTAACAGTGTGTATTTGTGATTTTCTTGTATGAAGTTTTTTTTAATGGAGCATAAACTTATGGACTTAGGGTTTGTTTGTTTATTTCCCTCTTTTTCAACATACTAAATATCAAGGTTATTAAGTCGGTAAGTTGAGTCGAGTCGAGGAGGGTCCACTTGTCGACTAGTCGACTAGTCAGTCGACTAGTCGTCGACTTGCTAACAAATAAATATAATATTTACGAGGCTGCATGTGTACTGAACATGCCCAGATAAATGCATTTAAAATTTTTTCTCCCCCTATCTTCTCTCTCCTCACCCAGCCTCGGCCGCGCCCCCTGCTGTTTATTTACTCTATTCTCTCTCTCTTCACACTCCACCTCTCTCGAGTCTCGAGCTCGCTCTCCCTGGCTTGCCCCCTCCAGTCCTACTCTCTCTATCTCTCTCCACCCTCCACCTCTCAATCGAGCTCTCCCTGCTCTCCCTGGCTCCGATGCTCTCATCTCTCCTTACTCTTCCTCCGCCAATGCACCTCCCGCTGAGATCCCCGTCTGCACCTGCGCCGCCGCTGCGCCACCTCCCGCCGCTGGAGCTCCCCGTCGCTAGCTGCGCCGCAGTGCGTCACCTCCCGACGAGGTGAGCCGTCCCTTCCGTCGCCGGTGAGCCCCACTGAGCTGCTGCCCCTTCGCCCCGTTCCTCTCCGACATCTCCGTCTCCCCTCTCTCTCTTTGCCCCGTTTCTCTCCTTCTCCCCTTTCTCTCTCCGCCCCGGCGGCGGCTAGGAAGGGCGGCGGCGGCACTACAGCGGCAGCGGCACGGCGCCTTCCTTTCCTAGGGTTACCGCATCGGGGGCTGGCTGGATGCTGTGGAGCCGTGGAGGCCTTAGATGGGCTGGGCGGCTACCGGCTGGGCCTAGCCTTAGACGCTGGATGCACCAAGCCGCCAGCCTAGCTCGGTCCAGTCGACGGCTAGTCGACGTGTCGATGGCAAGTCGCCCGACTTGCCATCTAAGTCGAGTCGCCGCCGCCAGTCGCCATCCACGGACCGACTGGACGACTAGTCGGCGACTAGTCGACGACTTGATAACCATGCTAAATATTCAAATTTTGAACATCTAATTTTCTCTTTCTGTTTTTTTTTATCATCTTATGGGATAATATTATGTTGGTTTATTTATCTTCGTGGCACCTCTGAAATAATCTTTGCAACAAGAGTTTTGCTGTATGCCTTCATTATATTCTCATGAGATGAAAATATTGACTGCTTACAGTTGGAAACAAACAAAGAAGCTGGAGATAACAAAGGGGTTTCTGAGAAACAAATTCGTTTGAAAATTTTTTCACCAAATGTCCTAGACATCACCTTGGTTGACCTCCCTGGAATAACAAGGGTGCCAGTTGGCGACCAGCCTAGTGATATTGAGACAAGAATAAGAACAATGATTATGCAATACATTAAGCATCAGAGTTGTATTATCTTGGCTGTCTCTCCAGCAAATGCAGATTTGGCTAACTCGGATGCACTTCAACTGGCAAGGCTTGCTGACCCTGATGGTAATTAAGAAACTAAAGGAAAGAATTTGATTATTAATTTTTGTAGTTGGCAATTAGTTAAGAAGTATAAACCTGTAACTGTTACTGCTTGCTATCTTTTTGGCAGGGTCTCGGACCATTGGTGTTATCACTAAGGTACTTCTGCACTTATCGCTAATCATAATGACGCATAATGTGTGGTCTTTTGCTTACTCTGTGATAACTATGGTAACATCGTTTCAATGGCTACAGTTGGACATCATGGACAGGGGCACCGATGCTCGTAACTTTCTACAGGGAAATGTGATCCCCTTGAAGCTTGGTTATGTAGGTGTTGTGAATCGCAGCCAAGAGGTATTTCTCAGCCAAAACTGCAAGCCTTGAAAGTTTGATTCTCACTTTGAAGTTCTTTAGTTAATTCTGTAGTCTCATACAGAATGCGAGATTCGCGCCTGCAATTACTAGAAACAATGTGTGAAGAAAATTCATGCAGCTTCAATTGCAATGAACTTAGTTTTAAAGTCTAAATTAAAATATCTTGATTTTTAATATGCACTAGTAATAGCTTGAATTATTTATTTTTTTCTTGATTTGAGCTTGGCATATTAAACAATAGAAATATGTATGCTGAAATAGTAGTTTCTTTTTTTGAGGAATAATATTCTTGGCTTCTTACTGACACTTTTGACAGTTTATTATTGATTGGAATCCAAATTTGGAGCATTGCGTTGTTTTATTGATAAATAATTTTTCTGATATTGTGCTTCTTTTTATAAAAATGTTGTTAATGGTTATATTTGATAATTGCATTGTTCAGTTCAGTTCAGTTCATGCTTTTGGTCTTAGATGCAGGGATTTGGGTATTGCTGAGTCACTAAGAATATTTGAAGTTTGAACCAAAATTGCTAAAACGTTATGCTCTAGTTTCTAATAAGTTGAGGATTCTAACAGGATATCAACTTTAACCGAAGCATCAAAGACGCACTTGCCTTTGAGGAGAAGTTTTTCTCGACTCTACCTGTATGCCAAGTACTTGAGAATGTTATCCCAGCAGTAGAAGAAGTGTTGATTTAGTTTATTTTTCCTGTTGACAGGCTTATCATGGTCTTTCGCATTGTTGCGGTGTTCCTCAATTGGCCAAAAAATTAAATACGGTATGCCATATGGTTGTTAAATATTTCTTGTACTTTACCTTTGTATAGATAGAGTGATGCTTTTTGTTTCCCTGTATCACATTTGCCAATATCCTGAACAAACATTGACATGGCTTCCAGGAAAAGTGTTCTTTAACACTAATCTCGTGTAGAATGAACTAGTCTTGATGAGTTTTGTGCAGGATAATTTGGCAATGAAAGATTTTTTAATGCTTAAGTTAAACCTTCCAATGCAATACGAACATGGTCGTTGAAGCAAACACAGTTAAAAAAGTGTGGTCATATGTAGTTATGCAGTATCAGTATGTGTGGGTGCCTTTGTTTGTCCATGGATATAGGCAGCTTCATTTGTTCAAAGATACTCTTTATGATGCTATGGTGCTCCACAAAAAATATCAGTATATTTGATATTGCAATTTGTGGAACCAATAATGGGAATTCCCTCCCTCTCTCTCTCTCTCTCTCTCTCTTGCAGATTCTATTAAAGCACATCACAGATATGCTTCCAGGTTTGAAATCTCGCATCAATGCTCAATTGGTAGCAGCTGCAAAGGAGCATGCTGCCTATGGTGATACTGCAGAATCAACGGTAATTACAATATTACATGGGTACCTTCATGATTGTAATTTTGTAATGCTTGCATCATGATGGATTACATGTAGTGCTTGCTGCTGCAGATGTATTAACTCTATATATTCTTGCATGTGCAATTTGTTAGATGACTTGCCAAGACAATTACTATTATGAGTATTACATGCGTCACTGTCAAATAACATCTAATGAACAATGTTGGTTTGTGTTTTGATGGGTTATTTTTCTAACCTTGGTCTTTTGTTCTTGATGCATGCAGGCTGGTCAGGGAGTTAAACTGTTAAATATATTGAGAAAATATTGTGAAGGTAAAAAGAGAATAGTCTGCTCCTTCTTTATTAAACCTTGACTTATAAAGTTCTTTTGTTTACCAGTTTTTGTTAGAATCACAGGCTGCTGTTATGATGATGCAATGTTCTACTGCTTGTAACAATATTTTGTAGCCCTCATTTAATTATTATGATATTTTGAAATAATAAAATTCAATTATTGTTGATTTATCTAAATATAAATATGTTCGGGATAATTTCTTGTTTGTTCCTATTATTGTGCAACTCTTTAAATTACATGACATTGAGATTAACTACTGCTTTCGTAAGGCCATTGCTCATGAAAGTTTGTTTACTTTTCAATCTGTCAGGTTGATTTTTTTCTTAGGCAGTTCTGCTAACATTGTTATTTTTTTTTTCTGTTTCCAGCCTTTTCTTCAATGGTGGAGGGAAAAAACAAAGTTTCAACAGATGAACTTTCTGGTGGAGCACGAATTCATTACATTTTTCAGTCAATTTTCGTCAAGAGCCTGGAGGTTTGCAAAAATCATTAGCCTTTTGTATTTAGATAGAGGAACAGTGTCAATGTGGGAACAACACAATGTGTGGGGAACTGGGGATCTCAAATATTGAGTTAATGTGAAAGTGAAACTGCGGATGTGAGTGAAAAAGTTTTTAAAAAGGATGGGGATGCACTTTTACATAAAATTTCAAGTTGTAACATGATGTACATGATGGGGAGAAAAACAATATCACATGAAATAGCAATTTTTATTATTTAGTTTCGGAAAAAGTCTACTTACCCCCCTGAACTATGGCCTTGGGTGCACCTAACCCTTTGATCTTCAAAACCGTCTAACCAGTCCCGCGAACTATTGAAACCGGCGGCGGGGCTGGTTAGACGGTTTTGAAGATCAACGGGTTAGTTGCACCCGAGGCCATAGTTCAGGGGGTAAGTAGACTTTTTTCATTTAGTTTCTGATACGTTTTTGCTATGTTTCTGTGTAGATATAGTCAAAACTTTAAATTTTATATAAATAGTATTTGCCCTAGGTGTTGGCTTCATCTATTTCTCGTTAAATTTATTATGATATTTACTAGTTAGTAATATATCCATAGTACTTAGTAAATTCTCACCCTGAAAATAGTTCTTGCGAGTCGATTGGACGGTCAACGTGGATGGCGTCGGAGGTTGGCCCTAGGTTCCTTTATAATGTATAGATAATAAGATCTGCACCTTTAAACACTAGCTGTACTTATTAAGAAAGAATAAGTCCATATTGTACCATCAACTATTAGAAAAGTCCATTATATGCCCCAAACTACAAAATCAGTTATTTAACGCCCTCATCTATCAAAACCGGGTCGTTTAACACCTCAAGTGGTTTAGGCCCTGTTCTCCTTGGCTTATCTTATTTGACTTATCTACTTATTTTGCATATCTCCTAGCTTCAAAAGCTTTTCGAGGTAACCTCGAGAGTCGAATCCACTTCATTCGACTTGTGTTTTAGAGCTTTTAGACAAATCTCCGATATAGGAAAAATGGATTAAAAACTATTTTTTTAATTTAAATGATTTTAAGTAAATAGATAGATAAGTCAAATAACTGATGAGAACGGGCCCTTAGAAAAGTGGTTTTTGGTGATGTGGCAATGGTTTTGTCTACTCACTTGCACACATGGCATTATTAATATTTTCTGGACTAAAAAAATTATAGAAAAATTCTCAAAAATATTTGACGCATAAGGACCAAACAATAAATATTCTTGAAATTTTTGAATACATTTAAATATTTTAAATTATTATTTTACTTTTTTTGTTGACTTAGTTTTGAAAATTTGTTAGGCATATTCAAATATCTAAAATTTCTGAGTTTTTTTTCCAATGATCCTTATGTGCTAGAGTATCTTTTGGAAAGTTAAATATTCTTCATAGTAAAAAACACTAGTTAGTAGTTATGCTACATGTCCAAGTGATGTGGACAAAACCATATGCCATGTCACCAAAACCACAATTCCAAACTATCCGGGGTGTTTAATTATCCAGTTTTGATAGATGAGGGTGTTAAAACCGGTTTTGTAGTTTAGGGTGTGAAATGGACTTTTATGAGAGTTGAGGGGTGTAATATGGACTTATTGCTATTAGGAAAGTGTTATGTCCTTATGGTCACACGATCCCCCGTGAATGAGATTCACAAATTAAGATACAGAGGAAGGGGGTTGGAAAAGAACAGGATCAGGGAGACGGGAGGGAGGGAGGGAGGGATGGATTTTGCCAGATCGGGTACAGCATTACATAAGCCCGAATGGGCCACTACCCAACACCACCCACTCTCGCTGGCCTACCAGCCACACCGGACTCCACCCCATTAGTAGGGACACCACTGCCCCCTTGAGTTGCAGAGAGGGAGGGAGGGATCTTTCTTGAGCTCTTATCTGATGGATTTTGCTAGATCGGCTACAACGTTACATATGCCGGAATGGGCCACGACCCAACACCGCCCACTCACGCTGGCCCACCAGCCACACTGGACTCCACCCCATCAGCAGAGACACCACCGCCCCCTTCAGTTGCAGGGAGGGAGGGAGGGATCTTTCTTGAGCTCTTCTCTGATGGATTGTGCCAGATCGGCTACAACATTGCATATGCCCGAATGGGCCACGACCCAACACCACCCACTCATGCTGGCCCACCTGTCACACCGGACTCCACCCCATCAGCAGGGACACCACCGCCCCCTTGAGTTGCAGCTTGTCCCCAAGCGGACGCTTTTGGGAACCTTGACCGAAGCACTTCATAATCTTCCCATGTCTGCAATGTGGCTGGTAATGAAGTCCACTGCACCAAGATTTGAGTATGAGGATGATCACCTTTCTTTATCAACCGACGATCCAGAATCACTTACTGGTTGAACGTCTGTGACATCGAGTTCAGCTGGATGAGGCAATTTATTATATAGACTGGTGTGTGATACATGAAAAACACGGTGAATAAGACTACCCTCTGGCAACTGTAATTCATAAGCTACCAAACCAATCCTCAGAATCTTATATGGCCCAAAGTACTTGAATGCCAGCTTTGGTGCAGATCTCTGTACCACAGATGTTTGCACATAAGGTTGAAGTTTCAGGTACACCTGATCATTAACTTCAAATTCTCTGAAGCTTCTGTTCCCATCAGCCATGTGCTTCATGCGAGCTTGAGCCTTCAGCAAATTCGGATGCAGCCATTCAGAGTACTGTTGTCTGGTTTCCATGAATTGTTGAACATCTTTAAACTGGGTATCCTTGATAGTATGCAGCATGCCTACATTAGGCTCAATTCCATACAACGCTTTAAACAGGGGGTCCTGAATTGCTGAATGGCAACTGGTGTCATACCATAGCTCAGTCAAGGGCAACCAAGAGAACCACTTGTTGGGAGAATGTTGGACTGCACACCTCAAGTACATCTCTATACACTGATTGACCCTCTCAGTTTGACCATCACTCTTTTTATGATATGCTGAGCTCATCTGAAGTTTAACTCCCAACAATTTGAATATTTCTTGCCAAAAGTGACTGGTGAATTTATCTCTACCTGACACAACAGAGTGTGGTACCCCATGTAGTTTGACAATGTGTGTCACAAAGTGATGAGCAACTTGGGCAGCAATATATGGATGTTTCAGAGCTATCATATGAGCATATTTTGTGAAACGATCTACCACCACTAGGATGACTGTATACCCTTGAGAATTGGGAAATCCTTCTACAAAATCAAGACTAATGACTTGCCAAGTGCCTACAGGAATTGGTAGAGGATTCAGAAGACCAGGGGACTTAGGCCTTGTTTGTTTGAGCTTTTAACCAGCTTTTAGCCTCAGAGAAGCCAGAAGCTCAAACAAACAGTCAGCTTTTGAAAGCCCCCTTTAAAGAAGCCAAAAGCCACCAAAAGCCTAATTTGTACTATGATCTGAGCTTTTCCCAGAAGCTAATTTTGTGTGGCTTTTCCCAGAAACAGCTTTTAGAAAAGCTGTAGCTCAAACAAACAGGGCCTTAGAGTGCTCTGTTTTTGCTCTTTGACAAATATCACATTGCTTAATGAAAGAATCCACATCCTTCTTAAGCCTTTTCCATGTAAAGAGTTTCTTAATTCTATTGTAAGTAGCCTGAACCCAGAGTGACCCTAGAAGCCGATGCTTTCTCACTCCCTAGGAAGATGTGCCTAATCTTGTTCATCTTCTTAATCACGTACTTGGGGATATGGAAAGCAGAGATGAAGTATGTTAGTAGTGCCAAG
Source organism: Raddia guianensis (assembly GCA_036346415.1). NCBI lineage: Eukaryota > Viridiplantae > Streptophyta > Magnoliopsida > Poales > Poaceae > Raddia > Raddia guianensis. The sequence continues at coordinate 22,654,654 of CM070537.1, read as the reverse complement.
AGGACTGCATTGACTAGCGTGAGGTGGCCCATCTTGGAGAGTAGCTTTTCTTTCCATCTAGAGACATTGCTGAAGCTTCTTGATGAGGGGAGAAAATGGATCTTGTTGAGCTTGCGGCGATGAAGGAGGAGGCCCAGTTAGTGACATGGGAAGGAGAGCCAATCCTCGGGGAAGGAGTGGAGGATCTCTCTCATGTCAAGATTGTGGCAATGGATTGGGAAGGCAACACTCTTTTGAAGGTTAGTATGGAGACCTGAAGCACTTATGAAGATGTCGACCAGGCTAACAAGAGCATGAAATCTCTGAACGAATGGGTTTGATGAAGATGGCCGCGTCATTGGTGTACAGGGAGGTTCGTAGGTAGGGGATGTGGGTCCCTATTGGGGAGAGGATGCCATTGGTGCAAGTAAAGCTGAGAATCCTTTGAATTGGGTCGATGGCGAGGATGAAGAGCATGGGGGCAATTGGGTCGCCTTGCCTAACCCCCATGGCATGTGAAACGACAGCCCAGGGTTGCCATTCAACAAGACAGCAGAGGAGACTGTGCCCAGAATGGTGGAAATCCAGTTTCGCCTCCGCTGTCCAAAGCCCAAGTGTTGGAGAACTTCTAGAAGGTAGCCCAATATATGGACAATTAGAACTTCTAGAAGGTAGCCCCAGTGTATAGATCACTGTGCTGTTGGATCAATTAAAACGAATGGCCCACAACACTTTGGGTGTGTCAAAAATAACTCTCCATAAGTACCTTCTGTATTTTCATCATTTTTTTTGAGGGGATGTATTTTCATCATTTATTCTTTCTTAGCAACAATATGTGTCATTTTCTTTACCTGTTTCTTCAGGTTGCTCACATTTTTTTTTGTACTTCTATCTTCAGGAAGTTGACCCTTGCAAGAACATAACGGATGAAGATATCCGCACAGCCATACATAATTCTGATGGTCCGAGGGGGGCTATGTTTCTGCCAGAGGTTAGCTGTTGCTTGAATTATGCAATCATTTCTTTTGAATAATTTCGTATTTCTATTTTATATTCGTTTACCTAATTATTTGCATGCTGAGAATTATTTCTTTCGATCAAATTACAGGTCCCGTTTGAGACTATTGTCCGAAGGCAGATAGGTCATTTGCTTGATCCAAGTCTTCAATGTGCAAAATTTATCTATGATGAGTTAGTCAAAGTATGTGCTCATAATTATGTTACATCCTATGAACTTCTAATCAAGCTTTTTAAGAAATTCTAAATGATGCAGATTAGCCATGGTTGCTTAACCAGTGAGCTGCAGAAATATCCTCTCCTTAAAAAGCGGATGGGTGAAGCAGTCAGCAATTTCTTGAGAGATGGTCTTCGACCTGCAGAGACAATGATAAGCCATATAATTGAAATGGAGGCAAGTGTTTACTTTCCTCGGTTATGATATTCCCATTGTAGGTAACGTTGTAACGTTGCATTGCTCCCACAAGGACACAATATCTCATTCTACTTATCTTCAGTCATATTCTTTGAAGTTTGAACTGAATCATTAACCATTGGATTGCTTTCACAGAGAAAATTAATTTCCCATGGAACATTTACTTTATATAAATTAGGGAAAAGTCTATTTTATACTCTAAACTATTGTGCTTCATTTACTTAACCCCCTAAACTATAAAACCGGCTATTCTAGCTCGCAAAATCTGAAAACTGGTGCAAATAACGCCCCGCGGAGGTTTTAGGGGTGGTTTTGCCCATGTGGCTGCCTGGTCAACACAACCACAAAAAAGTTAAAATATTTGTAGGGCCTATTTATCACTCGCACTATTTCCCTCTCTCCCCTCTCCCTCCCATCTCTCTCTTCTCTCTCTGTACGCGGCACAACTCCTGCCTTTCTCTCTCCTTCGTGCCGCCGTGCATGGTGTCGCCGTCGACGAGGCCGCCATTACCTGCCAGCAAGCACATGGCAACCGACCCCACCAGGTCAGGGATGAATGGCAGCCCCGAGGAGCCGAGGGAGGCGAGTCCCCCCAAAGAAGTCGTCGGTGCTGACAGCAGGCTCTAGGCTAGAGCATGGGGACAACGACGGCTGGCCTCTCCTCTAGAAACACCTCAAGCATGGCGCCGCCGCTGCAACTAGCGCAGTTGCATCGACGCTGCTGCCCTCGCGTCCACAGCTTGGGACCGCTAATGAGCCCAATTCAAGCTTTCCCCCAATTTTCTAGCCGCCAATACCTAATTCCAAAAATCATCTTATTCGAACGGAGTGTCTTCGAATTGATATTTCTTCAAACACAGTAAGACTTCCTAAAATCTTTTCCACCACATGCTCAAGCCAATTTGGGCCCTAGCTGCCGTTGCCATTAGACCGCTGTTGGGAGCTTTGGTCTGCACACCTATGGCTCAATCTATAGCTATTTAGCGCAGTAAAAAGTTACAAGTAGCATTATTATGGCCTAAGAATTCTCTTAGTATCACGCGCATGAGCTCCAGCACGCCGGAACGCCATCGTGGCTATTGTTGCCATGGCTATGAACTAGGCCAAATGGTTAGCTTAGTGTGCCGATTTCCAAGCCTAGTTACATACGGTTGTGTTGTCCTTGCGTACCTAAGGGAAGCTACTGGAAGCACCAATTTTTGCTGGAGAATCCATGGAGTGTAGATGCCCAAAAACCATTCTGTGTTGCAGCAATGACATTCGGCAGCGTCGCTGTCGTCCCAAACCCGAGCGACGCAGGTGTGGAAAGTACATTGCATGGGTGGCACGACCATGGCTGTCTAGGTCATGGCCATGGCGTGGGCAACTCCCAGGGCGCTTCCACGGGCATAGCGGCGCGATCAGGGCTGTCTAGAGCAAGGGCGGTGCCATCCACGATGTAGGCACTGGTGTCTGGAGCGTGACCACAACCATCCATGGGCTTTTCCATAGCGCAGACGCAGACGATGACGTCTGGTGCACGTATATTGGACGTCTTGCATGTGCTCGTCGAAATGCCTAGGCTGGGAGGAGAGAAGATAGAGGGAAGCGAGAGGAGGGAAAAGGAGACAAGACACACTTAAATATGGGCCCCAGTGCCATATCACATGCCACCCACGAGATTGTATGGCACAGTGGCGAAACCACATTCAAAACCCCTTGGGGGAGGGGGGGGGGGATGGTATTTGCGCCGGTTTTTTTTGGTTTTGGGGGCAGAATACCTAGTTTTATAGTTTAGGGCGACATGTAACCAAAGTAAGATAGTTCATGGTGTAAAATAGACTTTTTCCTATAAATTATTGTATATCCTTTGCAAAGAAGTTTGGTCTTAGATTCATTTATCATCAGTTTTGCTTTAACCCTGTTGAGTTCTGGTTCTCTCTTTTCTTGGAAGGATATCTTTCATTTGCCACTGCCCTGAAATGATTGAGGTTGTTTGAGTTCAGAATCTGTCGCTTGCATAATTATTTCACAGTCATGATTTTATTTAATTTTAGCGATGTAATTTCATGTTTTTCCATGTCTTATGCTGGTATGGTGGCAGTGATACCAAACTATCAATTATGCTAATAGTTGCTTGACTAATAGCCTACTCCAGTAATCAGCATATTATTTTATTTTGAATTTTGGGGATTTCTACTTGCTGTTGGAATAGCTAACACATGATAATGAGGCCCTCGTTCTTTTGTTCTGTGCTTCTGCATATACCTACGTTATTAAATGTGGTTTTGTTGATGCTGTTATGTGTAATGAGTAACAGACAAACCTTGTTACAGATGGATTACATAAATACTTCACATGCGAACTTTGTTGGGGGTAGCAAAGTTGTTGAGCTTGCTAAGAATGAAGTTCTACCCACCCGGGGGCCCGGATCGCAATCGGTTCGTAAGGTACTTGTTTGTACCACCTCAGATTTCCTGGTTCTGCATCTATTCCTAAAAAGAGCTTAAAGGGAATGCTCAGTGGGGAATTGGGGATGAGTGCTGGAATCCTGGGGTTGTACCTATGCAAACCAATACAGCAATACTTGAGGATTTGCTTTGTACACTTTTGTGAGTCGATGTGTTCTAGTGCTCTGGACTCTGGTATTATGCAAAATTGTTTACATTTTCTTTAGCACTATTATACATATTGTTGCCTGAAATTTTAAAATACACAAATTGTTCTTTTTGTACAAGCAAACACTTTGGCTTTTGGAAGCCATTTTTTGAAGATCCTAAGATTTTCTTGAAGCCGTAAAAAACACTTTGACATTTGTTTCAGCCTCTTAATGCCACCTAACATTTTGGTTCTTGAACTTTCGCGTATTGGTCCCTGAGGTGCAAAACTGGGTGAGGTTAGTCCCCGTGGTTTTGAAATAGTACCATTTTGGTCCTTAACCAGTCAAAACCGCCTTTGCGGGTGGTGTTTGTTGACATGGATGTCACCTCGTCTGGTTTTGCGCATGTGGCGCCCCATCAATGCCCGCAGACATGGACCAATTGAATTATTATTAATATTTGAATAATATTATAATGAATAATATTTAAAATTTATCAAAAAATTATATTTATTTTCTAATTTCCTTAGACCCACGTCATACTAATTAATCATTTTTTTTGAATATCTAGAAAACAACAAACAAATAATATTAATTGAATTTTAAATTATATTTATTTTTTTACTTTTAAATAATTATTATAATTTTGGTATTTGTTTTCAATATTTATGTTTTATAAATATTAGTTAAAACATTAATATTAATTTACATAGGTCCACATCAATGATGACATGGTGTTGACGGGACGCCACATGCGCAAAACCGGACTAGGTGGCATCCACTTTAGTAAAAACCACCTGCAAAGGTGGTTTTGGTTGGTCAAATGACCAAAATGGTATAACCATGGGACCAATCTAACCTGGTCCACTTGGAGAGCTTCTAGGAGCTGCTTTGAAAAGCTGGTCCACTTGGTTCAACTTCTTTTTAAGATCTTTGAGAAGCTGATTTGAGAATTCTTGAGAAGTCAAAAGTGTTTGGTGATTAGAAAAGTCCTGGTTTGATTAATAAATTACTGATACACAGTTTTGAGCAGGCTTAATCAGCTGGATTAAAGCTGCAGCAAACAAGGCTGAGTTTTTAATCTTTTTTTTTTTAAAATGTCATGCTATATGAAAAATCATGTTGCCTGTAACATATAATTACTACTTGCATGCACTAAACATTCCTTTTGGCTATGTACCCTGGACAACAATATAACTGTTTACCTTTCTGCTTTCCTCACTATATAGGATGGTATTGCTATCAATTCTGAGATACAATTAGCATCTCAAAAAGGTCAGAAGTCACGTGCTGTTTTTGCAAGGCATGTTACTAGAGGAGCAACAGCTGATCAGGTTACCATATTTCCAATAGCTACTTTTTGTTGTTTCAGATTTTGGGTTTAAGATGTATTGATTATGAAGATATTAATTCGTTTACTTGGCTTTGTTTTCTGTCTTGTGTTTCTTCTGGACAGGGATTTCAGCCTGATTCAGACACAGGTATACCAGTGTGAATGCAACTTTACTAGCCATATGCTTGACCTATATTTGCTTTAATTTGTCGATTTTATTGTTGTGCATCTCTGAACAATTATGAGGTTGACCTGGGTTGCATCCAATCAAATGTTTATTTTCTGTGTAAAGCTAAAAAGCACATGTGTTAATTCATGGTCCATCACCACATGTTATTTGTCATGCAATCATCCATATTTTCTGATATAGCTAGTATAATTTGTACTGCTTAACAGCATAAGTGCACAATGTTTCCCTGATGTGGACATTGCTTGAGTAGCCAAAACTTGCGCACTGGTTGGTTAACCTCAATGCCTCTTTGTTGTTTTAAATATGTGTCCTTGACAAAATTACATATCGAACAAAGAACAATTTGAATATGTTGGTGATCCAAACTGTAGTATTAATACGAAAGAGAGTATATGTCCTTGACGCAGTTACATACTGAACAAAGAACAATTTGAATATGTTGATCCAAACTCTAGTATTGATATGAAAGATTCAGGGGCCTTATTTAGTTATGAAATATTGCGCTGTACCCCCCCCCCCCCACCCACCCACCCCAAACACATACATACCTGCAGAGATTCTCACTTAGCCCTCTGCCCCCCTGAACTTGCACTCTACTTTTTTAGCCCCCCTAAACTTGCAATGTGTTTCGAGTGCTTTATTCTCATTCCAATGTAGATGGATGGATGTTCTTTGATCCTCAGGTTTTTATTTGTAGTACAGTTCTTATAGTAAACATTTACTACTTGAAAACTATACGACATAAATACCCTTTTCTCGAGAAATTTACTGAGCCCTTTTTACATTTTAATTAGTAATGATATTACATTACCCATTTTAACCATCTGATTCCTTACAGTGTTACTGTCTATGTACTTCTAAAGTGAATAATTCAGCATACTATACACCCCTTTTTTTGTGCACCTGAGCAAAATCCCAATTTTTCAAATAGAACTAATCAGCAAGGTTATCCCAAGTAGGCAGGTGAGGAGGGGGTGCCTAGGTGGTCAAACTGATCTGTATAAGCTGCAATATGTGACCATTTTGCAGATATGTACTGATGTTTTAATTGTAGAAATGCATTTATATGCCAGACTTGAGATTTTAATGGATAAATCATATATTTTTCAGAGAATCTTTCATGCAATCATGTCATAGATTACTAATCGCTGTCTAGGGCTGCCTAATCTCCACCTAACAGTGTGCAGATTGCCTAGGCCACTGCCTAGCCCCAAAGCTGGATGGGAGGCCGTCACCTAGTGCTTTAGGCAGGTCTAGGAGCCGCCTAGTTGAACACTGCTAATAAGTAGGTATTTCTGAATTGAATGCACTTGAAACCTTCCTGGAGCCAGCATAGGGGCATAACCTTATATGTCATAATAGACGTTTAGTATTTTCCCAGAGCTGTTTTAGACAAGGCAGTTGTTTTTGGGGTTGTGATTTGACTCTTGAACCATGACCTAGCTTTTCGCCCTCTTTAGCTCTTTTATACGTACATACGTCTATGTACGTATGTAGTTGATGGCTTCTATTGGGTTTCATTTCTAGGCTACCCCAGCTTGTTTGGGGCCTAAAGACTTTGTTGTTGTTGTTGTTGATATGACTCTTGACTTGAAAAATACAGGATTACGTGGGGCAAGTGGAAGCCAGATGGGTCATTCTCTGGTTGGTGAGAGTTTGTCAAACAAGTCAGTTCCTCGAGCTCACAGCTTAAATAGCTTATACTCTATCATCCGGTTGAGAGAGGTGAATTTACTATCAGAAGTACACCTTGGTAGTTGGAAGTTATCATCTTTCAATATTTCATTTGCTGATTCTTCTGAAAATTTCTGTCAGCCACCTATCACATTGAAGACAACAGAAAACCAGACTGAGCAGGATGCAACAGAGGTAGCTATTGTGAGACTATTGATCAAATCCTACTATGACATTGTCAGAAGGAGTATTGAGGATGCGGTTCCAAAGGCTATAATGCACTTCCTGGTAAGTTTTCTACAGTGGTATCATTAAAAACTACTTTGTTGACTACCTATTTAGTGGTGAGTTTTCAATATAACTCTACTGGATTGACACTACCTACATTTTAAATAATGCCCCACAAGTAAGAGCTAATGAATAGGCCTGCGATTGGGTAGAAAGATATTCTGACTTTGCTATTTACCTCTGATATCAAATTTGGAATTATCTAAGGCATTTGGGATGCATTACTTGCTTGTGGACTTCATCGTGATATTTAATTCCTGATGTAGATGTACTTATAACCTATTACGAGTTAACCCGCTGAATCAAGGGTTTGGAAGCCCACCACCTGCAACAGCTTCTCACTTGAAAATAGATATTTTTGGTTCCCTGTGAACACACTATATCAACTAATATTGTTGCTAAAGGTCATAAGTTCCTCCTGTTCATTAGGTCATTGTATGTGCAAACAATTATATTAAGTTTGTGGTGTTGCTACTGAGATATAACTTCTGATCTAGTAATCTTCTCACTTTATTGGGCACATAGGTGTTATGAGTTTGACTGATGTTTTACCTCAGGTGAATCACACAAAGCGGGAGCTGCATAACGTTTTGATTCGTAAGCTGTACAGGTGCATGAGTTACGCTTTGGTTTTTTTATACCTATATACTTGCTAAAAATCAGGTAGAATGTAGAGTTCAGATTACTTTGTATATGGGGGATTCATTCTGGAATCATCTGCCATGCAGAGAGAACTTGCTCGATGAAATGCTGAGGGAAACTGATGAAGTAATTATCAGACGACAGCGTATACAAGAAACACTCCAAGTTCTTGAACAGGCACACAGGGTATATCTAGTCTCTGAAATGTTCATCTCATTTATACCAATCTAGTAACCTTTTAACATCTGTATTTTTCAGACGCTTGAGGAATTTCCTCTTGAGGCTGAAAAGGTTGAGAAAGGCTATAACCTCGCTGAGTATGCAAGTGGCCCACTAAAAATCCATGGACTCCGTAATGGTGACCGCGGCGGCATTTACACGTCTTTCTCCCCTAGCTACAACTCGAATAAGGCATCTCTTGTAGATCTGCACGTGCCAGTGGCATCTTATTCACAACCAGATGCTAATGGAGGGAGCCTTTCTACGTGATACAGTTCTCAAATTATTTTGAAGCGGCGCAAAGTTTTGACCTGTAAATTCTTTTTTTTCCTCCATCAAACTCTCTTCTGTCGCTGGAGCACTTCATTAAGTACACAGCAGTTGTGCTGAAATAGCTGGTGTCCACATTCATGGATAATTCTATAGGGTGGTTGTGTAGAGCTGCATGTAACTATCCACAGGTATCATTTTTTGTTTTACCCGTGAGAATGGGAGCCGCTTGTTTATGCAATACTACAACTATTGACTAGCAAGAAAGTTATCGGACTATATCTAAAGAAAATTTTAACTAAATTCATGCAACTGCTTTTTGATGGACTTCGATTTTAGACTTAATTAGTGGCTGAGCTAGGCACCATGTACTAAGCATGATTAGGTTAGCCAGGTATCCATTGGTTATGGGCTGGACCGGTACTAGTTTTTGTCTCGGTACTGAGTTTTATTCGTCTTATTCAGACTGAATTTCAGTGTTTTGGACTAAAGAGGCTCTTAGGAAATCCGACGCTCATGAAAGATTTAAACCACATAGGAGATATGATGTTTGGAAGACGCAGGTTGGTTCAATTATTTACGTCTGTGAGCCTAGAGGTGCTTTCCATCGACAGTCTCATATAACATACTAACAATCGGAGTCTTGATCATAGGTTGAGATCTCTTGCAAGTTGACACAGGATATGAACCCATCTTTCGGCTTGAGAATTTCACGGGATAGAGATATGGTATAAGAAATAGGCTGCTATAAGTGCCTTGTCATTGCCTATTACACCAGAGTTCTCTCTTTATATAGTGGAGATCATACTATGAGTTCGACTCTAACTCTAAGCTATCTTGCCTATTATAACTTGAGTCCTATTTATATACATATTCGAAAGCTCTACTCATATACATATTTGACACAAATCCTAATAAACCTCACCTTAATGAATGTGCCTTCATCATATTGAAGTCATCTCAACGTCTTGTGCGAACCCTTGTACATAAACTCTTGGTTCCTTTCTTTTGTAGCTCACATAGATCCACCCGACGAATTTGACCTCTAGGTTTGGGTTCACCGTCTTTAGAACAAACAGGGGTAAGAGCATCCCCATCTCACCCCCCAAATGCACCTCTATTTCAAAATTTTTCAAATGCAGCAGGAGGGAATGTGATGCATGTGAGAGGAATTTACCTTTATGGCGATTCTTGTAGCGATTCTTTGTAGCGATAGAGGAAAATTTAAAGGCCATGCTGGGGATGCTCTAACCTTGCAATCTCTAGCTTCATAACTCGACATGCAACAGTACCATTACTGTTGCTTTTCAAATCACCTTTAGCCATTGTCATGTTAACCCTTGTCGTTTCTCCCTTGTCAGTCCAAACCAACTATATGTCGGTTTCATCGTCCAATCAATCATTCACCGAGACAATTTATTGCTGACTTCACCGTCAACCATTCTGATATCCTCGGTCAAACCACCTTCAGCTCGCCTGAGCACATCTCTCTCAAATCAACATCCCATGTGTTGGTCTGAATATGTGCTCAAATCGACTATATCGAAATACAGATCTAAGGTTCTCCCTGAAATCCTTTTCTGTATTTCTGAATTTTTCTTTATAGCCTCCCGTTGATCCGATAAAGATAAGGGTAGAAATCCCCTTCTTTATTTGTGTCTCTACCTTCATACGAAACAACTTTTTTTTTTTTTTGGGTGTGTTTGGAGTCGGTCTCGTGCCAGCCTCGGTCTCAACTCTCAAGCGCATGCACAAGCATCTTGGCCCTGTGGGTTGTAGCCTAGCCAACGTAACAAAACACTACTACACTAGTACTATAGGTGCATCGGTGCATGCCACATAAAAATTTGGGCTATTACATGCAATAGGAGCACCTGGTCGTGAGAGCGCCCGCACTTGCCGTGTGACTCTGCGAGCACACGCGCACCGTGTGCCAGCTTTTATTTCTTGGCCCAGCAGCACACCTCATGCGCCACGCACGCGCAACAACAACGGTTCCTTCACCGCGGCTCTGCGTCATGGCCACCGACACCGAGGTTGTCCACACTCCACAGGATGTCGAAAATCTCTAGAGAACCGACTCACATTCGGATCAACCTTCGAGCCTACCAAGCCATTGCGCACCCTCCGTGCGCGATGATACCGTATCTGAATGTCCACATCATCGATACAAAATCACTCAATGTGTTCTAATGCCCTCGCTATATCTAATCTCTCTAACCATCCACCATGTCTGGTCGCCTCGTCGGACGTCTGATCGCGGATCAAAGTTATCACTGCCACCGCATCAACTCCGACAGCTACTTTGTTAATTTGATCACCACGTTTGGATGATCCTGTTGAAAATATAGGTATTATATCAATTCTGAAATTAATTATAAGACATACTAGATGTAAAACCAAGCAGTCACACAACAGACAATTCATACTGGCAATAAAAAAACCCTAGCCGCACTGCGGCTACTGGAGTCAGATGAGGAAACTTACGTAGGGATTGGCGAAGAGGAGAACGTGAAGAGGAAAATTCCGGCCATAGAGGAAGTAGTCGACGTCGAGGTTTGCCGGCGTGAGCGGTCGCGCGGATCCGGTGACCAGAAACCTAACTGCTGCCCTCTCGTGCAGGTCTCACAGCAACAGCCGGATCGGAGATCCCGCTCTCCCTCCTCCAAGTGCACGCAGAGAGGAAGGTTGACGAGGAACGAGGTCGCGCGAGGACTCAACACAGCAGATGGAAACGCGAGAGAAAACGAGTGAAGTCTCCTGGACGTCTCCCGGAGATTTTATCCTCGAAACCATAACCCCCTCCCCACGCAGAACGGACGCACGTTGCATGTCTCGCACGCACGTTGCGAACCGTTTGTTCGATCCACAAAAATCGGGTGTGGGGAGTTACCTTGCGAACGGATAAACCAAAAATAAAAAGGAGATTAGTGCGCCAGGATTAAATCCACGGCACGATGACTAGCGACGTCGCAAGTCACAAGTCACACGGGAAAATCACGCGGAAAAACACGATAAATTACGTAATCGCGTACGTGTGATTCTAGCAAATAAACTTCCATTCCCCATGTGCCTCATGACAAGGGGAGTTGGAAGCCCTCCCTTATATGTTGGTATATTTACCCACCAATTAGCAAGGCGATACTAAAGTTTTATATGTTTTGACATTTTTCATGAATGGGCCTATTGGCTATGAGCCAAATTCCAACAATCCCCCACCAAATGCCACAGCATGAAACAACTCAAATTGTTGTGCTGAATCAGCGTTTAATATACCAGTGTTTTAGTGTAAGTCCCGTACGGGTTGAACTTGCACCTAGAATAACGAGATCACTCCTTCCACAACTGATGAATGGACTAAGCCTTGAATTCACAGTCTTGTGTGGTTAGATTTCACTCGAAACTTTAACTAGTACTAGGCTACCACAGAACCTCGTCTAAACGGAGCGTTAAATGGTCATGCTCCCTGATCTGCTCTTGAGCTTTCTAGAGAATGCGCTCTTCTCGTGATCTGCGACCACATAGTTAGGCTCAAGTAGGTGTATTTATTATAGGTATCCTGTAGGCTAATACCTTTTCCTCTTATTAGAACACTAGAATACATTAAGGTATAGAACCAACCTTCCATACAGTTGAGAGTACTTTAGACATGGGTACGCTATTTGTACTCTCTTGTTACACCGTCAACTTGTTCTTTTCATTATCTAAATCACGAGATCTCGTATCATTAGAATGGGTTAAAGTTATGGTATAACTTAAATGGGCCTCATTCCCATGTCCTTATACAATAGAAATCACATTTCTTGATAGCCCCTTTGTAAAAGGGTATGCTAGATTTTTCTCAGTGCATATATAATTCACAGTTATTACTCCGGAGCTTCTCAATTTTCTGACAGATTTAAGCCTACTGTCGGGGATAAAATCACGGCCCATTGCCATGGCCCACTCCCTGACGGCCCAATCGAGCGACCTACCGAGCACGGCTCCTGGAAGGTTCCATCGAGCCCATATGCATCTGCCGAACAGCTTCTTGGTCGACGCGGTGCGCAGAACGACCTAGGATTCGTGTTTGAGTTCGACTCGAACAAGAGTTCTGCACGGCTACGTGAAGACCCGGACGTGGTTTCCCGGATTGGAATAGAAGTCGTGATCCCCAAGAATTGGAGTATTCCTTATCTACCTCGGGATATATTTGGCATGTATCGAGTTCGTTTCACGTACTCGTGGTCAGCCCGCCCGATTATCCTCGGTAGGTCGGTTTGCTCAACACTATATAAACAGGGCCCTTACGGCATGTAGGGGCATCAATCGAAAAATTTGGGCGTGGGGCTATTATCTCTCTGAGAGGCTGAACCGGGATAAAACCCCATCTCCTGTTCGTTATTGTTCGTTCTGTTCGGCGTGTCTCTTATCTCACTCTTAAAGAACCTTAGTTGACTTGGGTCGTTATCCCAACCGTCGACAGTTGGTGCCGTCCGTGGGGACCCGCAGATCGAACGTGTCGAACTCTATCAGCGACCAGGAGATTCTTTCTGAGGACTACGACTCAGAAGGGCAGGATGTCACATCCCCTGTCAGATCGGATCGATCCCTTTGATCTTGATCGCCTTCCAGATCTGGTTCCGAGCTCCGTGCTCGGGGACTGGATCTCTTCGCACCGGGCAGCTCTTCGTCCGGGGCGCGCGTCTGGTCCCCGCGACGAGCTCCGTGCTCGGTTTGGATCTCTTCGCGCGGCAGCTCTTCGCCGGGCGTCGTCTGATCTCGCGGCGAGCCCGTGCTCGGGATCGGATCACCAGCGGCGGCGCTCTTCGCCGGCACGCGTCTGATCCCTGCGATGAGCTCCGTGCTCGAAATTTGGATCACCAGCGCCAGGCGATTCTTCGCCGGAGCGCGTCTGATCTCGCGACGAGCTCCGTGCTCGAGGTTGGATCACCAGCGCGGCGGCTCTTCGCCGGGCGCGTCTGATCCCGCGACGAGCTCCGTGCTCGGGATGGATCAACTTCGGCGCGGCAGCTCTTCGCCGGCGGCGCGTCTGATCCCGCGATGAGCTCCGTGCTCGGGGCTGGATCAAAACTCCTTCCGGATCCGGGGCTGTTACGCTGGCGATGGATGACGGAGAGAGTCGACCAACACTTGGAACATCGACCAGCTTCGTAAGTTCCTCGTGTAGGTCTTTCGTTTCCTAGCTTCGCGCTTTTTCTTAAATTTCGCGCCTTAGTTCGTCCAAGTATCTCGGGCTGTCATGTAAAGTTCAACCCATTGAACGGTGAATGCTCGCGGCCCCCTGCGACCCTTCTCACCACTCGTCTTCTCAGAATACTTTCTCTCTGGTAACACTTGATGGCTGCCCGGACTTGCGAACTCTCGGCTCCGCTATCTTTAGGGTTTTCCCTGCCCGTATCTAGTTTCAACGAGTTCCTAAACTTAGAGTTGCATAACGCGGCATCCAGCCTTGCGGCTAAGCCTGCTCTCGTAAGCCCTCCGCGACAGAGGCACTTATCGCTCACGGCACAACCACTTGGCAAAGCCTGCTCTCGTAAGCCCTCCGCGGCAGAGGCACTTTCCTTGTTCGGTTACCTTGAATCGCCTAACTTACGTTAACGGCGGTTCACGAAGCAAGTCGATCGGGATACGGTGTCGCTCTAACTCTCTACGCACGTGCTTGAAGTCGTAAGTTCAGGTCTTCATGCATCGTCTGCACGGGGCTAGGCGTCGCTCTTTCTCTTGTGCACTGTTCGAGTTCGCAAACTCAGTCCTCGGCGGTACTGCACAAAGTGGGAGTTAGGCTAAGCGTTCTACCGGTTTTCTTAAAACTTTCTAGCTGTTCGTCTTGCTCTTGGTTTCCAGTTCGTCCTTGTCTTTTGCTGCTCTTTTTTGTAGGAAAATCTGTTCGGTCATACTCTCGCTCTGATTCAGGCGCTGCTCGACGGTCTTGAGCTGCTCGGCCAGCTCCTCGATCCTTCCTTCCGCGATGCTAGTTGTAACATCCCAAATTTTTAAAACCAATTTGGCACGTTATTAATTTCTTAAAATGCATAATTTAAAAAAAAAACGTTAAGCATTTGTTTATTGCATCATGACATCATCACTTCATGCATTGCATTTAGATTAGAAAAAAAAAAAAATTTAAAATTTCCAAGTCTATGCCTTTGGTGGAAAATATGGTAATTATTTTAAATAATATTTTCTATAAACCAATACCCCAGGTGAAATTATTTGGAATTATATTTAAATTGTTGGGGGAAGCAAAATAATATTTCCTAAGTATTATTGTATTCAAAAAAGAGTATTGGAAATGGAAAGCTCTTTGGAAATCGAGAAAAATCAAAAGGCCTTAATCCCTTCTTGGCCCAGCCGCCTGCCTCCTCCTCCTTTTCCCTCCTTTCCCGCTCTCTCGGTTGGGCCTTGGCCGTGCATACTTGATCCCCACTGGCCGCCCACGCTTTGCGCTGAAGGCCGTAACCAGCGGGCCCATGGTTGTCGGCGTCTCTCCTCTTCCCCTGTTTTCTTCTTCCTCGCGCCACGCCCGTCTCCGCCAGTCGCCGTCGCTGTGCCCCTCTCTCCTCTGTCCCGGGGCCTCGCCAACCCGCATTCCCATGAAATCGCTCGCCCCTACACTCTTCCGCCGGACCCCTCTCCGTCCCCTACCCTTCTTGTCTTATCGCCAGCCTAACCACCTCGGTGCCGTCGAGTCCGTGCATTCACTTCACGGCACCGGCCAGGGTCGACGCCGGCGATGGCCAACCCCGCGCGTCGCATTGAATGTGTTCCAGTCGGAGCTCGCCTATAAGTGGGGTACTGCTACCCTATTGACCGCTGCTTCGCGCCACCGCACTGTCGCAGTTCCGAGCCGGTGCGCCGCTGCCCACTCCTTCGCTATCCTCCTTGCCCTCTCCTACCTTGCCTCACGCTTTTCGGTTCAAACTCACCCCGGTGTTGGCACGCAGGTCGCCCCAGTGAAGCTTGCGCCAGGTGGATTGACGCCGTGCGATCCGCGCGCATCCCGGAGCCCGCGCCGTTGCCGTCGTCGCAGTCCCGCCGCTTGGCCATCCTCTCCGCCCGGTGAGCTCACTGATCACCTCAACCTCCTCCGCTGTCGCTTTCGGCCGAAGGGATCGAGTGGTGATTCCGTTTTTCGCCGGCGCCGTGTCATCCGCAAGCCGCCGTGCCGCGTGCTCCGTTCCCCTCGCGGAGAGCTAGCGCCTTCTCATGGTTCCCCTCGCTCGCGTCTCGCTTCGCGCGCGCCCAATCTCCCTCTGGTGGCCGGAGTCGTCGCCACCGTTGGCCGCGCCACCGCCGGCTGCCTCTCCTCTGTTCCTTCCCCTGTTTCCTCTATGGTGCCACCGACAGGTGGGACCCGTTTGTCAGTCGCCACGGTCGCCCTCGCCTCGCTCCTCACTCTCGCGGTGCCGAGCGCGCCTCGCCTTGGGCCGCCCAGCCAAGCCGGCCCATGGCCATTTAACCTCTCCTTCGTTTTATTTTCTTTTTATAGTTTCCAACTAAATCATTTCCGGGTTCACTAAAAGTATTTATTAAAATAGCTTGTGCATGCTAAAAATTCTGTAAAAATTAGTAAAATTACGTTATTAGTTTCTGAACCTGGGAAAATTATGTTTTTGCATGACATGCATGTAGGATTCATTTGTTGGTTAAATAACTAGCTTTAGGTGCATTATTTCATGTGTATGTGAGAAATGGTCATATTATCCCTTTCAAATGAAAATAAAATACTTTACAAGTCCCTGGACCTTGAGAAATAATTGTTGTCATGCCATTCATGCAGCATGCATTTGTTAGAAGTATTCTTGGATTAATAATAGCATCATTGCATCCGTGCATAAGTCATTTGGCATGATCTCTCTTTTAACAAAGTGCATTAAAAGTTGCTGCATTTTCTTTAAAAACAGCATGACATAAAATGTTTTACTTATGTGTGTTGTATTGCTTTGCATGCGTGTGCGCGTTTAGGAGGTCAAGCTCTCGAAGACCCGATCGACGACGTCCCCTTCGCTTTCCCCGGAACCGATCAAGGCAAGTCCCCCCCTTTGATCATATTGAGAAGCCATTTTCGGTTATTTAGAAAATATTTATTAGATTTGAAAATATGCATGCTAGTTTAAAGGATAAACGCCGTATTTGCTAGAATTAGTTATTATGCCAAATAGAAAAGGTAAGAAATATGGTAGAATAAACCTAAGGTTAAAAATATGAATTGCTCATATTTAAACGCCTTGTTGAGGTAGGATAACTGCTTAAAAATCATTTATGCGGAATGATGCAATCATTTGTGTGAAATGAGATATTGTTGAGAAATGTTTGGGGAAGGATGATTTAAAGGATAGCGCATCAAGGGTGATGCTTGATAGGAAAAGATTTTCCTCTCACCCCAAAATCTTTCCGACTAGGGAGATGTTTTGTCGGTTGGTGCAGAGGGCACCATGTTTCGAAATTGGGCTAAAATATCAAATCTCCCCTAGTCTAAGGACTGCTCATCCTATGATCCTATGAACTGAGCCATAATGATGCGACCTCGAGTCCGGAATGGGGACGGGCCCGATCGTTAGCCCTCGTGGTTGACGGTCTTGTGGCGAAACACCGTCTGGGTGCGTAGCCTCTCGAGGTAAGGCGTACCCACTCTGCAGAGTTAAAAGCTGTCATGATAGCCGTGCTCATGTTATGAGCATCTTGAAGGACTGATTATATGGTAGTTTCTTCATTTTAAAACAAATTTAGAAAAGGGATTTTAAAGAAAGGATTTGAGATGAGTAAAGATTTGAGAAGGATTTCGTTTGAGCTAGGTGCCACCGACGATATTCGGATTGGGTGACGGCCTACGGAAAGTGTCATGGAATGGACCCGGCCGTTTCGAGAAAAGAAAAGAAGAAAGGATTTTGTTCTCGCTATGGCACCGAGGCCAAGTGGCGAGAACCGTTTGAGAAGAGCCCAAAGAAAATGATTAAGATTTCTTGTTTATAAATTGCTTTGTCAAAACTAGGCTAATAAATGCATTTCCATAAAGTAACCTAAGCCTTCCTTATGCGGAACCGCATTTGCATAATTCTGACTTGCAGTACAATTTGTACTCACCATCTTTTCTCCTCTCTTTTCAAAATTTCAACAATTTGGTCCATCCGAGTATGGCCCGCCGTCCAAGAGGAGGACCGGATTACGTCGAGGCGTTCTCCGACGAAGAGTATGAAGAATAGGGTTCGCTGCGTTCCTCGACCTCCGTGCCTGTGGGATGATTAAAATCCTAGATGTTGTATTAGGCTTGTATCGTTGTATACCCTGATTTGCGGCCTGCGAGCCGTTGTATGTTGTTTGTACATGGACGATGTTCCGTTGTAATAATAATATCGTTGGCACTGTTCCGTTCTGTATATCTGTGTGTACTAGCCATAATCCTTGGGACTAGTACGGGTTTACGCAGATGGAACCCGATCTTGTAAATCGGGTGCCGACACTAGTCCTCGCGGACAGCTCGCGAAGCTCCTCTGCTTCTTTCCGAAGAACCTCGGAGGACTGCCTCTCCTCGGTCAGTTGGGACTTGAGCTGAATTTCGGCAACCCCGGTACGTTTTCAGTTTTCCAGTCCCTTTCCTTAGCGTTGGTTTTCCAAAACCTCGTTGGTCTTTCGCCCCCGTAGCGCTCCC
The DNA here is from genome assembly GCA_036346415.1 of Raddia guianensis. Classification (NCBI taxonomy): domain Eukaryota; kingdom Viridiplantae; phylum Streptophyta; class Magnoliopsida; order Poales; family Poaceae; genus Raddia; species Raddia guianensis. The sequence goes on along the minus strand of CM070537.1, from coordinate 22,636,397 downwards.
CGCGTGCGAGCATGTCTTTTTATCTGGCGACGACCTGCACGGCTTCGGTTAACCGAAGCGGTGCACCACCAATGGAGTTCTACCCACCGTAAGCCGATTCTCATCGCAACGGGCATGCCCACCGTAGTCGATTCTCGCCATAGCGGGCACTCTGGCGCTGGTTCCGCACTCACGAGGCGACACCTGTATTTGCGGGTTCATGCCGGATAAGATTTCGCCTCGACGCTTTTGCTGCGGCTAAGGTCCCGATCGCCATCCACGGTTAGCGGTCTTAGCCACAGCTGGGCTGTACTTGCCGCACACGTCTTCTTTATCCATGCTCGTCCTTCCAGCACGGTAATCCGGAGCAATGCACCGCCAAGCGAGTCCCGCCCACCGTAAGTCGATTCTCATCGCATAGCGGGCACTCTAGCGTCGGTTCGCGATTCGCCGAGGTGACACTAACGCTATCGGGGGTGTACCCGGAAAAATTATGTCTTGTGCGGGTAGGTCGTCTTTTGCGTGTTTTCCAAAACTCGCTTTGCTCTTCTTAGAGCCTGTCCTTGCTTTTTTTCCCCTCTTGCTGGCTCGTTTCTTATTTCTCTTATGCAGGAAATACAGGAGCGGGGAACGTCAGATTCCGGTGATGGTCGCGGCGAGGTTCCAGGCTTCCCCACCAAAACCGATGTCTGCATCCCTCTCTTCCCGGGTTTGCTCCGCGCATGCTCAGGGACTGATTCACTTCGCCCGCGTATGATTTCTTGACTTTGCCCGGCACTGACCTTCACAGTTCGGCTAAATTAAGGTAGTGCGCCACCAACGGAGTCCTGCCCACCGTAAGCCGATTCTCATCGCAACGAGCAAGCCTATCATAAGCCGATTCTCATCGCAACGGGCACTCCAAGCGTCGGTTCTACACTTGCCAAGACAACGCTAACACTGTCGCAAGGAATACGTCATGGGTAAAGCGTTGATTTCACACGTTCTCTTGCGGCTCTGACTGCATCGGGTTGTGATTCACCTCGCACCGGGCAGCTCTTCGCCCGGAGCGCACGTCTGGTCCCCGCGACGAGCTCCGTGCTCGGGGACGGGATCACCTCGCGCTGGGCAGCTCTTCGCCCGGGGCACACGTCTGGTCCCCGCGACGAGCTCCGTGCTCGGGGGCTGGATCATGGTCTTTGATCGGGTACGTCTTCGCCTGGTCGCACTTTCTGGTCCCTTTGACGAGCTCCGTGCTCGGGGACTGGATCTCTTTACTTGGTTCCTTTGGCGAGCTCTACGCTCGGGGACTGGGTCACCTTCCCCCTCGTATGCATTGTCTGTTCCTGGCACACGATCTACGTCTGGGGGCACATCACCTTCGCTCCTGAGCGCGACATTCGCTCGAAAGCGCAATCTCTATTTTCTCGGGCAAGCTCTAGCCCGAGAGGTGGTTCCCCTATCTTTTCCTAGGCATCTGAATGCTTGGATGCAGCAGCACGAGTCCATCTCGCGACTTGCTATGTTTATTCTCCCGGAAGATCTAATCTTACCGGATGCGGTGGTACGCTCTTCACTACTAAGAATCCAATCCCTCCTTGACGACGTTCAGCCTCAAGGAGATGATTCACCTCACTTCTTCCGATTTCTGTATCAAGGGCTGGGTACTCTGCTCGGACAGATGTCGTTCCCTGTTCGACGCAACAGAGTTGCTCGGCGCCGGGTGGGTTTGTTCGGTCCCGAACAAGTATTGTTTGGTTGAACCATTATCTGTTTGGTCGCCTGTTGCACGTCTTTATAGCAGAAAAAATACCCTCTTCGTGACTGAGAATCTCAAGAGGAAGACCCCACTCTAGTGAGTCCTTCCACTTGAGTCTCGGGGGCTAGCTGTCGGGGATAAAATCACGGCCCATTGCCATGGCCCACTCCCTGACGGCCCAATCGAACAGCCTACCAGGGCCTAGCTCCCTGGAAGGTTCCATCAGGCCCATATGCATCCTACCGAACAGCTTTTTGGTCGGCACGGTGCGTAACGGCCTAGGATTCGTGTTTGAGTCCGACTCGAACAAGAGTTCTGCACGGCTACGTGAAGACCCGGACGTGGTTTCCCGGATTGGAATAGAAGTCGTGATCCCCAAAAATTGGAGTATTCCTTATCTACCTCGGGATATATTTGGCATGTATCGAGTTCGTTACGTACTCGTGGTCAGCCCGGCCCGATTATCCCTCGGTAGGTCGGTTTGCTCAACACTATATAAACAGGGCCCTTACGGCATGTAGGGGGCATCCAATCAGAAAGGCTGGACGTAGGGCTATTATCTCTCCTGAGAGGCCTGAACCAGGATAAAAACCCCTGTCTCCTGTTCGTTGTTGTTCGTTCTGTTCGGCGTGTCTCCTATCTCACTCTTAAAGAACCTTAGTTGACTTGGGTCGTTATCCCCACCGTCGACACCTACGCTTCACATGTCTAAAGGACTTCATATTATCCTTAGTACTCATAACCTTGGTTATCACCGTTTAGTTATCACCATACATTAGGATCGGTGGAATTGGTTTCTCAACCATCGGCAAGTCCAACAAAAGCTCTCTAAGCCATTCAGCCTCAACAGTGGCTGTGTCTAATGCTACTAGCTCAGCTTCCATGGTTGACCGTGTCAGCACAGTCTGCTTACAAGACCTCCATAAAACCGCACCATCCGCTAAACACATATTCACTTGTGGCTTTGATCTCATCCGCATCTGAGATCCAATTTGAATCACAATACCCTTCTAGTACCGGTGGGTATCCAGTATAGTGAATCCCATAAGAGATTGTACCTCTTAAATAGCGCAATACTCTCTCAAGAGCCTCCAAGTGATCATTCCCCGTATTAAACGTAAACTTGCTTAATTTGCTCACAGCAAATGAGATGTTAGGTCTAGTTGCTCCGGCTAAGTACATAAGGGACCCAATTATTTGTGAATATCTCAATTGATCTTTCCCTAACCCGTTATTTTTGTGAAGCTTTACACTTGCATCATAAGGGGTTGGGGATACTTTGCAGTTCTCAAAACCGAAGCGATTTAAATCTTTTCTGCATAATGGGACTGACTCAGAGTGATCCCATCTTCATTTATGATCAATTTAATATTTAGAATGACATCTGCTTCATCCATATCTTTCATATCAAAGCACGTAGATTAGAAAGACTTGACCTCGTCAATGATGTCAGTGTTGGTCCCAAATATAAGTATGTCATCAACATACAAGCATAGGATTACTCCTTGACCCCCACCATAGCAATAGTAAACACATTTATCTGCTTCATTCACAACAAAACCAGCTATTGTCAAGGTTTTATCAAATTTCTAGTGCCATTGTTTAGGTGCTTGCTTTAGGCCATATAGAGATTTCAATAATTTACACACCTTATTTTTTCCTGTCCAGAAATTACAAATCCGTCGGGTTGCTCCATATAAATCTCTTCCTCCAATTCTTCATTAAGGAAAGCTGTCCTTACATCCATCTGATTAACATAAAGATGAAGAGAAGATGCTAAAGTAAGGAGTACCCTGATGGTAGGAAGTCTCGCAAGAGGAGAATAAGTATCAAAGAAATCCTATCATTCCTTTTGGGTATAACCCTTGGCCACAAGTGTAGCCTTGAACTTATCAACAGTTCCATCAGGCTTCATTTTCTTTTTGAAGATCCGCATACATCCAACTGGTTTACACCCACTAGGACGTTCAGTGATTTCCCATGTCCCGTTAGACATGATGGAATCCATCTCGCTACGAACCACCTCTTTCCAATACTCTGCATCGGATGATGCATAAGCCTCTAAAAGAGTTTTTGGCACATCATCCACTAGATATACAATAAAGTCATCACCAAAAGTTTTTTCAACCCTTTGTCTCTTGCTCATAGGAGCAGCTTCTATGACAATATTGTTATCCTCCTTAGGGATTTCACAGGCTGGTTCACAATTTAAAAAAATCTCAAAAGTTGATGGAAGATCAGAAGATTGAATATTTTTATTAATGCCTGCAGCTCTCATAGGATAAATATTCTCAAAGAAAGAAGCATCTCTAGACTCAATTATTGTGTTAACGCTAACATAAACAGAGTCTGATTTGACAACCAAAAATCTATAAGCCATGCTATTGAAAGCATATCCTAGAAATACATAGTCTACGGTTTTAGATCCGAGCTTTCTCTTTTTCGGCACTGGTATATTGACCTTAGCCAAACAACCCCACGTGTGAAGATAATTAACACTTTGTTTTCTCCCCTTCCATCCCTCATACGGAGTATCACACTTCTTTTAGTAATTATTCGGTTGAGGACAAAGGTTACTGTTAAAACAGTTTCCCCCCACCATAGCTTACGCATAGCAGCACTCTTCAACATGGCATTCACCAAGTCTGTTAGTGTTTGGTTTTTTCTGTTAGCCACCCCATTAGATTGAGGTAAATATAGTGGTGTTACCTCATGGGTTATATCATGTTGAGCACAGAATTGGGAGAATTCATCAGAGATATACTCTCCTCCACGATCAGACCTTAACCTTTTGATTTTCTTTTCTAGTTGGTTCTCAACCTCGGCCTTATAAATTTTAAAGAAATTCAATGCTTCATATTTTGTTTTAAGCAAATATACATAGCAATAATGAGTTGCATCATCTATGAGAGTAATAAAGTATCTTTTGCCTCCTTTTGTCAACACTCTATTTATTTCGCACAAATCAGAATGGATGAGATCTAATGGTGCCAAATTCTTTTCTTCCTCTAGCCCCTTAAAGGGTTTCTGAGGTTGTTTAGCTTGCACACAAGACTGTCACTTTGATCCTTTGACAATATCACATTTCGGAATTAATTCATTTCTGGACATTCGAGCAATGGTATCAAAGACAATTTGACACAAACATGAGTGCCAACCATTGGACTCACAATTATTAATTACAGTTGCAACATTCAAACAAGACTCTAAAACACTTAAGCGGAACAGGCCTCCGCTTTCATAACCTTTACTGACAAAGTTTCCAAACTTTGACAAGACAACTTTATTTGACTCGAATACTAACCTGTAACCATCTCTACACAACAGAAACCTGCTAACAAGATTTTTATTTATTGTCGGCTCGTGCTGCACGTTTCTCAATTGCACAGTCTTTCCTGAAGTGAGCTTCAGTTCCACCGTGCCAACACCAAGAACAGAGCACACGAGCCGTTTCCCATCAGGACGGAGGAAGGCCCTGCTGCCTGATAAGAAGAGAACAGTGATATGTCAGAACACACATGAATATTAGCACCTGTGTCAATCCACCAATCAGTGGATTGATACGCTGAAAATAATACATGAGAATTACCATACCCTCCTGAGCCTCCAGCTTCACCAATCACCACACTGGCACTATTCCTGTCTTGACCGTTCTACTTGTTTTTGCGGTGACGGCAGTCTTTCGCCATGTGGCCATTTTTTCCACACACAAAGCAGGTAATGTTCGTCATATTCTTTGTCTCACTCTTCTTCTTCTTCATTTTCTTGAAGTTCGTTGTCTTGTTCGGTTTTGAACCTTTATTCTTGTTGCCACCCTTCTTCTCAACTACATTTGCATTGTTCTCCTGAGAAGAGGCAACAGGTGCATTTTTGGCTCTCGCCTTTTTCTTCATATCGAAGGCTGCAATCAGATCCTCAAGAGAGATCTCTTCTCTCCTATGCTTTAGACCCATGGCAAAGTTCCTTCAAGATTGAGGCAGTTTGGCAATAATGCTCGCAAACACAAACTTAGGGGGTAATGCACACTGCAAGTGCGCAATCTCGGCCACCAGTAGTTGGAAGTCGTTTGCTTGTGCAACAATTGACTTAGAACCATCCATGGTGATGTCAAACAATTGTTCACACACATACAGCCAGCGATCGGCTTCGGCCTCTGCGTACTTGGCATCAAGGGCCATCCACATATCGTGTGCAGATGTGTAACTCATATACACATCATGCAGTTGATCGGCCAAGATGGTAAAGATGCAGCCTAATGCAGTGTTGTTTGCATTCTCAAACTATGCAGTTTCCTCATCAGTCAGAGGAAACGTAGGGTGAATCACCCACCACATCCCCAGCGGCATAAGCCAAAACTTGGCCCTCGTATGACACCGACGGAAGTTCTGGCCATTGAACCTCTTAGGTTTCATGGCATCAGATGCACCAACCATTGCTAAATAACAGATATTATACCGATTAGGTTTCTGGAATGTTGGAAATATAGGCATTATATCAATTCCGAAATTAATTATAAGACATACTAGATGTAAAACCAAGCAGACACAATAGGCAATTCATAATGGCAATCAAGGAAACCCTAGCCGCACTCGCGGCTACTAGAGTTAGAGGAGGAAACTTACTTAGGGATTGGCGAAGAGGAGAACGCGAAGAGGAAACGTCCGGCCGTAGATGAAGTAGTCGACGTCGAGGTTCGCTGGCGTGAGCGGTCATGTGGATGCATTGCCCAGAAACCTAATTGCCATCCTCCTGTGCAGGTCTCACAGCAGCAACCGGATCGGAGATCCCGCTCTCCCTCCTCCAAGTGCACGCAGAGAGGAAGGTTGACGAGGAACGAGGTCATGCGAGGACTCAACACAGCAAATGGAAACGTGAGAGAAAACGAGTGAAGTCTCTTGGAAGTCTCTTGGAGATTTTATCCTCCAAATCGTAACCACCTCCTCACGCATAACGGACGCACGTTGCACGCCACGCATGCACATTGCGAACCGTTTGTTCGATCAACAAAAATCGAACGTGGGGAGTTACCTTGTGAACGGATAAACCCAAAATATAAAAGAGATTAGTTCACCAGGATTAAATCCACGGCACGACGACTGGCGAAGTCACAAGTCACTACATGGGAAAATCACGCGGAAAAATGCTGTAAATCACATAATCGCGTGCTCATGTGACTCTAGCAAATAAACTTCCATTCCCCATGTGCCTCATGACAAGAAAAGTTGGAAGCTCTCCCTTATATGTTGGTTTATTTACCCACCAACTAGCAAGGTGGTACTAAAGTTTTATATGCTTTGGCATTTTTCATGAATGGGCCTATTGGCTATGGGCCAAATTCCAACAGATCCATGCCAACAATAACTCCTCCGATAGAACCATCGATCACCTCAATGCTCCACCCCCGCCAAACTAAGTGTTTTCCTCGACGCTATGTGTTTGCATGATTCTCGTGCTCCACCATGATTCTTCATAACACCTTCTCCAAGATCCTCCACACATCACCAACTTTGGTTCTGATACCGCTTGTTAGAAAATCCGACGCCAATGGTGAATCCTAGGAGACACAATGTTTAGTAACACAGTTCGACCTAATTGCCTACGTCTCAGGGGCATGCCTATGGGCTCTCCTATCAACAATTCTGCAACATATTAGCCATTGGAGTCCCGACCACAGGTTAATTGAGACCCCTTACGAGTTTATGCTACAATTGTTTTGGTCGTTGCCTATTACATTTAGGTTGCTTCCTTTTATATAGTGGAGGCTAGACTATGAGTTAAAATTCAACTCTAACGTATCATGCCTATTACAAAGTTCTACTCGTATAGATAAATCCTAATCGAGACTAAGTTATCATTGCATGAATTTCTGGCACCCGGTGTGCTGATCTGGTGGTTACTGATTTAACTGCTTCCAGCTCGAGCCGAGTAGCTGGGTGATAGAGGAAATATATGCATGTTGCATTCATGCCTGATTGCCTGTAGGCCTTTGACCGGCAATGCTTGTTATCTCACTACTTTGTAATGGGAGACAATACTCGTTCTCTCACTACTCATACAGTTCAGTCATTGCACTTTTTACTTGGTGAATGAATTAGATGACCTTGAACAGAAAGAACCTTGAATGTTGTACATTTAGAATGCTAATAGAAAGATGAGGGTTGTCCTCACTGAGAATGGCAGTCGTTTGTCAGATCCAGCCAGTTCTTGCTGCGTCTCTTTTGATGAAGCAAGCAAGCGGATGCGTACGGTCTCTTTTGGCTCATGTTCTCGCTATTTCTTTCCTGATATCTATCATTGCCAGCTGTGTTCTTCAATCTCCACAACCTATGTCAGTTTCTTCTGGCTGTGCTGCTTACAGCATGATGGCGCTCAATTTGATCTCCTCTTATCGTTGTACAGTAGGTCATAATGTAGTGTTGCCGTGTGAACGGTGTTTGTCGATCAGTTGATGCTGCAGTTTGTATATATGATGAAGATCGGTTGTAGGTTGGTGTGGCATTAATAATTGAATTTTACTTTTCGACATGTTGCATGTGTGAATCATTATATCGTATTTCACAGATTTAATATTTTGTGCTAGTGCTGCATCGAGACAGAGATCGGGTGCCACTGGATCGAAGATGGCCCAAACACTGTAAGGTTTGGTGCACAATATAATTGAGTACCTTCGGTTTGGTACCCAAAAAAGCAAAGATCTGTGGAATGCTTGAGATACCTGCCTGAGATACCTATATATCACCGGTAGAAAATGACGCAAAGCTTAACGGCTGGAATCGTCAAAAAAGTCTCTCTGATTAGCCGTCGGAACAACTTAGTCGAGAGAAGTGAACTCTCTCAAAGGTCTGACCATTAAGACAGCTACTCTCGATGGCCGTAGACGTACGTGGGTGGTCGAGCGAAGGCCTGGAGATGTTGTTTGGCTGACCGATGCGAGCCATCAAGAGGAAGTGGTTTTGACAAACAAGGTCCCGACAACATTTCTATCGATGACCGTACAGTGACAGCTGAAAGAGATGTGTCGGTGCAATAAATACCGGGGTATGAAGAGTCCCAGAGTGTGGGCGAGCCCCCTCTGAAGAGCAGGTGAGGGTCCCACGCGTCAGGTGGGGCCCGCGCGGCGGGGAGCGTTGCGGAAGAGTCTTCTGGGCGAAGGCTCTCCTCGCTGCTGCGCGACGAGCGATTAACGCGACATCACGCGGATAGACGGTGAAGAAATGATTATCGCTTCTGATGACCGGCGGTCGGCGGTCACATCCTTTGTGGCTGCTGGATTGACCGGCAGAGAGAGGGGTTGCTTAAGATGGCCGCCCGCGTCAGGAGGAGCAGGCTGGGCCCCGCCCGCAGTCTCACCGGTGTGTCTGTGCGGGTCAGAGGTCACTTGCAGAGCACGCGAGGGAGGCGCCGCTCGGCGCGAGCAGCATCACGTTTTCGTCTCTCCTGTCGTGTCTCGCGTGTCTTGTCAGTGTACTGAGAGCACTTGCTGCCTACCCCCTCGGCTCTCTCCACCAGTTTAAGGCTTGTATAAGAGAAGCGGAGAGAAAAGGGAGGGGGTACGTTTTTACAGACGGTTCGCAAGTATTCTGTAACCACATTCCATTCAACCACAGCAAGAAAATAGCTAAGGCTCAGCAGGAGTAGGACTATTACCCGTAGAGGTCCGAAACAGGTAATCTCGTGAGTCGCTCCTCATTGCCCCACGCCAAATCGAATCGAGCACGGTTGATCGGCTAGCGGGATAGAAATCGACTAGGGGTGTGATCCGCAGTGGTTGAGCGGAGAACACGCCGTCGATGGCGCGCCCGTACGGAGGCGCTAGCATCGGTTGTGCTTTTCGACTTCATCAATGGCGGATCAGTAGTCCGCGATGGACCAGGAGGCGGCTGCTAGAGCCGCGGCGCGGCGTCGGCTGCGGCAATGGCGGTGGATCGGCCGGACGGCACTGCGTCGATTTGGCTAAGCGGTGCTCGGCCTTGGAGGAGTGCACTCCAAAGACAAAACCTCCATGCGGCGTGGCCTGCTGACAACCCGCCGTTTCGGTGACCGGAATCTCGGCGGCGCTGTGGTCGCCAGCTTGGCCGCACGTGGATGCCGCCACGGCGGTAGTGCAAGTCGCGGGGGGCGCGGGAACCGGTGTTTCCGCTTCCCCCCGCTCTTGGCTTTCCACTTCCTCCCACGGGTCTCTGGCGTGAGGGGCGGGGCAGACGACAGCGAGCAGGCGACTCCCTACGGGTTCGCCAGCAGCGCATGCTGGCGGGATCTCCGGTCCCACTTGAGGACCGCCATCCGCGACACGGAGAAGATCTGCGCGACAAGCTCCGCAGGCGGCACGACCGAAAGGCGCGATCGCTACTGACGCCGCCGCCCGTGGGGACCAGGAGGGTTCTCGCGACGCTGCCTCCGCCCGAGAAGGCGGCGATCTTCAGCGCCGTCCGGACGGCGGGCACGGCGAGGCGAGGGCGCGTCTAGGAGCGAAGGCTCCGGCGTCGGTTGCCGCGCTTTTTCCAAGGAGTGCGCTGAGTCCGATGGCGGAGAGGTTCCGCCCACCCCATCGAGAATCACGACGGCTCCACCAATCCCGACGAAGTTCTTGCAGATCTACACTACGGTGATGCAGCCGATCGAGGGTCGGGAAGGTTACGCGAACTACTTCCTGCAGTCCCCACCGGCGGAGCCGCGCCGTGGCTCATGAACTCGCCCGAGTCCGTGGGGTCGTGGAAGGAGCTCTCGGAGCTCTTCATCACCAACTTCGTGGCACGCTCGAGCAGCCCGGAGTCGAGGACGACCTCCACAACGTGGAGCAGAAGAAGGGAGAGTCGCTGCGCGACTACATCCGGCGCTTCAGTCAGGTCCGCAATACCATCCCTGACATCTCCATCGACGCCGTGGTCACGGCATTCAGGAGAGGCGCCCGAGACCCCAGGGTCAAGGAGAAGATGGCCACCCGCAAGATCAAGACGACGGAAGAGCTCTTCACCCTGGCGCACAAGTGCGCCCTTCAGCGAGCTTCGCCTCCGCCCGCTACTGCACGGCGGGGGGGTTGCTGGCGGCGAGGCCGGACTTCAAAAATCCGCGGCAAGGACAAGAAGAAGTGCAAGGCGGCGAGACCGAGCAGGTCATGGCCGCGAAGCGATGATGACGACATTTACACGACGACGACGACAGCAGACGGCCGGGCGATGGGCGCGGCAGTGAAGAAAGGAGGAGGTCACGGCGCCGGCGGAACGGTCCCGTAAAGGGTGGCGCGCGGCGGCCATGGCGATCGCCGTGGCGCGACGGCCCCCGCGACGCGACGAGGGCGAGACCGTCGCCCCATGAGTGGGACGGAAGGGCTTATCGTCCCATTCACCGCAACAACTCCCACGACTTGGCGATTGCCATGTCATCGCAAGTTGGTGGACAAGCGCCCCCAGCAAAGCAGCAGCGTCCGGCGGCAAGGGCAAGGAAGCGGCTTCGCTTGGTTTCCAAGCGGCGAGCGCCGGTTGCCGTTATCCACGGCGGTTCGCCACCTATCCGCCCCACGCTAGCTTTAAGCGTGCGATGAGGAAGTGCGCCGCCGCCGTGCCGCATTGGGTCGACAAAGCGACTAAGCGTGGTCGAGCAATCGATCGCGTTCAATCAGCCGATCACCCGGCCAAGATCACGGCCGGGACATCTCCCGATCGTGGTTGCGCCACGGTTGAATGTAAAGCTAGGGCGGTGCTTTGGTAGACGGAGGGAGTTCCTCAACCTCTGTCGCCTGGTCGCCAAGGCGCCCAGATCCAGCAGCAGGAGCTTCACCCCGCTCTCCCGTTCTTGACATCACGCCGGGCCGAGTCCGTCCCGGCTGGCGCGTCCACCTCCGGTGACGTTGAAACTCGACAACTTCCGCACCGAGATGCTAGAGTTCGAGGTGGCGGACTTCGACCTCCGCATAACGCCATCTTGGGTCGGCCGGCGCGACCAAGTTCATGGCGACCGCCACTATGCGTACATGGTGGTGAAGATCGAGGCTACCGCCCCATCGTTTTGAAAGTGGACGCCCGAGGCGCCCGCTGCGACAAGGACGCTCTCGCTTTGGCGGGGCGACGGTGCCTAGAAGGGCAAGCTTCGACTCGGGAGCTCCTCCGCGAAGATCCGTGCCTCCCGGTTCGTCCGGGAGGTTAAGGTGATCTCCCGAGTGAGTCGACCCGGCGAACCGTTCGGCGGGCGCCTCTCGGCGCCAAATAGGAAGACGCTTCGTCTCCTTCCTCGATCTAACGCAGACGTGTTTGCATGGCAACCGTCCGACATGACCGGGTCCCGAGGTGATTGAGCACGCCGGTAACGTTCCTCGCCGCGACCGGTTATGCGAAGGTCGGAAGCGATCGGTGGAGCGCCAAGACGTTATCCGCCAGAGGTGGACAAGCTTTAAGGGCGGGGTCGTTCGGGCGTCGCCCATCCTGTGGCTCGCGAACCCGTCCTCGTCAAGAAATCCAACGGCGGTGGAGGATGTGCGTGGACTTCACCGACCTCAACGATGCGTGCGAAGGATCCGTACCCGTTGCCCGCATTGATCTCATCGCCGATTCCACAATGGGTGCAAGCAACAGAGCTTTACGGATGCGCACTGGGTACCACCAGTTAGCATGGCCAAAGAAGATGAAGACAAGACCGCCTTCGTGACGCCCATGGGCGTCTACTGCTATACAAGAATGATGTTCGGATTAAAGAATGCAGGCCCGACCTACCAGAGGGCCATGCATATCGCTCATCGCCCCCAAATAGGGCGGAACACGAAGGTGTATGTCGACGACACGTGGTGAAGTCAAGAAGGCGGAGGAGTTGATCGGCGACTGGAAGAAACCTTCGCCAACCCGAGGAAGTCTTGCATTAAGCTCAATCCGAGAAATGCGTGTTTGCGGTCCGTCGGACAAATTGCTAGGTTTCCTCGTCTCCCGGGGGATTGAGGCGAACCCGACAAGATCGCGCGATCGAGAACATGAAGCCCCGACGCGACTTGGCAGATGCAAGTGCTTGGTGGGTGCTGACTTGCTCGGGGCGCTTTATAGCTCTTTGGGGATAAAGTCTCCCACCGCTCAAGCTCTGAAGAGGACCAACCATTTCAAATGGACCGCAGAGGCGCAGGAGGCGTTCGACGGCCTGAAGAAGTACCTCACCTCCCCGCCCGTCTTTGGTCGCCCGGACCCGGCGAGCCACCGATCCTTTATGTCGCGCGAACCCCTGTGTGGTCGATCTTGGTCTGGTGGCGGAAAAGGAAGGAGTTCAGCGCCCCATCTATTACATCAGCAAAGTCCTCCACGACGCCGAAACGAGGTATTCGCAACACCAGAAGATGCTATATGCCGTGCTGACGGCGTCCCGGAAGCTGCGTCACTACTTCTAGGGGCGAGAAGTCACCGTGCTGATCAAGTACCCCTTGCGGGAGATCCTCTTCAACCGCGAGGCGACGGGCCAGACGCCAAGTGGGTCATAGATTTGGCGATTCGACCTCAAGTTCGCTCCCGAACGCCATCAAAGGGCAAGCTCTGGCGGAGTTCGTCGTGAGTGGACTCGGCGGACAGAGTCAAGACGCCCCAAAGATCCTCGCCGTGGACTCTCTTCTTCGACGGCTCGTCCGGCTTGAAATTTGGGCGGCGTCGTCTGGTGTCTCCCACCGGCGATGTCGTCCGGCACTGGTGGCGTTGAATTCGCGCCACCAACAATGTCATGAGTATGAAGGATTACTCGCGGGCTCGGGGTGGCCGACCACAGGCATCCGGCGGTTGCAAGTAAAAGACGACTCTCTCCTGGTGATCAACCAGGCGAAGAAAGATTTCACCTGTTCGGATCCCACCATGGCGGCCTACCTGGCGGAGGTGCGCCGGTTGGAGCGGCATTTTGAGGGTTTGGGCTTCGTGCACATCCCTCGCCGCGACAACTATCACTACAAGAAATATGGCCTCCTGTGACAATCAGATATCGTCACAAAACAGGGTTTTTTTGTCACCGTATCCAATCTGTGACGCTCCTGTGACGAAAATCAATCTGTCACAGAAGGTGCGTCTCTAAAGCCCTTATGTGACAAAACAAGGAAAATCGTCACAAAATTAGTGATGAACGTTTCATCGTCACAAAGAATTATGACGCTATGAATCGTCAGAATTTAAAACAAAAACGTCACGAACAAATGACTAGGATGGTGCTAGATAGATGACATGGCAGGTGATGTGGCAAAATGTTGTGACGAATTTTATCGTCATAATTATTCAAAACCAAATCAATTTGGAAAACTCATTAATTCTAGCCCAATAATGTACTTAGACCCCATTATAGCTCACAATTTGCCATCACATAAATAAATCCAAACAATTTTTACACAAATAAATTCATTATAAATTAACAAGTGACCAAATAATACAAATATTCATCGGCACATTGTACATGGCAACATAAATACAATTGAATTTGTCACCAAAACATCTTGAACTAGTCCTTGAAAAGCGCTTGAACAAAAAAAAAACCTGTGTGCAACACAATGCTTGCAAATTGAGGAACTAAAATTACATGAACTAAAATTACATGAAAAACATGAACAGATTCTTGGCAGTTTGTCTACCTATTCTTCTTGGTGATTGTTCTGTTTCAATGAAAAACCAATGCTTGTAAGTGAGTAGTTCAACATGAACTGGTGATGCATTTCTCTTTGAAGTTTCTACCTGAGTCATTTGCCTTTTAGCTTTTTCCTTCCTCTTCCTTTTCTTCTCCATGTTGTTCATAAATTTTCTCAGAAGTGCTTCCCCTGGTCATAGTAGATCATAATGAAATATCACAATGCATATGACCAAGAAAAACAATGCAGGAGTAGGTACTCACAAAGCAGCAATAGAAGATAAAGAAGCTTGCAGTATGAGGTCCATAAGGCCAAACATTCTCTCCTGAATATCATTCAGCTCTCTTATATAATCAGGAACATGTGGACTAATCTCATTGATAATCGCATTCTCTTTCCTCATCTACTCACCCATCATCTTCGCCTCTTTAAAAATACCCTTCAAGACATTGTTGAGAGCAGTGTGTCATCCTAAACTGGTGCTTTTAAAAGAGTATAGATGCATACAAGAACCAATGTAATCAGAAAGTCTCAATTTGTAATCTAGGAGAAATTAAGAAAGAGAACACTCGCAAACCGCATTGGCACTGAGAAAGTAATGCAATAACTCCATATTTTAAGTGCTACATAATGTAATATTTTAGGTGCTACATAATGTAACAAATTAATTAATACTCTACTTTCTTAACATCTCATTGAAGAATATAGCATCCACGAAATCTCGCAACCAACTTCTAAAAATAAGATTCATATGCAAAACGCCAAGATCACCCGAAAAATCTGTGGAATCAAAGGTTGAAAGTAAAACCTCTATCTATTTTATTGCTAACTTATACTGATGTCATTGGTCCACATAGTTCCTCTCATAAAACAAACACAAATTGTATAATTTCATAGCACAAACCAAAAGAAAGTGCAGCCAATTTATAATATTTTATATCTACGCATTTTTTAAAAGTCATAGACAATTTATAACATTGTTTATCTATGCAATTTTTAAAGACAAACAATTATTATACTGAAATCATCAATGATTCTCAAAATTATAGTTCGGTAGTGTGTAGCACCCCTAAAGATATGAATATATAAGAAAGATTCTAAAAAAGATATGAACGAAAAGACAGATGAAATCCATGTAACCAAGAGCTAGTGACTTGAGATAAATAGGAACAGGATATTATTTAATCAACCTTTTTTCGAGCACTTCAAATTTGTTTGGGTGGAAATTTCCTCTATCATCGATGCACCATCAGTTATACAAAGAGCACAACCTTTAAGCTCCATCTCCTTGCCTCTGTTAAACAACCTAGATGCTCAAGTGAATGTAGTTTGAATGTGCGGCCAAATAGGACCAACACTTATTTGTAAAACTTATATCTCCCCGCACAAGTTAACAGTTCCAACCACCAAAACTATCATCTTCTTTTGTTGTGTACGTACATGGCATTACTATTACGGTAAAAGCCCGACCTTTTGTAGCTTCTAGTCTAACTAAGATATGGCAAAGGTGAAGATCTGGTATGACATGTTCTCAAAAAAATATTCTTAGAGCAAAGATCTAAGTAGCCAAATCAGGTATGAGAAATTTAACGGTGCAAGGTAAGAACCCATGATGACAACATCCTAATGGCCATTGCCATGGATCAAACTTACGTATCTTACGTCCGCCGGTGACATCCTCTCCCATACGATGGCAAGAACTCAATGAGTGGCCACCAAGGTGTCCGCCCAATAGCACACAGATTATACATAAGACTTCAACCATCTTTCGCCACCATAATACGACCCATAATTCCAAGTGGTCCACATTAACAAATGCTAAACAAAAGATCAAGTGTGAGTCTGCAGCTTGTAGCACAGAACTAACACATATTAGTACACAAAGATTCATGAGTTCTAGTTTAATTCCATGAAACCAACATGAAGTATGAACTTTGAAGAGAACTAAGTCAGAGAACACTATAAAAGGAGCATTTTTTTCCCTCAATTCCACGCAACTCGAGAGATCTCAAATCTAAAGAACAAAACCAAATGTGAAACCTTTCGTTGCTTAAAATTGAAGCGCCCACCATAGCTTCGAGGATAGGAGAGCTAGAGCAATGGTAGGTTGGGAGCAGTGAGGTAGCAGGAGCCGCCACCGGGTGGTGGATGACGCGCCAGCGTGCAAGGAAGAGCGTCGTGTGGGAGATGAGGTTGACCACTACCAGATCTGGCATAGGAGCGAGGAGGAGGAAGGGTGGAGGTCTGCGGAAGGAGGACCAGAGGCGAGGGGCAGCGTGGGGAGGAGGACGTGGCGGCGGGGAGGGGCGCCGTGGGAGGGCGCCGCGCTGGGAGATATTCCGGTGGTGGTGAGGATGTGGGCGGTGGTGGAGAGGGAGGGGCGCGGAGAGGAGGCGCCATGGGAAGGAGGATGGCGGTGGGGGGGGCAGCGTGGGGAGGAGGTGGTGGCGGGAGGGCGCGACGTGAGGAGGGCGTGGCGGGGTTGGGGGGGAGGCCTTGGCCGGGAGGTGGCTGCTGGCGGTGGTGAGGGCACGGCGACGGGGGGAGGGGCGCGCTGGGAGGTGGCTGCGACGGTGGTGAGGACGCGGCGGCGGGCGGGCGGGGGGGGAGGGGCACCGAGAGGAGTCGCCTCGGGGGGCGGCGGACGTGAGCCAAGGCGGCAGGAGGGAGGCGGAGATCGAGAGGTGGGAGGAATAGGTCCTCGTGGGTATAATTGATTACTTGCTTTGAAGTGGGTGTGCCTTTAATTATTTATCTGCTATTTGATTATTTGTCCCTTTGGTCCACAAGTCATAGACAATCGCCAGGACAAATTATCAAGAGCACATCAACTTTGGGCATATTGTTAAGTGCATATCAACTTCGTGGCAAATAATCAATTACCCGTGGTTGTGAGATGTTGCGTGATTTGGATGGAGCAGACAGGGAGGTGGGCAAGGATTCAATCGAGATTTAGACCGTCGGATGGAAGGGATGAACGGTTTGGATTAAATGTGTTCGCTCGATTTTGTAAACTGGTTTTTTAAAGGAGTCGAGATAGAGATAGAGATAGAAGACGCTATGATAATAAATATTATGACAAAACACAAGTGGTGATGCTTTGTGACGATTTTGATTGGATATGACAATAACTATTTCGTCACAACACATTGCACTCTTGCTTTATGACGATTTTGATTGACCTTAGTGACGTCTCCAACATATTCGCACTAAAATGTAGTGCTAAATCCCTAGGTTATTGTTTATGACATTTTCGAGAATAAACATCATAAATCAATGATGATTTCTCGGTTGTCACGTAAAATACGCCACAAAAGGCCATTTTTCTTGTAGTGTATATGGCGGATTTAACCGCCCTGCATTGCCTAAATCAAGGGCACCTGTTCCGCCGGGTCTTTGAAGAAAGTCTCACGCGTGACGTCTGTCGCAGACCCCAATCTGGCGGGGACGACGCTTTCGACGCAGCCCCCACATCGAGGAGACGTCACCAATCTCGCCACAGCCCCGGTTGAGGGAGGAGGCGAAGAATTTGAGGTGGTTGAGGCGGAAATGCCGGGCCAGGCGAGTACGCCGACGACAATGCTAACGTCGTCACACTCGCTCGGGAAGGTCGGTGGATGGATCCGATCCTAGCCTACTGCGGGATGGAGTGATCCCCGGCGATGTGCGTTACCGAGAAGATAGCGAGCAAGGCCAAGCGCCACATACGG
The DNA here is from genome assembly GCA_036346415.1 of Raddia guianensis. Lineage (NCBI taxonomy): Eukaryota > Viridiplantae > Streptophyta > Magnoliopsida > Poales > Poaceae > Raddia > Raddia guianensis. The sequence goes on along the minus strand of CM070537.1, from coordinate 22,618,402 downwards.
TAGGTGGGGACCAGACGCCAGGCGCAAACGGAGTTCTACCGAAGCGCCACTGGAAGCGGGAGTGAAATTCTCTCGAGATCCATGGAGGCATGTCGGGAGCCATTGAGAGAGGCGTTGGTCGAAAGCTTTCCGCCACGGCTTTATTGGCCTACTACCCTCGTGATGCCTTCGAGCCGCGAGAGAGATGAAGCGTGCCAATTTCATGCTAAGCAGATCCACCGACCGCCCAGCGCCGCAAACCATTCCGCTCTCCTGGCCATTTGCGGTCTGGGGGCTGGACATCCTGGGCTCGTTCCCGCGGGCGACCGGAGGCTACACACATTTGTTCGTCGCTGTCAACAAGTTCACCAAGTGGGTTGAAGCCACGCCAGTCCCGGCGATCACGTCCGCTGCTGCCATAAAATTCATGAAGAGCATCTTCGTCCGGTTCGGCGTTGCTAGCAGGATCATCACCGATAACGGCGCTCAGTTCAAGAGCGCAGATTTCCAAGACTGGTGCGAAGAGCTGGGTACCAAGCTGTGCTTCGCCTCCGTTGCACATCCGAAGAGCAATGGGCAAGTGGAGCTGGCAAACGCGGAAGTACTTAAAGGGCTCAAGACAAGGACGTTCGATCGCCTGGAGAAGCTCGGCAAGCGCTGGGCCGAGGAAGTCCCCACTGTGCTTTGGGCACTAAGGACGACCTCCAGCAGGGCCTCCGGCGAAACCCCTTTCTTCTTGGTGTATGGCTCAGAAGCGGTGCTCCCATCAGAGCTCGCCTTTGGGTCCCCAAGGGTGGCGGCGTTCAGTGAAGACAGAGACCCTGACCGGCGTCAGGATGAAGTAAATCTCCTGGAGGAGATCTGAGACAGGGCGGCGATCCGGGCCGCCAGGTATCAGCAGGAACTGCGCCGTTATCAAGCAAGACGGGTGTGTGAGAGGACACTGGCAGTGGGCGACCTCGTTCTACGCAGAGTCCAAGCGCAGGTTGGGCGCAACAAACTGTCTCCCCTGTGGGAGGGCCCTTCAAGGTGGTCTCGGTCTCCGCCTGAGCTCGGCCAGCTCGTGATTCGAGGATGGTCTCGAATTGGCAAACACTTGAAACGTCGAGCAGCTGAGGAAGTTCTACCCGTAGGTAGCAGTTCCAAGAGCTTTTTTGGCCTTCCTTTGGAGCCGAGCGGCGAAGTCTTCCTCCTTCCTCGCTCGCCTCGGGGGCTGCATTGTACAAAGCCATCCGCAATATAAAGATAAGTTCTGTCTCTCTGTGGGCATCTGTTCCTTTTTCGTCTAAAGTCTGTTAGAAAGCATTCTGTTGAAAGCTGGTAGCGAAAAATTACTTAAGGCTGATGGCCCCTTAGTTGCAAGAGCAAACGTTTAAGCTTGCGGCTGGGCGAGGCGAGGCGGACGGAAGGCGGGTTCTAGCTGGTGTGTCCGCCGTTCCGGCAATGCGCCAACGACGCACCGGCGTCAGACCACTTCCGGAATCTAAGTGCTCGCCACGCAATGTTTAAGGTCGGTTTGCCGAGAGGCCATAAGGGTTGAAGTAACCTGATGCCTAAGAAAAAGCGCCACTTCCAATGTAACGCTCGCCTAAAGCTTTTAGCGATCGATTCATAGCCTTAAATAGTCTGTTAGAAAAAACATTTCATCGAAAGTTGGTAGCGAAAAAAGTACTTAAGGCCGATGGCCCTTAGTTGCAAAGACGAACGCTATAACTTATATTTGGCGAGGCGAGGCGAACGGAAGGCGGGTTCTAGCCCGTGTGTCCGCTCGTTCAGGCAATGCGCCAAGGACGCACCGGCGTCTAGACCACTTCCTAAGCTAAGTGCTCGCCACGCAATGTTTAAGGTCGGTTCGCAAGGAGGCCATAAGGGTTGAAGTAACCAAAAGCCTAAGGAAACAGCGCCACTTGAGGCGAGCAGTCGATCTAAAGCTTTGGGCGGTCAGTGCCTCGGCCTCTTTTGCAAGTAAAAAGTTTTGCCAAGTTTGATCGAGACTCACGACAAAAGAGCAAAAGTTTGCATTAACAGATTTGTACAGACAAAAACAAATGTGGGAGTTCATCTACTCCTCGTCTTCATCGCCCTCTGCCGTGGCGCCGCATCATCATAGACGCTGCGGCGGCGAAGCTCGACCAGACCGCTCGACCCGGTCACGGTGGCGAAAGGTTCCCGATGGCGGCGCTTAGGTCGAACGCGGCTCGGGCGGCGCTTGCTCAGACGAACCGCGCTGCTTCGAGAGCACCGTGACGACCGTCTTCGATCGCCCGCGCCCGCATCATCACCGGCAGATCGCGCAGGGCGTCGGCAGCTCGCCCCACGGCGCCAGCATACTGCGCGGCCGTCTCCTCCAACGGGGAGTACAAGGTGACGCCCAGCGGGTACAGGACGTCCCGGAAGCCGTGGTAGGCGGCGCGCAGCATGTCGGCGAGCATCCGGAGGAGCTCAGAGTGCTCCGCGCGGAGGTCTTCGACGTCCTTGGTGGCCGAGGCAGCGGCGGCTTGCGCCGCCGCAGCCTCGCGGGTCGCCGCCTCCCTTGCGGCGATCGCCTGCTCAAGCGCGCACCGCAGCCGCAGCTCGCCGACGGCTTGCTCCGCCGAGGTCAGGGCGCTTTCCCTCGCCGCCCAGGTGTGGGTGAGGGCGCGGAGTGCTTCGGCAGAGCGTCCAACGTCGGCTGCAATGGCACCCATGGTGTTGGCGTAAGCTGCGGCAACGGCCGGAGGTTCCTCCAGCCTCGTCTCCGGCGCGATCTCCGCGGCGGGAGGCCTCGTCTCCGTCGAAGGAGCCGCGGGCAAGCTGGGGGCTGGCGAGTCGTGCGGGATGGAGCTTGAGGCCCCAGCGTCCGCTCTATCTCACGAAGATAAACAGAGCGGGGTTGAGTGCGTGGAAAACGTGCAGCGTGCTAACCCTAATGCAAAATGTGAATAAGTGCGAGAAAGCCAACTGAAGCGGCGCGCAGCCAAATTTGAAGGGAAGGCGTCAAGCCGCCGATTGTGGAGGCGGTGGCGGCGCGATCATGGTCAAGACCGTCAAGCGGATCTCGGCACGAGTGGCGCTGGCGCGGGAAGCGCCGGCCGCGACGGTGGAGGCCGGCGTGTCGGCAAGTGCCGGCACAGGAAGCGTCGGCGCAGAAGGAGCAGAAGAAACTGGCGCCAGTTCCGGAAGAGTCGCCGCGCTCTCGCCTGGTGGCGGAGCGGTGGCGTCAGCAGCAGGGCCCCCACTGGAGGGGGCCAGAGGAGGCGGCGGAAGCTCAGGACTTGAGGGGCGAGCACTCTTTGGGCTCGCCCCTCCCTCCTCCTCGTCGTCATCTCCGGTGAGGATGAGGCGGCGCTTCCCGAGAGCGCGGTCGGAGTCGGCCGCCACGCAGGAGCGGCAGCGGCCGCGGGAGCTTTGGCGGTCGCCAAGGGCGGATCGCGGATCTGAAGTGGTCCCCGGGCCACTTGGACCGCAGGACCAGAGACCTCCATGGGGGACAGCGCACGCAAGTACTGGTTGCGCTCCCGTGGATCCCAGTCGTAGAGGGGGCGGATGGTCGCCGGCAAAGAGATGTCGCCGGCGGGCGCGGTCAGGAGTCCCGCCAGCCACTGCCGGAGCAGATTCTACGGCACATTCCCCGCGGCTGGGCGCAAGAAAGAAGAAGAAGCCATAAGTCGACAAGAAGTCAAAAGAAATGACATTCCAAAAAGACAAGAAACCCGAAAGACTGGAGGAGCATTTACCTCCGGGGACAATGCGGACTCCATCATCATCGTCATAGTACTGCCAGGCGGGGCGAACCCTGATGCGAAGCGGGCAGAGGCGGCGCCGCAAGAAATCCGCCGCAACGTGGGTTCCGGTGAGCCCGTTGCAGCGGAGCTCAGCGATGCGCCCAAGATCACCTCCGGCTCACTGAAGTCGTCGGGCGAGACCCCTCACCGGGCAAGGGATTCCGCAGACCTCGGGAGGTCAAGGTCGTCGCAGCCGGCCGTAGTCCTCCACATCTGACCATTGGCGGTGCCGATCCTTCAGTTGGACTTGACCGTGACCGGATGAAAGCGGTGGCGTCGCGAGCGTAAAGTAGCAGACTTCCAATAGCCCCGCCAGCGTGACCTCGCATGCAGCGTGAAGAGCCGTGCGAGGCGGAAGGTTTGGCATCGCCCCACGAACATCTCGCATAGGTGGACGAAGATGGTCGGCGCCACGGCAATGGGGGAAGGTCGTCGCTGGATCTCGTGAAGGCAAGCACTCCCAAGAAGAACTCCAGTATGGCGGGGACGAGCCCCGCCAGACGCCATGGTGAAGGTGACGATCTCCCGTCGCGGGGCTTGGTGCTATGGTGCCGCGCGAACCGACGGAGGTTGGCGGCACGAACCCCTGGAGCCGCGTCGCCACATCCTCGCCGGCAATGAGGCGAGCAAAATCGCCCAGACGATGGCGCGTCCCTGCGGCGACCTTTGCTGCGTTTGGGCGCCATGGAAAGCGGTGGTGGCGATTGGCGAAAAAGAAAGCGACAGCGGCAAGGAAGGCTCTGTGGCGGCGGCGAAGAAGGTGAAGGGCAGTTTGAGGATTTAGCGTGCGGAAGGGTTAGTCGCGGCGCCAAGGGAAGTATTTATAAGTAAGGAGTGTGAGTGCGACGGTTTGGATTCCGTCCCCCCGCGCGCGCGGCGCCATCATTGCCCCGCGCGCTTCGGTTTTTCGCGAAAAGCGGTGCGGTTCCCCAAGGAAGATCGTGCGCAGGTGGAGAATCAGGCGTACGGCCACCGCAGGAGGTGGGCCCCCCACGATTCGTCTCCCGCCGCGCGAGAAACGGAAAAAGTGTCTGCGCGACGGTTCGCGTATCATGGTGGACCCGGGGGCTACTGTCGGTGCAATAAATTCCGGGGTATGAAGAGTCCTACAGGAGGCCAAGGCGAGCCCCTCAGAAGATCAGGCGGGCGACCAGGCCCCAGAGTGTGGGCGAGCCCCCTCTGAAGACCAGGTGAGGGTCCCACGCGTTAGGTGGGCTCCAGGGCGGGAGCGTTGCGGAAGGAGTCTTCGGTGAAGGCTCTCCTGCTGCGACGAGCGGCGCAATGCGACATCACGCGGATAGACGGTGAAGAAATGATTATCGCCATGACCCGGCAGTCGAGCGGCTATCACCGTGTGGCGGCGGGATTGACCGAGAGAGAGAAGTTGCTTAAGATGGCCGCCCGCGTCGAGGAGCAGGCCGGGCCCCCGCCAGCCTCACCGGTGTCTCAGGCGGGTCGAGGCCACTTGCGAGCACGCGAGGCGGCGCGCGCGCGCGCGAAAGGCAAAGACGTTGCCTCTCTCTGTCGTGTCTCGCGTGTCTTGTCGATGTCTCGAGAGCATCAGGTCGCCTACCCTCGCTCTCTCCGCGATTCAAGGCTTGCATAAGAGAAGCGGAGAGAGAAGGGAGAATGCGTTTTCTGACGGCTGCAAGCATTCTCAGAACCACATTCCATTCAACCACAAAGAAGAAAAGAGCTAAGACTCAAGAGGAGTAGGACTATTACCCGCAGGGGTCCGAACTCGGGTAATCTCGTGAGTCGCCTCTCAAGGCCCCACGCCAAATCGAATCGAGCATGGTTGATCGGCTAGCAGGATAGAAATCTGACTAGGGGTGTGATCCGCAGTGGTTGAGCGGAGAACACGCCGTCAAGATGTTCATGGGCTTGCCCTTGCACGTTACAGGTGGCATGGATTCTCTCGACGCCTCTGCCCAACCGTCGAGAGAGATCCCAAATGGGCCAACCCGCGCTTGAGCCACGATTTCTCAACAGCTGCATAGAAGTCGTTGAGAATACAAAACTTACAACAATTTATTTTGAAGAAGGCTAAAAACAGAAAGTAGCAGAACTACTGCACCCAGCAACAACAACACTTGCAACTTGCAAACTCAATTCCCCTAACATTTATCACCCCTCATTGTCACTTAAATCCACAAAAGCATTAATAATCCACAACAACTGATATGCATAGAAATTACATAACATGCACATATACATAAATCACATGTGAGTATTTCCACGTCCACAATGTGACATTCATCCATTCATCCACAATCACAAAATAAATGGTTCATCCCCTCACTTGTGACTAAAGATGTCTTTGTTTGGTTGTATGGAGTTGGATGGAACGGAACGAAACAAGATAGGATGATACATGATAGAAGAAAGCTGTACATAATCGTTCGACCTTTGGCCAAAACGACCAAACCATGTTGTACAACATAAACATGGAATATTCTCTAAATCTCAATAATCATGTACCATCCGATACAACCTCATCCCACCAATCCAACGCATGGATGAGGAACCGTAGTATCGCATCGCACCAACCAAACACTTGAATAATGACCCGTACCATTCCGTGCAACTCCATTCAACGAACTAAACACACCCTAAGGAAATCTTGGTGGGATTCCCTCAAACAACTGGTGACGAAGTCCATGCTCTTGACTCCCAAAGGCGTCCTCAACCTATCATTGTTGTCCTTCTGAGCTTGAGTTGGAGGTGTGGCCTCTAAACCAGAACCCTGTGAGGTATACACATCACAATTAGACATACATAGTTTTAAGTCTTGTTTAGATGACATATTATTGGGATAATTCAATTACGTTATCAGGTTAGATGATCCAAGGGCACCCAATATGGCTGGTTGACCTCGTAGGCACATGGTGTGGCTGATTGGCACCCGTAGACGCCATGGTAGGTATGGTGGCCTCCGTAGGTGCCCGAACAGGTAGGGTGGCTCTCGTAGGTGCCCCGAAAGGGAGGCTGGCCCCCGTGACATCTCATACTAGCCTGCACATTTACAAGATTTTTAGTTAACGAACGCAAATATAAATACTGAAAAAATGGTTTTGTGACAACTGACAACAGGTAGTCTTCCACTTAGCAAAAGATGCTAGAACTTCATTAAAAATCAAGCTATTATCCTGCGGGGAGTTCCTTAGTCACGAGCGGGGATGAACCATCTCTTTCGTGATTGTGGATGTTGAGATTTAATTATTTGCCCCTCAATAGGGAGGCCAAAATTTTTATGCCCCTCAATTGGTCCTTGGTTTATTACCTGCCACTGGTGCACCCAATTCTTTTATTTCTTGCCATTTCACCCTATTTGCCCTCTTTTCAGCCTTTCCCACATATGAACGGACGGTTTTGCCCCTGATTACACAACAGGCCAGCCAAACCCAATCTCACCCGTGCGTGCCCGCCCCTGTGTGCCCTGCCCTCCACACATTTCACCCACAAGCCCAAACTAGGGTTTAGGCGAGGCGGAAGCGACGGCGGGCTACCACGGCGGCGCGGCGACGACGGGCTAGGGCGGCGCGGCGTGTTACGGCGGGCTACCACAGCGGCGCGGCGGGCAACGGCTTGTACTTGCACTTCCTTTTTTGCCGGCTCACTGTTTTCATCTTCCTGTTCTTCGTTATGAACAGAATTAAAATGAAGAACACCAGAGCTTTCAGGTTCTGCATAGTTGCAACGAATAGTGGGAGCTTTCAGGGGCAAAACCATTCGTTCACATGTGGAAAAGCCTGAAAAGAGGGCAAATGGGGTGAAATGGCAAGAAATAAAAGAATTAGGTGCACCAGTGGCAGATAATAAACCAAGGACCAAGTGAGGGGCATAAAAATTTTGGCCTCTCTATTGAGGGGCAAATAATTAAATCTCCCCATATTGTTTATGTCAACATGGATGGCATTGTGATTTATGTACATGTGCATGGTATGTAATGTTTATGCATATCAATTGTCTATGGATGTGGACATGCATTTGTGGATTTATGCGACAATGAAATTCCATTAGGAAATATCATCAGGAGCATCAGGAATCGTCAAAATACAAAGACAGACTGAATCTGCTCAGCTCTGCGTCACCGTCTTTTTGGGCCAAAAGCCCATGTACACCTTGGTTTGCATGTGTGTGGGTTCCTATGTGGGCGATGCCCCTCCCCTGATCGTGGTACTATATATGGTCGCCTCCGTGCTTCGTCTTCCTTGGGTTTCCTTAGTCTAGTTTTCCATGTTTTTGTTGAAACAACCTCAAATTCATCTGTGTCGAGTAGACTAGCCAGATGGAGTTTGAAACCCCAACTCGTGTGTGATTATCCATAAATGCAATTTCAGATTTCTTATGCCATTGTTCTTACTTGTTGTTCGTATGCTCGTAGGAACAAATCTTTGTGATCAGGTCAATTGTATTTTCGACACGGTTAATAACGCTTCGTCGTGATGGTTTAGCGATCGCCATGTTCCAATCCTGTTTTGTTTGTAGCCGGTTCGTCAATGTCGCTGTGGCATCAACCCGTAGTTATCCATCTCACCAGAAGATCGGGACCCTTACCTATGAAACATCCATTGCCAACTCATTGGAATTCTGGTATGTTTGGAGCATAATAGATTTCACTCATCACTTGATTTTTTTCACTGATGTCTTCATGATGATGACCTAGAATATCTGGAAAGTTTGAGATAACTTGATTTTGAATGAAGTTCTAGCATCTTTTGCTTAGTGGAGGACTACCTTTTGTTTGGATTGTAAGGTTCAGGACCCCCTCGCCGTGGTTTATTGGTTTTGGTGATGACGTACTAGCTCACTAAGTTGTGCTGTTTGGATGGCATCAAGCCTAGGTTCATCAAGGCTAGCCGTATGAATTCAGGTGTTGAGATGGGTTCATTTCGGCTTTCGAGGTCTTGTTTGTCTGAGCTTGGGGGTTGGAGTTTTTTCATTATCGTCTGATCTTGTTTCCTGTGAAGCATTAGGTTGAGTGTGAGACCAACCGGGCGTGTCCAGAGTGTTTTGGCATTGGGGGCGTTGCGGTCGGACGGGCTGCAGGACCGTCCAAATAGTTCAGAGCGTCTGGCGAGTTGGGCGTTGCGGCCGAACATGCTATCGGGCCATCCGGCGCCTTCAGGGAGTTTAGCACCTGGGGCGTTGCTGCCGGACAAGCTGCCTGTGACCGTCCAATGCGGTGTCCAGCTCGTCTAATGGGTTTTACGCTCTTGCGCTCTGTCTGACAGGTCCAGTGAGTGTGGTGCACGTGTGTCTGTGGTGGTTCGGTCGGTCTGGCTGGTTCGACTATTGGTCCAGTGAGTGTGGTGCATGTGTGTCTGTGGTGGTTCGGTCGGTCTGGCTGGTTCGACTATTGTGCTGAACCGTCTGTGCCGTACCGTCCAACGCCTTGTGCGTTTGTGTGAAGACGACTAGTTTTTTGGCGCTTCTATTTTAAGGTTGGTTTTTGAGACGCTACTTCACTCGTTTAACTATCCACCAAGTCATTTCGAGGCAGAGCCACAAAAACTATGGTTTCGAGTGAGCTTGAGAGCAAGGATTCTACGGTGTGCTTGCTGCTTCATGGAAGTTTGATACAACGGAATCAATTATTCTCCATCATTTTACTCAAGTCTGAAGTGCATGGAGGATGGTGGCTTGGTGACCTTGCAAGGAGGGTTTTGTGGAAGACCCAAGTGGTTGTGAAGGCCGGAGTCTGTCTACCGGAGTGGTAAAGGGCTAATACTAGTGGATCAGAGTGATACCTAGCTTCGTGAAAGGTGCTCTAGTGGGGACGTAGGTGATAGGGCAACCTTGAACAGAACCTCAAGATAAAAGAATCTTGTCTCCTCTCTTAACTTTATTGCAATTCAGTTTTTTGTTTGTAGTCTTGTCCATGTGTGTTCTTGTTGTAGAAAGTTACAATCTTCTCTAATTTCAAGATAAAACTCAAAAAATTTAAAACTTGTCGAGGACCTTATTCAACCGCTTTGTAGGGCTCCTCGGTCCTTCCAAGCATATCACTCTTGTCATTTTTTAGAGTGACTTTGGTTTTACACAATTCAATTACATTGGAGATTTTCCATTTTCGAATAATTTGGATTTGTAAATATTGTACATAGCTATCATGATTTTTTTCACACATGCCATTATAAAGTTCGGTATATTTGGTTTTGCCATTACAAAACGGATATTTATATTGATGCCATTTTTTTGCAATAATCTATCACGAATGCCATTATCAACTTTTTTTTGGGATTTTTTTGGCTTATATCTGATACAAATACGAGTGAAATATAGGGAAATACACATCTGACGAGTGGATCCCACATGTCATCCCCTCACCTTCTCCTTCTTCCTCTTTCTTCCCATATGCCAATCTCTTCCCCAACTCCAGCGAACGGACAGCGGTGAGAAGCACGGCGAGCAGCGTGACGAGCGGCACAACCTGCGCGACGGCAGCTACGAGTGACGCGACCACAGCGACGACGGTGGCGACTGCGGCCGTGACGAAGTTGCTTGCTATTTCGGCGGCGAGCGGCACGGCGAGCCGTCGCGGTGGAGACGACGAACGTGGCGGTACGCCACGAGCATCAAGGCGGCGAGCGTCATGGCGGCGGCGTGCGTGCGGCTCGTCGGAGTTGGTGGAGATCGGGAGAGGAGGAAGAAGAAAGAGGAAGAAGATGTTGAGCATATGACATGTGGGTCCCATCGTTAAATGGTATTTCGTACCGTATTTGGTTCTCGCATATGCTAAAAAATTTGAAAAAGTCCTGAGAATGGCATGGGTGAAATTAGGTTGAAAAAGAATGACATCATCTATAATAATATTCACTTTGTAATGGCAAAACCGAATTAATGCCACTTTATAATGACACACATAAAAAAATCCTTTATAATTAATAGATACGATTGTTTTCTTGAAAAAAAAACTAGTGGCCACACCACTAAGTTATGAACCGGTCCACTTGTGTGATTTTATTCCTACTCTTGCTAGGTATGACCTTAATATAAAGCACACTCGAAGATATTGTCGTGAAAAAACTAGGGAAAATACCTTTTATGACATTGAAAAAATGAAAATACTTTGTATGTCACTGGGCCCACATGTTATATACTTAGACGGCCCCACGTATCATACACACATGATAGCAAAAATACAGGGGATTGAAAATTTTTTTAGTGGCATAAAGGGAATTGTTATATGGTTTTATTTGGAAAGGGAAGGTCGAAGACCTAAATCACCTTGTCTAATCATCTTGTAACAAGAAGTTTATCACATCATCAGTTTTGTATCTGAGGGAGCAAGAAAATAAATTTTCATTAATGCTGCTTGAATTCGCTTTACGCTTGCATAGTGAGATTGTAGATGAGGATATAATGCAGGTGTATGCAGATTGCACATGTTATCTGGGTTGTTCTTATTCACTTCCGTTTTATACTATCTATGTACTAGGAAGGTCAACCATTTTTAGAACGTTCTTCTTAGTGCTCTCGAAGACAAATCGAATCAATCTGAACTCTTCAGTCCACATCATGAAGCTTATCAGGAATTTATTAATAAGACAATTCACAGCAAATATCAAACCTAGATAACACCAACATAAACTTTTTTCTTTTTGTTTTGGTCATGAGCCACGTTACTCCGGCTGTTCGCTAAAAGAAGCTGTTGTTAACTTTTGAACATATGTTTGATGATTTGTTTTATTCAAAAAAGTTATATAAACATCATTTATTTTGTTGTGATTTGGTTTATTATTAAATGTATTTTAAATATGACTTATATTTTTCTATATTTGTAATAAATTTTTGAATAAGACGAATGATCAACCGTATGTTCAAAAGTCAACAACGACTTCTTTTCGTGAAGGAGGGAGTATTTTTGTTACAACATCCGGTGCATACATGGAAAATTACTAGATTTCAAGAGGTCCGCTCCAAACCTGGTCGACAGGCTGACCCGATTCGGTTCGGTTCGGACTCGGTTGGTTCTTACTATACAAACCGGGCCAACCGGCCGGAGTTTCGGTCTAGTTTCGGTTCGCACATTGAACCGAACCGAACCGGATCCACTCGGATTTTCATTGGTTGGTTTATTTTATTAATATATATAAATCAAGAAATACCATTATATTTCATAAATATACATTACAACTTAAAGAAAAATATATAAAAATACATATATTGAATTTAATAAATATATAACAGTAGCGAACCGAACCGAACCGGGCCACTGCTATGCGAACCGGTCCGACGGGCCGAGGTGCCGTCCCAGATTCGGTTTGGTTCACCGAACCGGACCATCCTGGTTCATTAACAGTATAGGTCGGCTTGGTTCGGTTAATTTGGACCGACCCATTTGACCAAACCGATTCACTCCTTGTGGGACGATACTGCCCGCTTCCACATTAATTCAGGCGGTTTTGAAGTTTGACTCAAAGAAGCGCATGTTGGTGATTGCACAGTACAAGCTGCTTGCTCAGTCATCAATCAGTGGGAAAGGTTGTTTTTTGTCGATGTCTCCAATTCCTATATCTTCAACCTCTTTTGGTTTCTCTTCCTCCAATTTTGCTGGATGGAAGCTCTCTCTCTCTCTCTCTCTCTCTCTCTCTCTCTATTTTGCAAAACAGTAACTTTCTTATCAGAATAATTCCTATGTACATGAGTTACCGGAGAGAATTGTCAACTCCATCTCTCATGTTCTATCGACTTCTATTGTTTTCTGTGAAAGAGGTGGCCTACATATAGACTGGGCACCCTGTGAAAGAGGTGGTCTATATATAGACTAGGACACCCTCGCTACAGGAAAAATAAGCACTTTTTGTCGGCCGAATTCGATTTCATATTGGCCGAGAAAAAGGCCGACACAATTACTTAGGTAATTTCGTTGGCCTCAACAAACGGATGAAATTGAGGCAATAATTTCGTCGGCTTTGTTCGAACCGACAAATTTACATTCAACAACCCATCGTGCTAAGGAATTCAAAATGTTTGGGGGCGTAAACATGTGGCACATATTCGTCCGCTAAAACCGATGAAATTGTTGCATAGCTGACATGTGTCAATTTGTTTGATGAGGGTGGTGACGTTTCATTGGTTTTGGCCGACAAAATTGCACCACGTGTCATTATCCCCCAACACGACGCATGGGCCCAACTACCTTAGCGCATTAGGTTTTTCCTTATCGCGTCGCTGCCGTCTCGCCATCCCACCGCACCTCTTTCCACTGTGCCTCCTTGCCACGCCGTCGCACCGCTGCCACCCCGTCTTCTCACGACTCTGCCACCGCTCCGTCTCCTCACCTCCTTGCCATGTATCCCTACCTCATCACCGCGCCTCTCGCCACCCTGCATCCTTGCCGCGCCACCACCCTGCCGTCCCTACCTCGTCCTTACAGCGCTGCCTCCCCACCTCCTTGCCACATAGGTCCTCGCCCCACCTCCTCGTAGCCTCGTCTCCACGTCACCGCCCCGCCTCCTAGCCGCACCGTCCTTCCACATTTGTCATCCCCCACTCGTAACAATATTTGGGTGTGTTTTTTATAAATTCTAGATTGAATATAAAATTAATTGTTAGTTTTAACATAGAGAATTAATTGTTGACTTAAAAATGTTCTTTCGATGCTATGTGCATAACTTAGATAATGCTCTTTCACTTAGAGAATGTTCTAGTTGCTACATGTATGGTGAGGAAAATGCTATGTGTATGGTTTAGGGAATTCTCTTTAATTGCTACTAGGATGGTAGGCGCACCCGCGGCGCGCCGTACCGAAGCTCAGATTAACTGAAACCAGACTTTATCGAAGGCATGAAACATAGATGTACATGCCAGTTAGGCAAAAAAAAGTTAAGCTAAAAATACGCAAAAAATCACCTTGTGCGTTGCTAAATAATTGTCCTCAAACATTTAATGGAATGAATTTGTATTTGAACACTGTAAAAAGTTGAAATGAAAAGCACAACAAAAATTCCGCCTTGTGTTGTGATGAACAACTGCCTCCAAACATCCATGGAATGAACTTTACATTGGTTGGCTGTAACAAATAAACCAAAAACTTGGGAATTTTTTTTATTTTCGATAAAACAAACTTGGAAACTAATTTGTAAATTGTCAAACCATATGCCATGCACCATCCATGATCTTGGCCAACATCGTTTAATTCGCATGTAGTGCCAGTTCTGCATGTTGATAAGACAAAGAATTAACTTATAAGATAAGACAACACAGGGGACTCTGAAATTAATAGTAGAATTATAAAATGATCCTAGGACTCGGTATTCGCAATTTCAAAGATTATGTAGCTAAATTTTAATAAGCATGATGACCAAGTGATAATAGACTAAAGGATGAAAAAACTTTAAAAGTAAAAAAAAAAAAACTACATAAACTCTATTATTGTTCTAGGCCATGCAAAGCCAGAATATCCATCATTGAATGGCATTGGTTCATACTTATAGCAGAGAAGCTATATATCAATTTAACATGTGAATGTCCCAGCTGATTAAATTGTACAAAAATTTCTAAAAGTAAAAAAAACTTTCAGGTAGCATAAAAAATCTTCTATCTCAAATAAAAAAAGGTGAGCACACACACACATAAAAAAAAATTCTGAAGAAAGCATGTCATTTCATTGCAGGTGACAAGGTATTGCACATCAACTACAAGAAACACTGAAAACAATGTGCCTGCCATCCTGCACAAAATATTGATGCTTAACACATTAAAAAGTTACACTTTATTTCCTTTTCACTGCAAAAATACTATAGAACAAAAGTAAACCAAGCAGAATTTTTTTCCTGAAAAGTTCTTATCCGACCAGAATTGCAAGAATAGTTCAACTCAACATGGGAAATTTAATCTGAGCACAGTTAGTCAGACACATATGAAGTCATAATTGAAGGCACAATTAAAAAAAAACACTGAACTGTAGATATATTGTGACAAAAGGGACCGTAGCATCAAAATATATAAAGCCCAGAACAAAGACAACCTATGTATTTGTGCTGGTTTGACACAAAAAAAGACATACGAATCTGGATGAGAGGAGCTCAAAGAATATAGTGGTTATTCATTTCACAAAGCATTTTAAGCATCTTGTTTCATCACAATCCAATTAGTTTACCGACCACAGGGCAACTGATCCACCACTAGCACAACCAACCAAAATGGCAAATTTGCTCCAAGTCCAAAAACTTCACCTTCAGGGAAAAAAAAACTTATTGCAACAAAAGACATAGTGCATTAAGAATGATTGTGTGATTTCGCCTTCACATTCAGCTAATAGCCTAGGCCCAAGGCATTCACTGGCGACATGGAAAACTGAGCTGAGGTGTGATTTCGCATATTTCCAACAAACTCTGTTTCAGACCATAAGAGTTGTACTGCAAAAGCAGATGATTTTGTGGCACTGCATTATTAAAACATAAATATCCATTTTTAATCTAACGGAGCCAAATGATCTTTTATCACCAAAGGTCAATCGGAAACAACCTCTCTACGATTTTTAATCTCAGGGGTTGTGAACACCACAAATATGTTCATCCAAACTAATTACCGAAATGTGTACGATATGCTCCACCATAGCTTTGTAGCCAACAAATACAACAGTGTACCTAAACATGAATAAGCCACAAAATTTTCATCGCAATCCATGTTAATCTACTATTCAGACAGGCTGTAATGTAAGCATCAATTATTTTTGCAAGCATAAAGAAGACGTAGGAAATCCTAAGATTCTTGGGACCTCTCCAAATCAGTCCGAAGCATGGGCAAATCAGCAGTATGCCCGCATATGCAGTCATCAGATGAAAATGACTTGAGCAATGACTTCGAAATCTTGCACATAATAGACCAACTCTTCTTTCAGCTCTCTAGAATATTCAGGGCACCGGTTACGCGGAACTTGAGCATCCATCCTGTTACCTGCCATGATAATGCGAACAGTAAAGCATGCAAGGGGAGGTAACCTGATTCAGGCAAGTGCTTTTTTGTATGGAAGGAAGGAAAAAAGGAAGGTAAATGCATTAAAACTGAGCATGTGGTCAGACCTGCTCATCAACCATGACCATGTCCAAGTTCTGTATGGCTCTGCAGTCTGCGCCGAAATCATATTCAGCGAATCTCGTTAGCCTCACGCTCACACATCAGGCTTATGTTCTGTCCGTAACCTCTTTGAGGAGAGAATAATCCATTTATGCGCTATAATAGAAAACGATGGCTTAAGAAACAGCGATTTTAGGAGCAAATAGGTTAGTACGCAAGCACGTACGACGAAACATGGTTGGGAATAAACACGAAATAAGCACGCGCACAAAATAAAATAGAAAGGAATTCGGATTGTAAACATCATTCTACATATGCAAGAGGCCCCATCGTATACACGGGTCTGCTCAATTTAGAATGAGAGAAAGCACGGAAAGATGCAGACCAAATGGCGGATTAGATCTAAAGGCCTACAGGAAAGCAAACCTGCATACGGTAGTGTAAGCAACATGGCGAATGCAGGAGCATGCCCTATAGGCACATGCCGGAGGCACCGGAAGTTCCGGCCGCCGCTGCTGGCCGCCATATTGCGCTGCCGTGCATGTAGATGTGAGGTTTGGAAAGAGGCGGAAAAGGCGACGAGGAGGAGGCTGCAGCAGCAAGGAGGTTGGCACGGCGTTGCTTTTAGGTGGCCATCGCTGCCGTCTGCTGTTCCTTGGTTGTCGTCGATCGGATCTGGTCGGACCTGCGAGTGCGACCCCTAGTATAATTGGCGAGGCAGGCGTAGAGGAAGAAGGAGAGGAGTGGCGACCGGCAAGGCGTGGGGAACCAGGTAAACTGGTGGAGATTCTGGGGAAGGTGGGGGCGACGTGGCCAAACCCTGTCCAAGGAACCCACCGCCGAATAGAAACCGTCCGATCGAGATCGGAAGCGGGGCGACGCGGGGAGGCGCGCGAACGGACGGCGGGAGGAAGAGTGGCGATGCGGCTGCAGCGGAAGACGGCACGTGGCGGGGGACGCGGGGCAGACGGTGAGACGGGTAGGAGCAACGCTCGCGCGGTGGAAAGAAACGCAGCGACGTGGAGCCGACACGTGTCGCGACCAGGCTTGCGCCTTAATATATAGAAAGAATGATGTGTATAACTTAGTTGATGATCTTTCACTTAGAGAATGCTCTTTAATTGCTATGTGTATGACTTAAATTATTACATGTATAGAATGCTCCGTGATTTTAGATAAGTTGTTTTTGTTTTGGGCAATGCTCTTAATTTCTTTGTATGACTTAGAGAATTTTTTTTTTACTTGTATGATTCTATGTGTATGACTTAGATAAGCTCATTTGCATTTGTAGTACGATATAAGGTTTCTGCCCCCTCATGCACAACGACAATATATAAGGGCAGGGGTACGGGCTGGCTTAATCATCTAATCCCACCTTAGTTTCCAGAAAACCAAAAGCCGCCCTAATCCACTGCCCAAACACCAACCCGATCTCGTGGTGGCCTCTGGAGCATTGGGATGGACCGATGCCATTGTTATCGAGCAAGCTCTTCGACGAGGACATCACTGCTACCGTACGTCTCCCGACGTTCGATCTGCCTTCATTAACAGAGATGGCCGCACTTGCTAGTCAAGGTTAGTCCTACTTCCGTTGCGCTGTGTTCATGTGATTAGACAATCCCTAATTGTCGGTTAGTTTAATCTAACACTAGATCGGACGTCCAATCCCTCCCGACAATTTTGTGTTTGCCAGGAGAATCTGCTCATGATTTTGTATTCTTGATGCATATCAATAAGCTAGTTATAAATGATTACATATAATGAAGATTACAAACGGTCCCTTGCATATAAAACAGATAAAAAAATTTAACACTTGAACGGACAAGGCTGAACGCGCACAGTATATTAGAGAAAATCTTCAGGTAATTAAGGCGGGAGAGAATCTTTGTTTTTCTCAAAAGTAGATATGACACCACAATGACGGACATCGATTTTGTGATATGTCGGGTTGCATTGATAATTTGGAAGGGCCGTGAGCTGAACTCCTGCGGCTGCAAAACAAGACATAGATCATTATGTCAGGCCCTGGGCACGGAACAAGTCCATGTGGCCACTCATGAGCCAGACGATGGAGAGGAATTCTCCGCCGTGGCTGAGCTGCCTGGCATGGGACTCCCTGTGGCAGGTGACGGCAACATAGCGCAGCATCTCCACCCACACGCCAAACATCACTCCCAGCATGGTTTGCAGGCTAGGTTGAGGTTTGACGGACAGCAGCCGAACGGCAAGTTCCACCCCACTGCCGTAAGCTGTTTTTTCATCTCCAATATTATTCCTGCCAGCTGCAGCAGGGAGGGTCGAGTAGTTGGCGATCTTCATCGCCCATTCAAGTCTCTCCTGTGGCGTGGCTCCCTCTGCGCTGCCTCCGTGTCGCACAATGTTGTAGAGATCGTCGCGGGCCTGAACATGGCGGCTCAGCCTCACGGGGCCAGGCAGCATGTAGGGGCGCATCACCAGGAGGTACATCATGTAGTTGGACAGCAACTTGATCGCCTCCTCATGGTCCCGGTTGTAGTCGCTACGTCTGATGATGCCTTCGGAGCTTGTATCGCTATCGTCACGACGAAATTTGAAGAGCAACATCTCCGTGGCGACATGCCAGGCGATGATGCTGTCCTCAAAGCCCATCTGGTCTCCGATGCTCCAGCTGATGTCCTCTTCCAGTCCGTAGCGCCGTATCGTGTGCTGACCCGGCGTATAGCTGCCTGCGGTGGTGAATCTCTCTTGTCCGGTGTCCTCCTCGGACTCAGATCTCATCATGCTCACTATCTTGCCCAAAACCAGCATCCTTGTGCTTTCTGAAATCCTGGCAAGCCCCGAGTGATGCACTTCGTTCCACCAGTTGTCCAGCCCCAGCCCAATGAGCCTGGCCATTTTGCCGGTCACCTCTCTCGAGTCGTGTGAGCAGGACTCGAACAAATTGTACTGCCCAACATAGCCTGACCAACCCCTTTGGCTTCCTGTTCCTGCCTTGACAAGCCGGCGGAGACATAGAAGCACCTTATGAAGCTGGCGCCATCTTCTGGCTCTGGCGTACAAGAAAGCACACGTCCAGGTGGATCCGATTGCCCTCAGCGAGGATATAATCTCCAGGACCAAGGCCCCTCCCAGCAAGACGTAGCTGATGGCAACGTCAATTGTGTTGTGAGCGTCTTTGCTGCTGAACTGAAACAGCAAGAACGCAACTACTGTGGCTACTAGTGAGACGACACGGATGCACAAACCATACCATGTCGGGATCACTGCCACCTTGGTGTACATTATGTCGTACATCAGGGACAGCTCCATCTCCATCAAGCTGTCCAGTTCCTTGGCGAAAAACAACTCAGAGACCAAGGAACCTGCATGCTGAAGCTGCACTCTCCGCGGGCCCACACCCACAAATAGCGCCTTGCATAAATCAAGCAGGGAGTGAGCTGTGAGCAGAATTCGCTCTTCAGTATCAATCCCCTCTTCGGCTGTATCATATAAAAGGAGCCAACGCCGCAGCAAATAGTCGGTGCGCTCCAGAGGATCGCTGGCATCTGACTTCTCCAGAGCGCTCCACATGCATTCGAAGCTGGCGCACCGGAGAGCCCAGATCCTCTCCCCGTACTTGAGGACACCGACGACGAACATCAAGATGGCAGCCATGAGCATTAGGGTCTCGCTGCCGGGGAGATACTTGTAGAGCACATATGCAGCTCCCAACACCTGCACAACGAGAGTTTGCAGGTGGCGCAGCCAGAGCTGGTTGTCCTCGAAGGCATATGCGGTGATGTTGTCTTGGCCGCCAAGATGCACCAGCAGGAACGGCGCCCAGAATGCCACAAGCTGGTGCTGGTCCAACCTGCTGCTGATGGACAGGTGGCCGAGCGTGAACAGCGCGGTGGAGTCTGCTAGCTGGTACGCCAGCCAAAGGAGCATCCTCGGCACAAGGGGGACGTTGCGCCGACGGATACCCGCGGCCATCAGAAGAAATACTTGCAATGCGAAGCTGAAAAGGACCAGACTTTGCACCGCCCATTCATTCTGCAAGTCCATTATGACCCTAGCCATTGCTAAATCCCCCTGAATTTATCGATCCATGCATACCCATTAGTATTAAAGATAATTTGTAGCAACAAAATTCACAACAGAAAAATTATGTCACCGGTGACCCATTTAAGTCATTTTCAATATTTTGCTATTTATTTTTATATGGATTTAATAGGTGGGTTCACTATTGTTGATCTAGATCGTCAAAATTTTGCTACACACGCCATTTACTGTTGAACCCCATTTACATGTTCTTGCGATGAAAGCGTTTTCTCGCTAAAATTGTTTTCTTAATGAGGGATTTACAATCCTTGGGTTGGTACCGTAAGGTACCAGATACCATAAGGCACCGGATGAAGGGAAAAATTGGCAGTTATAAATTATCCTCTACCATCTCTTCTCTATCTCCTTTCATCTTCCCGTCATGTCATCGACACAGCAGCACGGGAGGTGAGCAGGCGGAGCTCGCGTTCGTCCGGCGCCCAGCAGGGCAACCGCGGGGGCAGGGCGCCCGGCCAGCAACGATGTGCAGCGAGGCAATCGGGGATGACGCACGACGAGGCGGCGGCATGGGGCAGTCGGGGATGGCGCGTGCAAGGCAGTGGCGTGGGCAGTTAGAAAAATGACTAAATTATGGAACTAAAAGGATTGAGAACCATTGAAGTTAAAAATCCCTCTCCTCTTTCTTCAAAAAATTTTAATTATGTCATGTTAATAGAAGCATGTATTAGCTATCAACTTCTTTTGTATAGGCACGAAAGTAGTGCTTCATTAAAGACCCATAATGGTGCTTGCTTAATGGTGCATTTTGCATCTTCGTAATAGTGTTCATGTAAAGAAAAGGAGTTAGGGACAAAATAACCATGAGAGTTACATCAATAAGTGCTTCTTTCTGTAACTTGTGATGCCTCTCGTTGGGTATATTATATACTCCCTCCTTTCCGATATGTAAGGCATAATTTGTTTTTCGTGAATACCAAGGAGACCGTGTGTAGCACTTGTGATTCCTGATTTGCCCCTAATTAATGAGATGATTTGCCCCTAATTAATTAGCGAGCGTCCATACGTGCGATCCTAGAATTAATTAGTTTCCTTCACAGCGAACGTTCATACTGGGTATTTCTGAAACTTCTGAACGGTCAATGCAGTTGCGCCTTATAAATTGGAAAAAAGATGAAAACAAATTATGCCTTACATACCGAAAAGGAGGGAGTATTTGGCCTCCCTAGTTCACCAAGGATGACACAAGAGTAGAAGAAAGTGCATGACATACATGAAAAAATAGTTCTCTAGTCATCAAGAGAACAATCAAAGTAGAAGCGTGAGAGGAGAAGAAAAAATAGATATGCAGGGTGCAAATATGTCTCAAGGTGGGTTTTGTACTCATGCACATATGAACGGAAAATTTTGGTTGAATCAATTTGTGCTAAAAGATCTTAAAAGCCTCCGTATTAAATTTATGTTTTTGCTTACAATTGGTATCAAAGCATGGTTTAGCACTTTTCATTCACCATGAAAGTTGTATACATGTGCTTGCTCTATTTTCATGGTTTCATATTATTGCACTTGCTTATTAACATATTAAGCGAAGGTACATGAAACATGAATGTTTTGTATGTGTATTTCTTGTTTGAAAACTATTATTGTCGTCTCATCTATATTTTAATGATGCTTGTCTAATATATTTTTATGGAATAAAGTATTGTTCATTCATGAATTATGAACATTAAAGAATTGTTTTTTCTAGTAAAGTTTGTGGATGGAACTTTTTTCACAAGTTTACAATTTCTTCTTATGAACATTATCGAAAAAATGTCGTGCCAATTAGATATATAAATTATTGAAAGCTTGCTAGTCACCAAAGTGGTTGTGCTTGAAAGAAACATATATTTAATTGAGCATTTCAATTATTCATATTTTATGAGATACTCATAAGGAATTATCAAGAATAATTGGATCACTCATAGTAAAGTTAGAAGGTAGCCCAAAGATGGACCATTGCTTACAATTTGTGATAATAACAGAGATCAATCGCCCATATTAGGCTGATGTGTTAGTTTATCTAAGGATAACATGCTTATTGACTTAAATATGTTTGATTATTGATCAATTAAAGAAATATCGGCATCAATTTATTGAGTCTTGTTAAGGCCCTTGCCATGTGTGTTGATTGCCCGTAGCTAGCAGACCGATATCGAATTTGCTTATGCTTGTGCTAGTGTGAATACTTTTTATAGCTTTGTCTTGTTCTTAATTGTATATATTGTTTGCCTAGTTGCGCTTGATTCATCTCACCATAGGATCGCCATCACCTTGCCATACTACTTATAGTCTATAGCTTACTCATTTGTTTTAGTTTTAGACTCAAGTATAAAATTGTTTAGAAAGTAAAATTTCAAAAGCCCAATTTCTCTTGACATCTACAAAATGATCGATGTCGGGTCCTGACCCGGCCCGATAGGAGGGCCCGGGTTAGCTCTCATCCCGACCTGACCCAACCTGATCCCACCAAAGCAACTAGCGTCGTAGGAGTGACCCAATGTCCCTGCCCCTGATCTTGTCTCCCAAACTTTCCCAAAACTCTTGTCTCTCCTAATCTCCCCCAAACTCCTAATCCCTCACGTCTCAGCTAGGGTTTGGCAATAAAGTGTTAAATGGATATTACATAGTTGTCCTTACTGTTACATAAAAGCAAGGGCACTCTGGGGAATTCGCCCAAGATCTACGGTTCCTTCTGGAGGAAGCCACGCGCATGGAGACGAGGCTTATTCCAAGAGCTCGATGTAGCATGGCACCTTTGTAAGTCACCCGAAGGTGCCCCGCCGAGGCCTGACCCGGCCTGTTGAAGCTCTTCTCGTACTTGGAGAGCCCTCAAGGTGATACACCCTTTGTAGCTCTGGATCTCCCATTGCGCACCTTGTACAGCCTTCGAAACCCCGAGCGGCAAGAACCCTCGGAAGCACTCTAAAGTCCTGCTCATGGCTTCGGGTGGCGAATGTCCGTCGATGTTGACGAGGCTTCGCACACTCCTCCATGGCTACCTTATCAAGCCTCATGTGTCCCTTGGATCCGATGCTAAATTCTGAAACAAACGAAAAGCCCCTTGCAGAGGAAGGGGTGAGATGTATGCTACAACAGTCGGGGTCGCCTTCCCTATGACAAATCCAGAGCGGCCTTTTGCCCTCCCCATGGTGGTGGCCAGATTTGAGCACTCAGCAGTGGCGACGGTGCGTGCCCCCCTTCTTGGTGGTGAGGACATGGCTCCCCTTCAAGGCGGAGATGTAGTTCCCTCCATGACGGCGACGACGGTGTCGCTCCTCTTCAAGTCGATCGGCGGCGGGTTTGTCCTTGTCTTCCATTGTAGGAAAGAACCCAACTCTCTTGTTTGAGGCAGACTAGGGCCTCGACGAGTCGAACCGGGTCTAGATCGGGGCAAGAATTTTGGATCCCCAACATTGGCCAGGTATGGTCAGGTCAAGGCAATACCCAACACGGCCCAACCCATCTAGACCTCTAAATTCCCCTCTCCCTCTAGGGCATATGGTAGCATAGAAAGGTACCTATTAGTAGTGGCCGCTTGGGCAGTATCTTACTTTATCAATAATATTGTATAAATCACTAGCGGCTTGTACATGAACCGCTAGCATTATTGTATACATCATTGGCAGTTCAAGAGCCACTTAGTAACATTCACTACAAGAAACGCTTGGAATCTCCAAGGCCTCCGGAAATATTGACGACCAGATCTAGGCGGTCGTGAGAAGTAAATTTCTCTCGACAGCCAGGCTAAATGTGTTGAGAGAACTAGCCTGTCTCGACGGATCAGACTAAGCCATCGAGACTGGTTCGGTTCAGCCCGCCCCTACCCATTTTCGGCTTTCCGCATGCGCGGGAAAACATCTCTCTCGACAGCCTAAGACAAGCCGTCGAGAGTGATGATGGGTCGGTCTGAGTGCTTGCGCGACGAAGAACTATCTCTCGATGGCCCTTAGTGGGCCGTCGAGAGAGAGGGATCCGCGCCTTGGGGCTGGCTACTAGGCCGAGCCAAATTTGGCGGGTCGGGCTCGTCCATTTTCCTTTTAAACATTTAAAACATGTTTATAAATTTGAAACCTATTTATCATCAATTTAAACCTTTAAAAATGTTAATCATTTGTTAAAATAGGTAAAACATTCTTATTTTTAATACATATCTAAATTAGTTTTAAAAAATCATGTTATTTTCTCAATTTATTACTTTTTGTTTACGTAATGTGCTATATAATATAATGTGTATATATGATTAAAAATTATAAATTATGTAAAAATACTATAAAATGTGGCAATTTGTAACATTATAATACAATGATCTTTATACACCGGTGTTCGGATAGAATGGTGAATACTTGAAAAATCATGTGCACATTTCACCTGTATTTCGTTCAACTTACTAGAACATTGGGACCCCCTATACTTGGACCTGTAATTTTGGACAATTTTTTTTGGCATAAACAATTATATGGTGGTTTATCTTCATGCTTTAAGCAAGACTAGCCATTGTGCATAATGGAAATATTTTTGGACTTTTTTTGAAAAATAGTATAAACTCGGTTGACCACCGGATTCGAATTCATTGGATAATGCATAGAGAAAAGTAACCTGCCTCGAGGGTAGTCAACGGTGGTCCTCGAGACAGTATCTCAAATACGGCTGCCCACAATCGGTCTGTCGATTAATCTCGATGGCCATCGAGATAGACAGAAGAAGAGACACGGGTCCCACCTGTCAGTGCGGAGCGTGCTGCTCGATCGCTAGTCTCGACGGCTTTTGGCCGTCGTAAGTTCCTTGGGCCTACTGGCAGGGCTACCTCGCGTGGAGAGGCGCGCACGAGAGCCGGCTCGGGGGCAATCTTTACCGTTTGTTGCCGTCAAGACAGGTGGATGGGGCTGTCTCAATGGCTTCCAGCCGTTGAGAACAATTGGATGCTGACGTGCATCACCTCCC
The DNA here is from genome assembly GCA_036346415.1 of Raddia guianensis. NCBI lineage: Eukaryota > Viridiplantae > Streptophyta > Magnoliopsida > Poales > Poaceae > Raddia > Raddia guianensis. The sequence continues at coordinate 22,593,629 of CM070537.1, read as the reverse complement.
AGGCCCACCTGTCAGCAAGGATTGGGCTTCAACCATTGCCAGACTCTATCTCAACGGCTACAAGCCGTCGAGAGAGCCTCTATTAACACTCCGAGGCATTTTGGGACTTAGGCATTTTGATGCCCAATTAGTCCCAAGTCTCGCCGCCGCCGCCGCCGTAATTCGGCTAGCCACGCAGCCGCCTACACTTGTTGTCGACACTGCTGCCACCGCCTCCGCGCTTGTTGCCGCCATGACCACCGCGGTGCTCTCGATCCGTCGCTGCCGTGCTCGACCCCGTGTGTCCTCGCCGTTGCCTCGATTTCGGTTAGCATTGTCACTTACTCACTATTGATTCAAGAACCACCAATATGTTGATTCAAAACCACCATGCATAACATATTTTGGGCTAGTAGTAGAACATGTCTAGTCAAACTGTGGCTTATATTTTGAAACATACTGAAAATGTATTTAGCATGCTGTACCAAAAGCCTATGTGTTCTCCAAACAAAAGAACAATACTCCCTCCGTTTCAAATTGTAGTTTACTGTTGACTTTTGGACACGCCTTTTGACCATTCTTCTTATTCAAAAAATTAGTGCAAACATGCAAAAATATAAGTCATGCTTTAAATATTTTAATGATAAAATAGATAACAATAAAATAAATAATATTTACATATATTTTTTAAATAAGACGAAGGGTCAAATGGTATATCTAAAAGTCAATAGTGAACTACAGTTTGCAACGGAGGGAGTAATATATAGTGTATCTATTCTACACTTGAGCCTTGAATAAACAAGGTATATCACATAAAAGAACAATATAATAGAGCAGCGAAGCTGAATAGCAGCGTTAGAAATGTTATAATTTCGATATAAGCTAGACCAATAAAAACCAAGAGTAGCAAAAAGATATGCATAAAATTGAATCTTGCAAGGGGGAATGAGTAAACAAATAAGCACAAACCTGAATGGAGATGCTCATATGGACAGCCATCTTATTGGTCCAGAACGTGTCTTGTATTTCACAACGAAGAGGAGGCTTCGAGGTTACGGGCAACACCGATACCTTGCTTCCACAGTTTTTGTGTTTGTGTGGCGTGTGGCAGCGGTTAGGAATATGGCACTGTCATACAAACGACAATGCTGCTTAATGAACTTCCCCAAATTTGTTGGCTAGTATTTGGTAATTAACATTTGTTGTTTAGTTAGAACTAAATCATACGATTTCACATCATCATATGCCATTCTGACATCCTCAAAATTTAAAATTTAAATTGAAGACAATCAAGATTTAACTTGATTTAATTGAAAATTAAATAAAATTCTAATTTCTAGAAACATTTTCATCTATACTAAATTTTCCAAATAACCGTAGGTATTTATTTTCCTTTTACCCAGCCATGGCCTTCCCTGTCTCTTCTTTTGTAGGGTCAAGCCGAGAGCAAGAAGGATCCCTCTAGCCAAACAGGTGCAGTCACGGTAGAGCGCTACCTATCACCGGGAGTACTGCTCTCTGCAGTGGTGCCAAAACGGCATATGATACAAGTCCCCCCTCCGGCCCCTCTTATCTCCAGGAAGAAATCAGTCAGTCTGACCATCATATCTCTATTTAATTTGGTTTATAATCAACAACTGATCTCTTGCACCAATCTCCGTTAATGCTGTTTTTTTAAGAAAAAAAGGAGACTTTTCATTAATTTATCAATGTCCCTTTTACATAGATACCCTCACACAATAAGAACATTGTAACTTTTTTCTAGTAAGGGTCTATTGCTAAAATTCTAGCATCTCTAGATCTTTCGCTGGCTCCATCGTCTTCGTGAACTCTGAGAACCGCTGTAGTAAACCATGTCATCAACTTCTTCATCCTCGTTCACCATGGAAAGCAGATTTGATAGATCAACATCAAAAAGTAGTCGTAGAGGTTTGAATATCTGACTCGAGAAACACTTTGAAAAAGGAATAACCATGGATAAAACACACATGGCTTGCTCAATTTCACCAAGATCTCCGGCGCAAGAAACATATTGGAAACATTCAGATCTAGCAAACAGATAAGGGCAAAACCAGTTCTTCTTTCTGGACTCAACAACTTTACCTTGGCCCTCACCGGATGCTCGGAAGAGAAGCCCTGCTTCCAACCCAAATCACCAAGCCAGGCACCATCACTGCTGCGCCGACCTAGCCTTAGGTCGAAGCTCTGCATCTTCGTCCGTTGCATCGCCGCAATGAGAACTTTATTGGCTAGACTCTTAACCCTAAATCTTATGCCTAATCATTCACCAGCGTCGATCCGTCGTCAGCCTTGCTCGCCGGTGACCCGAAGGACACTGGGAGCGAAAACGGCGTACGGTGCGACGGCGGCTAGGGCACCTCCGATAATGCTGTTAGTCAGAACGAGAGCCATCGTTGTCCTTTGCATCCTCGCGCCGGAGGTTGTGTGTAACACAAAAAAAAATTGCATATTGCAAATAAATTCGAAATAATTATATTCTCATTTTTTATCTAAATTACCTCCACGTGAACCACTTAATCCTATTTTAGGGGGCTTCATCTACTTATCTTTTTAAGTAGGAAATTATTTCTCTTTTTATCTAAACCTAGCCGCCACGGTCGCCTTACACTTGCGTCAGGCAGCCGCCGTCGTCACGTGGTCGCTTGCTAGGGATGGCAAAAATACCCGTGGGTCCGGGTACCCATGGGTACCCAACCCGACGGGTCCGGGTCTGGGTCCACCTTCGTACCCATGGGTACAAAGTATTGGGTCCGGCCAGATCCGGGTCCGGGTCTTGTTTTAGACCCATGGATATCCATGGGTACCCGAATTTTAAAATTAAAATACATTTTATTTAGATCTGTCCATCGTCCACCCCATGTAATTTTTTCCCAACTCAACTTGAACACAGTGCACCACCTCTAAGCTAACCCTAACCCATCTCCTTTCCCTCCCACAGTGACTAGCCGCCACACCATTTCCTTCCTCCTCTTCCCCTGCATAGGCTCTCTCCCTCCCTAGGTTTCCACCACTGGGCGCTCCACTCCTCCTACCGTGCGCACCACCCGTCGCCTCATCGTCTCAAATTCAACTGGGCATGATGCCTCTCGTCTTGGATATAGCCTGTCGCGGCTCTCCTTCCTCATCTGTATTTGGCCGACGGCAACATCTCCCTCCTTATCTCAGATCCGGCCGGCCGAAGGCGGTGCCTCCACCCTCATCTCGAATGAAGCCTGCAGGTACACATCCTTCCCATCCTAGATCAAGCCGACGTCGGCATCTCCTTGCTCGTCTCGAATCAAGCTGACCGACGGCGACACCTCCCTCTTCACGGATCTAGCTGGCGCCGACGGCTCCTCCTCGTCTCAGATCTAGCAGGCGGCGACACCTCCTCTATGTTTCACATCCGGCTAGCAGCGATGCCTTTTGCTTGTGATGTCAATGGCGAGGTTGGACCCGACAGGTACCCATCAGGTCTCGGGTACCCGCTGGGTCTGGGTCCAGCTTTGGACCCATTGATTGCTTCGAGTCCGGGTTGCAGGTGCTCCGCTTTCCCCTTCGATCTCTGTCAAGCATGCCTCGTGCATGCTTGCCGGAATGCCGGTTGCCAATGCTAGTAAGCCTACAAGGCTACAACGGGTCTAGCTAGTCGCTGCGCTTTGGCCGTTGCAGCACGGCCGCGGCGGCTGCGCCATCGCGCCACCGCGTGGTGTCATCCAAGCCGGCCATGGCAAGTGAGCCGGATTCCATCTATTAAATATAGTGTTATCCGAGGCACTAGGTGCTAGGCGGGCGGAGAGAGGCCGCCTAGCGCCTAGGTGGTCAAACTAATATATTACATATATAAGATATTAGAGAATAAATATATCATTTCATACAAAATCTTTAACATAATCATGTCACAATTATCAATCATCATTTAAAACCACCAAATCTTCATCTACACGTCTCTTAGGGTCATCTTAAATCTCCTATTCATTATGTAGGACCATCGATGTTGGTTGACCGCCTAGATAAATGCCTAGACTCCAGGCGGGGCGGGAGGCCACTGCCTAGAGCTTAGGCGCCGCCTAGGGAACAGTGATTAAATATTAGCTATTGTGTCTTGATTCAAGATCTCTATGCATCTCGTATAACACATATCTCTATGCTTCTCCTATCACACGGAAGGTTAGGATTTGGATCAGTTTATCCGTGTGATTCGGTGGCTGCGCTTCTAATGTGTACAGTAAGCAAGTACTCTATGGGCTAGTTCACGAGCCGTTCCGTATCTGATTATCTACGTATGAACTTTCTTTCTACAACCACTTTAACAAACTCTTCAAATGATTTGGAACGAGTCCTTTTACAAACCTACTCTATGGCCTTGTTCAGGAGCCCTTCTGTATTTGATTATCTATGTATAAGCTTTCTTTTTATATCGACTTTTAAAAACTCTTGAAATGATTTCTCTGATGAAACAAGTCCTTTTACAAACTTACTCTATGGCCTTGTTCACGAGCCGTTCCGTATTACAGACTCTTGAAATGATTTGGAACGAGTCCTTTTACAAACCTACTCTATGGCATTGTTCACGAGCCGTTCCATATTACAAACTCTTGAAATGATTTGGACCGAGTCCTTTTACAAACCTACTCTATGGCCTTGTTCAAGAGCCATTCCCTATCTGATCATCTACGTATGAGTTTTCTCTTTCTTTTTATATCCACTTTACAGGTACCAAACCACGGATTTGGAACCGCTTGTCTAGCAAGCGGTTGTGTATAAAGTATAGACAACCGGTTGTGTATAAAGTGTGAATAATATTAGGAAAAGTGGGATTCAAACCCAAGACCTTATCTCTCCTCGTGACCCACACCTCACCCATCTAGCCAACCCACCCACGAGTGATATCTGATGAGAGTAGAACAACCATCCTTTTTAATATTTCAAAAATTAGACTTCTACAATAGGTTGGGGGCACAGCCCAATCTGTTGTAGAAGTCCTCTCCTGACTTGTGTCTATTGAACCGGTTGTGATGTATCATCACAATGGGTTCAAAATGAACCGGTTGTGATGTGCCGGTTGTGATACTCAGTTTTCTAGTAGTGTGGAGTAGCTAATTTCCTATGCAAGTATTTCCTAGTAGTTTTACTCTGATAATCATCACTCGTTAATTACTGCAATCGGTCTATCTTCGTGTACCTAATTACTGATTAACTAATATTATCACCTTTGACCACTGCCGTAAATTAAGTCTCTTCCATCATGCCACATATATCACGATGCTATTTGATAGCTTATGCCACTTTGTTGATCTATATATCCATGTTTAGCTATCTGATGAATGTCCAATTAATCCCAGTAAGTTGTTGCCTACGAATTATTGTCTTGTGCTAACTAATCCTTTTCTTTATATTAGTCTTGATAACCTTGTTTTTATCGATTGATTTCCCAGTGAATTCCATTTATTGTATTCACGTCTCTTTTTCTAAATTATCCGATGAATCGATCACACACACACACACACACACACACATATATATATATATATATATATATATATATATAGGAATGCTAGCGTGCACCCCAGAGCACGGATCACTACCAGATGCTCCCAACGCGGTTTTGAAATCCGAGATGTCTAACAACCGATCCGAATCGTTGATCTTGTTCGTCTCATCGAAATGTAGCGGTGACCAAGTTTCGTATTTTTTGAATTTATTTACTATTTGTTTCCTATTTTCAAAAATTAGCTTTTTGGGACGCACAGACTAATTGGAAGGCTGATTTTGAAAATAGGAAACAAATAGTAAATAAATTCAAAAAATACGAAACTTGGTCATCGGGTTACATTTCGATGAGATTAACAAGATCAACGGTTCGATCAGAGTTAAGCTCAGATCTTCAGCACGGATCTTGCTGGGGTGCACGCTAGCATTCCTCTATATAATGCGTGCACCCCAGAGCACGGAGAGATCCGTGCTCCCAACTCGTTTTTGAAATCCGAGATGTCTAGCAATTGATCCGAACTGTTGATCTTGTTCGTCTCACTGAAATATAGCTAGTGACCAAGTTTCGTATTTTTTTGAATTTATTTACTATCTGTTTCCTATTTTCAAAAATCAGCCTTCCAATTAGTTGTGGTGCGTCCAAAAAAGCTGATTTTTGAAAATAGGAAACAAATAGTAAATAAATTTAAAAAAATACGAAACTTGGTTACTGGCTACATTTCAGTGAGACGAACAAGATCAACGGTTCGGATCAGTTGTTAGACATCTCGGATTTTCAATATAACTAGCGTGATTTGCTAGCGTGAACTCCAGTCACAACTGATCCGAACCGTTGATCTTGTTCTTAGAGGATCCGTGATCTTAGAGGATAACTATATTATTTTAAAGAAGATCTTCAATATAATCATGTCATAATTATCAATCCTCATTTAAAACCACCAAATCTTCATCTACATATATCTTGGGGCCATCTTGAACCTCCTATCCGTTGTGTAGGACCACCGATGATAGTTGACCGTCTAGATCACTGCCTAGACCCTAGGTAGGGTGGGTGGCCACCGCCTAGGGGACAGTGGCCTTAAATCTCACATTTGTTTTTCCGTTCCAGGTTACAGGTCAGTTGAGTAGCTATTGCATGAGCATGGCTGCATTGGCATGGGTGACACATTTTCCAACACTGTGGCATTGCCATTTAATTCCTTTGCAGTTTCATTTGAATAAGTTTTGAACCAGTCCGATCTATCTAATTATGGATTTTTTTTATTCCATTTATTATCGTTGGTGACTCTGTTATGCCAAATAAATTATCTTTTAATTTGTGAGAATAATTCAGTTTTATGACAGTTCCAAATTTTATTCCATGGGTTACTCTTTCTATTGCGATGACATTCCATGTAGGCTGTGTTTCTTTCGGCGGAAAGATTATAATATGAAAAAGTTAGAATACTTGATAGAAAATTTGAAAGGCCAAAAAAATATGGAAAAAATATTTTTTGAGATCTCTGAGACAAATTGTACAAAGTTTTGAAAAAATAACTACAAAACATCTCAAAATATAACCGGTACAAAAATGACAAATTTTAAGCTGCAGCTTATAATCTGATTATAAGCTGAAAGAAACAGAGCCGTAGTACCACATCTTTAATGTACGGGGTGAGAGCACAGGATCAGCCCATGCTTTGCACTTCTCGAGATAATTGAAACATTAAAAAAAATCTGCAATACTAAAATAGGAAAGCAAATCAAGAAAGCATCCTCGCTTATTCAAACCTTCTTAAAACTGGGAGATTTGCCAGCATGACACCCGATTCGCATGCCTCACTTCATTTGACACACGATTGGCAGACTCACCCTGTTTGACACCGAAGGTGACGAATTCTTCACCAAATGACACTTTGGGCATATTTTATTATTTTTATGCCATTTTCTCTTTTTTATTCTTGATTAATGAAGTCCATTTATCTTGTGCAAAATCATAGTAAGCTTAGAAAAATAAAAATAAAAAATTTAAAAAATTACAAAATTTTGTGGAATCTGAGCTAATTTTTCGTAAACACCTAATTTATTTATTTGGTAAAAGAAACTCAAACACAATTATATTTCATTTGTATATGTTTAAACATAAACATTATAACATTATTGCATATTTGGATTTATTCAGCAAAAGACACTCAAACACAAATATATTTCTTTTGCATATTTTAAACATAAACATTATAAATTTATTGCATATTTGAATTCTACATATTTTTGAATTTGTAAATATTTTTATTTTACTTTTTTGAGCTTATCATGATTTCCCACAAGATAAATGGGATGCATTAATCAAAAATAAAAAAGATAAAAAGTTAGAGAAATAATAAAATGTGCCCATAGTATCATTCAGTGAAGAATTCATCGTCTTTGGTTTCAAATGGGGTGACACCTGGCACTTGCATGTCAAATGAGGTGCGACCTGCGGAATGGGTGTCATGCCGACAAATCTCCCTCTTAAAACTACGACAAATCTCCCTCTTGAAACTGCATGAGCCATTTGAAAAATAAAGAGGAAAAGGTACTACCATCATCACCACCTCTCACAACTAGAATAGACGCTTAATAGTGCACATGGAGATTCTAATTGTGTTTTATTTGGTTCAGCTTTGTTTGAAGCTACATATGTGAGACAGCATATAGAACCAAAAATATGTTTTTTTTTTCTCTCAAATTTTTTTTTATTGTACTGAAGGTAGAAAGAACACGTGAGATTATCTCTGTGCTGTCAAATGCTCTCAAATACCGTGTGCTCTGAAATGCTCTTTCTCCTCCTAAAGAACCATGATATTTAATACGAAAACACTTACCGTCGGGATAACCATGATATTTACCGTCGGGAGTCCGGCCCTCCGGACGGCTGCGCGCGCTGCGTGTGTCGGTGTGTGTGTCGCATCAGACCAACGCGGTCCTGCGCGCGTGAGCAGCGCCCACGTGGGTGGCCCCCACTGCTGCTGCCGTCCGTCACCCTGCGGTGGACATCCCCACGTAGCTAACGCTGCTAGCCTTCCAAGGCCCACGTGACTCCACCGCACATCTCCTTTGAGACAGCAGCAACAACGAGTGAATGAGCTGTGTACCCTATTTTTTTTGGCATGGAAATGTAAGTACGAAATTTAGGGATTTTGTTTTTTGTGGCTTGATCCAATGAGCACGGGGTGGGACTCGTCGGATCTGAGGAAAAAAGAAGGTGAGAACTTGTTTTTTAAGGAAACACGACTCTTGTTTACTGAAACTTTGAGATTCCTCCTCTGAAACTTGAATTTTAAATTCATGAAACTTGGGGTTTTGCGTTGGAACTTAGGTTTTCGTCTACTGAAACTTGGATTTCATACTCGTTAAACTTTTTGAAATGTCAAGTTTTATCAGATTTCATCCAAGTTCCATCAAGTTTCATCAGATTTTATTCAAGTTTCATCAGGTTTCATCCAAGTTTTAGTAGGTATTTTCCAAGTTTCAACGATGACGTCAGGCGTTTGCCTATTTAGTAATATAGTGCATTTGAAACTATATACTTGTTTCATCGGAACGCCCTCAAATTTATTTTATTATTAATATTTCTAATAAACCATGTTGTTACATCAATACTACAAGGTAATTTATTCGATAGATTCGATAGAAGTACACTAAACTAGAAGAGTCTAGCTAATTCATATAAACAATAATTATGAAAGTATAGCACACTTCTTGCACAATTGTGTGATCGAGAGACTAACCGTAATACATGAGCAGATAGCCACATCGAACTTCGGCGTCCTGATGATGTCTTGTGTAGACAGTCGATTAATTAAGGTTCACTGAGTAGCAGTGTCTTTAGCTAGCTCCTACCGGCACCGGTAGTGTTCCTTCATGACCTCAGCAAGAGCCTCCGTCTCGTTTAAGTAGTAGCTTGACCTTGGCCAAATAAGATTTCATCAGATAGGAATTTATTCTTAGCCCATAGGCGTTATTGTTGCTTTCGTCTTTTAAGAGAAAAAAGCTAGTGCATTGCTTTAATTACCAAAGCTAGTGTGGTAACCTTGTTTCTAAGCAAAGAATATTGGCCGTTTGGTTTGAGGGAGCAACCTCATTCTAGATCGTACATTCGTACGACTTTATCCTATAAATTTTGGTAGCACGACATGATTCCTCATTTTATACTGATATTAGATGAAGCGGCCGATTCGTTCCATTCTTAATTTAAACCAAATTATTGGTCAGTTAGTTGTTCCATTCCTTAAGGGCTTAAATGCTCGGTTTTGTGGCAAATCAAAAGCCTTCGTACCATCTGTGCTAGCATGCTAGTCCAAGCTCTGTCTTGCTACTATAAGTCTATGACACAATCACATACGGAAATCGGATCATCTCATACACATAGATAGTGCATGCATTCATTCGTAGAAGTTCAAATACATAGCAGCTCTCAAATTTGAAACGAGGACTAGGCCAAATATGAAATAATTGATGATTTGCCACACCAAAGATTGGCCCTTGATTATTTATCACTCCATGTGTGTATGACATTCAGTGACATATGAGTGGCAAATAACCAAGAGTCGATCTTTGGGAGTGGCAAATGATCAATTTTCCCGCCTAGGTCATGGCTGGCCGTGACCCTTGCGAACCTCTACCGCTGCTTTTATCGTTATAGGTGGAACCAAGGATGTCCCCATTTTTATAGCGGAGGTGAGGATATGATCGACTCAAACTCAAACCTACTCTACCTATTACAATACAGATTCTAATTGTAGCCATATTTATACACATATTCGACACTAACTCTAACAAACTCCACCTTGTTGAATACGACATCAACACTAAAAGCTTAAAATTGTCCTACGCGAGCAGCTTGTATCCGAACTTGAGTTGATACTTTGCATCTTACTGAGATCGGCCCAACGATTCTCTCAGACTCACCGCCTTTTGGAAGAAACATGTTTTTTTTTAACTTCGGCTTCCTCATTAGTACTCCTTGCACATAGAATTCTCAACTTCCCTTTAGTATGTACATGTTTGACGTTGTGCTTGCCTTGATCACCACAACCTTACCACCTTTTTATGATCCCAATGGTCTTCCTAACTTGAAAACCAACCCATCATGTAAGGTTTTGGCAGAAATTAGATTCCTCCTTAGCATCAATGCATGCTTCACACCTTGAAGTGTCACCCTCAGCTTGCACTTTTATCTTGATGGCATCTACTCCAATGGCACGGAATTCCATGTCACCGCCTAAGTAAACCGATGCAAAATCACTAGCCTTGTTTGATGAAAACCCACTCCTTATTGTGTGTTGCATGAACAAGACCAATTAATCCAACATCAATGCCCGACTGCATATTTGATACTTGAAATAACATCACCACCGTTCTAATAGCCTAATTCATTGTCCACCTTGAACAGGTTTTTGACATGACTGCTTAATTTGTTCATCGATCTCGTTGCATAGATCGATGCTAACTCCACCGTTCAGCTAGCTAGTTTGACCTTGCCTTGTCAGAGTATCTCATAGCCTTCTTGAACGCCTCGCTTTAGAACCGATACAACTACCCTATCCTAAAAATTGTTCTCAAAACAACTACTTCTTAAGGCCACAGATCTGAATTTTTCTCGGCTCCCAAAAAAAATCTTCCGCTTGCCTTTCCTTGGATCTGATCATAGTGGTAAGAGACCCCATCTCCGTCTCGAAATTTGAGTTTCAAAGACATAATATTCGTGTAGGTCTCATTTACATGATAGCACAGTGAACTGCGTAGTCATCATGTAATTGTGTTGATGTAGCTAAACAACTACTCCCTGCATACTTCAAATAATAGTGGTTTTAGACTTGTCCTAAGTCAAAGCTTTGAATCTTTATCCATAAAAATCTTTTAAATTAACCTTTTGGATCGGACACATGAAAACCATACATATAAATTCATCTTAAGAAACACTTCCATAATATTATTTTTTATGGATTTCATAAATAAATTTCAATGGTAATGGATGATAAAAGTTTTATCTCAAAGACTGTGTCAATGTCTAAAACAAGTATTATTTGATGTATGGAGGGAGTAGCATCAACACAAAGACATGAAAAGAAGAAGAAACGGTACGAATGAATAATGCATGTGCCCATTACATTTAAGGCATTCTTGTCACTATTTGGAATAGTTGATTGGGTGTATTAGCATTTTGAGACAAGTGGCTACATACGAATTATGTATTATATAGTGACCAGATTATCTTGAGAAACACCTCCATTGAATTTTATTAATGACTTATAGAGATACAACAATCATTCAGACTGTTAATTTGGACTCTCCACGTTGTTCATCACAAATTTGCCCCGATGCTGGAATGGAAAAATGATTCGCGGGCATGCTAGTGTATAAAAATACACACAAAAAAAAGATGATCGGGAAAACTTATATTTTAATAATTCACAATAAAATACAGATTCCTAGGGCCTCGGAAGGACACCTATCTAATTATATCCATGGGTCAACGTGCAGAACACCTCTGATTAATCTGCGTTGGCATCTTCTTCTTGTCTTCGCCTTGTGTTTCACCATGCATGTTGGTATAGGATGTGTGTTGGTGTAGTGGCAATGGAATGTCACGTTGTAAGATCAAGCCTCTCATGGGCTTAATGTTTTGGTAATTGATGCCAACTGGGCCTCGACTGATCGCATCAAGGTTAAGGATGTTATTTGCTAGTTCTTCTATTTTTCTTGTGTGCGTGCCTGCTTCTGGCCCATCCGGCCCATTGATGTCTGCAAGCTCATCTTTCTGGTTGTAGGTCCCACTGAGCACAAGTTCCAGTTCATCTGAGTAAGTTCGAGCGGGTTCTAGAGATGCCAGGTGTCCAGGGTTCGAGAGAGTTCCTAAGTGGGATGTTTGTCCAAGGTTCGGGTTTCTTAGCGCCTAAGTCTTCGAAAATGATAGGAAGTCTCCGAAAGCCACTTTCCAGCTGTACAAGGTTTTCTTAGCGCCTAAGTCACCTGGGTTCCCGCCTAAGCTATTCCAAGTGTTCCCGCCTAGTCCACAAAGCGACAAAGTCCAAAAATCGAAGCCCTAGACGAAGCCGAGAGAGAGAGAGGTGTCCGAGGGTGCCGGAGAGTGGTTTCTATAGAATTTAGGGTCTATCTGTCGGGGATTAAATTACGGCCCATTGCCATGGCCCACTCCCTGACGGCCTAATCGAATGACCTACGAGGCTCGGCTCACTGGAAGGTTCTATCGCCCATATGCATCTGCGAAACGACTTCTGGTGGCGTGGTGCGTAGTGGCCAAGGAATCGTGTTTGAGTCCGTCTCGAACAGGAGTTCTGCACGGCTACGTGAAGACCCGGACGTGGTTTCCCGGATTGGATTAGGAGCCGTGATCCCCAAGACTAGGAGTATGCCTTATCTATCTCGGGATATATTTGGCATGTATCAAGTTCGTTACGTACTCGTAGTTAGCCCGGCCCGATATTCCCTCGGTAGGTCGGTTTGCTCTGTACTATATAAACCGAGCCCCTACGGCGTGTAGAGGGCACGTCCAAGATCATCGGACGACACGAGACCCCTTAGCAGATAGATTTTCGCATACTACTCGCCGAGACCTGCTGATCTCGCCGAGTTCAACCTTGTAATCCTCTTTGATATAAAGAAAGGCTGGACGTAGGGCTATTATCTCTCCCGAGAGGCCTGAACTAGGATAAAAACCCCTGTCTCCCAGTTCGTTGCTGTTCGCATTGTTTGGCGTGTCTCCTATCTCAATCTTCAAGAACCTTAGCGACTTGAGATCGATATCTCAACCGTCGACAGCTGGCGTCGTCCGTGGGGATCTCGCAGATCGAGCATGTCGAACTCCGTCAGCGATACAGAGATGCTTCCTGAGGGTTACGACTCAGAAGGGTAGGATGTCTTTTCCCCTGCCAGATCAGATCGATCCCTTCGATCTTGATCGCCTTCCAGATCTGGTTCCCTTGCTCGGGGACTGGATCTCTTCGCGCCGGGCAGCTCTTCGCCGGGCGCGCGATCTGATTCCATGACGAGCTCCGTGCTCGGAAATTTGGATCACCAGCGCCAGCAGCTCTTCGCCGGGCGCGTCGTCCTCCGTGCTCATTTGGATCTCCTCGCTGGGCGGCTCTTCGCCGGCGCGTCTGATCCCGCGACGAGCTCCGTGCTCGAGGACTGGATCAACTTCACGCCGGGCAGCTCTTCGCCCGGGGCGCCGCGTCTGGTCCCCGCGACGAGCTCCGTGCTCGGGGACTGGATCAAAACTCCTTCCGGGTCCGGGGCTGTTACTGGCAATGGATGTCGGGAGAGAGTCGACCAAAGACTTGGAACATCGACCCGGACCGTAAGTTCCTCGTGTAGGTCTTTCGTTTTCTAACCGGGTTTTTCTCAAACTTCGCGCCTTAGTTCGTCCAAGTCTCTCGGGCTGCCATATAAAGTTCAACCCATTGAGCGGTGAATGCTCGCGGCCCCCTGCGGTCCTCCTCACCACTTGTCTTCTCAGACTACTCTTTCTCTCTGGTAACACTTGATGGCTGTCCGGTCTTGCGAACTCTTGGCTCCGCAATCTTAAGGTTTTCCCTGCCCGTATCTAGCTTCAACAAGTTCCTAAACTCAGAGTTGCGTAACACGGCATCCAGCCTTGCGGCTAAGCCTGCTCTCGTAAGCCCTCCGCGGCAGAGGCACTTACCACTCACGGCACAACCACTTGGCAAAGCCTGCTCTCGTAAGCCCTCCGCGGCAGATGCACTTTCCTTGTTCGGTTACCTTCGGAATCGCCTAACTTACGTTAACGAGCAGTTCCTGGAACAAGTCGATCAGGATACGGGTGTCGCTCTATCTCTCTACGCACGTGCTTGAAGTCGCAAACTCAGGTCTTCATGCATCGTCCGTACCGGAAGATCGGGAGAATGAACATAGCAAGTCGCGAGACGGACTCGTGCTGCTGCATCCAGACATTCATATGCCTAGGAAAAGATGAACGGAAATAGAGAAACCACCTCTCGGGCTAGAGCTTGCCCGAGGAAATAGAGATTGCGCTTTCGAGCAAACGTTATGCTCAGGAGCGAAAGTGATGTGCCCCCAGACGTAGATCGTGTGCCAGGAGCAGACAATGCATACGAGGGGGAAGGTGACCCAGTCCCCGAGCGTAGAGCTCGTCAAAGGAACCAAGTAAGGAGATCTAGTCGCCGAGCACGGAGCTCGTTAAAGGAACCAGAAAGTGCGACCAGACGAAGACGTACCCGGTAGGAGCCTGCGCTCCGGGCGAAGAGCTGCCCGGTGCGAGGTGATCCAGCCCCCGAGCACGGAGCTCGTCGCGGGGACCAGATGCGCGCTCCGGGCGAAGAACTACCCAGTGCGAGGTGAATCACAACCCGATGCAGTCAGAGCCGCAAGAGAACGTGTGAGATCAACGCTTTACCCACGACGTATTCCTTGCGACAGTGTTAGCGTTGTCTTGGTAAGTGCAGAACCGACGCATGGAGTTACGGTGGGCAGAGCTCCGTTGGTGGCGCAATACCTTGACTTAGCCGAACTGTGAAGGTCAGTACCGGGCAAAGGCAAGAAATCATACGTGGGTAAAGTGAATCAGTCTCTGGGCATGCGCGGAGCAAACCCGGGAAGAGAGGGATGCAGACATCGGCTTTGGTGGGGAAGCTTGGAACCTCGCCACGACCATCACCGGAGTCTGATGTTCCCCGTTCCTGTATTCCCTGCAGAAGACAAACAAGAAACGAGCCAGCAAGGGGAAAAAGAGAGCAAGAACAGGCTCTAAGAAGAGCAAAGCGAGTTTTAGAAAACACGCAAAAGACGACCTACCCGCACAAGACATAATTTTTTCCGGGTACGTCCCCCGATAGCGTTAGCGCCACCTCGGCGAATGCGGAACCGACGCCAGGAGTGCCCGTTGCGATGAGAATCGGCTTACGGTGGCAGGACTCCGTAGGTGGTGCATTGCTCTGGATTACCGTGCAAGGAAGGACGTAGCATGGATAAAAAAGACGTGTGCGGACAAGTGCAGCCCCGCTGTGGCTAAGACCACTAACCAGGGAAGGCGATTGGGACCTTAGCCGTAGGCAAAACGTGCGAGACGAAATCTTATCCGGGCATAGACCCGTGCAGCGTTGGTGTCGCCTCGGCGGGTACGGAACTAGCGCCCGGAGTGCCCGTTGCGATGAGAATCGGCTTACGGTGGGCATGCCCGTTGCGATGAGAATCGACTACGGTGGCGAAACTCCTCGGTGGTGCACGCTTTGGTTAACCGGAGCCGCATGGTCGTCGCCAGATAAAAGACATGCTGCGACGCGAGGCGCCACGGAGCGAAAGACCAACGAGGTTTTGGAAAACAACGCTAAGGAAAGGAAAAAACTGAAAACGCATGGGGTTGCGAAATTCAGCTCAAGTCCCAACCGACCAAGAGAGGTAGTCCTTCGAGGAGTGGCCGAGCGACTCAAGACCGCCGAAAGCGGCGCTTGAATCGAGCGAGAGTCGATCGAGCAGCTTTTTCCCGCAAAAAAGCAGCAGAAAAGACAAGGACGAACAGAAACCAAGAGCAAGGCGAACAGCGCTAAAAGTTTTAAGAAAACCGGTAGAACGCTTAGCCTAACTCCCGGCCCGTTGTGCAGTAAGTACTGCTCGAGGACCTGAGTTTGCGAACTCGAACAGGTGCACAAAAGAAAGAGCGACGCCCTAGCCCCCGGTACGGACGATGCATGAAGACCTGAGCTTGCGAGAGCGATACCCGTATCCTGATCGACTCGTTCCAGGAACTGCTCGTTAACGTAAGTTAGGCGATTCCGAAGGTAACCGAACAAGGAAAGTGCCTGCGCGGAGGGCTTACGAGCGAGCTTTCCCAAGTGGTTGTCGTGAGCGGTAAGTGCCTCTGCCGCGGAGGGCTTACGAGAGCAGGCTTAGCCGCAAGGCAGGATGCCGTGTTACGCAACTCTGAGTTTAGGAACTTGTTGAAGCTAGATACGGGCAGGGAAAACCTTAAGATTGCGGAGCCAAGAGTTCGCAAGACCGGACAGCCATCAAGTGTTACTAGAGAGAAAGAGTAGTCTGAGAAGACAAGTGGTGAGGAGGACGCGGGGGCGCGAGCATTCACCGCTCAATGGGTTGAACTTTATATGGCAGCCCGAGAGACTTGGACGAACTAAGGCGCGAAGTTTGAGAAAAAGCCCGAAGCTAGAAAACGAAAGACCTACACGAGGAACTTACGAAGCTGGTCGATGTTCCAAGTGCTGGTCAGCTCTCTCCCGACATCCACTGCCAGGCGAACATCCCCGGGACCCGGAAGGAGTTTTGATCCAGTCCCCGAGCACGGAGCTCGTCGCGGGGACCAGACGCGGCGCCCCGGGCGAAGAGCTGCCCGGCGCGAAGTTGATCCAGTCCCCGAGCACGGAGCTCGTCGCGGGGACGACACGCGCCGGCGAAGAGCCGCCCGGCGAGGAGATCCGGCCCGAGCACGGAGGACGAGCGCGGCCGGCGAAGAGCCTACTGGCGCAAGTGATCCGGCCGAGGACGGAGCTCGTCGAGGAACAGATCTGCGCTCCGGCGAAGAGCTGCCGGCGAAGAGATCGATCCCGAGCAAGGGAACCAGATCTGGAAGGCGATCAAGATCGAAGGGATCGATCTGATCTGGCAGGGGAAGAGACATCCTACCCTTCTGAGTCGTAACTCTCAGGAAGCATCTCTGTATCGCTGACGGAGTTCGACATGCTTGTGAGAGAACTCGCTTTCGTGTGAAGGTTTGGAGCTCGCCTACCATGTGTTGGTGAAGAGCTACCACGAGTGGATTGAGGGCTAGGGACGAGAGAGTCCCGACTTCTCTGCGTGAGAAGTTTCCTCAACGGAGACGTAGGTGTTCATGTGTTGAGTACTGAACTTCGGTAAACAACTCGGTTTGCGTCTCCTCGTCTCACTCATTTACTTCCGCATATTGATTTGATCGTTTGCGTGTGAGTGCCATCGAGCCTCCTAGTAGTCACTTGTGCCTCATTGTGATCGCTTCCGCAACTAGACTCTGAATCCGTTGATTGCTTGTGTTCCTAATTTGACTAACTAAGCAAGCAAATCGTGAGAAGTAAAATTTGAAAAGAGCCGATTCACCCCCCTCTCGGCCTAGGATCTTTACAAGTGGTATCAGAGCTCGGCTCTCTATTTGTGCTTGACCGCATTAGAGATAGCCGACGGAGGTAGTGTCGCTAGTAATAGAATACCTCTGTTCAGTAGATCTCACTTTGCTTTCTGGAAAAGACGCATGGCAGTTTATCTGCAATCTATGGGCTTAGATGTTTGGAAGGTTGTAGAGTCTCCTCTAGGCTTCACACTTGCGCAGGACACAGCTCCCACACCTAAGCAAACTAGATTACTTGAGCTAGATGCTAAAGCCATGAATGCACTGTTCTGTGGTTTGAGCATGGATGTGTTCGATAGAGTTAGCAACCTTCCCACTGCACACGATGTTTGGACATCACTTATAGAAATCCACGAGGGGACAGCCTCTGTCAAAGAGGGCAAGTTGGTGGTGGTTAAGGAAAGATTTGATCAATTTAGGATGCTTCCTAATGAGAATGTTAATGAGATGTTTTCTAGGCTTAACCCCATAATCAACGAGCTCAAGAGGCTCGGTTCTTCTCTGTCAGATGTTGATGTGTGCAGGAAGATGATAAGGGTGCTGCCAAGACAAGAGTACCGTGATATTATCACGTACCTCTCCAACAATGGCGAAGTCGAGAAGCTTGCTCCCACCGCTCTCCTGAGCAAGCTCACGGCTCATGAGATGCTCATCATTGAGCCTGGGGCACCACCTGCACCTGAGAAGAACAAGGTCGTTGCCCTCAAGGCGAGTGGATCCAAGCAAAGTGGCACTAAGATAAGCTCAGCTGAAGATGGTGGAGAGATGACCCTGAGTCAGTTTGAGGCCGGATTTGAGCAACTGGGGCTGTTCATGAAGAATGCTGGGAAGTTCATGAACAACAATGGATTTGGGGACAAGAGGAGGTCCGGAAGAAACTCATATGCATCACTCCGATGCTACGAGTGTCAAGAAAAGGGTAACATAGCTTCAATGTGCCCTCAGAAAGAAAACATCAAGTACAAGGAGAAGGGAAAGGACAAGGGTGATGGTGAGAAGCTGAAGCACAAGAAAGACAGGAGGAAGAATTTCCAAAAGTCAGGCTTCAAGGGCTTCTCCAAGCAAGGCATGAGGCTGGCTTTTGTGGGGGAGTGGGTCACAGAAGACAGCTCTAATGACTCTCCAGTTTCTGATGATGAGGAGTAAGTGGCCAAGGATTGGCCGGCATGGCAATCACTCAGGCCGTGCCACCACCGCCAGCCTTCCCTCCAAGATGTCTCACGGCCGTCACCAAGTCTCAAGTGTGGTACTCCGATGATGATGAGTCTGCTTCTTCTACTTCCACTACACCAGAGACGACATCGACTCCGACCAACACCGCTAAGTGCTTGATGGCTAAGCCAACTACCAATGAGGTTTGTAATTCTGACTTTGATCCCGATGATGAGGAGGAAACTGCTCAGGCTTACCTTGCTCATGCACTTGAATTTCTTGAAAAGGAAAGATCAAGAAGCATGAGACTTCAGAAGCGTCTTAACAATTTGGATGCTAGGTTCAATGATCTTGTGTCTAAATATGAATCACTAGAAACTGAACATGACATCATGGTAGGCTCTAGTAATGCTATGATTAAGAAGTCAAATGTGCTTGAAGAAGAAAATAGGGCTATGACTGAGTCGGTAGAACATTTTCTTGCTACAATTCATGAGCTTAGGGCTAATAATGAGCGGCTTGTAGCTGACAATGCTTCCATGATTGTTTTGTCTGTCGCTCAATCTGTTGATGTTTCTGAATGTCATGCTTTGGTTGATGCTTTGCCTGCTACCTTCACTGTTTCTAGTGATGTTGTTGATGATGCTCCTGCTTGTGCCATAACTGCTGCACCACCTAGAATTGATAGCTCTACTTCTTGTGATGACTTGATTGACTTGACCCTGATTGCTTCTAGCTCTAGTGGTTCCTCTAGTAATGCTCATAATTGTACTCCTGACAATTGCAAATTTGCTTTAGCCGCTAGGGAACTAGCTATTGAGAATGATGAACTTAGAGCTAAACTTGAGAAATTTGATAAAGGACTTGGGAAGTGTTATGAGGGTAGCCTAGCCATGGATAAGATGCTTAAGGAACAAAGAAAACCTTCTCAAAAGGGTGGCTTGGGTTTTACCTCTGAGAAGCCAAAGGGGAGGAAGAATTCAAATTTTCCTCGAGCATCTACTAGTAGGCAAGGTTACTATCATGCTCATCTCAAGAAGAGAAGCAACTCTGGGTCTAACAACTTGCATACTAAAATAATGTTTTTAGGATGCACAATGGGCACAACACATGGCATGATTCTAGACTCAACACTTGGCACGGACCTACTAGGCACTATAATTCCACGACATGGCAACCTAGGAATCAATATGCTTGGCAATATGCTTCTAGGTGCAACAATTGGAATGGTCCTCCTCCTATGCTATACAACATTTGGCAAGCTCCTTCTCCACCTAGCTTCTGAAATGGTCCTCATAGGCAAAACTTTGCTAGGCAAGCTCCACCTAGGAACTAAGCTAGGAACATTCCCAAGCACACCAAACCCAAGCTTCCAAGAGCTCATGCTGAGTTGTATGATCACTATTTGTTTAGGGTGAATGACAAGGGTAAGGTTGTCGCTAGATATACTGGCTTGAGAGCTGAGAATGAGCATAAGGCACATGTTTGGATGTCTAAGTCATTGATTGATCGTTTTGCTCCTTTTGCTTCTAGCTTGAAGGCTAACCCTCGGGGACCTCCTGTGTGGGTCCCTGAGTCATATAAGTGATCTCTTCTCATGACAGGTGAACTACCGGAGTGGAGGGTGCCATTGGATTATCGACAGCGGTTGCACCCAACACATGACCGGCAACCCCCGGTTGTTCACCTCAATAGGGGAGGAATGCAAGATTCCCCCCAAGGTCACTTTTGGAGATGGAAGCAAGAGCGAAGTACTTGGAGTTGGAAAGGTAGCAATCTCTTCAGAGTTTTCAATTGACAATGTCCTACAAATGAAAACTTTGAGCTATAATCTTCTCTCTGTTGCCCAAATATGTGATTTGGGGTTCCATTGTAATTTCTCACTTGAGGGCTTGTTGGTTTTGGACAAAAATGACAAACTTGTGTTCAAAGGCTTTCGTTTTGAAAACTTGTTTCTTGTGAACTTTCATGAGCCTGCTGCATCCATCTCGACTTGCCTTGTCGCCAAAGTCTCTCTTGATTGTCTTTGGCATAGGCGTCTTGGGTATGTTGGCATGGCAAATTTAAAGAAACTTTTCAAAAACGAGTTGGTTCTCGGGGTGCAAGATGTGACATTCGAGAAAGACAAACTTTGCAGTGCCTGTCAGGCCGGCAAGCAAGTGGCAAGCTCACATCCTGCCAAAAATGTCATGTCTACATCTCGACCTCTTGAGCTTATACACATGGATTTTTTCGGGCCAACAACATATGTGAGTATCGGGGAAATCTTTATTGCTTGGTCATTGTTGATGACTTCTCCCGATACACTTGGGTTTTCTTTCTACTTGACAAAACTCCAACCGGAGATGTTTTCAAAAAGTTTGTAAAGAAAGCCCAAAATGCTTTTGATTGTATCCTCAAGAAGGTGAGAAGTGACAATGGAGCGGAGTTCACTAACACTTGGTTGAGTTGTTCTGTGATGAGCTAGGTATTGATCACGGTTCTCGACCACCTACACCCTCGACAAAATGGGGTGGTTGAGAGGAAGAACAGGACACTCATTGAAATGGCAAGGACAATGTTAGATGAATACAAGATTTCACATCATTCGAAGTGAAGCAATCAACACGACTGTCCTTTGCATCAACAGTTGTACCTTCTAAGCTCTGAAGAAGGCGTCCTATGAGCTGCTAGTGGGAAGACGACCCAATGTCTCCTACTTCAGGGTTTTTGGCTGCAAGGTCTATATTAAGAAGAAGCGGGAATACTTGGACAAGTTCCAGAGCAGAGTGGACACGGGAGTCTTCTTAGGGTACTCAGCTAGAGGGTCTTCCTTCAGGGTGTACAATGAGGGCAGTGGTCAGATTGAGGAGACCTGCGATGTGAAGTTTGATGAGTCAAATGGGAGCCAAGGGGAGCATGAGAACCTGGATGATGTGGATGGTGAGCAGTTGGTTAGAGCGGTGGAGGAGATGCCAGCTGGTGATGTGAGGCCAGTAGAGGCTCAGAGGGAGACCGAGACTGTTCCACCACCTCTCACCCCTGAACTAATGCCAGAGTCAGGGGGAGCCTCACCTCAGGCGGACAACTCAAGTCTTGATCAGGCTCCAGAGGTAGAGACAGCTTGTGAGCCAGATGCAGAAGCAGAATCAGATGAGTCACCACCTCAGTTGATAAGGTCCCATCACACCATTGCTCGTGATCATCCAGTTGATCAAGTGATCGGTGACCCGACTCGAGGAGTACAGACCAGATCTAGGACGGCAAGCTTCTGTGAGCACACGACGTTTATGTCTGAGCTTGAGCCAAAGAAAGTGAAGGAGGCGCTGAGTGACCCAGACTGGATCAATGCGATGCATGAGGAGCTGAACAATTTTGAGAGGAACAAAGTCTGGACCTTGGTGAAAAGGCCAGCGGCGCAGCGTGATTGGCACCAAGTGGGTATTCAAGAACAAGCAAGATGAGTTTGGCTTGGTGGTACGCAACAAGGCTAGGCTGGTCGCTCAGGGCTTCACACAGATCGAGGGAGTTGACTGCGGTGACACCTATGCTTCCGTGGCCCGTCTGGATGCTATCAGACTGCTTGTGGCATTTGCAATGTGTCACAACATCGTCCTCAAGCAGATGGATGTGAAAAGTGCTTTCCTCAATGGGTACATTGGAGAGCTAGTATATGTGGAGCAGCCTCCGGGGTTTGAAGATCCTCAGCACCCAGATCATGTGTATAAACTGTCGAAGGCTTTGTATGGTCTCAAGCAAGCTCCCAGGGCATGGTATGAAAGGCTAAGGGATTTCCTCATCTCCAAGGGATTCACAGTTGGAAGAGTTGACTCGACCCTATTCACCAAGGTGGTGAATGGAGATATGTTCCTCTACCAGGTCTATGTGGATGACATCATCTTTGGCAGCTCCAATGAGTCTTTAGTCGCAGATTTCAGTGAGATGATAAGCAAGGAGTTCGAAATGTCAATGATGGGTGAACTGAACTTCTTCTTGGGTTTTCAAATCAAGCAACTCAAGACCGGGACCTTCATGTGCCAAGAGAAGTATATCCACGACCTCCTCAAGCGCTTCAACATGAGTGACTGCAAACCAATCCGGACACCAATGGGGACAAATTGCCACCTCGACCTCAACGAAGAAGGTAAACATGTCGATCAGAAACTTTATCGTTCCATGATTGGTGCTTTGCTCTATTTGACTGCATCTAGGCCGAACATCATGTTTAGTGTGTGCATGTGCGCTAGATTTTAAGTCTCCCCTAGAGAAATGCATATGATTGTAGAAACGAATCCTTCGATACCAAACACACACCTAGCATAGGCCTTTGGTTCCGAAAGGTCTGCGCGGTTTGAGCTCCTAGGCTATTCGACTCAGATTATGCCGGTGCAAGATTGATCGCAAGAGCACTTTCGGGCATGTCATTTCTTGGGTAGGTGTCTTGTGTCATGGGCGTCAAAAGCAGAACTCCGTGGCGCTATCTCTGCCGAGGTGAATATATAGCGGCATGGAGTTCTCAGGCACAACTTCTTTACTTGACACAATCACTTTGTTTGACTTTGGGCTTAAACTTGACCATGTGCCTCTCCTATGCGACAAGAGAGCGCGGTGAAGATAGCGTGCAACCCGGTCCAACACTCACGGACCAAGCACATTGATGTCCGCCATCATTTCCTTTGGGACCATGTGGCAAAGGGCGACATTGTGCTTGAACACGTGCGGACGGAGGACCAGCTTGCCGACATCTTTACCAAGCCACTCGATGAGGCACGATTCTGCAAATTGAGAAATGAATTGAACATTTTAGACAAGTCAAACATTGCCTGAGTTGATCGTGTGGCTATGTCATTAATTGTAAATCTTTTGAAGCCAGTTTGAGCATTTAGGTGCTTTGCTTGTTATACTGGATGTTATTCATTTGACTATATGTTCATCACATGAAATTGATAGCTATAGCATGTGTTTACCCTGTCACTAGCTCAACTTGTGCTTAACTGAATATATCATGCAATTGGAAGCCATGAGCATGTATTAGGAGGGCTATACCTTCTAGTCTTATTTGATTGCTCTAAACTTTTTGGTGGATCATATGCTTCTAAGTCTAGATTGTGTTCTTCTATTTTGCACATGTCTTTACTTCGCTAACTTGAGCAATTTTGAGAAAATGTTGAGGCAAAATTACAAAATGTGCTAAAATGTGAATAAGGCCACAATTGGTCATACATGTCTCACCAATGCCTCCTCGATGAAATAGTTTGCCATGGCACTAGGCATGAACTTAGAAGGAGGTTTGGATGACCGAGACGCTCATCTTCAGTGTCATGCTGGGTGGCGTCGCCTATGGTTTGAGACATGGCAAAATTTGAGAAAATGCAAAGTGCAAAAATGTAAAATCTTTTCAAAAAATGAGCTCAACCAAAAATGTTTTTAGTCTCAAATAGGCACGGTGATAGCATGTGTAGCTTGGATTGCACCTTCTAGTGCTATGGAGCATCATGTGTCCCCTTTGAGTTTTAGAGCAACTCTTGATACTTCTAGCTATAGTTCACCTTATACTTGCTCTAGGTCATAATAACTTGAATTACACATATATCAATTTTGCTCTAATTGATCTTGTGACATTGTGACCTTGAGATGGCTAGATTTTGAGTGTGGTGGACTTATGGGCGTGTTTGCACTAGTATAACCTCAAAAGCTCTTAATTTGCTATTAATCTCATGTTTTGCTACTTTGTGGTCATTGATGCCAAAGGGGGATAAATAATGGCAAATCCATGCTTTGGAAACACTTTGGGCATTGTTATGTTTTGGGATGCAAAGGGGGAGAATTGACTTTGAGTTACAAGTGATATCTTAGGAGATGCTTTGCTCCATGTTGTGGTGTGATAGTATTCTCAAGTAGTATGCATTGATTTAGGGGGAGCTTATGTTTATTCTTGCATTGGCATGGAGCAATGTTTCTGAGCTAACCCATTGCACCAGAGATTGTATTTGTGTTTTGTCATGTTGGATTTGCAGGTGTTGTCATCAATTACCAAAAAGGGGGAGATTGTAAGATCAAGCCTCCTATGGGCTTAATGTTTTGGTAATTGATGCCAACTGGGCCTCGACGGATCGCATCAAGCCTAAGGATGTTATTTGCTAGTTCTTCTATTTTTCTTGTGTGCGTGCCTGCTTCTGGCCCATCCGGCCCATTGATGTCTGTAAGCTCATCTTTCTGGTTGTAGGTCCCACTGAGCACAAGTTCCAGTTCATCTGAGTAAGTTCGAGCGGGTTCTAGAGATGCCAGGTGTCCAGGGTTCGAGAGAGTTCCTGAGTGGGATGTTTGTCCAAGGTTCGGGTTTCTTAGCGCCTAAGTCTTCGAAAGTGATAGGAAGTCTCCGAAAGCCACTTTCCAGCTGTACAAGGTTTCCTAGCGCCTAAGTCACCTGGGTTCCCGCCTAAGCTATTCCAAGTGTTCCCGCCGAGTCCACAAAGCGACAAAGTCCAAAAATCGAAACCCTAGACGAAGCCGAGAGAGAGAGAGGTGTCCGAGGGTGCCGGAGAGTGGTTTCTATAGAATTTAGGGTCTATCCTTTTAGAAATAGGTGGTGAAACTTAATTAGTTGGATAGCCCTTTCTCTTAGCTTTCCGGAATGCCCAAGATCATAAAAAACGGAGTTCGGGAGTAAAAGTTATGAATTTTTTAGTGTTTGTCCAGGGTGCGTACTAGAGCTTGTCGGACGGAGTCCGATAAGCCGTCGGACGGCGTCCGATAAGCCGTCGGACGGCGTCCGACAGAGCATAATTTTGGCCTAAAAATCTTGTCGGACTCCGTCCGATAAGCCGTCGGACGGCGTCCGACAGAGCACAATTTTGGCCTAAAAACCTGGTCGGACGGAGTCCGTTAAGCCGTCGGACGGCGTCCGACAGAGTACGAATTTGGGACAAAATCTAATCGGACGGCGTCCGATGAGCTCCGGACGGGGTCCGATGGATTGATCTGGATCTCGAGAAAATGAATCTGAGCCGTCCATTGTTAGGGTTTCACCTTGTGCCTATAAATAGGGGCTTGGAGCACGGGAGAAACTTGAGAGAGCCTAATCTAGCAGCCACCCATTGCCCTAGCCACCAAGAGAGCTCCTTCCATGGTTCCCATCTCCACCTAGGGTTCCATGTGCTTGAGAGATTGAGAGGGAGAAGAAGAGAGGAAGAGAAAGAAGAAGGTGCTCTCTACCTCCTCTCATCCATCCCCAAGATTTGCCCCTTCTCCCATGGTGTTCTTGCCCTAGTTTCCATGGTGGGAGAGAAGGGGTAGTGGTGAGAGATGATCTCCGATCTTGTGCTCTTGGGACTTCGCCGCCGGAGAGATCGTCGTCACGCCACGAGCTTCGTCAACCGAACAACTACATCAACCGTGCCGCAAACCCACCATCCGTTGGTGGTCACCGTCTTGTGTAGGGGTGCATCCTCTCCATCCGTTGGAGCCACAAGTCCGCCGTGTGTCGGCGGCCACCTCCGTGTGTCGGTGGTGCCAAGGTGTCCGTGTGTCGGAGCCAAATCCTCCATGTGTTGGGGGTGCCTCATGTGTTGAGGTGAAATCCACCGTGTGTCGGGTGGTCGGTGCCGTGTGTCGGTGCGGTGGGGTGTGAGCTCTCGCCAGAGAGAACTCGCCTGTGTGAAGGTTTGGAACTCGCCTACCATGTGTTGGTGAAGAGCTACCACGAGTGGATTGAGGGCTAGGGGCGAGAGAGTCGACTTTCTGCGTGAGAAGTTTCCTCAGCGGAGGCGAGGTGTTCATGTGTTGAGCATCGAACTTGATAAACAACTCGGTTTCGTCTCCTCGTCTCACTCATTTACTTCCGCATATTGATTTGATCGTTTGCGTGTGAGTGCCATCGAGCCTCCTAGTAGTCGCTTATGCCTCATTGTGATCGCTTCCGCAACTAGACTCTGAATCCATCGATTGCTTGTGTTCCTAATTTGACTAACTTAGCAAGCAAATCGTGAGAAGTAAAATTTGAAAAGAGCCGATTCACCCCCCTCTCGGCCGAGGATCCTTACACACGTCCGTACGGATGCTCATGAATTGCTTGTAGTGTGGCCTTAGCGTCGGCTCCGCCCTCCCATGTCGTCCGACCTCGTCAGTTTTGAAATTTACAATTGTTGTGTGTTAAATTGTTGGTGTGTGCACCTTCTTGATGGGTGCGCCATTCGTAACTTTATTGCATTGTCGATGAAGGGCCAAGATTGCTTCATGCAGAGATCGCCCCTCCATATTCTTGGTGATTGTCGTCAAGCTGCACCTTGTGTGATCTAACCTTTAACTCGTTTAAAAGGTATTGAAACCTCTCGACTTGCTCCAAGCTTGGGGATACGAATGAAAGTCATGTCATTCTTTTGGAGGATCCCGCCATTGGTATGAATTTAGGCTTGTGTGTGCTTGAGAACGAGCTCCTCAAATTCTTGACGCAAAGAGGCATAGTGCCCTTGATACCTCTCGTATTTGTCCTTGTTTTTCATGGACGCCGGTTGACTCCTAGCCAGCACCGATGTGGTTGGGAGAAGGGGTGGTACCACCAATCTTGTGGAAGTGTCTACCAAACTTCAATATTAGGAATGTGTTGGTGATTACTCATAAACTTGGCATCTCGCTCGTGGATTCCATCGAGTTGGTTGTATGTCGTTCCTCTAGCGCGCATGAATTGCTGAAGAAACGAGGTGTGTCCTCATGCTTGATGGGCGATGGCTAGTGTTGAACTTGATGATTAGGAAGCCGTCAATATTCCGTGCCCCTAGCTTGAGTTGTAGTGGAGGTTGCTCCACGCTCCTTGAAGATTCACTCGAACCAAGACGCTTGTGCTTATAAACGTCGTAGCTTCCTCGTCATTGTGCATCGGTGCCTCGCATGGGAGTACTACAAAACATTTGTTAGCGTGAATTGAATCGCACATAACTGTCTCACCTATGTGGAAGCTTGGAGATGATGAGGCTCCGTCGATGGTACGTCTCCATGAGGCAGGTTGTTGTTGCGGATGGCTTGACCCTTGATACATCACATATTTGTCCTTGTTTTTCATGGACGCCGGTTGACCCCTAGCCAGCACCGATGTGGCTGGAAGGGGTGGTAGCACCAATCTTGTGGAAGTGTTTACCAAATATCAATATTAGGAATGTGTTGGTGATGACTCATAAACTTGGCATCTCGCTCGTGGATTCCATCGAGTTGGTTGTATGTCATTCCTCTAGCGCGCATGAATTGTTGAAGAAACGAGGTGTCCTCATGCTTGATGGGCGATGGCTGGTGTTGAACTTGATGATTAGAAAGCCGTCAATATTTCGTGCCCCTAGCTTGAGTTGTAGTGGAGGTTGCTCCACGCTCCTTGAATATTCTCTCGAACCAGGGCGCTTGTGCTTATAAACGTTGTAGCTTCCTCGTCATTGTGCGTCGGTGCCTCGCATGGGAGTACTACAAAAGATTTGTTAGCGTGAATTGAATCGCACATACTTGTCTCACCTATGTGGAAGCTTGGAGATGATGAGGTTCTGTCAATGGTACATCTCCATGAGGCAGGTACACACAGGGTGGCATACTCAGCGAGAACCCAACGTTAAGAGTGGCAAATCGTCAATTTTCTCGGTTGTTGTTGCAGATGGCTTGACCCGCATTCCTTGATAATGGCATGATTGTCTTGCTTGTGTTGGAGAAGTCCATGGTGTGGATGGTACGATCCTCCTCGTGCGTAGAGCTTGAAGCAGCTTGAGGCTTTGCTTGTTGATGGAGTGGTTGGACCTTGTTAATCTGGTCCTCCTTGTGTGTAAATCTTGAAGCAGTTTGAGGCTTCGTTTGTTGATGGAGTGATTGGACCTTGTTGACCCTCCTCCTAGCTTAAGAGTGCCATTTGGCTTTGGCCCTCGTGGAGTGCTTCACGAATGTATGTGCCTCATCCATGAGAGATCACCGCTCCCCAGCTTTAGTGGAAAGTTGCTTGAAAGTCTTAATAAAGTTATATGCCTCCTCAGGCTTCAAGAGGATCATATTTGAACCTTCCTTGATCACACCAAATGGTGGGAAGGACCATAATTGAACCTCGAATGCCATCATGGCGAGTGAATATCCTTCCCTTCTACAGGGGCATCCTTTGATCAGGACAAGACCACTTCATAAGCAGGGTGACGACAAGGAGAAGAAGAAGGAAAAGACGAAGACAACGTCAAGTGAGACAACATTGAGCCTTTACAGCAGAGATGGGAGGAGGCCCCACCAGGTGCGCTAAATTTGTTGACCACAAATTTCCTCGATGCGAGAACGGAAAAATGATTTACGAGCATGACAGTATAAAAATACACAAAAAGAAAAGATGATCAGGATATCTTATATTTTATTAATTCATAATAAAATATAGATTTCCGAAGGATTTGCGCTCGTAGACAACAAGCTTTACACCTGGATCAAGTGATTGTCCAACAGAAAGTGCGGAGACAAGTGATTGTATGGTTCAGGCTCCTAGGACGTCGGAAGGACACCTAGTTAATTACATCCGCGAGTCAACGCCTGCATTGGCATCTTCTTCTTGTCTTCGCCTTGTGTTTCACCATGCATGTTGGTGTAGGATGTGTGTTGGCGTAGTGGCGTAGGCAGGTCACGTCCGTATGGATGCTCGTGAACTGCTTGTAGCGTAGCCATAGCGTCGGCTCCGCGCACCTGTGTCGTCTGACCTCGTTGGTCTTGAACTTCACGATTGTAGTATGTTGAATTGTTGGATTGCATGATAGGCACTTGGCTTAGACTTCAATATGATGACATTGCCGCGTCATCGGAAGCTTCCTTTGTGTCTCGTCGTAGATGCAGACGTGGAAGCGTGATCATCAGTTGATGTGGATGTAGTTGGCATGGAAAGTTGGTTCACTAGTGAGGGGGGAAATACTCGTCCATAGGAAGAAGCATCCATGTTCGAGCGACGAGATGATCTAGTCGCAGCGGAGAAGACCATCTGCATTCAGAAAAGCATCCATGTATTAGAAGAGGGAGAATATGCTTGCTTGAAGGAGCATTCGTCTGCGGGTCCATAGAAAGAAATGCCCACGTCTTTCGTGAAGAAGAGCATCTATGTGCCGGTTCACGGGGGTAAAGGTCGGTGTCGAGAGAGATGAGATGCCCCTATATGAGAGTCATCTATATTGGTGTGGGAGAATGGTCCTGAGCATCATCAGCTTCAGACTTCTTATAGTTAGCGATGCCGGAAAACCATTGGATGGATCTTGTGCTGATAAAATTGCATGATACTCATGTGTGACATGCCATGACCATATTTCGATTTCCTCGTGAATGTATGCTAGATATGTTGTTTTCTTGTTAAAAGTTTCATCCTCGTAGTACAGCAGTTTCATGGCAGTAACATTTCGTCTCATCTGCAACATCGTGTTCACAGTGGGCTTTGCTCAGGCGGCGGACTCCTCCGACACATCCGCAGCAGGCAGCAGCGATCTCCACCAGGTAGCCGGCGTGGCGTGGTTTCTTGTCACCCCTCAAATTTAGCTTACCTTGAACGGGCCGCCTTTTTTTCTGAAGCCAAGTAACTGAGTCCAATATGTTCTCCCAAGCTAATTAGTAAAATGAATATATCTCATACAGTCCATAAACTAATGTGGGATACGATTTTCCAGCTGATTGTTTTGTGCATAATTCAGATATATAAAGACATATGAAAGTGTGCAAAAAGAACAAACTTGGTCTGGTCTTGGCTAGGATCATAGTCTTTGAACACACAGGAGACCTCAATGCAGGGACAGATGAAAAGGCTAGTTTAAGTGTGAGAACTCACAGGAGATTGGGTTGGGTACCATCGGATCAAACAGGAACCAGAGCATCACAATTGAAAATTCACACGGCATGTCAACATTGAAAGCAAATTAAGGCACACCTGCTCAATTGAAAATTTAGACCTTACAAAATTATATCATCATATTTTTGGAGCAAAAGGCAGGAGCTATGCTATTTCATTAAAGGTGTTATATCAATATATAATCAATTCTAATGTGAAGGCACTCCTTTTTCTTTGTTTCTTTGGTTACTTTGTTGTCTAGCTTAATAAAGAGGAAATGCTTGGAAAAAATAAAAGGAGATGATATGCTATGTGCTCTAAAATAAGTATGAAGCATATCTGCTCTAAAATAACTATGATTTATACCTTGCTCTTTATTACTGTCATATTATGTGAATATATTGGTCTCTACATAATAATTTTTGTGGTACTTCAACACATCCTTTCTTGAATTTTAAGAGGACAATAGGTAATGCTATCGTAAGAAAGATTTCTTCTGAAACATAAAAATGCATTCTCTAGGAGTTCCGAGGATCGTCTGAAGAGAAGCATTACCATCTAAGTCACAATGATCCACCTTGAGGATTGAAGGTGTGATCCAGGGTCTTTTCTCCAACTAATTTTGAAGTGACTGCATATTTTTTGTGCATTAATACTTGCCTACGTGTTTCGGTGATATGGTTTTTAGCTGATTATTTTGAACAGGTCACAATATTTCATCATATATGTGAAGCTCTTATGCCTTCTCTATTTTGATTTCAAGACAGATGCATCCTCTATCTGAACTCAGTGTGCGTGTGTGCTTTCTAAAACTACATGTCCAATTTAGTGCATTCAATTTACTAAAATATTTTGCTAACCCTCATTTTGGATGCGTGCCCAGCTGGTGCTGT
Source organism: Raddia guianensis (assembly GCA_036346415.1). NCBI lineage: Eukaryota > Viridiplantae > Streptophyta > Magnoliopsida > Poales > Poaceae > Raddia > Raddia guianensis. The sequence continues at coordinate 22,562,197 of CM070537.1, read as the reverse complement.
CACTCTAATATGTTTGTTGACTTCCCCTTTGCACCCATTAACATCCTATCTGTTCCTATCAAGATCTGTTGCAGGAAAATGGAATTTGTGGGTGAATTGTGTAGCATAACTCATTTGCATGGCTGCTTCGATGCCAAGATTAAGGATTTTGTAGTATTCATTTTTCTTATAAGTGTTGTAAATCTGTTTTCGATTCGCAAATTATTTTGGTTCAAAAAAATAAGTTTTCTCTTTTAATATCACATCTTGATGCATTCGGCTTTCTTTCATTGCCCTTAGCATGTGGTCAATGACACTAATTTCTCTTTACTTTGTTAAGGGTCCATCATAATTCCCATTGATGTCTTTTAGTGAATATTTAAATTACATGTTTCTTAAGTTTGCTTGATATCTAATACTAAGTGTCATATAATGTTTTTATATTTGTTCAAACTATCCCGGTTTCATGTAGTCAACTGCTCAAAAATTTTGCTCAAAAAGACGAACTACGGTTTTTTCTCCAAGATCTCATGTCATTTGAAGCATATGCTTTTCTGATCAAATTTCTATGGGGTGTATTATCATTTCTGATACATATTTTTTTTCCAAAGCGTTCTTTAATCAGAATCCATCATTGGATATATCAAACAACTAGGGACTGTAGAATATTTCTTGTCTAATTTTCTTATCCCTTTTCTATGGATGCAATTATACATATATCGTGGAAACGTGTGTTGCACGTGCCAATTTACTAGTAGAATAAAAAAAAAAAATCAGCATGCCATCAACCAAGAGATTCTAAGCTGCAGCTGCAACCTCCTTCCTGAGCTTTGCGACCTCCTTTCTGGACGATTAGCTTCATGCCCCACGAGCTATTCTCCCACTTGCCATTTACATCTCCACAAGGATATATAAAGATTTCAAATAAGTATCAACAGCATAGTTTCATCATCAGCTTGCCCCATTGCCTCAATCAAAGTCGTCTTCGTAGGGACACACTTGATGTCAACCTTGATGTCGGCCAGGGAGAGACGTTTGAAGTTGATCTGGGACCTGACCATATCAGGAGCAGCCGCAAGTGCCTAATTCACAAAATACATCATCAGGGATAGAAGAATTGCACTATAATGGTCATTAAGACAAAAATATGCAGAGTACAAGATAATTTACGGCTTGAGCATCTGCTAGTGTGTGGCAAGGCACAAGAAATACTCGATGTTGTGGTCGACGGAGGCTGGTGACGAGGGAGACCGTGCATCGAGGGACACCGGCGTCGGCGAGGCAGCCCAGATGAAGGCATCTGCGAGCTTGCCGGTGGCGTGAGGCCTTGGCCGCCGTGGATTGGGACCGCACGCTGCGTGGGGAGGCCGGCCGTCACTGGGAGGTGGGATCAGCGGCGGGGCGGCGCTAGCCGCCGTGGATTGGGGCTGCGCGAGGCGGCGGGATTGGATCTGGGGTGTCACCCAGTGACAGGGACGACGGCGGGCGTTGTCGGGAGTAGGGATGGCAATCGGGTCGGGTACCTCCGGGTCCAACCGTCGTGGATCCGGACCCGAGACCCGAACAATGGACCCGGACCTGGACCCGAAGTTGCTCTCAGGTCTAAACCTATGCCTAGACCCGGACTCGGCGGGTACCCAGACCCGAACGGGTACCCGTCGGGTCCAACCTAAGAGAGCGGGGAAAATTTTTACTGTTTGCCCATTAAATATCGCGCAAACGAAAAAATGCCCAAGGTCTTGGCGCAAATGAAAAAATGCCCCTAGGCACCCTCACCCACGGCACCAACAGAGGGCATGGCGCTCCGGCGGACAGCGCCAAAGCGTCGGCGCCCTCGCCCATAGCGCCAAAGTGGTGGCTCTCGCCATGGCGCTTAAGGCGCCGGGCTCTCGCCAGAGCGCCTCTGATAGAGTGGGCCGGGGTGGCGGTGATGGTGCGGCGCCTTCGCCAGTAGCCGTAGTGGCTGGCGCTCTCCTAAGCGCCTCTGGTGGTGGGCCGGGTGGTGGCGGTGGTGGCGCCTCGGTCCGAGGCTTGAGGTGGGGCTCTCGGCGAGCGCCATGAGGGGGACCGCCATATATAAGCCCTCACGGCCATTGCTCTCAGCATCCTCTCCATCACTCTCAGCCATTATCACCCGCAGCCACTCCTCACCCAAACAGTAGAGAGCTAATTCGCGTAGGCGATTTCTACCAAACAGTGAAGAGCGCATTCCACTGTATCTACAGGTTAGTGAGAAAATTATTGTATAGTGATATTTCTTATTTCATATTAAAACCATGGTAGGATAGTCATTTTGTTATTATATTACTAATAGTATAATATTCAATTTAGTACTAGACGACTATTTAACGTCATAGATTTTAGAGGTAATTAAGTATTGCGTGTAGAACGTTTTACATAATTTAGCAGTATAATAAGTTACAGGTTATTTAAACATAATACATAGTAATAATGAAGTACTTCATTTTATAGTTAATTTAGCATGATAATAACCAGCAGTATATGTTAACACAATAGTTATTAATAATGAAGTACCTAATTTTTTTCGTTAATTTCAGAAAATGGATACGTTACCGTTTATCATACATTATGGTCCTGGCAATATCACAGAAGGTCCAAATGGGGTAGACCTTAGTCAATTCACTTACATGCAGACAATTTATCCAGATGTTAACAACATAACACTTAATGGACTACAAATATAGATATGTCAATTATTTGGATGGTCACTGGAGAACCATATAGTTTGGATACAAGCTTTATGGTCCAAGTCTATAGAAACCCCATGTTATAAGCTAACTGCCTTGAACACGGAGAATGGACTGTTGAGATTTATACAAGGGTGTCGGAGGAGAAATTGTTGGGCTGTTGTGTTGGTGCAAGCTACCCTGAGGCCGACTATCCCTATAACACAAAATGTTGGCGAATTTGGACAAAGCGATGGGGACGGCAATCTGAGGAGGCTATCTTGACACGTTGTAGAACGAAATGAGGTATCAGAAAGAGAATAATATGTTTCTCAAAGAGTAGGTGGGGAAGAACATGCTGTGGATGAACAAGATGGAGATGAACAATACGTAGCTGATATGGGAGAGATTAATGAAGCAATTGTGGATGATATGAATAATGATGATGCACAGGCGATGGAGGAGGAACAGCACCAAACGGATGATAGTTCAAGTGATGAGGAAGAAAGAGCTATTCCGGAAGAATGGGATAGAGACAATTCAAATGAGCTTCTTATAAATGATGGTCATGGATCGTCAACTGTCGTTGGGGCGAGTGAGGTGCATGAAGGACAAATATATAGTTCAAAGGCGGGTGTGCAAAATGCTGTAAAGATGTGGTCCATACATATGCAACGGGAGTTCAAGGTGGACAAATCTGACAAGAGTAGGTACACGGTTCGATGCATGCATGATGATTGTGACTTTAGGGTGCACGTGAGTAAGTCTAAATTTGCTTTGAAGTGGCAGATTTCAAGCGTACACCCACACACATGTACCTTAAGTGGCATGTTGCAGGAACACCGCAACATGAGTTCAATCTGGATTGCTGCTATGTTGAAGCAAGAAATCATTCAGAAGCAGGATATAGCAGTACAGTTTATTATGAATGCATGTGAAACAAGATATAAATATAAGATAGATTATGGAAAAGCATGGAGGGCTAAACAGAAGGCATTAGTATGTCATTATGGTAGCTACGAGGCGTCATACGACAACCTACCTCGTATGCTGCAGGTCTTGAAGACAAGAAATCATAGCATGTATTTCAATATTCAAGACCATCTAGATGATGACCATTCTGGGTTTAAAGTCCTGAAGCGTGTTTTCTTCGCATTTGGATGTTGTGTTGAGGCATTCAAGCATTGTCGACCGGTGTTATGTTGTGATGGTACATTTTTGACCGAAAAGTATAGAGGTACAATTATGACAGCTATTGCCATGGATTCGAATGATCAGTTATTACCTGTTGCATTCGCTTTCGTCGAAAGCGAGAACTATGATAGCTGGTTATGGTTCTTAACTGAGCTGAAGTGCTGTGTGGTTGAGGAGAGGCAAGACATATGCTTGATACATGACCGTCACCTAGGCCTTTGCAGTGCAATAAAGACTTTGTAGGAAGATGAGGGTTATCCTTTTTATTGGCCGGACATGACAAATAGGTGGTGCATGCGTCACCTTGCCGTAAATTTTCACAGACAGTTTAAAAGTAAAAAAACCATGATTCTATTCAAAGCCTTATGTAAACAGAATCAACAACGGAAATTTGATCAATTATGGGCCCTTCTCGATGAGCTGACCGGAAGCTCCATCCGGGAAATGACTCGACAAGCACCACCAGGCAGCGCTGATATTGTGGAGCCCTTGTCTTCGCTCCTAGGAGTGGAAGCACCAGGTTTGGTTCGTCGCCGTGGAAGGAACATAAGGTGTTTTTCACACTGGATTGAGAATGAGCCAAGAGAGAAGTGGGCCTTACTGTATGACAGAAATGGTGCTCGATTTGGGGTTATGACAACTAACCTAGCCGAGGTGTACAACTGGGTCATTAAACAGTTGCGTTCATTGTCGTTAGTTGCAATTGTGGAAGGAATAATGCATAATATAAGAGGGTACTTCCATGAGAGGCATCAAAAGGCTGCATTGTACGCACAAAGACCTGGGGTTATTTACAGCTCTATGATGACAAAATATTTAGAAGAGAAGTGTGAGCGAGCAGGACTACATACGGCAATCCCTACAGGCGTGAAAGGGGAAAGTTCGAGGTTTGGGTAAGATCGAAGGACGGGTATGGTGGAACGAACATGCACGCTGCCCATGAGGTTGATACCAGTGCAACTCAACTGGGAGATGTGTGCACATGCAAGAAACCTTTGTTGTTGCGCAGGCCTTGCTCATATTTGATTGCCGTATGCGCTGCTATGCGACAGGACTTAAGTACATCGTGTCTCATTATTTAAATCAAGCGAGAGTTGTTGATACATGGACTGGAAATATAAATGGTTTTAGAATGTTCGGATCATTTATTGAGGAAAGGGGCACGGACAGAATATGGATTCCGGATAGCAGCCTATTTACACCGGGAAAGAGGGGTCGACGACATACTCGGCGCATCCGTAATGAGATGGACGCGTCTCAGAGCGGAGGAAAATTACGGCGATGTGGGATGTGTAATGGAGTCGGGCATAGGAGAGACAAATGCTCACAGCGCAATGCATAATTTATTAGTTAACTCCGTAAGCTGAATTGTAAGTTAGCGTTAACTCCGCAATGCATAATATTTGTCTGCTTTATGTTTACTAATTGTTGATGTTTTTATTTTTTAGATAGATTTGTTCAAACTTTTATTAACTAACCTATATGTCAATGCATGTTGTATTTACAGGTATGGCTGGTGGGACCCCTGAGCTGCTAGATGATAGGATAGATCATCAAGACCGGCGCATAAGCGTGTTCAAGAGGGCACCTGCGATGGCGTGTTGAGAACAAGGCACTCACGCAATGTTTGGGCGCTTGACATGAGGTGGTTCGGGAGGTACGTGATGTTAAATGGTTTAGGGATAAAGAATTTAATTTATTGTGACATGACTAATAATCACCGTTAATAACTTGCAGGCTTGCGGCGGCTCGACTTCTGCCTTTCTGTCGGATGATGCAGAGATCCAACGCTGCCTTTCTCACGCTGTGCCTGAAACTCTTCTCTCGCACGCTTGTTTCTTTCTTCCCTGAGGGCGTCTTGCCACCGTTCCTCGGCCCTGGCCCTGCGCTCGGCCGCCTCCCGCTGCATCTGCCGCTCCATTTCGGGAGTCTGCTCCGCGTCCAAAAATTACCCAAACTCGCATAATGGAGGCTAAAAAAAATTGAGGTTAACATGTGCGTGTATATGTTCGTTACGGAAGAAATAAGTAAGAACTGACTTACAGGGTACTTTGCCCTCCTCTCCATCTCGGCAGTTCGGTCGTACGCATAGTTTGCGCACTTCCAATACCTTCTCACATAAGTATAGCCCATGGCTTGTGACAACCTCAAAACGCAAAGACTGCCGCATAGACACATGGGCGGCTGAACACCTTGTGGGATGGATTCGTGGAGAGACTCCCTTGGTGGCGATGGGAACTCCATATGACTGTCTTGATCCTAAGATAAATGGTGTGTGGGCAATGAAATGTGTGGGCAACGAGAATGGTGTGAAGCGAAGTGAGCGCAAGTCCTCCTTTTATAGCTGAAGTGTTAATTAAATTATCATAAACATATCATTAATTACTCACTAATTAATCCTTTACTAATTAAATAGGGTTGAAATGCTACTGGCAAACATGATAAGACGTGTGCATGGCAGGCATGAGTTGACGTGTACAGGGAAAGTTTTAATTTTTCCGTGCAGCCACATGCACGCAGTCAGGCACGCATTCCGACGCGGGGGAATCCGAGGCATGCAGGCGCCGGGACGAAGCCCATTCGCGGGAGGAGCCGCCGCGTGGCGTGGGAAACACGATGTGACAGCACCACGAAGTAAAAGCAACTGCATTTTCCTATAAATCACGCACCCGATGCCCACGAATCTCGCGCCGCATAAGTCACCCACAAGAGATATCTCGTTTTCAAAACACTCATCCTTTGCACTGCCACTGTATCTTCAGGAGTTTGTGAGGTAGGCTCTTCTTTTAATCCGTTTAATTATGACTATATTTTCAAAATTTATTATGTTCACACTGCTTACATATGTGTTGTTCGTGTTTTATCTTCCTCTTTATGTGTAGTATATGGATAGCATGCATACTACTACTCGTCCATTCGTACCACCTAGATGGTGGCTTTCATACGGTCCAGGAGTTGAAGCACAGACACCCTCCGAAGATTTGCCGGTCATATCGAGAGCTCACTACAACTCAAATCCGACGATGCTTAGAGATCCCGAGTTCTATAGAGGATGGCCGAAGTGCCTCCACGGGGTCGACACGGTCGTGCAGATTTTTGATCGTGTTGCAGATGGTTTTACGTGCGTGACAAGAAGGAAGAGTACACGAGTGCTTCTACTGCACTCAAGTACGGGTAGGAATGACAACGGAGAATTTTCCGTCGGAAAATGGCTCCCCATCCCCGTCCCCGCGTGGGGAAAAATTCCCTGTCCCCATCCCCGCCAACTCTCACAGGGGACATTTTTTCTCCATCCCTGTCCCCGCAGGAAATAAATCCCCGACGGGGATCCCCGTCCCCGCTTAAATTGTATCTAATATATATGTATTTGCTATTAGTACAAAACATTATCATATATGTATTCTCATAGTTAATAAATCATAATACATGCATCAAAATGATCACATATATACATTGGATGATCACTTGACAAGATCATTATTCATTTTTGTTATTAACTATTACATGAAAGCATCATCACATTAAAGATTAACGGGCCCCGCGGGGAATGGGGACGGGGGATGCTTCCCCATTCCCGTCCCTGTTTACCCGACGGGGAAAAAAATTTCCCCGTTTGCATCCCCGCGGGGAAGAAAGCTCCCCATCCCCGTCCCCTAATAGGGGAATTCCCCGCGGGGAATTGGGGCCCCATTGCCATCTCTAAGTACGGGACTTCCAGCCTAAGAATTTTCTCTCCCTCTTTCTTAGGTAGGAAGGGGTCTTTTTCTTTCTACAAAGATCTTCCTATCATAGGGGTACTCAAGCCAAAGCCAAACCTTCACACACACACACACACACACACACACACACACACACACACACACACACACATATATATATATATATATATATATATATATATATATATATATATATATATATAGAGAGAGAGAGAGAGAGAGAGAGAGAGAGAGAGATGAGAGGCACCCGGGCTCTCGATGCTCTAGCTCAACGTTTTGAAATTGAGATGCCTAACAACTGATCCGAGCAGTTGATCTTGTTAAATCTTATTGAAATGTAGCCGATGACCAAGTTTCGTATTTTTTTGAATTTATTTACTATTTGTTTCTTATTTTCAAAAATCAGCCTTCCAATTAGTCGTGGTGCGTTCAAAAAAGCTGATTTTTGTAAATAGAAAACAAATAGTAAATAAATTCAAAAAAATACAAAACTTGGTCACTGGCTACATTTCAATAAGACGAACAAGATCAACGGTTCAGATCAGTTGTTAGGCATCTCGGATTTGGAAAACGCGTTGGGTGCACGGCAGCGATCTGTGCTCTGGGGTGCACGCTAGCCATTCTCTATATATATATATATTCTCTAGCATGCCATATATATAATTACCGAATTCATAAGACTACTTCATGTAATCTAATTGAAAGTGGTGCGTGACATAATTAATTCTCATGTATTTCAGTAATATATATATGCTAGCATGTCATTACCAATTCAAAGGCATAAATAATTACCGATAATTATAATGGCAAATGCACACAAGGATTGCACATAAATAATTACAGAATTAAACAATGCTTCAAATTCAAAACCGAGTGTAAACTTCAAGTTCCCAAGATGCTAAAGGGCCAAAGATTAAGTTTTCAATACATTTGAAAAAACTAGGAAGGCATCGAAAAAACTTCTAGTAATTTCCAAGCTTTTAAAGAATTTTAATGCAATTTTCATTCTTCCGGAAACAGGGGTGCCAAATTTAAATCCCCGAATTGCAAAACATGCAAAAAATTCAAATCTCGGGTGATTCTGCAAGAATCAAAGGTGTTTTCTGCAATTTCACAATTTCAGGGCAATTTCACAAATCTCATGGTCTTTTGTAATTTCTTTTGAAAAAACCAGCTTAATCTAAACCTTTAGGTCCAGCGTACGGCTTGCTGCTAGCAAGGCCGCACGTAGTCTGTTGTAGGTTCAAAAACAAATAATTCCCAAGGTGCAAAAAATAAGCCTAACGGGTGATTCTGCAAGAATCGGGGGAATTTTTATAATTTTCAGAATTTTTGGAGCCTATTTTTAATTTTCTAGGCTCTTAGACCAATTCTGCCTAATTTCGCCCACTACAATAGCAAGACTCTGAGCGGCTTCAGGCCAAGCCGTGGCAGTAGGCCGGCTCGGCGATCTTGAGGCGGCCGGCCGGCTCGGCGATCTTGAGGCAAGGCGGCTCGAGGCTAGGCCGGCTCGAGCCGTCTTGGCTCAATTCTCGGCGGCGGCGGCATCGGAGTCGGCGGACGCGGGCGGCGGCCAGGCGTGTGCGGCACGGTGATGGCATCGGCGGGACGCAGTGGCGCAAGATGTCCGGCGTGGGCGGCGGCACGCTGGCGTCGGCGGATGTGGCCGGCAGCGTCTTTGGCGAGGCCGGGCGGCGTGTTTCGTCTTGACGCGCGTCGCGGCGCGCTAACGGGCGGGCGATGGGCGTGGCGATGGGCGGCGCCGGTCGGCCGCCAGCGAAGGGCGGCGGCGGCGGCAGGCTGGCTGGTCATGGGCGGTGGGTGTGTAAACCGAGATCAATCTACTAGATTGATTTTTTCAAATCCCCCCAAAAATGAATCTATTAAAAGTTCTTGCAAGATTTTCAATCTATTAGGAAAAACCTCACAACTTTTCTTGATCTGCAATCAGATTTAAACACAGATTACAAGCTACTGGGTAACCGGTGCCCAAAATTATACCTTCGTGGTAGAAGTGGATGCAGATCGTTCTTCCTTGCGGATTGATCGGCACGTCAAGGAGCGAGCGTGCTGATAACGTGTTAAAAAACCTCGCTACCGGGTGTAGTCAAAGGTATAAACGTGGTCAATCAATCACTGAGAAAAATCAAAAACATAGGGGACATAGAGATATAGGGTGGAGCTTCTTTTTATTAATTTCAGATCTGATCTACAACGTGGTGCTCCACCTCTTCTTTTATGGTATTGCTTAGGGTATTAGGCTAGTTCCAATGTGCGACTCACCGTGGGGGAGCCGCCGGCCGGCCCTAGCCGCGCCGTGCTGCACGCCGGCCCAAGCCGGGCCAGGCTCCCACCCAGCGGTTTCCCAACAAGGTTGAGTGTGAGACCAACCGGCGCGTCCAGAGTGTTTTGGCATTGGGGGCGTTGCTGCCGGACAAGCGGCCTGACCGTCCAATGCGGTGTCCAGCTCGTCTAATGGGTTTACGCTCTTGTGCCGCTGCCGCCGGATGGGCCACCGAACCGCCTGACGCGGAGGCCGGCGTTGGGTTGAGTTGGCGTGCTGGATGAGCCGCTAGATCGTTCAGCGCTCTGTCTGACAGGTCCAGTGAGTGTGGTGCACGTGTGTCTGCGATGGTTCGGTCGGTCTGGCTGGTTCGACTGTTGTGCTGAACCGTCTGTGCCGTGCCGTCCAACGCCTTGTTCGTTTGTGTCCAGACGACTGGTTTTTTTGCGCTTCTATTTTAAGATTGGTTTTTGAGCCGCTACTTCACTCTTTAACTACCACCAAGTCATTTTAAGGCAGAGCCATAAAAACTATGGTTTGGAGTGAGCTTGAGAGCAAGGATTTTACGATGTTCTTGGTGCTTCATGGAAGCTTGAAACAACGTAATCAATTCTTCTCCATCATTTTATTCTTAAGTCTGAAGTGCATGGAGGATGGTGGCTTAGTGACCTTGCAAGAAGGAGTTTGTGGAAGACCCAAGTGGTTGTGAAGGCCGGAGTCTGTCTACCGGAGAGGTGAAGGGCTAATACTAGTGGATCAGAGTGATACCTAGCTTCGTAAAAGGTGCTCCAGTGGGGATGTAGGTGATAGGGCAACCTTGAACAGAACCTCAAGATAAAAGAATCTTGTCTCCTCTCTTAACTTTATTGCAATTTAGTTTTTTGTTTGTAGTCTTGTCCATGTGTGTTCTTGTTGTAGAAAGTTACAATCTTCTCTAATTTCAAGATAAAACTCAAAAAGTTTAAAACTTGTCGAGGACTTTATTCAACCTCTTTGTAGGGCTCCTCGATCCTTCCAAGCATATCACTCGTCATTTTTTAGAGTGACTTTGGTTTTACCCAATTCATTTACATTGGAGATTTTCCATTTTCGAATAATTTGGATTTGTAAATATTGTACATAACTATCATGATTTTTTTCACACATGCCATTATAAAGTTGGTTTTTTTTTCATCCATACCATTATTAAGTTGCATATATTCAGGTTTGCCATTATAAATTGCCTATTGTTATTGATGCCATTCTCTCAGCAACAAACCTCAGCACTGCCATTCTTGAGCATTTTGAGAGGTTTACGGAGTATACAAAATCCAAATACATGTGAAATACAGAGAAATACACACCTGACTGTCTGGGTCCACATGTCATCCTCTATCCCTTCTTCTTCCTCCTCCTATTCTTCCTCCTCTCTCTTCAAGCTGCAGGCTGCCTCCGGCGGCGCTTCAAGACTGATGGCGGCGACGGTGAGCTTGCGACGGCCAACCTTTTTGCACACACAACAAGCGGCGCACGGAGGTCGCGACGGCGGCGGAGGAGGAGGACGCAGACGGCGGCGGCGACGGAGGAGCAGCGCAGCGGCGGCGGTGGAGCAAGCGCATGGCGGTGGCGACGGAGGAGCACGCAGATGGCGGCGGCGGCGGCAGAGCTTGCCGTCGGAGCTCAGCGCCCGAGCTCTCCCCGCCGCTGCTCATGCCCCACTGAGCTGCTCCTCAGCGCCCGCCGCCTCGCTCGCCGCCGTCCTTGCACCGCTAAGCCGTAGCCTGTTGGAGCTCGCTGCCGGAGACCTCGTGGCCGGAGCTATCCTTATCGTGGACATCTCACCAGAGTTAGGGGAGATGAGGGAGGAAGAAGAAGGGAGGAGGAGGAGCTGGAGTTGGGGAAGAAGATGAGGTAGAAGGAGATGTGTGTATGACATGTGGGCCCTACTTGTAAGACGTATTTCCAACCGTATTTTGATTTCGTATATTCCAGAAATCCCTCAAAATCGTTCACAATGGCATGGATGAAATTAGATTGCAGAAATAATGGCATGACAAACAATAGGCACTTTATAATGGCAAACCTGAATATATACAACGTAATAATGGCATGGATGAAAAAAACCCTACAAAGTTCGGTTTATTTGGTTTTGCCATTACAAAACGGATATTTATATTGATGCCATTTTTTTGCAATAATCTATCACGAATGCCATTATCGACTTTTTTTGGGATTTTTCGGCTTATACCTGATACAAATACGAGTGAAATATAGGGAAATACACATCTAACGAGTGGATCCCACATGTTATCCCCTCACCTTCTCCTTCTTCCTCCTTCCTCCCACATGCCAATGTCTTCCCCAACTCCAGCGAACGAACGGCCGTGAGCAACACGGCAGGCAGCGTGACGAGCGGCACAACCTGCGAGGCAGCGGCTACGAGTGACGCGACCACAGCGACGGCGGTGGCGACTGCTGCGATCATGACGAGTCAGCGGTTGCTTCGGCGAAGCAAAGACGACGAGCCGTTGCGGTGGAGACGGCGAGCAGCGGCGGCGAGTGTCATGGCTGCGGCGCGAAGGCAGCAAAGCGCAACAAGGCGTCGACGAGTATCGGCGGCGAGTGGCACGGCGGCGTCGACGAGCATCGGCGGCAGCGGCATGCGGCTCGTCGGAGTTGCTGGAGATTGGGAGAGGAGGAAGAAGAAAGAGGAAGAAGATGTTGAGCATATGACATGCGGGTCCCATCGTTAAATGGTTTTTCGTACCGTATTTGGTTCTCGCATACGCTAAAAAATTCGAAAAAGTCCTGAGAATGGCATGGGTGAAATTAGGTTGAAAAAGAATGACATCTATAATAATATTCACTTTGTAATGGCAAACCGAATTAATGCCACTTTATAATGACACACATGAAAAAATCCTTTATAATTAATAGACACGATTGTTTTCTTAAAAAAAAAACTATTGGCCACACCACTAAGTTATGAACCGGTCCACTTGTGTGACTTTATTCCTGCTCTTGCTAGGTATGACCTTAATATAAAGCACACTCGAAGATACTGTCGTGAAAAAACTAGGGAAAATACCTTTTATGACACTGAAAAAATGAAAATATTTTGTATGACACTGGGCCCACATGTTATATATTTAGACAGCCCCACGTATCATACACACATGATGGCATACAGGGATTGGAAATTTTTTTAGTGGCATAAAGGGAATTGTTATATGGTTTTATTTGGAAAGGGAAGGTCGAAGACCTAAATCACCTTGTCTGATCATCTTGTAACAAGAAGTTTATCACATCATCAGTTTTGTATCTGAGGGAGCAAGAAAATAAATTTTCATTATTGCTGCTTGAATTCGCTTTACGCTTGCACAGTGAGATTGTAGATGAGGATATGCAGATTGCACATGTTATCTGGGTTGTTCTTATTCACTTCCGTTTTACTATCTATGTACTAGAAAGGTCAACCATTTTTAGACCGATCTTCTTAGTGCTCTCGAAGACAAATCGAATCAATCTGGACTCTTCAATCCACATCATGAAGCTTATCAGGAATTTATTAAACCTAGATAACACCAACATAAACTTTTGGGAGTGACTTATCATCAGGCGCCTGAGAGTTATTTATCTCTCAGTCGATTTTCTAGACCGTTGATCAAACGTCTCTATAGGACATACAAAAGATCTAACGGTAGAATCTAGCTATTTGAAATTTGACTAAGACTTATTTAAAAATCAGTCGCCTGAGAAGCAGCAAAACCGTAAACTTTTTTCTTTTTGTTTTGGTCATGAGCCACGTTACTCCCTCCTTTCGCAAAAAGAAGCTGCTGTTAACTTTTGAACATATGTTTGACGATTTGTTTTATTCAAAAAAGTTATGTAAATATCATTTATTTTGTTGTGATTTGGTTTATTATTAAATTTATTTTAAATATGACTTATATTTTTCTATATTTGTAATAAATTTTTGAATAAGACGAATGATCAACCTGTTCAAAAGTCAACAACGACTTCTTTTCGCGAAGAAGGGAGTATTTTTGTTACAACATCCGGTGCATATATGGAAAATTACTAGAGTTCAAGAGGTCCACTCCAGACCTGGTCGACAGGCCGGCCCGATTTGGTTCGGTTCGGACCCGGTTGGTTCGGTTACTATACAAACTGGGCCAACCGGCCGGAGTCACGGTCCAGTTTCGGTTCGCACATTGAACCGAACCGAACCGGATCGACCAATATTTTTATTGGTTGATTTATTTTATTAATATATAAATTAAGAAAAACCATTATATTTCACAAATATACATTATAATTTAAAAAATATATAAAATACATATATTGAATTTAATAAATATATAACAGTAGCGAACCGGACCAAACCGAACCCGGCCGCTGCTATGCAAACTGGCTCGACGGGCCGAGGTGCCGTCCTAGATTCGGTTTGGTTCACCTAACCGGCCCATCCCGGTTTGTTAACAATATAGGCCAGCTTGGTTCGGTTCTGCTAGACCGGCCCATTTGACCAGCACAGTCCGCTCCTTGAGGGACGATACGGCGTTCCGTTTCCACATTGGTCGGGCGGTTTTGAAGTTTGAATCAAAGAAACTGCATGTTGGTGATTGCACAGTACAAGCTGCCTTCTCAGTCATCAATCCGTGGGAAAGGTTGTTTTTTGCCGATGTCTCCAATTCCTATATCTTCAACCTCCTTTGGCTTCTCTTCCTTCAATTTTGCTGGATGGAAGCTCTCTCTCTCTCTATTTTGCAAAACAGTAACTATCATATCAGAATAATTTCTATGTACATGAGTTACCGGAGAGAATTGTCAACTCCATCTCTCATGTTCTATCGACTTCTGTTGTTTTCTGTGAAAGAGGTGGCCTACATATAGACTGGGCACCCTGTGAAAGAGGTGGCCTATATATAGACTAGGACACCCTCGCTACAGGAAAAATAAGCACTTTTTGTCGGCCGAATTCAATTTCATATTGGCCTAGAAAAAGGCCGACACAATTACTTAGGTAATTTCGTTGGCCCCAACAAACTGATGAAATTGAGGCGATAATTTCGTCGGCTTTGTTCGAACCGACAAATTTACGTTCACCAACCCATCGTGCCAAGGAATTCAAAATGTTCGGGGGCGTAAACATGTGGCACATTTTCGTCCGCTAAAACCGATGAAATTGTTGCATAGCTGACATGTGTCAATTTGTCTGATGAGGGTGGTGACGTTTCATTGGTTTTGACCAACAAAATTACACCACATGTCATGATCCCCCAACATGACGCATGGGCCCAACTACCTTAGCGCATTAGGTTTTTCCTCATCGCGTCGCTGCCGCCTCGCCATCTCACCGCACCTCTTGCCACTGTGCCTCCTTGCCACGCCGTCGCACGGCTGCCACCCCGTCTCCTCACGACTCTGCCACCGCTCTGTCTCCTCACCTCCTTGCCATGTCACTCTACCTCATCACCACGCCTCTCGCCACCCTGCGTCCTTGCCGCGCCACCCTGCCGTCCCTACCTCGTCCTTACAGCGCTGCCTCCCCACCTCCTTGCCACGTAGGTCCCCGCCCTACCTCCTCGCAGCCTCTTCTCCACGTCATCGCCCCGCCTCCTAGCCGCACCGTCCTTCCACATTTGTCATCCCCCACTCGTAACAATATTTGGGTGAGTGTTTTTATAAATTCTAGAGTGAATATAAAATTAATTGTTAGTTTTAACATAGAGAATTAATTGTTGACTTAAAAATGTTCTTTCGATGCTACGTGCATAACTTAGATAATGCTCTTTCACTTAGAGAATGTTCTAGTTGCTACGTGTATGGTTAGGAAAATGCTATGTGTATGGTTTAGGGAATTCTCTTTAATTGCTATGTGTATAACTTAGTTGATGATCTTTCACTTAGAGAATGATCTTTAATTGCTATGTGTATGACTTAAAATATTACATGTAGAGAATGCTCCGTGATTTTAGATAAGTTGTTTTTGTTTTGGGCAATGCTCTTAATTTCTGTGTATGACTTAGAGAATGTTTTTTTACTTATATGATGCTATGTGTATGACTTAGATAAGCTCATTTGCATTTGTAGTACTATGTTAGAACACAAGTCACATATCTTATACGTTACTCGTTCGGGAGCGACACGGGTCACATTAAATTGTGATACATGTTGGTATGGAATTGTGCATGTTTTTGGACAACCTGGGAATGGACAATGTTAGCACAGTTTGTATGGCATGTCGTAGGATCCGAACAGAACTTTGTCCGCGTGCACTCGGGCGTGCACTCGGAAAACAACGGGGTTATGTTGTCCAAAATTCTGCTTGGATCCTATGGCATGTTATGCAAATCACATTGAGGCCGTTCGAGGTTGGTTTGTGACCTATCCTTATATAAAACCCTTGTTAGGATTTGAAACTCACATTCATGATAATTCATGCATTTAGTAGCATCGAAATGGGGGATGATCGAAGATGGATGATGCATGAGGGTTGGAGAATCAATGAGGTGTCAATGAGAGAATGGATGGTGATAACTCAGTATTTTTGTGGACTTTGTTTACATATCGAACCTTGGTGGTGTGTGGGGACCAATTCCCGGTAAATGAATTACCCAAAATTAGTCCCCTGGGATAATAAACACACCATTCCAGAATCATTACAAATCCATGCTTTATTATCAGAGTGCTAAATTACAATACCAACTTATGATAACTTACAAAATACCTCTACATCTAAGTTTGTGATATAGGACAAACTAGATTTTTTAGTAGTAGTGATCCATATCTTCCAAAGAAAAGAATAAGTTCCGAATTTGCAGTGGAGAGAAAGGGGGATTCGTTCATTTAAAATGAACAATTCTAAAATAACGAGTAAATACCAAACATACTTTGAAGATCTCTATAGGAACATGTATATTAACTATATGCAACAAGTATAAAAGGAGGGTATGGCTATATCTTTTGTGGTGATGATGCAATATTTTGAATAAAGACTTATCACTAGTTCAAAGCATGTTTTAAAACATTTAAATGGGTTTGAGACAAATTTTATCTCCTTTCACCATAACTTATTCCAATCACCTTTTCTTAAAATCCACGAATGATTTTGAATAAAATAGGCATCACCCAGTTGACACAACTTCATATACCCGAAGTAGGGTCCATCGATGTATTTGTTAATCAGCTCCGCAGAATCTACCTTGCTTTACCCGTAAAATGGCCGATAATACGGATGTGTGACAATTTATGTTATTTCCATTCTAAATGATTCATGGTTTTGCAATATCCCACATAATATGCAAATATTAAGAAAATAACCTCATAATGCTAAGCTCCGCACAATCACTGCGTGGCTCACTTGCTCAAAGCATTGAAGAAAATCACGCAAGTAATTAAGAAACACTAAGGTATTACCTCGCCCTCCAAGTCATCTTGCTTTATGACTTGAGCCTACACATTTTTTATTTTTCTCCACATTTCACTTTCATATAAATAAATAACTTTATCATATGTACAATGATTCCAATCCTACCTTTTGACATACACATATTTAGATTTTCTTATTCTAGGATAGTGTATAGGGTAACCATTTTTGGAAGGCGTTTGGCAGTGTAGTTTGGAGTAACTATTTTACACAAAATGATGAAATATATAGTTCAAATAAGGGGAATGAATGTCCACAAGTAAATAGCTAAAAAGTAATGCAATAATTATAAATACCTGGTAATAAGAATTTCAAACTGCATCAAAGGATAGGAAACTTGCCTTTCCATAGTTTACTCGGAGCCTATCGTATCTTCTAGATATTTCTGATTAACTGATCCGGAGCATCTATTTAGCGTAAAGTTGGAAAAAATCCAATAAATATATAATTTGAAAACAAAAATGAAAATGCATGGAAAATGGACAAGAGTAGGATCTTTTCGGAAAAGGAGCAAGGGCTGACTTGGATGGTGTTGGACTGTACGATTTTGAATATTTAGGTGATTTTGATATTTAGATAGGGATGGAAGAGTAATTTTGGCAATACTCCAATAGTTCTCCAGATAGCAAAAATGTAAGCATGTGTACATGGGAAATTTTAGGTTCGGATCAACATATTTCTAGAGATCGGGGTTGATAACAAATGTGTTGCCGGAGTTCTGAGTTAGAAATTGTTTAAGATAATGGGTGAAAATCTTATAAAAATATTTTTAAAGATTTTTTGATCTAATAAACATTTTTTGGAATTTCGAATACTTTGGAAATTATTTTATTGAATTTTGAAAGCATATTTTATATATTAAAGAGAGGGAAATAAATTTAGTTAAGGTAATTTCTTGATTAAAATGGGATTTTATAGTTTTATAAAATTATTTAGCCCATTTTAGATTTTATGAATTTTTTCATAATTTTTGGTTAATTGTTGCTATTTTCAATATTTTTGGCAGCATTCCTAAAAATAAGAAAATTGTTGGTGGGAACAAACAATGGATATAGTCAGAATGTTGGTGAGTCTCCCTAGTTGCGACTAGGGGACAATTGTTTGGGGACCATTGGTTGGTTTATTCTAGATCTAATCATGGGAAGCCCGGCCCGACCGGTGCATCGGGCTAAGCTCGGGCCTCAATCTAGAGCTCGGTCGTCAGGCCAGGCCCGAGCCTGAGATTTGTGCGATTTAAGCTGTGGTCGGGACAGCCCTGGCTCGGGCTCAAATTTGGAGCCTGGCGCACTGGGACGGGCCGACGTTTAAACAGGTCTAGTTTATTCTTTGATCTTAACTGGCTTTTGTCATGATAGAAAAGATATATATTTATTCCAAAACAATATTACTGATAAAGCTGGGCGGATTCTGCAGAGTCGTTAAAAACAAATTATCGATGGACCATACTTCTGTGATATGAAGTTGTATCGAAGGGGTGATGCCTATTTTAAATATTGGCACAAACCAGGTTAGAGGAGTAGTCGTAAGGTTGTTGTTGGTTTGGTCTAGAGAAAGTATTTGGCCAGTATAAATCTCTTTAAAAATATTTTTAGAAAAGAATTGATAAAAATATAGGATTTTTCAAAAACTATCTTAAAAATATGCATTAAGTCTATTATTAATTCCCCCTGTCAATTTTTGTTAAAACCTTGCATGCAGTTAAGAGGTTTGCACATGAAAACCTGTTAGTGCATAAGTGCTTAATCATTGTTGTACGGCCTACCCTTCTTTTGGATAGGCCCTATCTTTTCTGCAAAGGACTTTTCATTTGAATACATGGAAGTGTTCGGCTTAGATTTTTAGGTTATCCTTACACTCAAGCCATACCTGTGGTTTAGAAGTGTAATTTTGGAGGTGCATTAAAAATTATAAACCTACTTTTGTAAAATAACTCTAGTTATGCAATAAAGTCGGACAATTTGTATTATTTCAAAATGCAACCGAAATCCTCGCCATTTTTATTTTTTGGGATCTCCGGGGTCCCCGCAAAAGCTCAAAACTAGATTGAACTGGAGGCAAGGAGCATGAAAATCAAAATATAAATTGAAGCCTTCTCGTTGATTAATGATAGCATAACGATTGAGTAGGATCAACACAAATCCATCTCCAACAATCCATGTGTGATTTGGGTAAACCTATCTCAACAAGACTCTTCAAAAGCCTCTCAAAAAACCATTAAAATGCTCACCAATTTCTCGGGTCATGACACTGTTATAGAAGAGGGGCACAGAAGCCATCCCACTTAGAGTTTCATCATTCATTACAACTTAGGCTCACTCAAAACCAGCTAAGACACTATATTTTCTCTCTTTCATTGCACAGTTCTCAAAGCTAGCCATTTGGTAACCCGTTTTAATCTATATTAATGCTCACCAAGATTACCATTGACCTAAACTACTTGTTCTTGGTCATGGTTTCTCCACTGTCTTCTTGGCTTCCTTGGCGGCCAAGTCCGCCACATGTCATATTTCCCTTGGACCACCCCGTTTGCACACCCTAAAGCTTTCGGAAAAAATTGGGTTAATAATATACATATAATTCAAATTTGAAAAGTATGCCGCAGTTCTGGGAAATGTAGGATGTGTACGTCCTTTCGACACAGGAGATGACTTTCGCTGTGCCAGATGACTTCTGTTGGCGTCCACTAAACTCCAAAATTATATGCCAACATACGTTGGAACTCTAGTAATTTGGGGAGAAATCAATGTTTATGCTTGCATTTTTATTTAAACTAATAAATTTCCACAAGTTTTGGTAGAGTAGTTAGTTTGGGAGCGACCTGAACCTCGGAGTTCCGGAATCGTCTTCGGGAATTCGGGTAATAGCTCTTGTATCCTTTCCATTTTGTAAGACTTTGCTTTTATTATATAAGTGTCTTTAATATCTGTGCTGAGCATATTTACACTAAGTGGGAAGTGTGAATTATTAGAGTGGTTGATTAAGTTTATCTGGTTTCGAGTCTGGGTTCATTCTCATATGCATAGAAAAGCCTAAGTATTGAAATTGGATCGCCTTCCTAGGATCTGGGAGGAGTGATCGGATATAATAGCTGACGTGGTGTATGAGATTATGTCTGACTTGGTTTACACCCAGTCCAACGTACTTTGTGGTAGGTGGTGACAACCCTATCCATTCGAGATTTATCTCACACGTAATACGTTGCATTAGGATTTGGACCAATAGGGCCCAATCAGGGGTGGTCATAACCATTCGGTGTTCTTAACTGATAGCGGGTGGTAGCCGAAAGTTCTTAAAACAAACCTCCAAACTCATATATGCTAGCTCACCTGATAATTGATTGCACTATTAAGAAACTTTATACTCTTCTCGTTGTCCTCCCAACTATCTGCCTAGCTTATCTTTTTATACTCTTTTGTGTGTGTGTGTCACCGGCAAGGTTCAAGAACTCGCTACTCGGTACTGACTCGGTGAGGTACCGAGTAGCGAGTACTCGGATTACTCGGGAGTACTCTGAAATTACTCGGTACCAATTACTCGGAAAATTAATATAGGATTAGTAGACATATATCGACGTAATGATGGCATATCTTCTTTCATATGACTTAATGATACTTGTAAATCTACATGTATGAACTATTAACACAAAGTAGAGTGCACGTTACGACTTACGACAAATCGCAACTCGCAAGTTCGCAACATATGACATATCGCAACTCGCAAGTTTGCAACATATGACATGATCACATGAATACATGATAGGTAATACACTAAAACATCACAAAATGTCCGCAAATCACAATCAACAAGTACTCAAAGTTTTTACTCGGTTTTTACTCGGCCGTTACTCGGTTTTTGACCGATTACTCGGTCTGACCGAGTAATCAACCGAGTTGGCCTTTCTCGACTCGGTGGGGTGGCGAGTAGCGAGTGCTCGCCGAGTAATACCGATTTTTAGAACAATGGTCACCGGTCTTATTATCATTATATTATTATCTTATCTTTACCCCTGTTAACTAGCTGGCTGGTATATTAAATGATATTGATATTAGAATTATCCTTCTCCCTCGTTCCCTGTGGATTGGATACTCTGGAATACTCCGGGTGAAAACTACAAGTGATATATGTCCGCTTACTGGGGAACGCAGGGGTTAAAGATAATTCAAAAAATATTTCCAAATATATAAGAAATATTTTTGTTATTTAACATACCAGCCTAGCTTTGTGGGTTTACTTTGCTTTGTCTTTGTTTGTCAAAACTAGCAGAGCTGTGTATGACCGGATGCGACCTTCTCAAAAAACTTTCACCAAAATCCAGAGGCACTCGTATGGAGGACAAGACCCCGAGTCTTACCTCCGCAAGTTCGAGTCTCTAACTTGCAAATCCTCAAAAGTAACCCTTTCCTCTCTACCGAAATGCCATCATCTGAGATGGCTGTCGAGAAGACCATTCTTGAGCTCTCAGCCCAGTCTTGCACAAACGTCCCCATTGAACCTAGCACCAATGTGGGCTACGGAGGCTTCGAATTGAAGCCGACTGGCTAGCCCCTTCTGTGGCAAGCAATCGGAGGATGCCAATGCATATATCCAGCATTTCCAAGAGATCTGCAGCACTTTCACTATCAAATGAGCACCTCTTGATGCCTCCCGCTACGCCTATTTTCATTCTCATTGGTCGGGAATGCAAAACAATGGTTTTATGCTAATAAGGATGCAGCTTCAACTTGGGAGAAATGCTCGAATGCCTTCCTGGGCAAGTATTTTTCGTTTGGCAAGACCAATGCCATCCGGAACAAGATCTCTGGTTTTAAGCAAAACACCGACGAGTCCATTTCGGACGCCTAGGAGCGACTTCAAGAGTATATACTGGCTTGCCCCCACCACGGGATGCAATACTAGTTTATCATCCAAAGTTTCTACCATGGGCTAAACCGCATGGCCCGTGAGCACCTTGATGCTGCCTCTAGCGGAGCTTTCTTTTCACTAGTGTGAGTGTTGCGCGCACTCTCATTGAGAAGATGATCTCAAGCCAAGGATGGAGCGATGAACGCCTTCATCCCCGCACACGAGGAGTCCACCAAATCGATAATATGGATATGCATGACGGAAGCAATGCTGAGCCGCCACATGTCTAGGCCACTCCTCCCGGCGTGCGGCTGCGCCGATCGTCTGCTACGACCCTGAAAACAAGGTTAAACACGTTGAAAACGATATTAAACATTAAATCATTTTCCCACTCAATTAGTTGCTTGGTCTCTGCTTTTAAGTTGCACCCTAATTTTTTAGACAATGTTGTAACATTTTATGTAAATCTTAATAAGAGGTACCCCAACCTTATGTTTAGGAGTATTATATCTATTTTAATCATTTACGCGACAATGTAATTATGGGATTGATAAAATTTTTCTAAAATTATACGCGATTGATAAATTTTTCTAAAATTTGAACAAGTTGCGCCCTACTCTGTTGTTTACTACGTGGTATTGTTTGATTAATTTGTTCACTCCGTTGATTTAAGTGGGAAAAATAAAAACAAGTAAACAATCCTAAAATTAGAAACGTTGATTAGTTCGTTGTGTCGGAGCAAGTAAAAGGTCTATGGTTTTGGAGAACTAGAAATTAAATAATAAAACATTAGGATTACATGATACAAGTAATGGCACGTATGATGCATAAAATAATTTACCATAGTAGTGCATAATAGCTAACCCTACAGGCCTTAGGAGATTTAAAAACATAGTAGGGTCGCACGATAATCATACTACTGGGTGCAGTGGGGGTATTTCCCCTTCGTAAATGCGCTAGGTCCTGCTTTCCTGGCTCTAGCGGCCCTCTTGCGCTTTCTGGCACGGTCTGGCTCACGCACATTGAAGTGCCGCTGCCGGTCAGCCTCGTGTTGTGTCTGAAACTCTTCTCTCGCATGCTTGTTTCTTTCTTCAGTGAGGGCATCTTGCCGCCGTTCCTTGGCCCTGGCCCTGCGCCCCACTGCCTCACAGTGCATCTGCCGCTCCTATTCGGGAGTCTGCTCCGTGTCTAAATATTGCACAAACTCGCACAATGGAGGCTAATAAGATTGAGGTTAGCATTTGCGTGTATATGTTCGTTAGGGAAGAAATAATTAAGAAGTGACTTATAGGGTACTTTGTCTTCCTCTCCATCTCATCCGTTCGGTCGTACGCATAGTTTGTGCATATCCAATACCTTCTCCCATAAGTGTAGAGCATGCCTTAGGACTTCCTTAGAATGCAAAAACTTTCACATAGACACATGGGCGGCTGAACACCTTTTGGGACAGATTCGAAGAGAGACTCCCTTGATGGCGATGAAAACTCCATGTCACTCCCTTCATGCTGAGAGGTTGTTTTTGAAGTGAAGTGGTTAGGACGCTCTTTTTGGTTGTGTTGTTCGGAGTGAGACTGTGTGGGTTTAAATAGGTGATATTGGCCAAGATACTCGAATTGAATAAGACATGCAACGCACAATTCAAGATGATTTAATATGTCACTGCAAACCTTTGCAATAACAGGTCACTTCAATAGGGACCGCTGGACCATACAGGATGGCCTGTTTTACAGGCAAGCTAGTCACATCCCACATAAATACATCGTGCACAGGCGTATTAATGGTCGACATGTGCTTTGTAGTGATGGGTCACGTCAGTGGCCTCTAGCTGAGTTCTTATTGTTCAAAGATTCGCAGTGGTAGGTGGCAAGTTGATAGTAAATGCATCCGTGTTACAGTAGACTAGTACATTTGTGACATATTATGCCGAATACATTATGCATGAGTTTAAGGCTTCTGGTTTGGATAATGACATATGCAAGGGCACCATCGAGTATTACATGAATAATTTGGTTCGAAGTCAAGATCATCATTAGGCTTGTCGGGATAGTGACAGCCACATAAGCATGTGAAGTTTGTACACGGGGGTTCACTTCGTACCGTGGGTCAAGAACCAATTCTCTTCGCTGCCTGCCATCTGTTGTGACATCTGAACATTCGTTATTCGATCCTCCAATTCGTGTATCCTCGCGTGTAGGTGTTCTATGTAGGTTGAAGAAGCCATCGGGAATGGATCGTCCACCCATTTCGTGAAGCCGCAGTCCTGTACCTGCGAGGAAATAAATCCCACCATGTTGGTGTTAAACATGTTAGGACATGTTAAATAAATTCTATACGCACCTTAAACATGGCACATCGGTAAAATCTACGGCATGTGAATCCATCTGCAATAAGGTCAAATGTCTACAAAATGGTGTCTACATGGTAGTGGCACTTAGGCCAGCCTCGATAGAACTCAGGATTACGTATCATGGTAGGGTTTGTGTTGTAGTGAGTCCTACATACGAATGATAAATGAGAAGAGGGTGCGTGTGCTTAAGGTCCGGGCCCGTAAGATCGCCACCATCTTTGTGGCACAAACGGGTGTGTCGAAGAATGAACGCTATCCATGTGTTGCCGCACTAGACTGCACTACTGGCTTTATATAAGCACGTTCGCAATGAGGGTTCACGTCGCGCAAAGGGTAAGGTATTTTGGCAGTGATGAGTCATGTCGCAAAGAGACTAGGGCACTTTGACAGTGAAGGGTCAAGTCGAGTAGAGGGTATGACACTTTGGCAGACATGTTACTAGCCGCATCCCACATGGGCATGTTGTGCATAGACGTGTTAATGGCCAACATGTGCGTTGCAGTGACGGGTCACGTCAGTGGCGAATGGTTAAATTATTATTGTTTAGAGATTCATAGTGGTAAGTGGCAAGTAAGTAATAAATGCAATGGCCATAATTTTCGCAATGGTAAATAAAATGGCCACGGATGTTACATGTTTATAAATATACATACAGAGGTACATGGATACAGAGCAATACAAATTGTTAACATAGACAGCTTGTAACATTTTACTGTGGTCCCCTTCTTCTTTTGAAGTCTTCGGTTGTGAAATGGAAAGGAGGTCGTGTTTGACGCATCCCCGCAGCTTGTGATGAGACAAACCGTGTCGGCTGATGCGGCATGTGTTGGTCGGCCATATGCGACGTGGTGCCAAATTGATATGATTGTCCACTATATACATTCCAATTCGCAAATGCATACTCCTATGGTGACGGAGCTGGTGTCTGCATGTACCAACTCGACCCGCCTGACTGCTTTGGCCACGGGACGGGTGGGTGGGGTGTATTAGTCGTATGTAACAATTTAGTAAATCCTACTCCTGACCCAAACAGTTGTTGCCATGCGTTGTTCATGTCATTCCAATCAGCCATGTTTTGCGCGGGTGCGTCGCCCCCATACCCGAAAGATTATTGCGTGCTGTACATGTCTTCTTCCCTCCCGACCGATTGAGTTGGTTCACGATTGATATCTAGCCCGTGGGGTGACTCGTACACCGGTGGTGATACAAATGGTTTAAAAGGTGAATGTTGATGGTTACCAGTATCATGTGCCGATGTTGAAGCTCGTGCCGGATCGGGAGGGTCGGCAAACGGAACATTTCGTGGATGCCTCTCCATGGACATTGTGGGTGGGGCCCAATGCTATAGGATAGGCTTGTGCATCTCGACAGACTCAGACCTCTCTCCGTACCTTCTCTATGTGTTAGATCAGTGGCCTCCGACTACCCGTATTGCAGATCGCACGGTCGCCCGTCCTTCGAAACAAACTACGAAGGGGATTCCCACTGCGCGATTCCCCGGGTTGCTCCGTTTGGGTCATGGGGACGTCCGCCTTGTCCTGCATGTACGCGGTCTTCTATGTCTGTATAGAAACACATAAAACCATTAGGTACGTAAGATATGAAGTTTAAACATATGATCATCTAAGTGCACAGTCACATGTACCAGACAGTAGCGCTTTGTGTTCACGACGGGTGATGATGTCGAAATTGGAAATGAAGTGTTGCGCCTTCTACTTACTCCCAAAACTTTGTCCTACTTGTATATCGTTATGCTGATATCCCCAGCTAGAATTTGGGAGAAATCAGCCATTCCACAGTTTGCTGCTTGTACTTGGAGAAAGTACGTGACCGCAGTCCCTGCATCATTCTCATCTTCTCCCGTCACGTCGACCTCATCATCTTCTTTGACCGCCACATCAATCTCCTCAGCTACGACAACCCTATTATGTGCTCCAACCCTCTCCTCTACTTCCGTGGTTAGGCCTCGCGATGAGCCCACAATCTCTACCGTGTTACTGCGAACATATGTACCATCCTCTACGCCCATCGATGATATTTCGCTTGTGCCTCCCTCCTCCCGTGGTATCATTATAGCGTACACACCAATCTCGAACGATTCCTCAACAGATTTTGCAACATATAAGTCCTAGGAACTTCGGTTCCGAAGCTCCCACAGGTTGCACACTACATGCGAAGTGTTCGGGACGTAACGGGGCCGAACCGTCTATAGGCGCACTTTTAAGTTTCACCGATCTATACCAAGTGTTCTGGCTACCACCTCTATTAAGTCTTTAAGTCCTATTGGAAAATCTATTGCGGCTTGTGTGCATGCAACTCTGTATGCTAACAAAAGTACACTGCACTTCTATTGGAGCATCCCATAGAAAATATGCAGCGCTGTAGTCATAAAGATCTGTCCTTGTGTCATTCAAACAAAATTGTCACTCATCTATATATGCGTGCTCGCTTTCAGTACTACAAATTTTAAGATTTTCACAGAAACTACACAAGGAGACACCTTCAACAATACTTGTTATTTTTATTCCGTCGGTCTAGAATAACTCAGTACATGCATATATGTCTTATTCTATAATTTCGCTATATTCAGTACAAGTTTAGATAACTCCAATAATTTTTAGGATTTTTAATTCAATATAACATATTTTGAATTTATGAGCTAAAAAATCCCCTAAAAGACTGCAATAATGTTTATTCCTGAAATGTCGTAAGTACCGTTATTTACTAACTGACTGACTTTATTAACTAAATAATTAATTATAACTTAATTTATTAAGCATCACAAGTTAATTAACTAAATTTTTTTTATTACTCATGCAACGTAACAACTATTTATGTTATGATTTAATATCACACGTGCAGCTTTCGCCTTAACAGTGTCTTACCTCTACTATAAATTATTATATAATTAGTCATTATTCTATACAGATTCTATATGTCTGGTCATGACAACATTACCATTTCACTTATTTCTTACATAAAATTATAACTCTTGTTCTTTAATATGTATGCTATGAGTTAATAAAATGTTCATGTTAATTAATCAATACTTGCTTCTACTACATTCTATAAGTCTACTCGCGATGGTTTATTAAAATGCATACCTTCTAATAATATCTCGAATGGACAGTCTACTCACGAGGTAGCAACACTGTGCATAAAATAATGCATTGTCACTGGACGACTATTTTTTACATGCGCATGCATGCAACATAACAAACTAAATAACTAGCTGACTTTATTAAACATAAAGCATAACAAACTTTTTATGGTAGGAGTTAATATCACATGCAGATTTGGCCTTAATAGTTTCTTAGCACTATTACAAACTATTTATAATTACTCATTAATCTATGCAGATTCTACATGACTGGTCATGATGAGATTACCTTTTAACTTAGCTCGTACCTAAAATTCTAAACATTGTCAGTGGACAATTATTGTCTTACATGCTCATGCATGCAACATAATTAACTAATTAACTAACCAACTTCTGTTCTTTACGCATGCAAGTGCGACAACAACCTTTATTATTCAGTTAACTTACTCCTTATATGACATGTAGATTCGGACTAAATATTTTCTTAGCACTAATATAAATTATTCCATACATAGTTATTAATCTATATAAAATCTACATAGCTGCTCATGTCGGTTTAATAAAATGCATAGCTTGCTAAAACTGCTTCAATGAACATTGCTTTACTAGATTATGTTTGGTTCCAATACCTACACATTCAAACGCATGAAATTAAGAGGGAGAACAAAAACAGTA
Source organism: Raddia guianensis (assembly GCA_036346415.1). Lineage (NCBI taxonomy): Eukaryota > Viridiplantae > Streptophyta > Magnoliopsida > Poales > Poaceae > Raddia > Raddia guianensis. The sequence continues at coordinate 22,533,959 of CM070537.1, read as the reverse complement.
GAGTACCTCAACAAGGATAGTGAGAAAGCAAAACCAGTTGAGGCCTTAGTGAGCACCCGAGGCAGTCAGAATGGAGTGCAGCGGGAGGACAAAGTACGACCCTTCCTTTTATAGCCGAAGTCATGAATTAAATTATCGTAAACATGTCATTTATTACTCACTAATTAAACACGGTTCGAACACTCCTGTCAGATAGGAAAAGACAGGTGCGTGGCAGACAACGAATGACCGGCCACTAGCAGCGTCTTTTGCTGCTCACGCCAGCCCGTGAATGATTTTCAACGAGAGGGAATCCAGGCATGCACTATACCACAGACCATTTTTAGCGACAGACGGTGTGTTGTTAAATATTTTCAAAGGTGACAGATGGTCTGTCGGTAAAACATACCGACAGATGGTCTGTCGGTATAACATTTGTTTTCGAGAGTCAGACTGTCGTTATAAGTACAAAGCTATAAAGACGGTTGGTCTGTCGGTATAAATAATATTTAGGACGGTTGGTCTGTCGCTATATATATGGATGGAAAACACGCGCGAACCTAAATATTATAGGATTGAAAAACACCACGCGGGAACATAGAAATAGCATATTTTTCTATATTTTTCTTCTCTAATTTTCCATCTGCCACCGCCAGCCCTCACATCTCAGCAATCCAAAGGCCAGATCCACATCTGAGCTCAGCCGCCCGTGCTCCCTCCAGCCACCGCTCCTCCGGCGCGCCCCCTGCCCCGTGGGCCTCCTCCGCCGCCACTTCCCTCGGCGGGGGCCGCCAGTAGTAGCTACCTCCGCTGCCCCACCTGAGAGTCAGCGCCTCCACCGGCGCTGCCCCGGCAGCTGCGCCTCGCGGCGGCCATCGCCTGCGCCTCCTGCCGGCCACCGTGTAAGTACTCCTCGTCGTCATCTGTGCCACCTCCCAAGCCTGGCTGCTGCTGCGGGCACGGCGAGGCTGGCGGCGGTGCGCAGTACCTGGCGAGGTCTGCGGCGGGGGTTTCGCCGTTTGAGAGGCGGCCGATGAGGGCACGGCAAGCCCGCCTCCTCCTCCCGGGCTTGGTGCGGCGACGGGATGGCGAGGCGGCATGGCTGAAGCTACGATCTGTATATTTCTTTTACCTAAACTACATGAAGGTAGATTTGGTGAAAATTTCTCTTTTGTTTTTCTAGATTGTCTTGGTCCTTGTTCAATTGCATGCACGAGTTCGGTGGCTAGTGTGCCTTGTTCAATTGCATGCCAAGCTTGATTGGTCCGTGGAAATTTCCCTAGATCTCTTGGTCGGTTCAATTGGGATATGCCCAAAGTTGCTTAGAACATATGCATTCCTAGTTGGTCAGTTCAATTGCATGCCCGAAGTTGCTCTTGTTTTTCAATTGGTCGGTTCAATTGCATGTCCTAGCTCTTGATGCCTAAAGTTGCTTAAAACATTTTGCCATAAACAAGTGATAGTGGCTAAACTGCACTAGATCTGTGCAAGGTTATGAAAACGAAATGCAATTTGCGTGGAAAGCCATTTCGGGTTTCAACACCTCAACCACTGGGCGAGCAGAGCATTTCAGCAGAGGCGGTCATCGATCTCGGACATACCAGTATAGATGGACTCATTTGTGTAAGTATGGTAACGATCGCATACAACTAGCTAGCTTTGTTCCGCTCAATTAGCTTTGATCGATTGATGATTTTAGCTCATCGATTTTACTACTTTGGACATCATTTTTTATAAGGGCTCTCATTGAGTTTATAAGTTCTTTGAAAGTAAGATGGAGGTTTCATGTGAGGTTATATTGAAATGAATGATAACTTCTTTTATGGCTAAATTGTTCATTGTGTTTTCTTGATTACATTTCAGATGTTTATAAAAGCAAATCAGATTAACCTTCTTGGCAAACACCTAAATGGACTGAAGACCAACAAAAAGACCGAGTAAGTTCATGGTACTGGAATGTGCTCAAATTAAGTCTCACTATTTTTTAAGTACCTAAAAAAGATTTAAAGTCTAGTTGGTAAATATCTAGCATAATAGGTTTCATGGTTAATGTTGCTGAAAAAATACTTATATGGTTTAAGTGTTTTTTAGTTAATAACTATACAAATATCTCATAGCCTAACCTTAGTGGTTGATTCGCCGCATATTTGAATTTCTTTTGTTCTACACATGTATGCGTTGTGTGTCTGAATTTTTCTTAGTATGTGGGATAAATATCTTGCATTCATATAGTATTTTTACAAACATATGTGACATATATGTCTGAATGTTTCATGCCCCTTGTTAATTTCCAAAACGAATGAGCTGAGTGTATTTTGTATATCTCAATATCTTCATGTTATTGTTACTAGCCTTGTCAAACAATTAATTTGCAATAAGTGATTATTGATTTTCGATTGACTGCAGTTTAGAAACTTCAAAGTGACATGGATATTGTCAAGATGTCGCAATAGTTACTTGCAAGACAAAGGTACACTAAAATCAAAATTTTCATAGAAATCATATCCTTATGTTGGTGGTGGTAGAATGCTCCTACTCATATGCTTACAATCTCTGGTTCTTGTGATTTTGCAGTGCATGCTCAAAACACTACCATAGCATGATGATTTGGTTGGTTAGGGCCTTTATTCAAGCGCTTTTCAAGGACTAGTTCAAGAATATGTTTGTGTGTCATGTTTTGGTGGCACTGAAATTCAATTGTATTTATGTTGGCATGTACAATATACCGATGAATATTTGTATTACTTGGTCACTTGTTTTGGTGGCACTGAAATTCAATTGTATTTATGTTGCCATGTATAATATACCGATGAATATTTGTATTACTTGGTCACTTGTTAATTTATAATGAATTTATTTGTGTAAAAATTGTGTAATATGTGATTATAATTGAGTTATAAATGTGAAATGTGTAATATGTGATTATAATTGAGATGTATTCTCTATAATTATAGCTGGTATATTTTTGAAAATCTTTTTAATGATACTGTCAGACGGTCTGTCGCTAAAGAAGTCTTAGGAGGCAGGACGGTGCTGTCGGGACGAATCCAACAGATGGTGCATCGCTACAGTTTGGTCTGTCGGTATAGATATTTTATTAGGGTCGGATGGTCTGTCGGGAAAGGAAAGTCTGTCGGTAAAGGTCTATCCCGGCAGGACTTGTAGTGACAGAATAAAGTCTGTCGGTAAAGCCTTTACCGACAGACTGTATGTCGCGAAATGTGGTCTTTAGCGACAGACGGTGTGTCGCCACAAGTGGTCTGTGGTATAGTGGCAATCAAGCACACGGTTCAAGGCTGTACAGCGCAGTGGCTGTCGACTGGTGACTAACTGGGGGGTCACCGCCGGCAATGAATTTGTATGAGGGGACGCTAATCAAGAACCAAACCAGATGGTAGCACAAGAATGGGTTTATACAGGTTCAGACCCTCCAGCCGAGGTAATACCCTACTTCTTGTGCTCTGGGATTATAATTGATCAAGATGCGGGATGCAAGATGACCAAGGTGATGATGTTGAGATGCGTATGCCTATGAGATGATTCTGCCTATGGCCTCTACCCCCTCCCTTTATATAGTGTAGGGGAGATAGAGTTACAAGGTAGCACGTGATATACGGCACCTTATTCTGTTATGCTGTTACATGTCATGCGTGTGTTGATCTCCTAATTATATGGAGCTTGATCATATCCTCGGGAACTTCCTTGGATCTCAAGGCGCGTGCAACCCGAGTGGTCTTTATCCCTAATCGGCTGACTTGGATCGTCTCCCATCTGCTCCCTTATGGATCTTCTAGAGGATACCCGGGACCCATGTAGTCCACAGTGGCACACAGTTCAATGCGGGGAATCTAATGCAGCCAGCACGAGGCAGCCCGGACGCGTGGCGACGGCTGGCTGTTTCCTCCACGCCGCAAGGCGGAAGCCAGCGCTTCCATCGTGGGCGGTGGCAGAAACGCCGTTTCCTCTGTGGTTGGTGGTGGAAGCCATCCCGATGGCCGAAACAAGCTCAAAATTGGAATTGCAAGCTGATGCGTCATATTTTTGCAATTTCCATTTATATATATATTATTGCACCAATTTTTCCAAAGCTTTCACGTCCAATCTCTTTCGTTCAAGTGTCTAGACCGAGTCTGTACAACTCAAGGGAACCCTTCATCACTTGGATTGCTGGATTATGGATCACCCAACCACATCCTCAATCCCCTTCATCGACATCAACCTATGCACGTGACACGAGTAAACAAATTTCTGAGCAAATCCAAGTGGCCCTCTATAATACTGTAGCAGATATAGAGGGGCTGCTGGAGGGAATGAATCTTTCAGAGGGTAGTGTAATTTGTAAAGGAATTTTAGAGAGATGGATAGAGGGGACACTAATAATGTTTTAGAGGGGAAATATAGAGAGGGAGTTAGAGCCATTACGAATCTATCAAATAGCACATTCCAAGTAGCAGTTAGTGAATCCAACACAAATGACTACATGCACCTAAATCCCTGCATAGTAGCTCTTGGACACATTTTTGAATAAATTTTTATGTTGGTCAAATGAAAAAATTATCAAAATAAAAAAAACATGCATCATGAAATTTTTTTACAACTTTTATATACAATACTTAATTTTTCAATCAGAGATAGGTCTTCAAAAATACATAAAACTATGAGCCACACGACCTGATTTGTCACACCCATGGTGCCAGACTTAATTTGTCGGCCCGCCAACAACAGGTCCATGCTAGACCAAAGTCCACAGAACTCCGGCCTGAAACACTCGTCTAAATAATGTAATTTCGATTCAAGTGTCCTTTTAATTTTTTTTCTTTAAAAAAGTGTCCTCCAATTTAAAGTTTGCAAACATGAGTCCGGTTCAATGCACAAAGACTCAAAACACAAAAATTTGTCAATATGATCTCACAGAACTACTTACTGTGTAGACATCTCCAGTAGCATCCTATTGCTCCCATCCCATCTCCCACGACCGCAACAGCACAGGCTGCTAATGGCCTCTAATAAACATAAACAGCCGTTGATCAAACACCTGCATAGAACACATAAAGGATTCAATAAGGATCTAGATATGTGAGAAAATTGATAAAGCGATAAATAAGTTTTAATCGCCTGGTTATTAGCAAAGGTGTTTTTTTATGGTACATATGCAGTTTCTCCTAGCTATAGCTAGGCCCATTTGGAATTCCAGTTGCTTTCATCTTCTAAAAAGCCTCAAATCTGATACCAAACATTCCAGCCTACTATGCCACTTCTGAAAGCTTCTAAAGCATAAAAGTTACTACGTTTAGGCCTCAACCGAGTAACCATAACACTGTTGTTGCATGTGTTATAAGACTATGCCTATGGTTTTCTACTTTTTCTGGAAAAAAGATGGTGAAACTTCATACATATATTTAATTCTATATCAAGGATTATTGTAATTCATTTTGTTTTAATCAGGGATCTTGTTGAGGGTGTGTAGCACGAGAAAAGCAAAGCCAAGCTCCTATTTCTACTTGAAAAGGAGGTTGACAAGGATGAGCATATAGCAAAGCAATGGCTCCATATGACGAGTCATTGCACAGCCCCATCTCGACGAGTCAATGTGCACGGTCCCATGACTCCCGTCCTTTTCGAACTGCTCATTCATGTGACTACAAGTCGTGTTGGATTATCTGAAACTTATGACTTATTCTTCTCGGTTTATATTGTTTATCTATTTATTCAACTTAGTATCTATTAACTTCGTGTGTCTTTTTTAGATAGAGTCGAATCTATTTTGTTTGGCTTGTGTTTTAGATCTATTGGATAAGGCTTCGAGATAGCAAAAGACCAAACTAAAAAATTCAAATTATTACTTTTTAATGTAAGTGGAGATAAGTGAATAGGCAAAAAAAGTTAGATAAGTCAGATAAGATAAAGAGAACAAGGCTGTTGGTAATAGCATATTTAGTAAGCACTTGTAATATTGTAGCAGATATAAATGAGCTGCTGGAGACCCTTCATAATACTATGGCATAATGTAAAGCAAAAGTACCGATTTCGTCCCTCAATTATGTTCGCTTTGGTCCCTAAATCTCAATACCAGACTTGTTAGGCTCCTCATGTAGTAAAATCGGACCAAATTAGTCTTTTAACCAGGTCAGTGGGCGGTTTTAGTTTTTTTTTGTTGTGTGTCATACATGTAGGATTTTTGCTGACTTAATGGTCACATGACATCCATCTCATTACCTTATCTCTCACTTTATCTATCAAATTTCTTCTCTCTCAAGTCCAATACCGCTGTTTTGACCAGTCAAAGCCCTAATACCGCTGTTTTAATGGGTCAAAGGATCGGTCATGCCTGGTTTTCATACATGAGGGACTTTACAATTCCGGTATTGAGTTTCAGGGACCAAAGTGGTATAGCTGGCATAGTTAAGGGACCAAATCGGCACTTTTCCTAATGTAAATTATGAAGAATTTTATAGGGATGAATAAAGGGGTTGTTGTTGTTGCTATGTGTGCATGGTTAGCTTGAGCACCTCACGTTAATTTCCACGTTGCTTTCAGCTTGAGCAGTAACTGTGGACATCTTATTCTCTCAAATTATGGCAGAGGAGGTGTATGCATTCACAGCTTGTTAAGTTTTTGTGATTTTGTGCTGGGTACTGTGTCTACCAGGCATCTCGTTTCGCTTTCGGACATGCATATATCGGATGTGAATCTGGGCGTTTTGCCCCACGTGAGCCACACAAACACCAGTACCTAGTGAAAACTTGAGAAGAAAATAAGTGAAGATACTTGTAGTGTACTATATTTCAGTTAAAAACTATATAGGACGTCATAAAGCAGCTTCTGTAGCACAAAACCTCGTGACAGTTGATAAGCTGATGAATTTATTTGCTGAAAATAATAGGTTAGACATTGAGAAGCCAGCCAACTTCATTTGACTTACTTTTAAGAGTTCTCAGAAGCGGTTTCGGGATTGAAAAAACACTTCTCGAAACTCGTTTAATAATTCAGCCACTCCAGCAATTCAATCTTGTTTAAAAGAATAGGGTAATAACAGAAGCCAGCCGTTCGTTTATTTCATCCTATATCCTGGATAAGCAAGAGTATATATTGTTGACCAAGAGAGAGATCAAAAAAGCTTTAAAAGTCAAAAGTTATGAGGTGAAAGGACGAGTAATTGATCTGCCCGTGTTCTTATCTACTTATTACTTGTGGATGATAAATACTGTGCTAGTACTGTACGATTCCGCTCAGATTGCACTGCTGTACCGAAGCAATCCTGTAGAGCTTTGACTAGCTGGCCATTTGTAATAAAGCTTAATGTTTCTTTTCTTGTTACCACAACAAAAATTTTGGAAAGGAACCTAACTCTCGAGGGGCTGAAAGTCAGCTATTATTATGGTATAAGACAATTTGGAAACAACCTTTGCTAAGGAACCGCTGCCGTGTAAAAAAGGGTTCATAACAATTGTTGTACATAATTAAAAATATTATGATAATAAAAAATATACAATGCAAACAATAAATACAAATTGTTCATAACAATCGTAATCTCAAGTAATATAAAGAAAGTACAAAAAAAAAATTAAATTCACAACAGAATTCTACAATCTTTCATATCTGTACTAAATAGTAAATAGCCCCAAAATTTTTACTAAGAGCAAGGGCATTTTCTCGTCAGCTTATCTTATCTATTTATTTAGTCTATCTCAAAAAATAAGCTTATCTTATTAACTTATTTACATATTTAACTTATATCCAAACAATAAGAAGCTTCTAGAGGTGGCCTCAAAAACCGTGTCCATTACATTCGACTTGTTTTAGGAGGCTTTAAACATGCCTACGACGTGGAAAAAATTCAAAATAGTAAATCATTTGTATTTTACATAAAAATAAATAAATAAGTCATACCAGTCACATGTGCTGAGTACAGCAAAAACTTTTAAATACCTAAAATCAAGTGTAAGGGTTTAGGGCCTTAGGGTTAGAGGCCTACCGACTATGCTTCACACTAATGTGGTGGGGCTCGAACTCAAGTTGGAAGGGAGGTGGAGTGGCAGACAACTGAAGAGAGGAGCCGTGCCACGGCCTTGCACCTGTGCTAGCTGCGATCCACGGAACTTGCCGGTGCGGGTGGGGGTGGCCAAGTGCAGTCAGTTAAGTCAAATAAGATGAGGAGAACAGGGTCGTTGTTGGTAAGAGCATCTCTAGTTAGGCCTCTGTAATATTGTAGCGGATATAAAGAAGCTATTGAGACTCTCTATAATACTATAGTATAATGTAAATTGTGAATAATTTTAGAGAGATGGATACTAGGGATGCTAATAGTGTTTTAGAGAAAAGATACACAGAGACTGTTGATGGCACGTTTCCACGTTGCTTTCAGCCGAAGAAGTAATTGTGGACATCTTATCCTCTCAAATTATGGACTGGGTTTGGAAATTACTCTCCTTCAGTTAACTAATAGTTTGTTTTTCCCAAACACTACATCACGGGACCTCCAATCACAAAGATTGGGCTACCAGTATGGTATAATTCACGTGGGTCTCATATCCATCTTCTTTAATGGGTTATCTATCATATGTTGTTATAGCCCTTTTGCAAATGGATTTACCAGGTTCTTTTCAGTTTGGATATAACCCAAGTTATAACTAAAGTTTTAAAATTATCTGGCAGATTTCAAGCATCTTTTCACATGTACGTCTTGAGGATATCATGTTGTCCTTAGAATTGTTGATTTTGGTGATCACTTTTGATTATCATTGTTCATAAGGATAGCTAGAATCGGCTTCTCAAACACAGGAAGATCCATCTAGAATTTGCGCAACTATTTTGCCTCAACAGTTGTATCTAATGCAATGAGCTCTGTTTTCATGGGTGACCTCGTCAAAAAGGTCTCTTTACAAGACCTCTATGAAACAACACCTTCACGAAGTGTAAACGAATAGTCTCATCAACATCGGATATTCAATTTGAAACACTATAACCCTTTAGTACCAGTGGGAAACTGGTATAGTGATGTCTAAAATTCATTGTACCAACTAGATAGTACATCACTCGCTCGTGAGCATGACAATGATTATCACCTGAATTAAAAGTAAACTGGCTCAATTTTCTCGTAGCAAATGACATGTCTGGCCTTATAGCACTAGATAAGTACATAAGTAGACCAATAATCTGAGAGTATCTCAGTTGACTCTAGCTTATTTTGTACTTTCAAAGAATCATGCTAGAATTATAATGTGTTGAAGAGGGTTTGCTATCCAAGTAGCCAAAGAGACCCAAGACCTTCTATACATAATGAGATTGTGAAAGCGTAATCTAATCCTCATCTTTGATCAATTTGATATTTAAGATTACATCAGTCTCTCTCAGATCCTTCGTATCTAAATTTTAAGATCAAAAGACTTGACCTCGAGTATCACATGAAGACTTGTCCAAAAAATTAATATGTTATCAACATATAAACACAATATAACGCCCTTGTCCCCACCATACCGATAATATACATATTTGTCAGCCTCATTGATGGGAAAACCCACATAAATTAAAGTTTTCTCAAACTTCTCATGCCATTTCCTAGGAGCTTGTTTCAAACCATATAAAGATTTTAATAATTTATACACCTTTCCTTCTTGATATTTTACTACATATTCATGATCAGGTTGATCAGTCCTTCATTAACATAAATTGTTTGCCATTGATAGCCCTCCTATTGATTTTCTTAGTCTATCCTTGAGTAGATTGCCTAATATTTCTTTTAGGATGGTAGATGATAGGTCTCATTTATAAATTAATGGTTCATTGTGAAGCTTTTGCTTCGTGGTGTTGATTTAGGGTTAATCAACAAAAAACAACATGGTGTGTGTCGAATTGAAGAGACCTAGAAGAGAAGCGGAATATGGGCTTGTGGCTGGTTTAGGAGTCTACACACAACTAAGGGCCCTACACTTGTGACTAGCGGACTGAACTAAACAGTACAACCACATGTGCCTTCTGGCCTAACTTACTAGCTTGTAAAACCTAGTGGTGTAGGCGCAACACGATGGCATGCATAGACAGGCGATGACACTGGTACAGACAGGCAGGGGTGGATTTAAGGCCGGGGCTCCTCCTACCCAACCCAACACCCCCCTACACAAAACTTATCAAGAACAAATTGTGCAATAGGTTTAGAGATGATTGGTTCAATCATTTGATGGTATGCTACAACGAGAGGGACATATTCAAATCACTTGATAATGCTATTGTATTGCGACGGTTCCAAAGCATAAAAACTCGAAGATTGAGTTTGTCTCGTATTAGACATGACTAGCAAATTTGGTACGTGATGCTTTTCAATACTGTTATGGACATATAATTTTTATGTTATATATTGTGCTAATAATTCTTTCTTGTCGAATGTCTTATTCTTATGGGGGTGTCCATATTATTGTATATCGTACTCGACATATTTAACTTTTCTATGAAATGTTAGTCTTATATTTCTATGTTTTTCATTTTAAATTTTTGTATATGCACCAGACCATAATTTTTCAATAAAATAATTGTTATCAAATTTTGTGAGCGTGTGCAATTGTTATCAAATTTTATGAGCATATGCAATTGTTCGGTATTTGTTATGCCGTGCACCATAGTATGCCCAGGTTACTCTAAAATCCTGGTTCCACTACTGCAGACAGGCCGCGCATGTGCTGGGCACGGGCGCGACAAGATGGACGAGGAGAAGCGGCAACTGTAGATGGGCAGTGGCAAAGGTGATGGCCATGATAGGGTGGATTGAGGAGCTGCAGAGAAGATAGAAGGGGCAAGAGCAAAATGTCCCTAAGATGTGGACAATTCATCATTCTTCCCAAAAGAGTTGCTTTAAAATTCATAAAACGCATAGATTCAATCTTTTAAAATAAGGAATGACAGCTGCAAGGTATTAGATTGAGCAATGACATTTCTTCAATAATGCAATTGGACAGTCACAGTAGCTGCCATTCAAAAAAAAAAAAAAAACAGCCGTACAAATCGCCATGACTTCTTTTATCAGTTTGTACTTTGGGTAGTTAAGTGCCGGGCTATGCGCGCTACAGCGGCCGTACTCTTCTTTCATTTAGATAATGCTACAGAGTCTGCCCTGAAATTGAAAATTGCACGCGTCACGCTGAAAATGTCAAATGCCCTTTTGGACTTTGTTCATGTTGCCTTTTCACTTCCCGGAAGGCTTAGATAACGAACGACGTCTCCTTATGGGCGGTACAAATTATCAGCGGGTTAGAGAAGTTGACTTAATTAGAGCTTCTAGTTAGGGGTGGAAACGGATCGTATTCGGATAGACATTTTTGGCTCGGATAGATACATATACATTATAGTTTTTTCCCATACAACTTATATTTTTGTTTTTGGAATGAAGGTTAATAATACGGTCTAAATACTTTTTTAAAATATGTTGTCTATTTAATTCGGATAACTCGGATATCTCGGATACGGATAAAAACTCCCACCCCTAGCTTCTACTATAAGTTCGACAAATATTAGATTTGACAAATATTAGATATGTAGCACTCTGTCGTATCAATAATAGATACAACTCTGAACACTCGGCACAGCCCGCTGCCACGCGTCATCGTGAGCGCCACGTCGCCCGTCCGTCCGCAGCCGTCCGATCGCGCGAGGCAGGCAGATCCGGCCGTCCGTTCCATTTTCACGCATAAAACAATTTTTTTGCCATAGTTCTTAGGCAGGTGGGTGGTTTGCCCGGTTAGTTAGGCCAGCCCGTTCGCACCTGGGCGTCCCGGGTTCGAATCCCGCGTCCCCCAGTTTTTCTCCCCTTTTTTCCCCTGCGTTGGGCACGAGCGCTGCCTCGTCTTCCCGCGCACCGCACTCTTCCCATGCTGCCGCGTTTTGCGGCCTCGCGTGGGCCATGGGCGCGCTTTCACGGCTAGTCATCTATACATACTTAGAACTTCTACTATAAGTTTGACAAATATTAGATATGTCGCACTCTGTCGTATCATCTTTACATATTGTTGCAGACAACTTATACAATAATGCATGTGTGTACAACTAACAACTTCACACGCATGACATAACATATCTCCCGTATACTATCATTAAAAAACATCTCCTCATACTACAGTCTAAATTGCATGTTTTTAAATCAATTTTATATAACAAAAGGCCTAACCAGCTTGTTCCTGGTTAGGCCACGTCGCCGGCTCCAGAAAACGCCACACGTTGCCCAGTTATTCGTGTAGGCCACGTCATCTAAAAAACGGAGGCCATCCAATCTTTTCGCGAGATCAAATCCGTCAGTCCATACTAAATCAACGTTTAAACAAAGTGTTTCGGCCATTGCACAGCGACGCTGGTGGCTTGTCTTCTTGGCTAGATGAGTTAGATTCCACCCCGCCGGCCAAGGTTCGATTCCTCCCTCCGCGCAGTTTATCGGTTGGAATTACCACCGCTCAATGGCCAGGCCTCTCCTATTTCTTTTTTTTTTAGCTCGTAAAAAGTTCAAAAAAAATTGAGACCTCTCGAAAATTAAATCATGCCTCCACAAAGAACATTCATAAAAAATTTAATGTTATTTAAAAAGTTATTAAATTCAAATTTACAAATAGTTTGCTCTTTCTTATTAAAGGCATATTTCTTCTCGATTTCCTACTTTTCAATTTTGCTTACGGTGCGTCAGAAAAAATCAGAAATTTGAAATTCAGAACCATGTCTGTAAAAGAACATCCAAAATTAATTTTTTTTTAAAAAAATGCGAGATTCGAACTAATGATTTTCTTTGCCAGGCCGCAAAAAAACATAAAAGATTAAAAGTTTACAAAAAATAAACCATGCATGCACAAAGACCATCTATAAAAAGTTTGACGCTATTAAAAAAAAAAGACATCCAAATTTACAAATAGTTTTCTCTTCTTATAAAGAGCATATTTCTTTTTGATTTCCCACTTTTCAATTTTACTTATGGTACATCACAAAGTCATAAATTTTAATGTTTCGAAAAATTTGTTTTTCCTAGATTAAACGTTTTCACAATGCAAGATTCGAACTAAAAAAATTATTTTTGGCAGGTCGCAAAAAATTCATAAGAAATTGAAAGGTTCCAATAAACCATGTTTGCGCAATGAACATCAATATAAAAATTAATGTTATTCAAGATTTTTTGAAGCCCAAGTTTACAAATAGTTTGCTCTTTCTTTTGAAGTGCGTCTTTTTTCTCGATTTCTCGCTTTTTAACTTTATTTATTATAAGTCAAAAAATATATTAAAACAATTTTCGAACCATATATGAACAAAGAACATCCAAAACTAAAAGATTTAAAAGATTAAAAGTTTTCGTAATGCAAGCTTCAAACTAAAGTATTTTTTTGTTAGGTCACAAAAAAATCAAAGTATACATAAATTAATCCGTGGATGCACAAAGAGCATCCATTAAAAAAAGTTTGTTGTTGCTCAAAGGTTTTTGAAATACAAATTTAAAAATAGTTTTCTCTTCGCAATAAAAGGCATATTCCCTATCGACTTTCCATTTTTTCAGTTTTATTTATGGTGGATCACACAAAAATCATATAAATTAAAATTTTTCAAAAAAATAAATATGGTATCGGTCCATATATGCAACCAAAAAAACATGGTGGGGATCCATAAATATATTTGGGCTTTAGAAATGTTGACTTATATAAAATGAATTAAGAAATAATAGAAAAGTTAAATAAACAAAAAGGTACCAGAATGCGTTTTTGTCTTACAAAACTAATGCCACGCGTCACAGGCGTGTAGCCATCGCTAGTGTAGAACATTGGTGAATCACTCTCTACTGTTCTCAAGACCCATATTTTATTTGATGCGATCGGTGTTCTATAATAAATACATAAAATTTAGAGCCCGTTTAAATGCAAGTTAGCTTTACCGAATTTTTCTAACTTTATCAATTTTTACTTATAAAAAATAAAATGTATTAGAGTCCAAGATCTCGAGTTTGAATCATGACCGGCACAACAAATAAGTCATCCACTTCTATTTCACATTTAAGACCTGAGAGAGCCTCTACATGAGGATGAATGTTGAAAAGTATAAGTGCATTGTGTATCCTACCTAGCTTATTTTTGAATGACCTGATCGACACATACAGTTTAAATAATCTTTAGAGTATTCATAGCCAATTTTTACTTATCAATAAATATTACAAGCCTGGTGGGAGGGTCGCTAGCCTGGCGCCAGCCCGACACGTGGCTGCCCTCGCTTGCTCGCTCCCAGCTCTCGCTCACTCCCAGGCTCCCAGTCCCAGCGCGCGCTGCTGCTCGCTGTGCCGCGCGGGTCGCCAGCCCGGCGCCAGCCCGACACGTGGCTGCCCTTGCTCGCTCGCTGTGCGCTCGCGTCGCTCGCACATGCTGCTCGCTGTGCCGCGCGGCGCGCGAGTGCACGTCTGGTTCGGCGAGCCGCGGGCTAGTATCTTACATACTCTCTCATCATGGCCTTGTTTGTTTCAGAGTAAATTAAATTAAATTAAATAAAAATTTGTTATTTTTGTATAAGCCAAATGATGTAATGTTTTATAGTCATTCTTGTTGGGTTTTAAATAGTACTCTTTAAATTTTGTAAAATATTTTTTTTCATAATTTTTTGAACTCGTTAAAACGTATTTTGAGGGGGTCATAAATTTGCTACAGTAAAACGCAACTCTACATTAATCTGAAACAAACAAGGCCCATACCATCTTGTGTCCACACGACCACACTATCACATACTCTCATGCATATTTGGCTTTTCGTTTCTCATAGGGTTTTCCTCACGTACATAGGAATTATATCTACTGTCCTTTTTATCTCTCCCTCCGTAAGCATTTTTTTTTATTTTGAAAACAATAGAATTTCCATTATATCATTCACCAAAGGTTACAATCATCGAAAAAATGATTACAACCCAGCACCAGCTATTGAACCAACATCTAATAGAAGTAGTATTAAGATTAACTTGCATTTCTTTCGCTTGGATCCACCATTTGTAGCATGCATGGTACGGTGCTTGCACTAGTGTCATACTAGGAATTTTTGCACATCCTTCAAGGCATGCCTCTTTCTTGTCAGAGATGATGCACGAACCTCCCAATTCAACTCCTCCACCGTTCTTCTCTAATTTGCTTCCATCGACCGCATGAGTAGGCCAACAAAAATATCCAACGTCGTCATGTAGAGTAACTCTATCCAACAACTCGGCACAAAATTCCCACCACAGGGACACAGCTCCCAATAGACAACGAATAGATCGAGGAGCATGGGTACCAATCCTAACAAACACATCATCGAGAAGATCGCTAGAGGCAAACATCACGCGACCACAATCTTTAGAGAAACTTATTACAAAACTAAATTGTTGTCACATAGGGCAAGACGAACACCAAACCCTAATCCTAAGAAAACAGATCTCATAAAATCTGAAATTTTAAGGTGAGAAGCGGGTCTCCATCACCTCTCTAACTCCGACAAAATCGTTGAAGTTAGAGAGACATATGGACCGAAAACTCTCCGCGCCGAGCCTGACTTTTTCCTCAGCCCCACCGCCACATAGGAGCCGTCGTGCGCCTGTCTTGAATTAAAACCAATTGTTCACCTAGTCCTCCGTAAGCATCTTTTGAGCTAGGATATGGAGGTTCTAGAGTTTGCATTTTTTTTTAAAAAAAACTATTTTCTTACGCGCAAATGACAATGATTAGAACGCCAGGTCCAACCATGGAAGGTTGTCGTTAATATGGTACTTCCTCCGTTCTTTTTGGTTTGACGCTTTTAATTTTTGGACACACCTTTAACTATTCGTCTTATTTAAAAAAATTAAACAAATATCATTTATTTTGTTATGATTTGTTTTATCAATAAAAGTACATTAAGCATGACTTTTTTTTTTATATATGTTTGCACTAGATTTTTGAATAAAACGAATGGTTAAAGACTTGCCCAAAATTTAAAGGAGTCAAATATAATAAAACGAAGGGAATATTGCACTTTTTCCAAAAAAAAATCATGATATTATATTTGGATGAAATTCTGCATTAATTCCAAGATAGGTTTTAGAGAGGTGGGGATTTTCTAAGATCTTAGAGGAAAAATATATAACTTTGTGGGACACAGTTTTTTTTGTTTTTGTTTACCGTAATAAGGACAGAAACTTACCTTCGATTCACCGGAGAAAGGGAGAAAAACTTAACAGGAGTACGAAGAGAAATGAAAAGAAAAAGAAAGAAAAAGGAAAAAGTACTACAGGAGCCATTAAGCTAAGGCGTTACACAATAATGATATGCTAAATTCTTGGCTCCTGCATAAGGCCAAAGGGAGATGTTGTCTTTGATGCTAGAAAAGACTATACATATGCATTGGGATCAATTTGGTTGAATAGATGAGCATTAGGTTCCAACTGGTGCGGAACTACCGTTGTGGCCCTGTTCGGCCGGTCCATGGTACACGTGCGTGGAAGCCGTGTCCTAGCCGGCCAATCTTTCATATGGGTCTCGCATTGGATCTTGTCTAAAAACAAAAACAATCTAATAGTATAAATAGATGTGAATACTTATTGTATTTGTTGAGGAACCGCACCCGGGCCGTGCTGGCTTTGGGCCTGGCGCGACTAGGGGTGGGGTCCACATGGACAGATCAGCCGAAACCCTAGCATCCAAGCATAAATAGGGGTGGTTTCCATCTACAATGTATCCATCTGAAAAGCAATAAAGAATACTTGCTCTCCTACATCTCTGTGTTCATCTGTGATTATTCTTCATCGTCTACGATCTACGCACTGCTAGGCAGCCTCGAAATACATCCGGTAGCATGGTTGTCTAACAATATTATCAATCAGAAATATTAGAGCAGAATTACACCCCTACATTTTGTGTTCTTTGTTTTTTTTTTTTTTGTAATTGTTCATCTACGACTTTGACTATATCCGGTAGCAAAGTTTTGCAACGCTATATCAACACACTCACTCTAGAAGAACGATCCGCGAGGAGAAGATGATGAACGATCTGCATCGATCCATCGTCACACCGGCTATCACTCGGTTTGCTGAAAGAGCCATAGCGACTCTATCCTACGCAACAGTCTACGAATTTGAAAGAAGATCGCAAGGTATTGAATCAATCTAGTATGAGGTTATGAATCGCAAGTTCAAATTTCGCAAATTTGTTTCAGCACTTTTCCAAAGAATCGATCTAGTAGATTGAAGTCGGTAATAGATCGGTCGAACCAGCCCATAGGTCGTCCCGCACTGCCTTGCCAACCGCTTGGTCGTACAGCCTTCGGCGCCTCACGGTCGTGCTGTTTCACGCCTCTATCCGCCGTAAGGCCACGTCACGCCACCTCCGGCGCCCAGCCTTGCTGCCACCGGATTTGGCCCCGCCGATCTCACCACAGCACTGTCGCAATCTCGCCATTACACGGCCACACCCAAAGTCGCTGAACTTTGAACTTTGTGAATGTTCTCATGAAACTTTCTTCTTTATATCGGAATAATTTTTTGAACAATAGTGAAACATGAGGTTTTGATCATTACATCGTCAAGTTTAATCGATTTTTTAAAGTTTCTTGATCAGTAGGTTAGCCATATGTGGGTCATTCTTTGAGTTTCATCAATAGTGCCACCAAGTTTTGGCAGAAATTATCAAGTTTTATTCAGTTTTGTCCATGTTTCATAAATAAAATGTCAAGTTTCATCGATACTTTTCCCAAGCTTCAACATAATTATTCAAGTTTTATCAACTCTCAAGTTTCATTACCATTCTTATGTTTCATTAACACTTCGAGTTTCGTCGGTACTCACCAAAGCTTTTAAATTTTTTTTTTTTGTTTCATTTGTAGTTTTCTTAAGTTTTAGTAGTTATTTTCCAAAATTATCAGTTTTTGTCCATGTTTCGTATGTATGTTGTTGAATTTTATCCATATGTTTCCCAAGATTTCGTAGTTAACTTTAAAAGTTTTCTTAACGACGTTAGGTGTCTGCTAGGACTTGGGGTGGAAACGAGCCGAGTTTGAGCGAGCCAGGCTTGTTCAAGCTCGGCTCGGCTCGCTCGAATGACCGAGCTGAAAGGCCGGCTCGGCTCGGGCTCGGTAAAGCTCACGAGCAGCTCGTGAGCTCGTTTGCAAAATCTGAAAATATTGTTTGCAATTAAACAGGGAGCCAGATACTAGGGAGTAGCTAGCTAGCTATTGCCTAGCGCCTATAAATTTCATACACAAATTAATAATAGCATCAAGTTCACAACAATATTAGCTTACAAGTTACAATAAATTAACAATATCATCTAATATGTACATAATGACATAACTTGTGCAAGTTACGAGCGAGCTATGAGTGAGCCAGGCCGCCTGACTCATGCTCGTTTTTTGGACCGAACTGAAAAACATGTTCGGCTCGTGCTCGTTTGTAAATTAGCTGACCCCGAGCTCGAGCTTTTTTCAAGCCGTGCCCGAACTGCTCGTGAGCCACGAGCTAAAGTTCTTGCCCCAGCTAGGACGTCCGATCCTCCATTTCCTTCTTTCATATGGAAATATCCCCAACGTAGACCACGCCCTACAAATTGGTAGATTTACTATTTTATGAAGAAATTCGTGTGAAATTTTTATTTTCTATTAAACTTGAAAAAAAATGCTGCGGCGTTCCCACCAAATTTCAGAGGCATGTTAACTCAAGACGAGGTCAGGCCAGAGTATCCATTGCTTATCACGAAATTCCTGGCGGCTTTTCTACGAAATTTCATGCACAAGTTAGGATTGGTTCAAGGTTTAGGAGGGCCTACAAGAAAAAGGGCAATCTTTTACTGCTAAAAACGGCAGAAATTTATGAGGGCGAGACTAGAAAAGGAACCCTTTTTTTTTTTTCCCTGCACAAACTGGCGCTATATAAGGAGGCGCGAGGCCACCACACACGGCACTTCTTCCTCCTCCTCTCCTCTGTCCATTCCTCCCGTTTCTTGTCCCAAGGATTCCGCCATTTTTGCTGGCTTTCGGCTTCAGAAGGTTTGAAGCCTCAAGGTAAAATCCCTACCCTGTTAATTCCTTTTCGCTGAATAGGATTGATTTTGGTGGAATGAACTGCTCTCGGTGGATTTGAGCCATGCATACCGCCGTTTCCGTAGGAAAAATCGAATCTTTTTCGCGGGTAAACAGAAGCACCCCATTCTTGTAGCTGCGGGCTCGTGAATTCATCTCCGACTGTTTACCGTAAACTGCTGCGAGCTCGTGAGTTCATCTCCTAATGTTTACCGTAAACTTTTCCTTCTCGGTTGGTGAAAGACGCCATCAGCCTCCCACATCGCCCTGGCTCGAATTCGGCTTCATGTTTCTGTTCGTGTTTCCCAAATTTTGAAGAAAGGGATTTTTACATGTTATTGGATTTTCTGGTAATAATTGTTCCATTATAGTATAAATAGGAATGAAAATCATGAACTTATAATCTAGAGATTTTTTTTTTGGTGTTTTCTGTTGCAGATCGTTCCTTATTGATTTTTGAAAATGAACATGTTCCTGCTGCAGCTTTGTGTATGTGTTAACACCTTACTTTCGTTGCCTGATGTATGTGAAATACAAGAAAATTTATTTGCCTTTTTTTCTGCTATCTGTATTTCATAATCATTTCAGGTTGTATATCAGGAAGGAAATGTTGTTCTGTCTGTAATTGAAATCTAGTCAATCTTCTAGTAATATAATTTGAAATATAGAGCAGTCAATTATGTGCCTGTGCAATTGCTTGTAGAATGAATGGTCATGACTCTGACAACATTAACATGCTACTTTTGATCTTTATGTTGAATATGCAAATATAGGTGGTTGTCTGTCGTAAATGAGGATATGACATCCTTTGTGCTCCTTTTTTCTGGCCTAAATTGAAAGGGGAAAACTGCCAGGGATTTCTGTTTTCCGGTTGAACCAAACAGATTATTTCTTGTGTTGAATATTGGAGGCTCCTGTTCTCTGCCAAGTTCTCTGTCCATGTTGAAAGCAGGGCATGATTTAATCTGTGCTCCCGGAACTCTTTTATTCTACTGTAGGTAACTAGGCGCGGTGGAAATGGAATCCAGTGGTGGCTAATAGTCCTCAAATTCATATGGCCATTGGTATAATGAAACTCTAATTTTGCTAGGCAGCTAGCATCGTCTTACTGTTCTACCTAACATTAATATTTTTTTCATTTTTTACCTGGCATTAATATAACTTCATTTTTTTTTTGTATATATAGGGGCAATGTGTAAAAGAGGGAGCTGTTCCTACAACCGTAATACAACTGAAGCCACCTATTCTACCCGGATAAAGTATTCCAAGGCCTTTCACTATCTTATGGCATTTGATACAGCTAAGATAACAAAAATAGAGAAACCAAAGCCGAAGAACCTCATTTCATCATCATTAAAACCCATGTCTCTTACTGTTCCCATTGGTGACGGGTATCATGAATCATTCTGTTTGGAGTGGCACCATACATAGCAAACGAGAAAGGGTGACAGACTCAAAATCCATTTCACCTTCTTCGTGTAAACGGGGGAGCAAGCATTAAAAAGTGATCGCATCTGCATTCCACAATGCTTGCACTTGTTGGAGCAAGAGAACCAATTGTTCAGTCACAGGCGTGCCTCCACGCTAAATTGCAGCCCAATATTCCAACTAAGCCAAAACTTTCCTCGGGGTTGATGAGGCAAGATGACAGGCATTCGTACTGTGTGCTGATACCTGGTTTGCCCGATGATCTGGCGAAGATATGCCTCGCCCTTGTGCCTCGGAGCTACTTTCCTGTCATGGGTGCAGTGTCCAAGAGCTGGATGTCATTCATTGGTAGCAAGGACTTCATTACTGTTAGGAAGGAGGTCAGGATGTGTGAAGAGTGGATTTATGCCCTGACTGCTGAGCCAGGAGGAAAGGGATCCCATTGGGAGGTCCTGGGGGTGCTGGGGCAAAAGAACAGGATGCTTCCACCTATGCCTGGACCAACAAAAGCAGGGTTTGGTGTGGTAGTTCTTGATGGGAAGCTGTTTGTCATGGCAGGCTATGCTGCTGACCATGGGAACGAAGGTGTCTCTGATGAGGTATACCAGTACGATGCTCGCCTGAACAGGTATACTTGGATCTTTATAAGCATCATCGATGCTCTTTTGCGATATGAGATGTGTTCTCTTTGTTAATCAAGGGCCTGATTAATAATTCTGAAGAAATCAGACGCTCTTACTAGTTGCTAATAATGCCATGACCCATGAGTTCGACGATCAAGAACCGTAAATCAGCACATTTACCCTCGGTAATCTGAAATCTCTTTTGTTTTTTGAGCAAAGGTAATCTGAAATCTGAAACTGTCCAGGTGGGGTGCGGTCGCCAAGATGAACGTTGCCCGCCACAGCTTCGCCTGCGCCGCCGTCGACGGCGTCATATACGCCGCCGGCGGGTTCGGTCCCGGCGGCGAAGGCCTGTGCAGCGTCGAGTCATACGACCCACGGCGAGGCAGCTGGGCGCCGGTCGGAGCCCTTCGCCGGCCACGGTGGGGCTGCTTCGCCGGCGGGCTCGGCGGCAGGTTCTACGTCATGGGCGGCCGCTCCAGCTTCACCATCGGCAACTCCCGCTCCGTCGACGTCTACGACCCGCGCCGGCGCGCCTGGGAGGAGGCCAAGAACGGCTGCGTGATGGTCACCTCCCACGCGGCTCTCGGCGGCAGCCTGTTCTGCGCCGAGTGGAGGAACCAGCGCTCGCTTGCGGTGTTCGACCCCGCCACCGCCGCGGGCGGCGGCGCTCCGCGGCAGGTCGCCGTGCCGCTCGCGGGTAGCTCCAGCACCCGGTTTTGCCTCGGGGTGCTCGGGGAGAAGCTGCTGCTGTTCTCGCATGGAGGAGGAGAGCCTACTGGGTCGATGACCCTGACGTATGATCCGAGTGCTCCGGAGGGCTCTGAATGGGGCACGTCGGGGCTCGGGCCTTCAGGCTTGTGCTTGTGCAGTGTGACCATTGAGGTTTGACGGTGTGGCTAGGGCACTTGACTGCATCCTGCACTTTTTTCGGTGCTGTTTCTGCCCTCCGCACTAACTTCGAGAATAGTGAAGTGGCACTCATCTGCTGTGATGCCATCGACCTAGATCAGATTATCATGAATTTCCCAGCAAAACGTGCCCAGTTCTCAATCCAGTACGTAGTACTCCCCCGTCAATCAAGAAGCTTTGTCATGTTCACTTTTAACCTCTCATTGACAAGGTTTCTTTGCGGCTTGCGGGTTGGAAAGGCCTCATGATGTTCAAAGAGGTCGACTTGTTGCGGCTTGCGGGTTGAAAAGGCCTCATGGTGTTCAAAGGGGGTCGACTTGTTATGCGCAAGGACGTCCTCTCTACCATACCTATCTACTCCATCTCGGTTGTTATTGTTCCTTCTGTCTTTAAGCAGATAGATAGGATCACGAGGGCTTGTCTTTGGAGATGAAGAAATTATGTAATTAGTGGGCACTGTAGATTAAGCTAAAAAATTATCTGTTCTCCTTTCGACCAAGGCGGGCTAGGTGTGCTCAACCTGGCTAATTTTGCGCGAGCCCTCTGCCTTCGCTGACTCTGGATTAGCAAGACTGCTCATTTCAGGCCTTGGTTTGGTTCTTCCTTCCTGCAGCTTGTGTGATTCTCAGCTATTCCTGCTGGCCCTTAATATTAACCTTGGAGATGACAATCTCTTTTCATTGTGGTCGGACAATTGGACTGGTGATCAACCACTAAAATAGATATTCCCACTGCTCTTTGCCGCCTCTACTAGAAAAAACGGATATGTTGCCAATGCCTTGGATAATAGCAACTGGTTGGTAGACCTGCGGTCAAATTTCACTGCGTCCTACTAGACTTCATCCGGCTATGGCGGCTAGTAAATCATGTGCAACTGACGCCGCATAGCCGGGATCAAACAATTTGGTGTTTCTCCCCTTCCGGGGAGTTCTCGGTCAAATCTGCGTATCGTCTTTAGTTTGTCGGCAATGTGTCATCCCCTCCTAACAATTTGGACTGGAAACACTGGGCGCCCTCTAAGTGTAATTTTGCTTCTCCTTCACATCTGCATCTACACGGCGAACGCGCTTTTTCGGAAACACCTTCGCAACGACTACTTTTGCCCTCTCTGCAAACGCAATTTGGAGACCCCTAGCCACCTATTTTTGGATTGTAGATTCAGTTGCTTTATCTGGTGCGGTATTGCCTAGGGGTTCGAACACAGTCCTTGTCCCGAAATGCTGATCAAACACTGTTGATTTGCTCCTCTGGTGGCCCATGTTCCTCCGCAACACTCGATCACATAGAGGGACCAATTCGGTCATCTTGGCCATCCTTTGGCATATTTGACTTGAGCGTAACACGGGGATTTTTCAACTCGTTGAACACCCCCTAATATTGTTCTCAAATTTTTGTTAGATGACATCTAACTTTGGGTGGTGGCGGGTGCTAAGCTTGTAATGTAGATTCCTTCTGTTTTGGGATCTAGAACCCCGTGTAATTAACTCTTTTCTAAATTTTGAATAGAAGGCAGTTCTCCTACCCTTTGCTCAAAAAAAGGCACATTGTGCCGTGGACTTGTGGCTGCTGCCGAACCACCGTGTGGGTAAAGAGGTCGCATCCTATTTGGTCTATTTATGGGCTATCGTATTGGATCTTAGGCTAAACCCTAAGCAATCTATTAGTATAACACTTTTGCTAATCATCGAAGGATAGACTTATTTACCTCTTAGTTTATTTTCTCACATATGTAGATCCTCCCGTTGAATCTTTTGTGTAACTTATGGAGGTCTCTTTGATTTTCGCACATACGTAGATGCTCCCGTTGGATATTCTATATGCCTTATAAAGGTGTCTAATCTACGACACAGAAAAATTGATCAAGAGTTATATAAGTATCGGTTGTCTGATGTCAAGCCGGTCCCTTAGTATAAATAGAGGTGGAGACTCAATATATTATCAATCTAAGAATTAATAAAGCAGAACTTTACCCGCATGTCCTGTGTTTTTGTCTCCTTTGTGAATGTGTGATCGTTCATCTACGTATTGGACTACACTTGGTAGTAAAGTTTTATAACACGTTATCAGCATGCATGCTTTTAACGAACGACCCCCGAGTGAAGGCGCTGGAACGATAGGCAATCGACTCGCCCTCACATTAGCTACCGCTCGGTTTGCCGAAAATTGTCGTACGCGACAGTCTACAGAATTGCGGGAGAAGATCATCAGATCGCAAGGTATTGAATCTAATTGCAGTGAATTGCATCAAGTTGTTGAATTTTACAGGCAAACTAGCTGTTTTGGGGGTCAAATCAGGAACCAATCTCGCAGATTGAATCCAAACTTGTCGGGCATCTCATCGTCGATGTACCTCGGCTTTGCTGGGGGTCACGCCGCTTGTCGACATCATGACCCTGCCTGCCACGCACCACATGCGCCTGCTCGCGAGTTGTCCATGCTCTGCGGCATCTTCGTCGCCGCACAGTGTTGGACCGTGAGATTAGTTTGGGATTGGCACCATTTTAGGTCAAGACTGAGCACTTCGGGGCCGTGAGACTAGTTTGGATCGAAAACCCTCCAAATTAAGTCAATACCAGACAGCTCAAAGCCGTGAGACTACATTGGGTTTGCCGCCCTCCTATGTCAAGACAGGGTACCTTATGGTGTGTGTGGCCCACAACATGATGTCACTCCTGGATAAGATGTAGTGTTAAGAATGATGAAGAAATATGTTGGTTTGGTTAGGTATGGCTTGAGTTGGAGAATGACCTATGGTTATAGATGGCCAAACGGGCGGCACGGCCCGGCACGGCCCGGGCCCGTTAAGGCCTGGCACGATTTACACGGGCGGACACTTGTGTAACTAATCGTGTTGCTTGCGTGCGCCCACCACGGCGGGGTGGCGGCCTAGGCACGGCACGAGGCCCATGTAGCCGTGCCGGGCCGGCCCGTTAGCACGGCAAGCTAATGGGCCAGGAGGGAGGTGCATCGCTCGGAGCCTCGTACTGGGCCGCTGGGACGTGCGCGCGAGGCCTCGAGCCGAGGTGCCGAAGGAGCGCGGGATCGCTACGTACTGCGCAAGCGGGGAAAAGGGCAAAAACTCCTGCGCCGCATGGGAATTGAACCTGGGACCTCAGGCTACTAGGTCTTATCCCTCGAGCGCTAGCTAGGAGGGCGCTGGTTGGCTTGTGTTTATTATATGCTAGTGTATATATTATACATATCTACAATAGACGAAAACAAAAAAACAATCGTCTTGGGCCGCGTGCCCATTTGCCTGACCTTCGCCCGTGCATGGCATCTCGTCGTCGTCGGCCGGCACGCCGTGTAGGATCGTCTTGCGTGCGGGCTCGTGCCGGGCCAAAACTACGGGCTCGTGGGCTGGCCCATTAGGCCCGGCCCATCTGGCCATCTCTACCTATGGTTGTGGGTATGTGGTTGCTTATTAAGAATGATCATTAGATAGATTAGATAGATTGACCCTCTGTTTAATTCAATAGTATTCAATAAAATATGTGCTAGATAGGGTGGTTTAAACCATCTTTAAAACTGGCTTTATGCAAATAAAAGAGCCTCATCATTTCCCTTAAAAGCCCTTTATCATTGAATGCATTAGCAGTGTTAACTAGCCAGTGTTTTAATAACATTGGTTTCTCGTACTCATACTCTTTTAGATGGTGGTCATGATGTGGATCTTTAAGCATGTCATGAGGAGAAGGATCCGAGCTTCAATCGCCACGACGAGGTTTAAGATTTACCCCCGTCGCTTTCATGGATGCATAGCCATTGAAAATACTTTTGGATAATCTTTTGTTTCACTAACTTACACAAACTCGGATGACTCTTTTTTGTAATGAGGCATATGGCTATTTGGCATTACTATTACTGACCCTATAGGCTAAGACTATGTTATATATATTCTGGACAACAATCCTATATGTATGAAATGGTATCCGGTTATATATTTTAAGCACTAGCGTACTGATCCAAAGATTAGTGCGTGTGAGTACAGTAGCTCTCGGATAAAATTCTGAGGGCTGACACCGGCGCCGGCCATCCACAAACACATTGCCCCAACAGCTACAACACATGGCTCCCACGTTTGCAGCACAAGCTAGACACACGGCAACAAGTAGAGTAGTAGACAACTTCACCTCCCTGTCAGCAACATGCAACAGAACAATACAACTACACCATACTACGACGGTCAACCGTTGCCATGCGCGCCACCAATCTGGCCATCGGACGCCATCACAAACTAGGGATCAGAGTAACTCCTTTTTTATGGCTTGTTTAGTTTTAGTTTTTGTTGGGTTTATAATTTTTATTATTTTTGTATAGACCATTCACTTTAATTTTTAAAAATATTTTTTTGCAACTTTGTAGGTTTTTCTCAAATATCTCAAAAATATTTTTTAAATAATTTATTTAGCCTTTTCATACCACTTTCAAAGGTGGTCAAATTTTCCCAACTACAACTAAACTAGTCATCCAACAAACAAGTTCGTCTGACTCCTAGACCTAGCTCATGTCCCAACACCTATGTCGCTCCGCCGTTGGCTCGAGACACCAGACGTCTAGAGTCAAGTGTAAAGGTTCTATTTTAGAATGTGAGCACATCAACAGTAACAACCTTGATGCCACGAGCTTCATCAGCCTTAGACCGTGTTTGCGCACATCACTGCCATCGTTGCCAATCTGGCAACCATGGTACTGTGGAAAAATATGACTATTGACTGTCGATTCGTGAGTCTGGAGACAAGTTACATTAATTTAGATAGCCTTTTGTTAGGTAATATCGGGTACTTAAATTTCTCCCATCAATGATATTTTAAACATTTTTTATTTCCTTCCCTATTTTCTCTATTTTTCCATCCACTTTCATATTTTTTTTCCCTCCCCTTGACACCCAAGCACATCCGTCGGCATCTTCCCATCTTCTTCTTCCTCCCTTTCCTCTTCTTCCTCCATCCTCCCTCCTCCCCCATCTCAATCTGTCGTCCACCGCGTCAGCGCTGCCCTGCGCCCACCGCCGCCCCGGGTGTTCAAGGGACATTGGTTCTTCGGCGATGACAAGATTGGCCTACTCCACGTCGTCCTCGGCTGTGGCTTTTACTGGCTCACCATGTTTGAGGATGTCAACGGCATGCGCCTTGTCGATGCCGCCACCTTCCTATTCTTCCACGCTTGGTTGCATACTTGACCATTCCCACTATCGACCACCTCCTCAACTACGCTTGTGGCTTCCGCCAGATGCTGCTCATTCTCCTTGGCATCGCCATCGCCACCACCACTAGTACCGCCCCCGCATGGTGGGACGGCACGACTTGCAGGGGAGGGTGGAGGAATGGTGGTTGCATCGAGATCAAGGTCGTCGGGGCTCGTAAGGGAGGGCGTCTCCGGCAGGAGAGATCCTTGGATCGATGATGCATGGAGCAAGGGACGTTGGCGCGACAGTGGGGAGCAGAGAGATGGGGGAGGAGGGAGGAAGAAGGAAGAAGAAAGGGAGGAAAAGGAATATGGGTAGAGGCTAACGGTGGATCACGGGCATCAGGAAAGAGAGAAAAATGTAAAATGGATGAAAATATTCAAATATAGATAAAATAAGGAAAACAAATACAAAATGTTAAAAATGTAACAAAAAGCTATCTAAATTAATATTACTTCTCTCTAGAGAATTCAGTGTCACCGACCGACCGCAATTTTTGTGCCGCGGGCACGCTTCAACGGTGGTGATATGGTGATACCGGTTCAATAAGCGAGATCCAACGGACCTAGTTAAATTGAGTAATTAGAGCACCCATAACGACATTTTTCGCTCTAATGCCTCACAATATCCTTATCTGACATGATCGAAGTCACTTGGACAACCTTTAATTTGAACAGACAATATTGCAGGAGAGAAGATTCCCCAAGAACCAAATTCATTTGCTTAAACCTGGACAATCCGGCAAAAGACATGAGCGTGGAGCAGTAGGGTGCCCGTGGTTGCAACGGAATACTGAAAAAGCAATAGAAACGATCCAAACCCATGACTCAGGTGGTCATACGTATCATACTCAACTAGGAATTGATCTACAAGTTTAATGGCATGGGGATAATTTTGCACGTTTCATCCCCCACATGCTTCAGACTTGGAGAACGATATTCAGATTAGGCTACAAGAGCAGATACAAGTAGATTTATATCAGATCCGTCAACAGAGTGAAACTAATGGCGAGCATGGATGGTAGCTGATCACAGTCAGTCGCAATGCTCGAAGCTGAAATCCTTCTGAACACCACAGGTGCAGGTCACGCGCACAGCCACCACCGCGCCGGAGCAGGCCGCCGGGGAGGTGGGGCATTCTCTGGCCACGCTGGACACTTCCACCTCTCGCTCCTATACAGATCAAGATTTCATCCAGAGACATTAACAAAGTGCAATCCAAAGAAGCTAACTGAAGTGACGAGAAGTAATCGCATTTAACTGCGAGGATCCATGCAATGTTCTGAAAATGTGGGCTGCAATTGGGAACCAAGGACAAGAATCATCGAGTGGGATATTCAGGGGCAAAATTCTGAACAGGAATACCATAAACTTCGGAGTTCAATTAACAACATGTTTTAATCCATCAAGCAGAGGCCAAGAAACGATCTTCTTTAATCATGCTGATCAAAATGTTGAAGCTATCTATTTTATTCGGTTGAAAGTGATCTTCTTTAAGCATACTGATCAGAATGCGCATGGAATGGCAGAGGGAAATTGAAAAGGAAAGCAGAGGCTTTACCCGCTTGTTCGTCTTATCCACTGACGAAGGCCTCACCGGCGATGTGTCAAACGCGCAGCGCGACCCTGCCGGCGACAGATGGGACGCGTCAGTGGAGGCCTTCTTGGCTTCCTGCAACAATCATAATGGCAATCAAGAACTGCAATCCAACTGAGGAATCAAGAAAGGCAAGAATGGTGAATCCTCGTTGGACCTGCTTGGGCGCTCTAGCCGGCGAAGCGAAGAACGTGCAGCACGGCCTGGCCGACGACCCGGACAGGATGGACGAGCGGGAGACCTCGCCGGCGGCCAAGGCCGCCGTCTTGGCGACCTTTTGCGCCCCCGCCGTGGCATGGTGCGGCCGCGGCCTTTTCTTGCGGACCGGCGGCGCCGACGTCCGCGGGGCCGAGAAGACGAACGGTGGCGATGCTGAAGGCGCCGGAGTTGGAGAGGACGCAATGGTGCCGATGTCCTTGTCTTTCCTGGGCGACAACGACGGCTCGGGAGACAAGAACGCGACGCCGCCGCCGGTGGCATTCGAGCCCTTCGGTGTCAGTGACTCCTCTGGCTGAGCCATGAAGAGGAAGCCGCCGCTGGCAGTGGGGCCAGCGGAAGGCAAGGACGAGGAGCGGCCGCCGACGATGGTCGTCGCCAGCGGCGGCTGCTTCGGAGAAGGCACGAGGGCGACCACCCCACAGCTGGCAGTGGATCCCGTCGGCGACGGCGTCGGCGTCGCGACCGCGTTCTCCGCGAACGCGAAGATACTGCCTCCGCTGCCGCTCCCGCCGGTCCACGGGGTCGCCGACGGGAAGGAGAAGTCGCTGGCGGCGACCGAGGAGCTCCACCGCGGCGGCGAGGGCGCTGGCAGTGGGCGAGGCGCGGAGCCGAAGGGGTGCAGCTCGAGCAGCATCCTCTTGCGCGGCGAGGAGGGCGGGAGGAGGCAGCGGCGTTTGCGCCCCGCGGCGGCGCAGGGCGCGGAGAAGGCGACCACCGAGGGCGCGGCCTCGATGCGTAGCTCGGCGAGGTGGCGCGGAGGCGGCGGCGGCGGAGAGAGGAAGACGGAGTGGTGCAAGAGGGGCCCCTCCATCTCCGGTGATCGCCGCGCGCGCGTTCTTGGTTTCTTTCTTGGGTTCTCGGGTGATCACCGCCGATGAGCACGGGCACCTGCGCTGCACGTGTCGTGGAGTGGAGTGAGGCGTGGTCGCGTGGGCACGGGGAAGCGGTGTGTCGCAGCGGCGGTGGCCGTGAAGAGGGGCGTCGTCGACTCGCCGTCGACGGAGGAGACGGCGGAGCTTCGTGGGTTTAGAGAGGAGGGAAATGGATTTTGTGGGGCGGGAGGGGGGCAGCCTTTTTACGCTCGGACCCGATTTTTCCTGACCGTTGGATGAAGCACTAGCGCATTGGATTCCGGGCGAGTCGAGCACCCAGGCGCTGCTCTGCTCGTTGTAATGATTGGCTCGGCTCGGTATGACTCTGAATTGCTGTCTTGGCTCGGCTCGATAGGACTACAATAGGAGGCTCGAGCGGCTCGCGAGCCAAGCCGTTTCTGTTTTTGCTCTTCGATGTGGTAAACATTAGTAGTTGGGGACGAGTACGTTCAATGCGTTCAATGATTTTTGCCTTCTATTTTACTAGCCACGCCAAAAAAACACACACACAACTCAACTGAATCCAATCGACGCTCGCTGGACGTGCAACAAGCATCGGCCTCCCATGGTTCAAATAATGAAACATAAAACATTAAAAATGTATGGGACATTTTCATTGATATGTTCCATACAGAAACGTTACAAACATAAAACACTAATGAAGACATTTGTCTGAGTAAATAAATCAAATGTTTCACTTAAAAAAGATAAAATATTTAAGAAGAGCAAATACATACAGTGAAAACAAAAATGTTTCACCGCGAAGGAATAGTCGAGTCCTTATGGATGGCACCACCTATCGGCGATTTAGGAATCAGAGCTCGCTAAGTGTCGAACTTACTTGTTAAAATAGGGATCAACAAACCCCATTCCATGGTGTACTAGGGCATTTCTAAGCGAGAGGATCCATGGCAAACCAGATCAAGCAACACGAAGACACGACACTTTTTAACCCTGATCCGGGCCTCCTAGAACGAGGATAATAGCCCTACGTCCAACACTCTATTATCATAGTGGGAAGTATATCTGAAGCTATATCCGTGCCTTGTTTTGGTCAGATCGTTTCTTCTCATGGGTAAGCAGCATTGGGATGGTCGAACAGTCTTCCGAAGAGGTTTATGCATTCACAATCCTTAGGGCAGCCTAGTGTTGGCTAAGGCCCATGGGCCTTAAGCCAATTCCTGACAGCTAGCCCATTATGCTTGATTGCTACCCAATTTCTGGCAGTTAGCCCTCGAGACTCAAAAATTAATGGATTATTTCCTTTGATACTGAGAATCAACAGGATGGATTGGTTCATGACTGCCACATAACCTTGTTGAGCCCTTGGACAAGGTACGTGCAACCTGACGGCCCATAGAATAGGCAAAATTTGTGAAGGTAGCATTTTAGACATTAATCGGATGCCCAAAGGAAGACTGGTTGAGCACGAACAGAATAACATCGCCACTTCTTGTGTGGTGACTAGGCAGCCAAAGAACCAATAGACAAGATGTTGTGGTATTTTAGACATTAATCGAATGTCCAAATGGACATTAGTCAGTTGTCCAAAGGAAGATTGGTCGAGCACGATTGGAATCACGTCGCCACTTCCTAGGTTGTGATTAGGCACCTATAGAACTGACAGACAAGACGAGTTTGTGGCTACCGTATTTCAAACATTAATCAAATGTCCAAAAGAAGATTGGTTGAGCACGAGTGGAATTGCGTCGCCACTTCCTGGCTGGTGATTAGGCATCCATGGAAGTAACAGACAAGACAACCTTGTTATTGTTGCATTTCAAAAATTAATTAGATATCCAAAGAAAGATTGGTGTGTGCCTTGAGCGAAGGGCATGCCCAGGGGTGACCATTTGAGCATTGTACATGCTCAAAAAGAATAAGTCATGCCCAAGAAAAGTGTAAGATTATTCTGTTTTGGTGATTGATCCACAAGACAACAATAAGGTCATTTGTTTAATAGTTCTTCTGATTATTTTGTGTGAGTTTGTGAAATATCTGATTTGGTTGTTGTGGAGCACATTGAAAATCTCATTTGTTTTAAGGTTAGAAAGTGATTTGTCTTAGGAGAAGGGTTGAAAGTGATTTGGACTGAAATTCAGAGAAGAAGAGTTGTTCACATTGTAGGCCGGACAGTCTGTGGTGAGCCCAGACCGTCCGGGGTCAGTCGTGTTTCCTTCTGTCCACTGGCCAGTCAGCCCAAGGCGGATGCCGGAGAAGAGGTTCCTCTGCCCGGACCTTCTGTGGCCCAGGCTGGACAGTCCGGGCTTTGTCTTGTGCCCTTCTGCTCCTGGCCAAACCGTCCAGGGTTTCATCCATGGGGTGAACTCCAGACCAGACAGTCCGGGGTCTAGGGCGGACAGTCCGGAGCATGTCTTGCTCTATTATGTTAGCTGGTCGAATCATCCAGGGTTTAATCCCCCCACGCAGGACCGTCCGAGGCACAGGCCGGTCCGTCTAGAGTGGACGCCGGACCGTCCGCGGTGTGCCCCGGTCAGTCCGGTCTGAACAGCATATCATCTTGCAATATCTCGTTTTGAGGGGTATTTCTCGTGGCTATATACGCAAAGGTTGTCCGAAGGGATAAGGTGGAGAGACTCATTTCACTTCCACCCATTTGCTTGCTTGTGCTCTTGGGCTCTCCCATGTCAGTCTAAGTATTGAGATGCCATGTCTTCGGTGTAGTTAAGTTTGTGGTGAGTTTCCTTGTGCTTCTTGGGATTCTTTTGCCGGATCAAGTTTTTCCTTTGCTTTTGGTTTGTGGTTCATCTCCAAGTTTTCAACCTTCATCTTCTACCCAAAATCCTCCGTGTGTCAGGGGTCACCTCCATGTGTCGGGGGTGCATCACTTTTGTCCATCAAAGGTGAGGAAAACCTTGGTTGGTTCGAGGTCACTCCGTGTGTCGGGGTGCTTACCTCTTCGTCCGTCGAAGTGGTGGGTTCGTGAGGAGCTTCCATGTGTGTGGAAGGGCTCACGATTGTGTGAGGGTTTGGAGCTCACCCACCATGTGTTGGGGAAGAGCTACCGCTAGTGGATTGAGGGTTAGGGACGAGAGGGTCCAGGCTCTGTTCGTTGGAGTTCCTCAACGATGAGTAGGTGTACATCCGTTGTACACCGAATATCGGTAAAAGCTCGGTTTGCCTTCTTGTTCCCTTTTGTTACACTTCTGCTTATCTACTAATTGTTGTGTGCGAGCCTTTGAGCAGCCTTGTGTTTCGTCTTAAGTCTTATTTACGATTTTTGCTTAGGTTGAACAATCAATCATGTCAAGTAGCTAGTGTGGTCTATTAATTTGCAAATTAAATTAAGAAAAATTCAAAAATAGTTAAAATTTGACCTAGCTGATTCACCTCATCTCAGCCTAGGATCCTTTCTTGTCTAGCTTAATCGCTTAGGGATGGCCGACGGTGGTAGTGTTGTCTCAAATAGGATTCCAATATTTTGTGGCACAAATTTTGCTTATTGGAAAATTCGCATGAGGATGTATCTTCAGTCGCTAGGGTATGAGGTTTGGAAAGCAGTTGATGCTCCTTTAGGTTTCAAACTTGATAAGGACACACCTCCCACAGCAGCTCAAGTTGAAAAGCTAGAGGTCAATGCTAAGGCGATTAATGCCGTCTTCTCAGGGCTTAGCATGGAAGTGTTTGATCGTGTTAGCAACCTAGAAAGTGCTTATGAAATCTGGACCACACTCATTGAGATTCACGAGGGTACGTCCGCCATTAAGGAAGAAAAGTTAGTTGTGGTGAAAGAACGATTTGATCATTTTAAGATTCTTCCTAAGGAATCTGCTTGTGATATGTTTTCTCACCTTAACCCCAT
Organism: Raddia guianensis; assembly: GCA_036346415.1. Lineage (NCBI taxonomy): Eukaryota > Viridiplantae > Streptophyta > Magnoliopsida > Poales > Poaceae > Raddia > Raddia guianensis. The sequence goes on along the minus strand of CM070537.1, from coordinate 22,500,306 downwards.
TGTTAATGAGCTAAAGGGGCTCAGCTGTGTGTTGGCTCATGATGATGTATGTAGGAAAATGATTAGGGCGCTGCCAAGACAAGAGTACTGCGACATCATCACTTATCTCTCCAACAACAGATATTTGACTAAGTTGTCTCCCACAACACTTTTGAGAAAGATCTCATCTCATGAGATGCTTATGAATGATCTTCAAGACTTAACCCATCCGGAGAAGAGCAAAGTGATTGCTCTCAAGACAACTCACTCCGAAGCTGGCTCAGACAAGGGTGGTCTGGAAGAGGATTTGACATTATTCTTGAGAAGACAGAATCAAGTGTGGAAGAAGAAAGGCACGACTGATCATCTGGAAAACAAGAAGTCATTTGAAAGTCTCAAATGCTATGAGTGTCAACAAAGAGGACACATAGCATATGTATGCCCAAACAAAGGTAAGGGCAAGTAAAAGGAGAAGGATAAGTGAGATGCTGAGAAGGAGAAGCCCAAGCAGTATGGGAAGGGCGGACGCATCAAGTCCGGCTTCAAAAGCTATACCAAAGGTGAAAAGAGAAGAGCTTTTGTTGGCGAGTGGGTCATCGATGACAACTCAAGTGAATCGGCTTCTGCAAGTGATGATTAAGACGAGTCGAACACTCAAGGGTTGGCTTGCATAGGGATATCTCACAGTCTACCACCTCCTCCGAAGTTACCTTCAATGTGTCTAGTGAGTCAAGATGATGCTGGGTGGAGTTCTGAGTTTGAGGTTCCTGAGGTTCTGGAGGTGCCTCCAAGATGCTTCATGGTCGGATCCGTTGATGAGGTATCAGATCAAGACTCAGAGTTTTGCTTTACTAGTCACGAAGATCTAATTCGCTTTGTGCTCAAGCTTGATGGTGATAATCAACAATTGTAGGCTAAGATTGATTCACTAGTAGTTAAGAGTGATAGCTTTGAAACTAAAAATGATGTCCTTCAGGGTCGTAATAATCAGTTGAGTAGTAAGTCAAAAGAATTGGAAATAGAACAAGATGCCTTACAGGAAACTGTAGATGATTTCATTGCTACAATTCATGAACTTAGGATAGAAAATGAGTTCTTACTTGCTAGAAACTTTGTTGTGCCGGATGCTTTGCCGGTTGCCATGTCTAGTGTTCATGAATATTTTGTTGCCATTGTGTGTGTACCTGAGAAAGTTAAGGCTTCTACTATTTGTGAAGATTTGGTTGATAGTTCTGTTGAATCGAATGCTTTGCCGGTAGCTTCTTATATTACACATGATCATGATGTTCCTATAGCTGTTGCTCCTACCTTGGTTAAAACTTCATCTTGTTGTAATGATGTGATTGATGTGACTATGATAGCCTCTAACTCTAATGGTGCATTAAGTAGCTCGAATGTTTGCAATCCTGATCATTGTGTGAATGCTTTGGCTGCCAAAGAGTTAGCTATAGAAAATGCAAAACTTTAGGCATAGTTAGAAAAATCCAATAAGGCTTTGGAGAGGTGCTATGAGGGTAGTCGTGCTTTGGATAGGATTCTTGAGGTGAAAAGGGGACCTTCAGACAGAGGTGGTCTAGGGTTTACTCCTCCTAATTCAAAAGGGCGAAGAAGGAGACCTCGTACATCTCGAGGATACACCAACAGGCAGAAACATTCTGATGACAACTCTAGGGGTAGCTCATATCATCATGGTTGGCAATACTCAGGTATGCCCATCCTAGGAAGACCTACACACAATAATCTAGCTAGGAAAGGTCCTCTACCTTGGCAAAGCTTTGGATACAACACTTGGAAAGATCCTAGGAATTATGAAAATAGGCTAGGACGGCCTAGGTACAATGATTACACCAATCATGATACTCGTAACTCAAATCTCATGGGTGGACCTCAGTTTGGTGAAGGGCAAGATAGATTTGTTCCCATACATCATTCACCACTTAGGAATGGCTATCAAGAGAGGTTTGACACTGTGTGGAACACTCCTTGAGATCATCGCAATAGGCCACACATTGCACCTCAAGCTAGGTCTAGATTGGTAATCCCTAGGAGGGTCCATGTAGAGATAGTGGACAAGAACTACATGGTCAAGCTAGATGAGCAAGGGAAAGTCATTGGCCAATTCATTGGTACTTCATGGCAATATGAGCATAGGACACAGCTTTGGATGCCTAGAACTGTTATCAATGATGTTTGTGGTGTTGAGAAAGCTAATCCTCGGGGACCCATTGTATGGGTTCTTGAGTCACAAAATTGACTATCTCTTGTGGGGCAGATGAACTACCGGTGTGGAGGTCGCCACTGGGTACTTCATGGTCAAGCTAGATGAGCAAGGGAAAGTCATTGGCCAATTCATTGGTACTTCATGGCAATATGAGCATAGGACATAGCTTTGAGTGCCTATAACTGTTATTAATGATGTTTGTGGTGTTGAGAAAGCTAATCCTCAGGGACCCATTGTATGGGTTCCTGAGTCACAAAATTGACAATCTCTTGTGGGGCAGGTGAACTACCGGTGTGGAGGTCACCACTAGGTTATCGACAGCAGCTGCATGCAGCATATGACAGGCAATCCCCGGTTGTTCACCTATATGGGGGAGAACGGGAACACCCCCAGAAGATCACCTTTGGAGATGGGAGCAAGAGTAAGATCACGGGCTCCGGTAGGGTAGCTATAACTTATGAACTTACACTTGGTAATGTTCTACTTGTTCAAATCTTGAATTACAATTTGCTCTCTGTCGCCCAAATATGTGATTTGGGGTTTCATTGTCATTTCTCACTCAAGGACACGATAGTTCTGGACCAAAGTGAGAAAGTGGTTCCACGTCGCCTTCCTCATTCATCCTATCTTGCTTTATCGCTAGAGTCTCTCTAGGTTGGTGTTGGCATAGGCAACTTGGTCATATTGGAATGGCTAATTTGAAAAACTTGTGCAAAATGAGATTTCCTTGGGGTAAAGGACCTAAAGTTTGAAAAGGATAAATTATGCAATGCATGTCAGGCGGGCAAGTAAGTTGCTAGTCCTCACCTCGCAAAAGGTGTCTTGTCAATTTCTCGTCCATTGGATCTTTTGCACATGGATTTATTTGGGTCTACTCCCTTTGTGAGTTTTGGGGGAAATTTGTATTGCTTGGTTATCGTGGATGATTTTTCTCAATATACATGGGTGTTCTTTTTCCATGACAAAACCCTCGTTGGAAATGCTTTTAAAAAGTTTGTGAAAAAGACTCAAAACATTTTTGAATGTACAATGAAACGAGTGAGAAGTGACAATGGATTGGAGTTCACTAATATGAATGTTGAGTTGTTCTGTGATGAGTTAGGTATTGGGCATCAATTTTCAGCCTCCTACACCCGTCAGCAAAATGGTGTAGTTGAGAGAAAGAACAGAACTCTGATTGAGATGGCTCGAACTATGCTTGATGAGTACAAAACTTCGGATGTGTTCTGGGCGGAGGCTATTAACACTGCTTACCTTGTGATCAACCGCTCATACCTACACAAGCTTTTGAAGAAAACTTTCTATGAGCTATTAGTTGGAAGGCGCCCGAATGTGTCATACTTCAGAGTCTTTAATTGGGTGTAAAGTCTACATATACAAGAAGAGACAACATCTTGAGAAGTTTCAAAGCAGAGTTGATACTGGGGTTTTCTTGGGATACTCAGCTAAGGGCAGCATGTTCAGGGTGTTTAATGAAGCAAATGGTTAGATTGAAGAAACGTGCAATGTGAAGTTCAATGAGTCGACTGGAAGCCAAGGAGAGCACAAAAACCTTGATGATGTTTGTGATGAACCATTGGCCAGTGCTATCAAACATATAGAGATGGAAGAACTGAGACCTGTTGCTGCTACACCAGATGCAACCGTACCTGATCCACCGTCTACACCTGAGCCTGCCTTGGACTCAGGGGGAGAGTTACTTCAGAATGACAGCTTGGATAGTGAATCACAGTCTGGGACAAATCATGAGACTGAGGTGGAGACAGGGGGTGGTGCTTCTCAGCTTGTCAAGCAGCATCACACTATTGCCAGATATCATCCAGCAAATCAAGTGATTGGAGACCCAATGGTTGGGGTTTGTACTAGGTCAAGGACTACAAATATGTCTGAGCATCAGGCGTTTGTCTCGATGATTGAGCCAAACAAGATCAAGGAAGCATTGGATGATGCTGATTGGATGAATGCCATGCATGAGAAGCTTAACAACTTTCAGAGGAATAAAGTTTGGACACTTGTGCAGAGACCAACGAACTGTAATGTCATTGGGACCGAATGGCTTTTCAAAAACAAGCAAGATGAATTCGGGGTTGTAGTAAGAAACAAGGCAAGATTGGTGGCTCAGGGTTTCACACAGATAGAGGGCATTGATTGCGGTGACACATATGCTCCCGTTGCCAGGTTGGATGCAATCAGACTACTTGTAGCATTTGCAACTTGTCATAACATTGTGCTCAAGTAGATGAATTTCAAAAGTGCATTTCTAAACGGATACATTGATGAGTTGGTATATGTAGAGAAACCTTTAGGGTTTGAAGACCTTCGGCATCCAAACCATGTCTTCAAATTGTCGAAGGCTCTGTATGGTTTGAAGCAAGCTCCTAGGGCTTGGTATGAGAGGCTCCGGGATTTCCTCACAAATAAAAGGATTCAAAGTGGGAAGAATTGACTCAACACTATTTATAAAGGTGGTGGATGGAGACCTGTTCGTATGCCAAGTGTACGTGGATGATATTATCTTTGGAAGTTCAAATGAGGTATTGACCACAGAGTTCAATGAGTTGATGTCGAACGAGTTCGAGATGTCCATGATGAGTGAACTGAGCTTCTTTCTAGGATTTCAAATTAGACAGTTCAAGACCGGTACTTTCATCTCACAGGAGAAGTACGTGCAAGATTTGTTGAAATGATTTGGAATGCAAGATTGCAAGCCCATCAGAACTTCGATGGGCACAAATAGTCAGTTGGATCTCGACTCTGGAGGTACACATGTCAATCCCAAACTCTATAGGTCTATGATTGGTGTTTTACTTTATTAAACCGCCTCTAGACCTGATATCATGTTTAGTGTGTGCATGTGTGCTAGATTTCAGGCTTCTTCTAGAGAAATGCAATTTGCCGGATCAAGTTTTTCCTTTGGTTTTGGTTAGTGGTTCGTCTCCAAGTTTTCAACCTTCATATTCTACCCAAAATCCTCCGTGTGTCGGGGGTGCATCAACTTTGTCTGTCAAAGGTGAGGAAAACACTTGGTTGGTCCGAGGTCACTCCATGTGTCGGGGTGCTTTCCCCTTCGTCCGTCAATGTGGTGGGATGTGAGGAGCTTCCGTGTGTGTGGAAGAGCTCACGATTGTGTGAGGGTTTGGAGCTCACCCACCATGTGTTGGTGAAGAGCTATCACTAGTGGATTGAGGGTTAGGGACGAGAGGGTCCCGGCTCCGTTCGTCGGAGTTCCTCAATGGTGAGTACGTGTACATTGTTGTACACCGAACATTGGTAAAAAGCTCGGTTTGCCTTCTTGTTCCCTTTTGTTTACACTTCTGCTTATCTACTAATTGTTGTGTGCGAGCCTTTGAGCCGTCTTGTGTTTCGTCTTGTCTCTTATTTACTGTTTTTGCTTAGGTTGAACAATCAATTAGGTCAAGTGGCTAGTGTGGTTTATTAATTTGCAAATTAAATTAAGAAAAACTCAAAAATAGTTAAAATTTGACCTAGCTGATTCACCCCTCTCGGCCTAGGATCCTTTCAAGTAGTATTAGAGCAAGGTTTCTCTAGTCTAGCTTAATCGCTTAGGGATGGTCGACGGTGGTAGTGTTGTCTCAAATAGGATTCCAATATTTTGTGGCATAAATTTTGCTTATTGGAAAATTCGCATGAGGATGTATCTTAAGTTGCTAGGGTATGAGGTTTGGAAAGCAGTTGATGCTCCTTTAGGTTTCAAACTTGATAAGGACACACCTCCCACAGTAGCTTAAGTTGAAAAGCTAGAGGTCAATGCTAAGGTGATCAGTGCCATCTTCTCATGGCTTAGCATGGAAGTGTTTGATTGTGTTAGTAACCTAGAAAGTGCTTATGAAATCTGGACCACACTCATTAAGATTCACGAAGGTACCTCCGCCGTTAAGGAAGAAAAGTTAGTTGTGGTGAAAGAACGATTTGATCAGTTTAAGATGCTTCCTAAGGAATCTGCTAGTGATATGTTTTTCGCCTTAACCCCATTGTTATTGAGTTAAAGGGGCTCGGCTGTATGTTGGCTCATGATGATGTATGCAGGAAAATGACCAGGGTGCTCAAGACGAAACATGCTCAAGGAAGTGCATGCTCCGACGAGCTAGGAGATGATCTTTGAGTGAAGGACATGCTCAAGGAAACAATCTTTTGAACATAGTACATGCTAAAGAAAAATAATATGTGCTCGAGTAAAGTGCTTGCTTGGACTAGCTAAGAGGTGAAATATTGAGCGAAGGACATGCTCATGGGAATGATATCTCAAGCGTAGCATGTGCTCAAGGAAAATAAGATGTGCCCGAGCAAAGTGCATGCTGAGAGGAGCTAGGAGATGATCTGTTAAGTGAAGGACATGCTCAAGGGAGTGATCTCTTGAGCGTATGGTGTGTGCTCAAGGAAGATAAGCGCTTTCGAGGGAAGTGCATGCTCAAGCGAGCTAGGAGATGATATCTTGAGCGAGGGATTTGCTCAAGGGAGTAGCTAGGAGATCTCTTGGGTGAAAGACATGCTTAAGGGAGTGGTCTCTTGAGCATACGTGCTCAAGGAAAATAAGACGAGTCTGAGTGAAGTGCATGCTTGGGCAAGCTAGGAGATTATCCCTTGAGCAAAGGACATGCTCAAGAGACTGATCTCTTCAGCCTTGTACGGGTTCAAGGAAAATAAGACATGCCCGAGCATTGTGTTATCCTGAGATGACATCAAAGGGGCAGCACCCTAGACATAAAACTAATGACTATGTAAGCGCGCGTAAAACCTCGCTTGCATAGGATTTTGCTGGAATACGCCCGAGCTCGCTCCCCCAGGCCCACGGACTTTGGCGCGAGTTGGAGAGCAGACCAACAATGGGAGCTCTCGTGCGCCGCCATAAGCACAATGCTGGCACAAGGTGATGGTGGACAAGGCAGCACGCAGCGGAGACGGTGAAGAATGATGGGAGGTGGTGGGGTCGAGGAGGGAGAGAGGTACATGGGGAGGCGATAGGGTGATCGCCTAGGGGAGACGAAGACCGATGCAATGGCGTGATGATCGTCGGCCATGGGGAAGGACGATTCTGCGATGGTGGCTCAGCTTGGGTGAAATCCGACGACGGCGAGCACTGGGATTAGTAAGGTATGTCACTGATGGCGTGGGATTGGATAGGAGGCGGTGGCGTCAATGAGGAAGACGACAGCGACTTCGGTGTCTGATCCCGACAACTTCAGCGAAGATTTACTAGCGGTGATTGCAAAAATGAGTCATGGGGGAGGTCTTACGAGGTCACCGTCGAAAGAATCAGAGAGGGATTGCTTACCAATGCAAGAATTCGATAGGAGAGCAAATGGGAGAGAGACCCCTAGAGGAGGTTTATATAGGGAAGATGGAGAGGGGTGCGTGGAAGAGATCGACAAAAATCAACCGAGATGGCTAAAATTAAGGGCTAATATTGATGGTGATTTGATTTTTGAAATAATTTGGAAAGGAGAGAAAGGAAAGAGGGCGCCAACTTAGGGAGAGAGGAGAGGTGCAGGTGAGAGGGAAAGAGAGTAGGACTGTAACAACCCAATTCGGGAAATTTTCAAATTTGGGCTAAATTCAAATTTTCGTGTGAATTTTGATTCGAACCTGACTAGTGGGCCCCACCTAGACACACTCTCTCCTCCTCTCTTCTCTGCTTCTCTCCCGTGCTCTCTCTCTCTCTCTCTCTCTCTCTCTCCCGCGCCTTGGATGCTCAGCTTCGCCTGTGTCGCTCAAGCTCGCCTCCCGCTCGCGTGCCTCGCGGTGTCGTGCCACTATTAGTGCCTTGGGAGCCTGCGCCGTCTTGCCTCGCGGAGGACGGTCCGCCGGAGACCATCGGCAACGCCGGTCCGTCGGGCCATCAAAAAGCTCAAGCACGCGTGACCCGACTACCCGCCTCGTCACTTGGCACCAATAGTCAACAGGCTAACCCTCTAGCCACGCCGCTACCAGATCGCACTTGCGCACACACCGCCATGCCTATGACCGCCGCTGCAGCTCTACCCAGCCCGAGCCGTCTGTCAGTTCTCCGCCCCTTTTTCCATGCGTCACCGAGAGCGTCTTCGAGCCCTAAACTCGCCCCGTGACCATTTAAGCACCACCAAGTGCCACCAAAGCCGTCGGGTCGACGATTGCGAATTCTGGCGAACGAAACCCTTGGCGAGCATCTCTCCGTCGATATCTTCTTCCTCGGTTCGCTATTTTTCAATTCCTTCCGCCCTGAGAATCCTTAAGGCCTCACGAGTATTTCCCCTCATCTAATTTGGCTAGTGCATGGCCGGAGATCGTCGCCGCCGTTGGCCTATTCGGGTGCCGCCGTGGAGCTCGTGTCGACATGCCGTTTCGAGCCTTATCCGAGCTCCTGCATCTCTTGGTAAGCACCCACTTCCCTCCCCGATGCTCTCCCACCGTCCAATTCGGTCGTAGCCTTACCGTAGCGCCTCTGCCGTGCACCCCATGTATCGCCGCCGCTATAGCTCACCGTGCCGCCGTGTCCGACCACCGCAGACCATGTAACTAGCACCGTTAGAAGCGCGCTGTCGATACGAACCCGTAGAGCCCAAGAACACCCAAAACGGTGGTCCGTAGCACCCGCAATCGCCATCTCTCTCCACGGGCTGTGTGCTGGTCGGAGGTTGAAGACGGCTGACGTCATCATGACGTCAGCATGATGCCAGCAGTTAGCGTGCAGCAATTTACAGGTTTTGATTTATGGTTTCTATTTATTAAAAATAGAAGGAGACGTCCAAAAATTAAGGAAAAATTATGTAAGATACTAGATGCTGTATAGAGACTAATAAAAATATAAGTTGGTATAATTCACTAATACATTTTTATATAAAATTAATAACATAATTACTTTAGTATTTATTAATTAAAATAGGAAAATAGCTCCAAAATTCCTTAAAAAATTTAGATAAATAGTAGAGACCATTGCTGATTTTATAAAAATATGACCATGGCCACTGTATAAAGGATATTGGCACTGTTAGTTGAAAATGAGAAACTTCATATATAGAAATGATTAAGTTAACTCTAGGGAAGTGCTTGTTTATTAATTAATGACCTAGACTTCAAATAATCTTCAGAAAATATATTGAATAAATATGAGCCTTAACAATTTTTAGGACACCCTAAAATGCCTTTAGTACTCTAGTTAATCCTTAGAATCATTTAATTGGCACTGATAGTTAAATTTGTAGGTTTCCTTATATTTAAATAGTTAATCTAACTCTAGGGTATTTGTTGGTTATTTACAATTATTGATTTTTACACCAACTGACCGCTAGAAAATCTGGATGTATAAATGCATTAATATTTCTGGAATAGTTTACTTTTACGCATTAATTTAAATATAAATCTAAGGGAAGTTTATTAGTAAACAATCAATACATAGCTAGCTTTTCTTTATTAAAATTTACCCAAGAGAGGATTTTTTGATAATAATTTAATAAAGAAATATAACATAGGTTTATCCCATGAACCTTTAGTTTATTGCCAACTCCGACGAACCTTATCCCGTACGTAGGTGGAATTTCCAATATTCGTCATGCCTATGAACCCTAATAACTCTTTTGCGACCTTATCGTACGAACTCGTATTTTGGGATTTAGTAGACTATTATATACTCTTAGTATTATTTATTAATGCACCGTGCCATGCATAGCATATCATGCGCAAAGTAGATTCGCTAGTCGAGCTTGGTACATATGCCGAGGATTTAACCTAGATCGTGCATACATCATGTTTTCCATTGCATTAGTAGGTAAATATTTGTTTGTTGGTTTGATTAGACATAGGCGATCCCGAAGGGAGATTTGGGGACGCTAAGGAGAACCACCTACAAGATCAAGGCGAGTTAACACTTACTCTTTAGATGTGATTTGTATTAGGGAGAGACGGCGACTCTCCTTAGTGCGGATTAACATCGCTAATATCATGTTCATTACCCAGTTTTTCTTAAACTATTTTGTTTACTTATTAAAGATGCATGCTTATTAGAATGCCTAATTGTTAATCATGTTATACTATTACATGCCCGCCTTGAAATGTTTAGCCTTGATGACTGCCTTGATTGTCATTGCTCTTGATAGCCTATGATTAGTCTGGTAACCACTTTAACCCTACCTAATGGGTAAAACTTGCTTAGACCGGCTTAGGCTTAACGAATCTTCTGGCTAATCGCCACGGAACGGTGAACCGATATTCACTGGACATTCATTATTCTCATTTAATATGACATGACATATGACAGTTAGGACTGGTAGGTGTATGTTGGGCTGCTTGTGTTTGTGGGTTTGGATATGGGGATAATTGGTCGGTTTGGGTTGGTCGTTTGGGAAAGTCCAAGTGTGTGGTGTGGTGTGGTCGATGATCGTGGAAGTAGAGAAAGAATGGTGGGTTGCCCCTAGTTGGATTTGGACATCCGGAGGGATGATTAAGGCACGAGATGCCTAGTGCCGGGTTTAGCCCGGGGAGCGTTTGGCAGAGTGCCGAAACTGCCCTATGAATTGCTTTAGCGCTTGGCAGAGTGCCGAAACTGCCTTAGGAATTGTTTTAGCGTTTGGCGAGTGCCAAACCGCCTTAGGAATTGTTTTAGCGTTTGGCGAGTCAAACCGCCTTTAGAATGGTTTTAGCGTTTGGTAAGTGTCAAACCGCCTTAGGAATGGCTTTAGCGTTTGGCGAGTGCCAAACTGCCGAGGAAGTAGCGTTTGGCGAGTGCAAAGCGCCTAAGTATTCGTTTGGCGAGTTCAAGTCGCCGAAGATTCGTTTGGCGAGTCGAAACCGCAGTGTATTCGTTTGGCGAGTCAAAGCGCCCTAGGTATTCGTTTGGTAGAGTCTTTGAAACTACCGGAGTATTAGGAAGCGTTTGGCGAGTCTAAAACGCGCGGTGTAAGAAGTGGTATGGATTGGTTGGGAGCAACCAGGAGAAAGTCTGGTTGGGAGCAACCAGGAGGAAAGTTCAAGAGGAACAAATAAACTGGTATGGTGATTGTGTAAGCTGGATGAGTTATGATCGAGGATTAGTCAATTTGTGTGTTAATTGTGTATAAGCTGGTATGGATTGTGGTGATTGTGTAAGCTGGGTCGTGTATCCGAGTGAGAGTTGGTCGATTATGGGTTGGTTGGTGTGATTGGTTGGTTATTTGGGTTCGAGATGCATGGTTAAGATCGAAACCTCTGATTTATTTATAACAATACAAGTGTTAGTTAATGCTAGTTAGGTTATTTCTAAAAGTCTTATAAACTTGGCTTTACGCAAATAAAATAACCCTCTCTTCCAAATAAAAGCCTTCTACACTATATGCATTACGGGAAGTGTTAACTAGCCAGCGTTTGGATGACGCTGACCTCGCCCACTTATCTTCTTTCGACGATGGCATCGAAGATGACCCTTACGCGTGTCTCGAAGACGACGGACAGGATCATGGTGGACCCGAGGAGTCTTAGGGGCCGCTCCAGTCGCTGGTGGACCGTAGTCGATAGGGATTCCTTTGGGTAGATATTTTGAGTGTCCGCTGTACTCTGAACTATTCTTATGTAAGAAAGGCGTGTATGGGCCGCCTTACTAAAGTCGCCTAAGGCGCAACTCTATGATGTAATATTCAGGGATTTTATTCTATCGATGTATGCTTGTATCGGCTACGTGGTCTTCCGCGCTAGCGTACTGATCCAGGGGCTAGCGCAAGGGATCGTCGACCCTCAAGATAATTAAAATTGAGGGGTGACAAGGACCTAGGACTTGCAAGTGAGAGAGAAAAAGGGAAAGGAATAGGAGTAGTGATATTTCTCAAAACTAATAAATAAATACTAAATTAAATATTTAATTTATAATCAGATTTAACAAAAATTACTTAATTTGAAATCAAATTAATTTGAAATCAAATTAATTTGAAATATATCTCCTAATATTTTCCAAATAAATTTATAAATATATTTTGGAAAATTAATATAAGGGACAAACTCATTTTCTAAATTTTAAGTTTTAAAATGTTTCAAAATTTTGATGACATGCAATGCACATGATTTTTTAAAAAAAACTGAAATGAGGATGCGACAAAGGTGGAGAGACATATGATCATTTGCTTTTTCATATATACTAGTCGCATGGGCGCGCCCACGACGCGCAGAGCCTGGGCAAGAAACACTTGCAAAAAAGTGAGCCGAGCGGGATGCGTCTAAACGCGTGCACGCGCTCGTGTGATCGCGCCAGCGGCGGGCAAAAAACGTGGGCCACACAGGGATGGGCCCGCAGCGACGCGGTGGCAAGTGTGCATGCGACGACGCAGCGGGGAAAAGGAAGGAAAATCAGCCGTCCCAACAAACCGTGCGAGTCGTTGCTGGCTGCAAGAAAAAACTGTTTTAAACCTAAAAACCGAACGGACGGCCAGATGCTGTAGGGCGCGCCCGATCGGATGGGCGTGGCTGCGCCGGGCGGGCATGCTAGCCACGTGGCCCGCCCGGGAGAGCAGCGGGAGAGCACTCGGCTATGTACTATTTATAGATGCGTACAAGTAGCTTTGATGCAAAGCGTTCTATTCGACACTGTTTCAAAAACATAGTTTCGATTCATACAAATATATATGTTTTAAACGTTGACAAAAATGTTTGAGAAGATATTCAAAAATGATTCAATCTATATGTGATTCAAAAATGATTCAATCTATATGAGTAATGTTTCAGGTTTTTTTGTGTGTTTAACATGAGTAAACATGATGTTTTATATGGTCAAACAAAATGTTTCATATCATAATCAATTGGTACCAATCCATACGATCAAAATATTTCACAAGAGCGAAAAAAATGTTTCACACGTGTTTTATGGTTTTTTCATGGGAGCATATCAAATATTTCACAAAAGTAATGGTGTATTTGGATACATGGTTGTGAGAAACCATGGTTTTGTAATGCATAGAGTTTATAATACATTATACAATTAAAATAGGTTCAAAGAAGACAACATTAATACTAAAATTATACAAATTCCCATGTTAATAAAAAAGAATAAGAAGTATATACCTTGTCGATTGATGTGGTTCCAAATTATAACGGATTAAATTAAAAGAAAGATTTTGTATGAACTACGACAAAAAAAAAGAAATTTGGATTTAGAAAATAGTAGAAATAATAGTTTATGCCATATTAATAAAAAGTTTATATTAGGTACAACATAAAAATAATAGAAATTCAGAGTAAAAAAATAATAGAAATAAATCTATGTTAGATTAAAGGAAAGAACTCATATTTGCTCCATAAAAATAAAAATATGTATACAAAATGTATAGAAAATAAGAGGAATAAGAGTTCATGCAAAATTAAAGGATTGAGATGAATCTAGCCAGGCAAACACGCGGGGCACCATGCTCATTGTGTACATGTGAAAAGTGTGGTTTCATCAAACTCCATTATACATTGGTATTTGTTGGACTATGCAATTTTTAAGATGCTAAAATTGACCGAACACAAGAGCTAGTGAGATCCAAACCATACAAATTTTAACTAGGACTGTACTTTCAAATACTCCAAAAACACAATGGTTTATACTAAATCATTTTGTTGGAACTTGGAATGGAGTATTTTTTTTATCATCCAAACACTTCTGGATTTTGAAAAGAACTGTGGTTTTGTCTTAAAACTATGAAAATACTTTATTACCAAATAAGCTATAAACAAAATGTCTCACAAGAGAAGCCAAATATTTCAGCAGTATTCAATGATATTTCATTCCGATACAAATAATGTTTCGCAAGAGTAAATAAAATGTTTCACAAGAACATGGAAAATGTTCGACTTCATATTTCCCAATCTATAGCTCCTTCCAATGGAGTGCACGGCCACCACATGCACAACCAACGAAGTTGGTAGCAGAGTCGTTAATAGGATGGATACCTGCAATGAGGATGTGTCTTCCTTTTGAAGGTCGTACAAGGAGACATGGCGCGCTAGGCATGGTGGTGCTTGCAACTACCCACTAACACCACCTTATGCCATTTTCGGGGGGATCTATAGTGTTGGCACCGGGGTCAAAAGACCCCGATGCCTTTCGGACAAACCCTTCTTGTCTATTTCCACCTTATTAGTTTATATACATGTAAACCTACAATTTGAAGGTTAAAAGCAATGACTTAGGGGTTGTTTGATTGCCTTCTCTCGCGAGCCTGGCCTATCCCAACTTAGCCAAGCTGGTGGGATACGGGATGTGCAAATGCAGAGATGGTATTTGATTGTGTGCTTAGTAGGCACATATTTTAAAGTTTAAATATTTTTAAATTATATAGCGACTATGGTCTAGTTTTGTTCTAAAAATGTTAGATAATGGAATTGGTTCGATAATCAGAGATGATAATAAAAAGATATAAACAAAAAAGGAAAAAACTTACTTGCCCTCGTAGCTAGCGCATGCATGTGGCTGACTGTGGCCCCCTGCGCAGAACATGGGGTTGCATCAAGAGAAACGTCCATTTTCTATGTTACCCCTTAGTGATTTTGCACTTGTGAAGCCTGACTATTATTGTGTTTTCAACCATCAAAACAAGCTTGAGGCTGCACCAATTGGGCCAGGCTGAGTCATGTACAGGCAACCAAACAGCCCCTTAGTGTTAAAATGATATCGGCGACCCAACGATTTGTTAATCTGTATCTTCCCCTTGCTGTCGTTGGAGTGTGGTGGGGTCATCAACAGTTGGACGGATCTAGGGGCAAAGAAAGGAGGGGAAATTGTTTTTCGGAAGAGTGGTGACGAGAAAGATCAAAAGCGACCAGAGGGATGAGAGGAGCGGAGGAGAGAGAGATTTAGAAGGGGAAGAAGAGGATTGTGGGTAAGGCACAAAGGCAAGTGGCCGGGAAGAGTGAGAGGGCATCTGCGTCGGACTAAAATAAAATTTAATAAATTAGTGGTTATATTTCCCTGTCTAGAATATATGGTTTTCCATTAGCAGGATGAGCCCAATTATTACCTACCAGCCGATGGGGTCATGGTGGCTGAGTATTAGGTGTCATGGTGCCTTAGGGGATGAATTATTTGTTTGCAGCATGTCGGCTGTCGACTGTCGAGAGGTATTGCCATTGGTGGATCCCCACAATGCCATTTTGCACTTGATCCTGATGCGTGATTTGTGAGGGGTCTAATTTTTATGAGCATGATTTATTTATTTTAGGATGATTTGATTAATTGAGAGCAATCAGTTGCCAACCATACCGTGTGCTCTTCTAATATCATAAAATTAACAAATGCTTTCTCCAGGAACACATGGTATATTTCAGTTGACCTATTTTTCAGGGACACGTGCCTGCTATCCTCTCGATGCTGACCTTCTTTTCATTTTTTTAATGTTTTCTAGTAAAAAGAAATATGCATAGGAATCAAGAACTTAACCGAATTAAACGGTTCCCTGGTAAATTGTTCTTAAAAATATTATAGGTTCCTAGTTCGGTAATATTGCATTTTTTTATCTTAGTCTACGGGTGATACAGAGCAAATGTCCATTGAGTGTTGACATACAAACAACGGATCTGAGTCATCAGATACATAAAAAGCGGCTAAGATCTGCAGAGGTGGAAGTACATTTTCTCATTCACACACTTTCTCGAAAAAACCCCCTAACTTTGTAAGTGGAAAGGGGACTTCCACTTTTTCAAATCTAGGTCGCTCCTCGTAGATCTGATGGTCCAGATCTATTGTTATAATGTTAGCACCCAATAGATATTTGCACTGGATACATCGAGTTTACGCGCAATATAGGTGTTGAGAGTTTTGAGGCTACGTAAAACACCTGGTCCATTTTTATTTCAAAAAGATATGAAATGGAGCACGTACACTAGCGCATTTAGTTAATGAAAGAGTTTATGGGAACCATCAGGCTCCCTTAGAGCACTGTCGGGCGATTACCTAAATTTGGATCTTTATATTTCATCTCCAAAACACTATTTAGTTCCTATATTTTCATACTCCAGCAGAGTTTCTATTTTTTAAAAAAATATAGAGATCGGATAAAGAGTCTTATAAATAGAGATTGGATAGAAATCTCTAAATATAGGACAGGTGAAGAATTTCTAAATTTAGAGACTGATAAAGAGACTTTGTTGGATGAAGTATAGAGATCAAAACTATCTGCATGGTGTTATAGAGTACCAACTAGACATGCTCCGAGGAAATAAGCACCGGCCTCACAAATTCATATAATGGGACTTTAACTGCACCCTACAAATTTATTTAAACACTGTTCCACCCAAGTTTAGCGGCTCATAGTAAGGCCATGTTTGTTTGAGCTTCTAGCTAGCTTCTAGACTTAGAAGACAGTAGCTCAAATAAATAGCTAGCTTTTGAAACCCCTTGCAAAAAGCCAAAAGCCCACAAAAGTCCAAATTATATTGTGATCTGAGAAATAAATTTTAGATGGTTTTTTCTAGAAATAATTTTTAGAGAAGCTGTAACTCAAACAAACAGTGTCTAAATTAAGGACATTGAATGCAACTTCTTTCGGATGTGTAAGACAAGAGGGACCTTTGATGACTTGGATTGAGAAATGAGGCATAAAAGGGGGACCCAGAAAGGTTCCTCGCTTCAACATTAAGAATCACTTGGACATGGCAACAGTACTCCTATGTCGATGGTCCAGCAAACATGATCAGATCAACACTTGAAAAAATCAATGATGGCAGATTAAAGAAGTAATCATATATAGTTTACCCTACATTATATTTTGTCTTGCCTGTTTTTTTACAGCACAATAGGAAAGCACACTCCAGACCCCTTTTTCTGTTTAACCTGCAGGCTGCAGCATTTCAGGGGAGGATGTATAAGTATGTACCCTGCTCTCTTGTGACAGCATTTTCCAAAAAATGGAAATTCGATATCAGGAACGGAATTCACTTATCCTTCTGCTCTTTTTTCTTCTTCCTGCAGCTCTTGAAGCTAAGCTTCCAGATAGAGCTAGGGAAGCAACCTGACTTGGACGACTTCTTTGCCTTCTCTCCTTTTACAGAAGGCTTCAATTGTTCTTCAGCATGGACACTGCTGTTGTCCATCTCACTGCCGACATCAGTGACGTTGTCGTGCTCGTTATCGTACTGTTGTTTCTCCTGGAGAAGCTCAAGGAGTTTTTGCTTCTTTTCTATCAGAGAAGGCTTCAGTCTGTCCATTGATAAGCGCTCTGTAAACAATGTTTGCCTCTGGTGATCTGGGGTGCTACCTCTTGAAGGAGTGAAGTCTACAGAATTTAGATAAGCAAGGACATTAAAATTTTGGAAAGAAAATCAAATGATACTGTTGAATGTATGTCTCAAATTATTACCTCCCCTCACGCTGTGGAAATCATCTTCACTGTCTGAATCTAACCATGGTCTTGCCTCAAAGAATGACTCATCTTTGCTTCCTGGCACAAATCAATCAACAAATAATCAACGCTCTAGCATCAAAAACTATCTCTGAAAATTATTCCAAGCATGTGTTTTTCTGTCATGTAATTATGCATTTATTAGAGGAAGGAACCATTTCAATTTTTTTTTAGACAAGCAAACATTGCAATTGAAGCTGACAAAATGTATTATTGAAACTGACAAAATGTATTGTCTTGTTTGCTTGAGACATCACTTCAACTGTAGCTTCAGTTAGTAGCGAACCATGACAGAACAAGGAATACTGAAGGAACAGTACAAGAAACTGTTGCTAGAGCATGTAAGTACTAACCACTGAACTACAAATACATCAAATTTTAGAAGATAAAGGCCTAGTCGCTGTCTATCTATGTTGTGCGCCCGAGTATGTTTGAACAGGAAAAGTGAAATGCATAGCTAATAGCTATTATTCAATCTGAACAACTTATGCAAGCATGAACGACTTTCCAGCATCTGCAGAAAAAAAAAAAGTTTGCGATTGTGAAACTGTTGTTTGACTGTCAATACAAACTTCCTTTGGACATTGGCCATCATCTATCACTGCGTCCTAAACACAAGACGTAAGCCTACAGTGCTCCGAAAAGAAAACTGAGAACAAAAAGTCTCTGTCCTGAAATTTTTTTTTTGAAGGTGTGCCACTGTACCGCATGGCAAAAAGGCAATAAAATAAAAACCAAGAATGGTGCAAATTAGACAATTAGTACAGGACAATTAGATCTGATTTTTGGAGTCCTGACTCATCATCACATCAGAGGCAGGCTGCCTACCACATGGTGGTTGCCATTTCCAAATGAACTGAGCCAGGTGCTTGGTGTCCATGATCGATCAGCAATAGCATACGAACGATCGAAGGCCGTTGCACCGTTCGTACTTTCTAGCCAATCGTACCTACGAAATCAATGGGAGTTTTAAACTATTCCGCAAAACCCAACTAATCCCATGGACTGGCCCGCCCATGTCGGGGGTGCCAAGCCAAGATATCATAGTTAATTTCTTGGCACCAATCAGTGAGCCCACTAATAGGATGTTACCAATCCAAGTTAAAACCCAAGGCAAGAACCAAGAAGTGAAGAAGAACAAGAAGGTGAAAACACGTGTAGTACACTACACATCGTGATGCATACATACACTACAGTAATCAAGAAATCGAGATGACT
Source organism: Raddia guianensis (assembly GCA_036346415.1). Taxonomy (NCBI): domain Eukaryota; kingdom Viridiplantae; phylum Streptophyta; class Magnoliopsida; order Poales; family Poaceae; genus Raddia; species Raddia guianensis. The sequence continues at coordinate 22,481,556 of CM070537.1, read as the reverse complement.
ATCGAAGCGTAACGAGAAGGGAACAAGAAACGGCGGCGGAAACGCACCGTTCTCCGTACTGCCGTTGTGATCTGGGCTCGCCGCGTCACCACCATCCGCGTTCATGGCGTCGTCCGCCGCCGCCGACGGCCTCCTCCTCCTCCAAATCCTGAACCTCATGTTCCCGCCGCCGGCGGAGGATTGGAGCCGACCTTCGCACGAGACAAGAATGGGATGGGGAAGAAGATGGAAGGGAGACAGAGACAGGAAGGGTTCGAGTCGATCCGAGTGATGAGATTCCCGGGAGGGACGCGTGCGAGCGGGCGGCCGTGGAAGGAAGGAAGGAAGGGAGGGAAGCGGAGCGGATTGGTGAGGAAGGAGAAGGAGAGAAGCGCAGGAGTAGCAGCAGAAGAAGGGGAGAGAAACGGAAGGAGGGAGGGGATCACGTAATGGTAATGGTACGGAGAAGGGGGAGGGGGAGAAGTGCCGTCGGGCGGGGCCCACGCCGATACGGGTCCCCCGGTTTTGGGGACTTTTTGGGGCGTGGCGGTTTGAGTTTGGCCAAGTTTTCGTGATTCGTCTTTTAAAAGATGGAACTTCCATTGTAAGGTACTCTCTCCGTCTTTTTTGTTCGATGAATTTGATTTTTTACACGTCTTTAATCATTCGGTTTATTCGAAAAAATTATAAAAATATTATTTAATTTTTTTATGATTTGTTTTATCAGCTACTCTATTCAAAGATACGGTATTTTAGAGTAACTGGTACAAATGCTCTAAACACAGCGTCTTCTATTAACAGCGGAATAAAGAATACAATGCATATCACAAATATGTTGTGTGCGGTAGAGTGATTGTACTAGAAAGCACGTACTAGACATTCCATGCAATCCATGAGGTTTTTTTTTAATCAAAATAATGCATGAAAACCTGCCATCCATGGGGGGAGATTCTCCGCCATCCTTCTCGATTCAAATTTGTTTGTGTAGTTTTGCTGGCTACAGCCGTCTTTTTGCATGAAATTTATTGGTCGCTCTGGAATTGAGCAGGAGGTGACGGCGGAATAAGCTGGAGCTGTGCTGGCATGAGCTTTAGCAGCAAATTTTAAACCACTTGAATAGCCAGCCTCGACGAACCGGGTTGCGATATACTCCTATTCGGCATGTGGGTTGATGATATAAAAAATAAATTTCCTAAATATGGTCCGTAGTTGTTTTTTAACTAAGTTAAAATTAATTTGGTGGACCGAAAGAACACGCCTTTTATTTTCTATCATAGGAATATAATAGTACACTTTAATACCACTAAAAGAATCCGTTGCTTAATCATGTATGCCACTGCAAAGTTGCATTTCGACAAAAGTGTCGTTGCAAAGTGTTTTATACTATCATTATAAAGTTCTAAACCTACATATATGCCATTACTAAGAATTTAGCGAATTATGAAATTTAAATACATTAAGAATACACAATATGACTTGCTGGTCCCATGTGTCATCCTCCCATCTTCACCTTCCTCCTCTAGTCCTCCTCCTCCTCCTCCTCCTCCTTCTCTCTCTCTCTCTCTCAACTTGCGCCCACAGCGAGCTCCTCCGTGGTGGTGGCAACAGGGAGGTCCTCAACAGTGGCGAGCTCCTCTATGGCGGCGCTGGCGTGGTACTAAGCTCCTTCTCGAGATGGCGGCGGCGAGCTCTCATGCGAAGAGAGAGGGCAGCGTTGGCAAGCTCATGTAGGGAGGGCTGGATGGGGACAACAGCAGTGAGCTTGCGCAGGGAGGATATGCTAGAGATAATGCAAGTCTTGCATTTGTTTTGCAAACCTTTTTTCTAAATCAAATTAATTTTAGAAATAAAATCGCTTTTAGGAGCAATATGATCATTTGAGAGTATTAAACTATTATAATATTTTTTCATGTAATGCAATAACATAATGCATATGAATTTGGTTTTTGAAAATGAGGATGTTACATGCGTGCATGGGAGAAAGACGTGAGCAACACACATGGAGAAGAGAACGAGAGAGAGCAGGGAGGTGAGGTGGTTGTGGCGACGTATCGATCTTGTGCCTTTTGCCCACTGTCCTTGAAGGGGCGCGCTGAGCTGGCTAGGCAGTCGCTCCTGCTCAGACCTCTTTTTTATGGTATTACGCTCTGCTAGGTCGGTCCATGTGTTGGGCCAAGCAGAGATTGTTCTTTATTTTTTCTATATTTGTTTTTATTTGTTATTGTAAAATTAGGTTTCATTCCATATTTAAGAAAAAAAAGGTGTTCGTCGCCCAACATATGTGCCATCACCTGATAAAGGACCACAAGCGCAGACGCAAACCGAAGTGACACCAATCATCTTACCGTTGCGGTGATATGTGGCCCATCGTTGGGCATAAACAACGTAGCACAGTGCCACATTGGCACCTATCGTCCAATTAGGTCTGACATGTTGGCCCATGTTGATACTTATTGCCCAACGATTGGACAAAATATCTCACATATGGGCTCGCGTTGGCACCTATTGCCTAACCATTGGGTGATAGGTCAAGCATGTGGAATAGCGACTTAAACTCTTGCCCTCACATGGGAATGCTATTATATATCGTTGGGATAGGATCCTATTGCATAGTTGTTGGGCGATTGCGACATCTAAAACATGAACTAACACCCATTTTTTCAATAATGAATAAAAAGATATAGAAAAAAAATAAGGCTCTGAGCAGGGTGGATCTCCCATGATACATGGGTGATTCACGAAGCCCTATTATTTTTGGAAAAAATGGGTACATGCATACATGAAATGGGTCGGATTCACACGTTCTCTGTTAAAATGGGCCACTCAAACCAGCAAAAGCCCAAATTTGGAGATTGGCGAGGGCCCACCGCCCCACGGGCGACGCCCTTACGCAGCGGCGCAGCCCATATTGCGGCAGACGGCGGTGCTTCGACGCTTCAACAAATCAACTCCAAGTCTTCATCCCTCAAAAAAAGAAAAAAGAAAAAAAAAACTCAAAAAGAAAACTCCAAGTCTTCGATCAATCCCAGGCTCCCAGCTCCACTCTGTTTTTCGAGGTGAATATCCCCAAACCCCGATTCCCCCATCCCTCTGTCTTAAGTTCTCTCGTCAATTGACCATCCTATTCCTAGGTCGTTTTGAAGTCAAGGATATTGATATCCTCGATCGTTCTGTGCTTTAAATTATACTCTAATTACGTTATCACGATTTTGTGATGCCTTCCATACAAATATGTGTGTTTTTTTTTTTCAACGGATCATAGGTCCGCCGCTGGCGTTCGGTGGGCAACTGGGCATGAGCTATGATTTATAAATTGTGGGCCCAACCAAATCTGAAAAGTTGAAAGGTTGTGGGCTTTTTGACACATTAAATCGTTTTAAAGAATTTGATAATCATATATATGTCTTTTCGGAGAACATCTTCAAACGAGGAAACTGTTTGGCTTGCATGGAAAGAATAAATTTACGGTTATGGGATTTAATCCAGACTAAAGCTGAGGAGAAGCGTAAAGATTTTCCTTCTAAATATAATTTGTTGAAATGCATGCTCCCAAAATTTTAACAGACGTAAAACAAGCAATGTACTTCCGCATATTTGTCTCTGTGACTTCGTGCTTTAAAAATATTTAACATACGGAAGGGACTACATGCTTGTTTGATTTGTTGCCACACTTAGCCACGCCTAAGATAGGTAGGTTTGACCGAGTTAGGCTCGCATTTGGTTCATTGGCACAATTGTGGCTTGCCACACTTCCTTAGCTAGTTGGCCCACGCGTTATAGACTCATTTTTTTGCTACACTTTGCCACAAGTGTGCCGTTCAATTTGACCGCCACAAAAAGTGTAGCCTTGTAGCTTGCCACACTTGGCTAAGGCCCTCTTTGATACTTTGTTTAGTTGTAGTTTAGTTGTGGTTGAAAAAATTTGACCATCTTTGAATGTGCTTTGAAAAAGCTAAATAAATTATTAAAAAAATATTCTTAAGATCTTTGAGAAAAACCCTACAAAGTTCTAAAAAAATTGTTTTCAAAAAATAAAGTATATGGCCTATATAAAATAGTTAAATTTTCCCAACCACAACTAAATTACAACTAAACAAGGTATCAAAGAGGGCCTAAGTTTAGGCTAGAATAGTTAGGCACCAACCAAACAGGCCCTACATGTAAGTCCACTTGATATTTAGCTCTCAGATTCTCTACGTCGTTAAATTAAGATCCAACTGTTCATATCTCCCCCCTCCTCTTTTTCCCCCTCTCCCTTGTCTCCCGACCCCATCCCCTCTCCTTCCCCTGCATCGTTGCATGCCTCATCCTTCGCCTACGCCACCCGTAGTCGATGCCACGCCTTCGCCACCCGTGGTCGGTGCTGTTGCCGTTGCCTCGCCCAACCCACCACCATGTCATCACTCACCGGACCTCTCTAAGCTATGGGCATCGAAAACCCCACCTTAACCCAAATCCTAACCCTAACTCGAGCTCCATGCATGGCATGGTGACGGGAGAAGATAGCGACGGCCGCGGCTGGAGAGGACTTTTGAAACTTTTAGGACTGAGGATTAGCAAACTCGTTATGATATTCAGTTATATTGTTGGACGATTATTTCATCTGCTAGGGCGTTCTTGGGAAATATTCGCTCCGTTTGCAACCATGCTCACCTGAACATCTAAACAGAAATAATGCAATTTAACTCAGTTCAGTGCTTTGCATGCTTGCATGTCAAGTATCTATTGTTTGTGTACCACACCCCCACTACACGCATATAATAGGGGTTCGGATAGGATATGATTCCATCGTATTGGATATAGGTACGAATATATGTACTTTTTGTTAGATATGAAAATAAATACGAACAACACGGACACGAATATAAACATGAATATTGTTGCATATAGACACAAACAATATCGAATATGAATACAGATCATCGAAAATCGATATTATCGGATATAATTCGGAACAAATATTACTTAGATAATATATAAAAATGCATACCTAAAAAATTATCAATATAATTTTTTTTGTTTGGTTGCCCAATGTATAGTTGTGTCGTGAGTCAATAATATTCAGCAAATGCCTATCAGACACTTTCTTTAATATTATTCATCAGATATTATCCGTCATTATCTATATCTATATATGTATCCGCAAAAATAACCGGTTATCTATAAACTACGCAAAGCACTATCCAAATGATTCCGTTAGTCAGAAAGTAGCCGCACCGTTTCCACATTTACGGAGTTATTGTCATCGATCGTGCGCGCATGCATGATCGTTGATTAGTGGCCTCGCGCGGTTTCGATCAATGGGAGAACGTAAGTGGGTCGGCTTTGGCACTTAGGCACGTATGCATGATTGTCCCTACACCTGCATATATAAGAAAAGGCTCGATTTAAATGCAGAGCCACAACTATGTGCAAGACTAGAGCCAATTAGTTTGATGAAACAAAAACATTCACAAAAAAGCGGTTTATTTAGGCAAATGAAATGGTTCATTACTCCGGGCATGCCAATTTTTCGATGGAGGCATCAAAATAAAAACTGGCTACTGTTATTGCATTCTTGGGGAAAAAGAGAGAAGAAGGGGAAAATTGCTCAAATGACACTATTTAAAATTCACATTTGCTTAAATGACAGCTAGGGTCACTTTCAATGACTCAGATGGTCCCACATATCATACTCACATGAGAATTGGCACACGAATTCAGTGTTATTTGAGCGATTTTGGGCAATTTTTTTTTTGCGGCAGTCTGTCGCCCGGTGCCCAGGTAGGCAACGACAGCCACCGCCTCGTCGCGTCCCATTATTCTAGTGGACGCATCCCCCTGTCTGCCTGCCTTGACCCGTCCTCGGCATGCCATCGCATCTCCCGATGGCTTCCATGGCATGGAGGATATATGATGCCGCCAGTTCCAGTAAAATGCTTCCCCTACCTCCGCTCAGGCGACACACACCACCGAGGCTTGCGTTGCCAACGCTGCTCCGCCACACGTACGCGTGCCAGGGGCCGCGCGCAACGCCCCTCGCTCATCATCTCCATCCTACTCCTGCCAACATGCCGCGTGCACCGTGCACGCCCGGGCTTCGCTGCTGATCGACAGCCTTCACCGTCTTCGTGAGAGGCGGCAACCAACACTGGACATTGACTTCGTCGCCGCGCACCGGCCGTCGAGCCACACGGCGGAATCCCCCTCCATGGCATCAATGCCACTTACGTCTCCACCTTCCTCTTCCTCCCTCCTGCGTTATTGAAGGATAGAAACCGGTGACTAGAGAGGGGTGAACAGGAGACATTAAATTATAGCCATTTTTAGACCCTGTTTGTTTGAGCTTCTAGCCAGCTTTTAGTCTCAGAAGCCAGAAACTCAAACAAACAACCAGCTTTTGAAACCCCCTTCAAAGAAGCCAGAAGCCACCAAAAGCCCAATTTGTACTGTGATCTGAGCTTTTTCCAGAAGCTAATTTTTTGTGGCTTTTCCCAGAAGCAGCTTTTAAAGAAGCTGCAGCTCAAACAAGCAAGGCCTTAGTCCATATAGTCCGGCCGGGGTATATAGCAAATACTTTGGTGTTGGGTCGGAACTAGTATCTGGTATTACCATCGGAGTATCAGAGTCCCGCGTGCAGTTTTAAACAACTCCCTGATCCAAAAATCGACCCAGTCCAAAAACTAGCCAGACGGTTTGTCTCAAATTTTAAACATGGTTTCTTGAAAAGTGTCTACTAGCTACTCCCGGATGGATTCGAAGAAACATAAAAAAACTCAACCTTTTCCTATTTGAGTGCTCAATGATAAAAAAAAAATAGTAATAATGTGAAAGATCTCAAATCGGCTCCATCCCATAGGGCTGCTCGTGGGCGATGGTTCTTGATGGGTTTTGAGGTGGGTAAAGATCGAGATTGACCCATTCAAAACCTCCAAACACCTATGAAAGAAGACGAACGAAAATCAAATAAAAAACCACATGACCTAGAAAGACATGTACAATGGAGACAAAAGATACATTAGTAAATACCAACTAATTGATGATGAAGATTTATAGCCGAATCTTGCAGAGATATGAGATTTGGATTTGAGGTATTCAATCCTCTTGAGCTCTCTCTCCTCCTTCCTAAACCAAACTCTAAGCCATCTACTATCCTCGTTGTTGTACCTAGACCGGTTCCGATCAACCCGCTCGACCTCGACCACCTGGACCCATGTATCCATCCACGTCCTCTGTCCCATCACAGGCATTGATCCACTCCGAGTCACCTACGCACTGATAGACAAGTACACGTATACCGAGCCCAAGTATCTCTCAGCTTGATCCAAATTAGTTCCAAAACTACCTACAAATTAGTTCACATGGTATTCAAACAAAATTCAAAAACATATCAAACTATCGATCCAAACATCGGATAGTCAGATTGCAACATGACTGTGAAACAGAGACCCCAACATCGAACCCAAAATCAAACATTCCGAAGGTTCTAGGATCGGATAGTCTAAACCGACGTCGGACTATCCGATATTTTTTAGCAGAGACTCCTAAATCAAACCCAATATCGATCAATCCAGCCTACATTGGACTATCCGATGTCAAATATTAGATACTCCGTTGGTCCTCCAGACAATGACAATATTTCGCAATTTTGGTGGTCCTCATTAAGTGTTATATATGAAAGTTATAGAAATTTCGTTGCATCTCTTTTTGTGTTGTGACATTTTCGATTTGAGCAAAGAAAAAATCATAAAAATTCATGAACACTTCAAAGTATTTACAAATTCACACTCAAATATCAATTCAATCAAAACCCATTTAAAATACTCATAACACACAAAATGTGATCCACATGATATCTCACAATCTATATGCACATTTTTTGAATGTCAAGTTATTCAGTGCAGTTGACCTAGCTAGAAAGAAGCTTTGCAAATTATTTCTACAATGTAAGCAAGATTACTAGGTAACAAAATTTAGACGTGTGAATGAGCCACTAATATCGTGCGGCAATTATTTTTGAAGTTATTTATGCAGAGTGTTTTTTTCCTTAGTTGCATAAGTAGCGTTTAGCTCGTTATTTATTAGCCACACAATTCATTAAGCTTTGTATATTACCCGACATGCTTTGAACGCACACGCTTTCTAATGAGGATAAAAGCATAAGAGATCACCATTTCGTTTGATGACAATATGTTCGGTCTGCATGAGTTCCTCTGCCCTGCTTTAATAGGATATATAAAAGGTCAGTAGACATCAAATAAAACAAAGAGAAATTGTTTTGAGTGTGTGGTGATGTATATTTCTTAAAAACACAACCAAACTATTTTAAATTATTTATTTCATTAATAAAATGGTTAGTGATCTCTTGCTCCGTAGATATAAGATGAATTTACCCATAGAATATGCAAACTGGCTGTGTGTTAGCATGCCCCATCGGCTTATCATACGTGGGAGAAGAACAAACTACATTGAAACTTCATGTCTGTGACTGTGTGCTTTCTTCGTATCAAATTTTTCTAAAAACATGTTTTACTAAATTCTCTAGACAAGACCTTCCGTTCCTCTCCTTTCCCTTCTCCCCTTTGCTGGCCATTGCAGGCATTGTCGCCCTCCGCTCCAACCACTAAGCCACGGTGGTTGACCTATGCAATTTCACCTCCAATCACGCTGTCACTATGGTTGTTCTTTACTTTGCCGCATGTCTGTCTAGCTCTAGCATGGACCACAAATCCACAAAACACCCTTCCTTAGAGTTGACCGACCACAGTATCGTTGCATGTGAACCATCAGTCCACCATAACGCGTCATTCATCATGCCACGTGGTCGACGATGAACGGCGCAGTGGCATGGCACCACTGGCAAGTGTTGCATGTGTATGTGCTAGCTACCACCTGACACTTGGTGAGGAAGATGGACTAGAGGAAATATGTAGGAGGCAAGGAAGGAGGGAAAAGAGAGTGTGAGAGTGAGCATTAATCAGTGTTGGTGCCACGATGGTTAGCGTCATTGGCAAAGCTCGGGTTAGGGCTAAGTAAGGTTTTAGCCCTTATTGTTGGCAGTTAGTGATATCCCACGTAATCGTGACAGTTAGCTTAAACTTAAGGCTCTTTTATAATACATTAAACAGTCCAATGATTCAATGAAGGCTATTATAGTTTTTTCATCAAAGTTTTACATGCATGGGTAGAAAAAGATATTTGTGATTCTCAAGTTACCCTTCAATCAACAACGGGTAGCCCTCTTAAAAAAACACGAGGTAGTCTAAGAGCATCTCCAATGTAAACAACTCAGCAGGTTATAAGGAGTCCATCTTATCTTTTACTTGTGTAGTTATGTGGAGGAGAGAAGGAGAGAAGAGAGATGAATACTAGCTCTTAAACAAGAGTCAGTCTATAACGGATTATAAGGTGCATTGCACCTATTACATATGGGCCATTCTAATTTTAAGAGACAATGCCATAGCTAATTTATTGGAGGGGTTATTTACAAGTTATCTATAAATACATGACATGAAACTTTTTTATACATATAGTTGACTCTACTATTAAAAATGCTCTAGTCTGCTCCATTTTCTCCGTCACTCGTTGATTCGCCGGTTGTTTCTCGTTTTCCTCCCTCCACGCCCTGTTCAGTCCAACATATGAACGTTTGTGCTGCGTGTTTCTCATTGTCCTCGCTCAACACCCAGTGCAATCCATCCATCCTCAGTGGGCTCACGCCAGGGGCGGAGATAGAGGGGGGCTGGCACGGGCCTGGCCTGGCCCCCCTCGAGGAAATGTACAACCCCCTACTATTTATACTTATTTAGTGTACAAATACAGTTTAGTAGTCATAATTTAACGTCTAATTGGAAACTAATCAAACCTTAGCTTCATTATCTAAGCATTAATTATTGTTTTTGTCAAGCCATTCGATTCCGGTATATATAAGTATATTGTTCTCAAATAAAATATTAGTTCTTCGGCACGATAGAGTAAGCTATATTAAAAATGGACAAATAGAGAAGGCAATTCAAATAAATTTTAGCTTATATAGTGCGATATAAGCATAACAAATTGGCCAAATAAACAGAATATACATAAAATGAGCAAAAACAGAACAATGCCATGAAATAATATGATTATCATGTACTATACAAAATTGAACTGCAAATTACCAAATAACATGATATACCAATTAAAGAACATGGCAGCCAGAAGAACAAGTGAACAAATCACCATTGAATTGATTATGTAGCTCTTAGATTAATTCAGTTAACTGGTTGCTATTAAACAGCCGTCCAAGTTAACAATCACAAAGATATCATAGGCAAGTAAATATTGAGATCAATATCAAGGACTAAACAATTAAATCTGTACTGTTTCAGAATATAATTTAGCTCAAAAACATCCCAATCTAGCAAACCAAGCTGCTGATTTACACATGACTAAAAGCACTAACCACTGGATACAAATCTAACCACACTGTACCAACCAAAACAGCATAGAAGTGCAGAATTCGGTGTCACCAACAGTTAGCAAACTAAAACATGCAAACTGAAGAGCACAAAGTACTACCTAGTAAAGTTATTAGCCATCCATTGATCTACACATCAATAGATCAATGTTTAAATTGGGATGAACTTATATTCTTACACAGTGCATCTAGTAATTGAAATAGTCTCAGGATAAGATCAATAATAGTATACCAACATATGCCTCAATCAAAATAACATCATAGAGCAATATATATAGCCCACAACCACAATAACAGTGGGTCCAAATCAGAGAAATAACCTCTAATATGAAAATTAGATACCCAAATTTCTCCAATTGGCTCACTGCTCACAACAGCCATAGAGGAGTCTCAGAAAATCTTGCGTAGCGTCATATCCGAGCGGACAAGGAAGGCAGCGAAGAAAGGCAAAGCCCGAGCAGCTCGCTGTCCAAGAAAAAAGATCACCAAGCTACACCGTGTAACCACCGACGAGACGATCCGGAGATACGATGCATGTCGCGCCCACCATGAATCGAGCAGACATGGAGACCCGAGGAGTAGAGAGGAACAACACGGGGACTCGGCGCCCAAACCTGTGGCCACCGGGTGCCCAAGTTGAAGCGGGGCAGCACCACCACAACGAGGACCACCGCCAGCCGGCTAACTGACGGGCGAGGAGGAGCAGGGGAGTGCACAGAGAAAAGGGGAAAAGTGAGCTCGTGCAAGCGCGTACAAGAACTCGAGAAGGCAACTGGCCAACATAGAGAGAGGATAAGCACGGAGGAGCAACAAACTATGGGAGGAAGCGGGAGGATTAGCCCCACGATGCATGCGCCGCGTGCCTCCGCGAAGCATGGAACAGCCGCCGCCGCCACAGCAGCGAGCTACTGCTCGCTCTGCTGCTGGCTAGGGCAGTAGCGCTGCCCTCTCTCTCCCTCTTATTCCCCAAATGGGCCAAGCCCAATAGCCCATTAAAAGCCCAACAATCATCACCCTTTTGCCCATATCGACAAATGTATTTACACCGATAATCTCAGTTTAATATACTTTTGTTCAACAAAGGAAACGTATAGGTTTGAACCAATGTTTAGCTATAAGAAATCCAACCCAACACAGGCAATGGAGGACTGCGCCTTGATCCAAGACCTTGGTGTGAGGGCATTCATCCACATAGCACATAGTACTAGGCTGCCAATCTGCACCTTTAGCGGGGTAGGACGTTACGGTCATGTCCTTGTATCTTTTCATGAGCTCACTAGAGAGTAAACTCAATAACTCTCACGAACTGCGACCACACGGTCAGCTCATCTAGGTCTGTTTCTTCAAGGGAATCCTATAGGACAATTCTCTAGTCTTTTATATGACTCCGAAACTCATTAAGAGGTTTTCGTCTCATCCTTCCTAGCAGAATAAGCACAGCAGCAAATGGGACCAATAAGAGATATGCTTTACAGTACCATACAGCTTCGTTTGACCCAGAGCCTGTTTCACAGGATCTCCGCTCATTCAGGATGGGTTACCAGTGTTGGTTACCACTAGCAGGGTATAAGCCCCATTCCTCTAGATGCTGATTCGATAGTTGTCCTAGACAAACCCTTTGTAAAAGGATCAGCCAGGTTGCTATCAGGCGTGATGTATTCTTCAGCAATAACACCAATCTCTCTTGCATGCCGAGTGGATTTAATCCTTCTCTTAATATGCCTCGAAGACTTTATATTGTCTTTTCTACTATTAACCTTGACTATGACAGTCTAGTTATCATAGTATACTAAGACTACTGGAATTGGCTTTTCCAGCATTGATAGGTCACAGAGGAGCTCCTTTAGCCATTTCTGCCTCTACTGCCGTTGAATCTAGAGCTACTAATCCAGCCTCCATGGTAGATCGTGTAATGATAGTCTGCTTGGCATATTTCCAGGACACGGCCCCACCTGCTATAGTGAATACATATCCACTAGTAGCTTTCATTTCATTCGAGTCATTGATCTAGTTTGAATAACTGAATCCTTCTAAAATTGCCGGATGGCCAGAATAATGGATTCCAAGTCTCATGGTACCTTTAAGATACCTAAGTACTCTATGTTGGGCAACCCGGTGATCATCTTCCAGATTGGTCGTGTAACGTCTCAATCTGCATACAGCATACAATATATCGGGTCTTGTTGCACTACACAGGTACATCAAGGATCCAATTATTCGTGAATAAAGAAGTTGATCAACTGCTTCAATAGTGTGCTTACTTAATCTCATATTAGGATCATATGGTGTGGAAGCAGGTTTAGAATCCATGTGCCTAAAGCTGGTTAGGATCTTTTCCACATAATGGGTCTGCAAAAGCGTGATCCCATTCTCTTCCTTTATAAGCTTAATGTTAAGAATAACGTTGGCTTCTCCTAGATCCTTCATATCAAAGTTCGAGGATAGAAATTATTTTGATTCTTTGATGACATCCAAGTCAGTCCAAACATGAATATGTCATCTACGTATAGACATAGATGACACCTCGGCCCTCGATAAATCGATAGTACACACATCTATTTGCCTTGTTTACACAAAACCTAGCAGACATCAATGTACCATCTATTTTCTCATGCCATTGGCTAGGCCCTTGTTTAAGACCATACAAGGATTTAATAAAGTGACAAACCTTATTCTCCTAACCTTTAACTACAAACCCATCTGGCTGCGACATATATATCTCTTCATTCAGCTCTCCATAAAGAAAAACGGTCTTAACGTCCATTTGATGGACATGGAGTTTTAATGCAGCAGCTAATGCAAGAAGCACACGGATTGTAGGTAATCTCATCACAGGGGAATAGGTATCAAAATAATCCTCTCCCTCCTTTTGAGTAAAGCCCTTAGCCACTAAGCGGGCCTTGTACTTTTCAATAGTACCATCAGATTTCCTATTTTTCTTAAAAAACCATTTGCAACCCATTGGTTTGCATCCACTAGGAAGATCAGTGATCTCCCAAGTTCCATTAGCAACGATGGAGTCCATCTCGTTACGGACTGCCTCCCTCCAGCACTCTGCATCAGGAGATGCATATGCCTCTGCGAGGGTTCGTGGTTCATCATCTACGAGGTAGATGGCAAAATCATCACCAAACGATTTTTCGACTCTTTGTCTCTTACTCCTCAACTCCAAATCAGGAGTAGGCTTAGCCGATTCAGGAGGAATAGAGTAAGGTTCATGGGAATCATATGGTGCTATTATCTCATTAGCAATCATAGGAAAGATAGATTCAAAGAATGTTGCATCTCGAGACTCCGTAAGATCATTTACAAGGACTTCGCTCGTCTCGGATTTGACCACTAGAAATCTATAGGCTGTGCTATTATGAACATATCCTAGAAAGACACAGTCTACGGTCTTAGGTCCTAGTTTCCTCTTCTTCGGTAAAGGCAAGTTGACCTTAGCAAGGCAACCCCAAGTCCGAAGATGGGACATATTAGGTTTTCTCCCCTTCCATCCTTCATATGGTGTCTGAAAGAGGATCCTAAGGCCTAGAGGGGGGGTGAATAGGCAATTTTAATTTCTTTACTTAAATTATTCTTAATTAAGCAACAAGTTAAGAATGACCCAATCCTAGTTGCAAGTCAAGTAAGCGGAAGCTATAAATAAATCACAAAGCAACTATGACATGGCATTCAAAAGAACACAAGCAATGCGAGAGAGTAAATGCGGAAATTAAATGAGAGAGTGACACGGTGTTTGTTTGATCAAGTTCGAGCCGCAACTCTACTACTCCGCTGAGGCTACCCTTGAGACAAGGACCGGCTCGCTCTCGAGCCTACCGCCTCACTCACTCCCTGTAGTCGCTCCGCCACTCCGCGAGGTGGACTCACACCCGTACACCGACTCGAGAGTAGCCACACGCCAAGGCCTACTCCCAAGCCCTCGCCTCCACGAAGGATATCTTCAAAAGTAACAAGTTCAAACGCCCGATCATGCCGGATCAAGGACTTCCATGAAGCTCGGTATTGGGGTTTGATGGATTGTGGCTTTCGATGATTTTGTGGGTGGAGGAATGGCTCTAGAACACCTAATTGATGAGCTATGAATGTGGTAGGTGAAGTGGAGCAGCAAACCTCAAAGTAGCCAGCCACTAGGTAGGTATTTATAGCCCCAAGAGCAAAACTAGCCGCTGCCTCGGAAGAGGACAAAAGACTAGCCGTTAGCCTCACGGACGCCGTCTGACGGAACCGGACGCCGTCCGGCAGAGGCAATCGCCATCGAAAAAGAGCTGATCGGACGCCGTCCGGTAACTACCGGACGCCGTCCGACAGTGAGTGCGTTGGAAAAAGGCTAACCGGACGGCCCCCCAGACGCCGTCCGACCAGGAAAGGGCCTCGGTTTTTAACCTGACCGGACGCCGTCCGGTAACTACCGGACGCCGTCCGACAGTGACGATGCAAAGGACCGGACGCCCCTCAGACGCCGTCCGACAGCGAGAAAGCCCCGAAATTGAACTTTATCGGACGCCGTCCGGTAACTACCGGACGCCGTCCGACAGTGAGTACTGTTTTGGTGTTTGGCTGGTCGGACGCCGTCTGGCTTTTCCAGACGCCGTCCGACAGAGAGGAATTTTTCGAGCTAAAATTTGTGGGGGAAATTAGGTGGGTTTCTCTCTCTCTAGAAATCTGACAAGGATATATATGGGTATTTTTAGAAGTGGTGGACTACGGAAACCGAGTTTTCGAGAATTCAAAAGATCCGCATGGTTCGAGATATTCAACCCCTTTTGAACCGGACGAAAACAGAAATAAACCTAACTACTCGTGATCTATACGTGACCTCTTCTCTCGCCCGGTCACGCACTTTGAAATCTTGGAGCAGCTCAGAAAATTTACGTCGCTTCGAATTAGGGTTTGCAAAAGCGCCGAGTCTTCGCTAGGGTTCCGAAAAGTCCAAAAACCCCCTAGCCCTTTAAATTAATTAAATTTATCATCAATGCCACTAATAAAAATTAGGGCTCAACGATGCTCACAGTGTCACCTCACGATTGCGGGACGCCACCCTATTCAGGACATAGTTTATTGTGAGAACTACCTCCCCCCACCATCGGACAGACATACCAGAACTTTGCAATAAGGAATTAACTAAATCACATATAGTTCGGTTCTTTCTTTAGGCCACGCCGTTAGATTGGGGAGAGTAGGGAGGTGTGGTTTTATGAATTATACCACATTCTTCACAATAATGGGCGAACTCCTTAGAGATGTATCCCCCCCCCACACACACACACGATCAGCTAGCCGTTTAATAGTCTTTTCTAGTTGGTTTTCCACTTCAGCTTTATAGATTTTAAAATGATCTAGTGCTTCATCTTTGGTTCTAATCAGATAGACATAAGTATATCTAGTGCAATCATCTATGAAAGTAAAGAAATAGCATTTACCACCTTTAGTATAAATTCCATTCATTTCACAGAGATCAAAATGGACCAGCTCTAAAGGAGAAGTGTTACGCCCTTCGACCGTGTGAAACGGCTTTCGAGACTGCTTAGCTTGCACACAGATTTCACATTTTGTGCCCTTATCATAATTATATTCCGGAATCAAATTCATTTTGTTCAATCGCACAATAGCCTTAAAATTCGCATGACATAAACGAGAATGCCATAAATCATGCACTTTATTACAAATAACATTGTAAATGGAAATGCCATTACGACTCAAGACAGAGAGGCAAAACATGCCGCCACTCTCATACCCTTTACCAATAAAACTACCATATTTGGTCAACATGACCTTATTGGATTCAAACACTAACTTGACGCCCTGTCTGTAGAGTGTAGATCCGCTAAGCAAATTACGTCGCATGGTTGGCACGAACATCACATCTCGAAGAATCAACGTCTTGCCAGAAGTAAGCTTCAAGCAGACCTGTCCAATCCCTCATATAAGTATTGTGGCTCCATTTCCCATCAAGACGGAGCCACCAGCTTGACCCTGAAACGATGAAAAGGAGGATCGATTAGCACAAATGTGATGAGTAGCACCAAAATCGATCCACCAATTAAGTGATGAATCAGCCATAAAGGCTTTAGGCACATACCCATCAGCCGAGCCGGAGGGTGCCTCTGCAGTGTGCAACTTAGCCTTACGGCCGCTCTACTGACCCGGAGCTGGTACCTTGCCCTTACGATTGTGGCACCTAGGGGCGGTGTGCCCAGGGTAGCCACAAACGTAGCAGATCAGCTCCTCCTTCTTCTTCATGTTTTTGCCCTTAGCACCAGTTTGGTTATTGGATTTCTTGTTCTTCTTCTTTCCACCACCAGCATTGGAGGGTTTAGCATCCGCCAAGTGGGCCTGGACATGAGACACGGGGTGCTTGGATCCTCCACTAGCACGTGCCCTCTCCTCGACATTTATAGCAGTCTGGAGTTCAGGAACTATCAGGCGCTACTTGAGTTCAGGAACTATCAGGCGCTACTTCATATGTCGACGAGCGGTCACAAAATCACGCCACGAGGGTGGTAGCTTAGACAAGATCACATTGACCTGGAAACTCTCAGGTAAGAGACAGTCATATTGGTTGAGGTCCCTCACATGGACCTGGAGCTCCTGGACCTGCTCTAGAATAGACCGATTCTCCACCATCTTGTACTCCAGATAGTTCTCAGCTATGAAGCTCTCGTTCCCATTGTCTCCTTCAGTGAATTTTAACTCCAGGTCATCCCACACCTCCTTTGCCGTCTTGTAGTTGTCAAAGATGTCAAACAGCCTATTTGAGACCATGGCAAGCAATCGGGCTAGAGCAGCTTGGTTTGCATCCTCCCAGCGCTTATGCGCCTCTTCCTCAAGAGGAAGAACAATAGGGGGATCTGCAATCACCCAATAGACCTTAAGGTCTGTCAGCCACATCCTAGCATGAGCCTGCCAGTGCTTAAAGCTGGAGCCGTCAAAGGTCTCAGGCTTAACAACAACACTACTACTAGAGGCCATGAGTAAGATATGTTTTCTGGATTGTTGAACGTAGTGCGATATAAGCATAATAAATTGAACAAATATACAAAATATAAATAAAATGAGCAAAAACAGAACAATGCCATGGAATAATATGATTATCATGTACTCTACAAAATTGGACTGCAAAATATCAAGTAACAAGATATACCAATTAAAGAACATGGCAGCCAGAAGAACAAGTGAACAAATCACCATTGAATTGATTATGTAGCTCTTAGATTAATTCAGTTAACTGGTTGCTATTAAACAGGAGTCCAAGTTAACAATCACAAAGATATCATAGGCAAGTAAATATTGAGATCAATATCGAGGATTAAACAATTAAATCTGCACTGTTTAATAATATAATTTAGCTCAAAAACATCCCAATCTAGCAAACCAAGCTACTGATTTACACATGAATAAAAGCACTAACCACTGGATACAAATCTAACCACACTGTACCAACTGAAACAACACAGAAGTGTAGAATTCAGTGTCACCAACAGTTAGCAAACTAAAAGATGCAAACTAAAGAGCACAAAGTACTACCCAGTAAAGTGATTAGCCATCCAGTGATCTACACATTAACAGATCAATGTTTAAATTGGGATGAACTTATATTCTTACACAGTGCATCTACTAATTGAAATAGTCTCAGGATAAGATCAATAATATTATACCAACATATGCCTCAATCAAAATAACATCACAGAGCAATATATATAGCCCACAACCACAATAGCAATGCGTCCAAATCAGAGAAACAACCTCTAATATGAAAATTAGATACCCAAATTTATGCGATTGGTTCACTGCTCACAACAGCCACCGAGGAGTCTCGAAAAATCTTACGAGGCGTCGGATCTGAGCCAACAAGGAAGGCAGCGAAGAAAGGCAAAGCGCGAGCAACTCGCTGTCCCAGAAAACAAATCGCCGGGCTACACCGTGTAACCACTGACGACATGATTCGGAGATGCGATGCCTGTCGCCCCCACCACGAACAGAGCCGAGGTGGAGACCCAAGAAGCAGAGAGGAACAGCACGGGGACTAAGCGCCCAAACCCATGGCCACCGGGTACCCAAGTCGGTGGGGGGCAGTACCACCACCATGAGGACCATCGCCGGCCGACGAACTGACGGGCGAGGAGGAGCAGGGGAGTGCACAGAGAAAAGGGGAAAAGTGAGCTCGTGCAAGCATGTACAAGAAGTCGAGAAGGCAACTGGCTAAAATAGAGAGAGGATAAGCACAAAGGAGCAACAAACTGTGAGAGGAAGCTGGAGGATCTGCCCCACGACGCACGTGTCGCGCGCCTCCGCGAAGCTCGGAACAGCCGCCACCGCCACCACAGCAGCGAGTTGCTGCTCGCTCTGCTGCTGGCTAGGGCAGCAGCCCTCTCTCTCCCTCTTATTTCTCCAAATGGGCCAAGCCCAATAGCCCAGTAAAAGCCCAACACATTGTTACACGGCAAGGATCCCAATTCTTCTCGCATTTTCATTTTTCACCCGACACTGCGATGACCTTCAACAGATGTTGCATCTAGTAGCTCTGGTGCCATGTTTTCATTATTTACATGTATGTAATAACATACTCCCTCCGGTCATAAAAACAAGTCGCCGTTGACTTTTGGACATGGTTTTGACCATTCGTCTTATTAAAAAAACTATTTAAGTTATCATTTATTTTGTCATGATTTGTTTTATCACTAAACATACTTTAAGCATGATTTATATTTACGCATGTTTACACTAAATTTTTTAATAAGAGAAATGGTCAAAGGCGTGTCCAAAAGTTAACGGTGACTTGTTTTTATGACTGGAGATAGTATTACAAGCACTTCTAGAATACACTAAGGGTAAATGCTCTCTACATCTCACTTACTCATCGTCTGAGTGATCTCTAGAGGATAAGTGGTTGCGAAAGTGTTGACTCACAGTAGTTTGGGTGTCTTCAAAACTCCTTTTACTTATTGGTTGGAGGTTTAATTCAACCTCATTTTGTTGTCATTATTATTAAAACAATGCATTTTGTTAGGATTTAGAGCCCATTGCAAACAGCCCACGTATAGGGCCAAAACGCAGAGAAAGGGCTCCCCAGGTCTTAACGGACCTAAAGGCCCAACTAGAGCAACGACTAAGGCCATGGGCCCACTCAACCCAAAAGACTAGCCTGTTAGGTGAGGGACGGCTCCACCTTTTAAGTCGGATTTAGAGCCCATTGCAAACAGCCCACGTATAGGGCCAAAACGCAGAGAAAGAGCTCCCCAGGTCTTAACGGACCTAAAGGCCCAACTAGAGCAATGACTAAGGCCATGGGCCCACTCAACCCAAAAGACTAGCCTTGTAGGAGAGGGTCGCCTCCACCTTTTAAGTCGTGCTCCCCCATCATCTATTAGCGATGTGGGACTAAACCCAACAATCTCCCCCATCACACATCGGACCAGTTCGTCACAACGGACAACTTCGTCCAGCGAATGTGCGGAATTAACAGAGATGTGGGTCAATGCCTGGCTCTGATACCACTTGTTAGGATTTAGAGCCCATTGCAAACAGCCCACGTATAGGGCCAAAACGCAGAGAAAGGGCTCCCCAGGTCTTAACGGACCTAAAGGCCCAACTGGAGCAACGACTAAGGCCATGGGCCCTCAACCCAAAAGACTAGCCTGTTAGGTGAGGACGGCTCCACCTTTTTAATCGTGCTCCCCATCATCAATTAGCGATGTGGGACTAAACCCAACAATCTCTCATCACATCGGACGATTAGTCTAGCGGACAACCGTCTAGCGAATGTGTGGAATTAACGGAGATGTGGGTCAATGCAGCTCGATACCACTTGTTAAGATTTAGAGCCCACGCAAGCGACCTACGTATGGGCCAAAGCAGAAAAGGCTCAGGTCTTAACGGACCTAAAAGCCCAAGCGAGACAATGACTAAGGCCATGGGCCATTCACCCAAAAGACTAGCACGGAAGGAGATGGTGCCTCCACCTATTGTTTGTGTTTCATCATTAATACTTGATGTGGGACTAAACCCAACAATTATTGTTGAGTTTAGTCCCACATCGCTAATTGATGATGGGGAGCACGACTTAAAAGGTGGAGCCGCCCTCACCTAACGGGCTAGTCTTTTGGTTGAGCGGCCCATGGCCTTAGTCGTTGCTCTAGTTAGGCCTTTAGGTCCGCTAAGACCGGGAGCCTTTTCTCTGCTTTTGGCCCTATACGTGGGTTGTTGCAATGGGCTCTAAATCCTAACAAGTGGTATTAGAGCTGCATTGACCCACATCTCCGCTAATTCCACACATTCACGGACGGTTGTCCACAGACGGTGGTCCGATGTGTGATTTGAGATTGTTGGTTTAGTCCTACATCGTTATCGTGATGTGAGCACAACTTAATAGGTGGAGACACCATCTCCTCCGCGCTAGTCTTTGGTTGAGTGGGCCCATGGCCTTAGTCGCTGCTTCCCACAGCCTTTTAGGTCCATACATTCTGGGAGCCCTTTCTCTGCGTTTTGGCCCATACGTACTATATATCACAATACTCTAATATAGTTGTTTCAAGAGTTTGATATAGGCTCTTCCCATCACTGGTCAGCATAGGTGATGGCGCTGGCACTGGGCCCAACCACCGGATAGGGGGAAGGTGAGAGGGAGAGTGAGAGAGAAAGAGGAGGGGAGGGATCTCATGCATGAATTTGATAACAGAAAAAAAGGTTTTTTTTTTTTTGCAAAAATGCATGTGAGAAATGGGATGGGCTGGGTTAATCTCCTTCAATTATGCAAATGCATTGAGACGCATACTATCAGTAAATCTGACTAAACATATTGCAGCGAGTGGAGGCATGGGATGGAGATGGGAGACGACGCAAGGAGTGGCTAGTGGCCAGCAATCTGGTATGTACGAGATGTACTTTTGAAAGCAACCCTAAGGCTATGGCGGCGATGATCGGTTGACCATCTTGACTCTTGAGGGGCAATATATATATAATTTTGTTTGGCGTAATGGAATGGAGAGTATGAATACCGCGCCATCGTGTTCTTCCACTAGCACATGAACCATATGGAGAGATTTGCTTCTCACAGTTTCCGTCACCCCGTCAGTCACCGCAGAATTTGCATCCCACGGTATTCGTCATCCCGTCAGTCACCGCAGTTTTATCATTTGCTAGTCAATTTTACACTTATAAATATCGTACTCCCTCCATTTCAAATTATAGGTCGTTTGACTTTTTTGACACGTACTTTGACCATTCGTCTTATTCAAAAAAATTTATAATTTTAATTTATTTTTGCTATGATTTAGTCTATCATGAAAGGTACTTTAATAATGACTTAAGTTTTTTCATATTTTCACTAATTATTTGAATAAGACGAGTGGTCAAAAAACGTGTCAAAAAAGTCAAACGACCTATAATTTGGAACGGAGAGAGTAATATTTGCTCCGCTCATCTCGTGTTGACTCCTCGTCCAATTAATTCGTACGACCGACGAAGGTGAAAGGGCATGGTGCACACGCACGGCCTGGCTGCCAGCCGGATCATGAGAAGCTAGCACACATGTCACATCACTTAATTAATTGCATTGTAATATTGTTCGATGCATGCTGATCGTTAGCCAGATCGAACTAATTGTTGCCCATACGGGTGCTTAAATCATAACGAGATTTTGGCCAGAAGGTATGGCATTTACTTCAGAGGATCGATCAAGGGAGATGGATGCAGGGAAACAATAATATCCAAAGCCAGGATGGGTAGAATGCTTAATTAACGATTCTTCCATCAACTGAGAAAGCGTGAAACATTCTGATAATATTTAAGCATGCATCGTCGACGTCCGGCTTTTTTATTTTTCCACTTAAACTTTAGTTCCAACTTCTCGAAGGCTCGAAGCTGGTTTCTGAATATCTTAAGACCCGTTTTTCAAAACTCCCAAAATTTAGCCAAACTAAAAGGTTCAATTTTCTACAGAGGCTTCTCAGTACTTTCAATGTCCAACAGGCCTAAAAAGCCAGGGTTGTTCTAATCACATCGGTTTCAGTACTTGAATGTTTGAATATCTGTTTTGTCAGGTTTGGCAGTTAAGTGTGCCTATTTCAAATGAGAGCATGCATCTGGAAAATGAGAGAGAAAGGAAAATAAATAAAATTTTAGCATCAAATAAAACATGATTTTATATAAATTTAGAAATTTGAATAACATATTTTAGAGTTAAAATGGAGAAGACACAATATCTAAAAATCTAAAAATCTAAAAATGTGACAGGGCTACTTTAGCAATTATGGTGAGCTTCCTAACCGTGGAATATATAATCGAGCTAACGGCTATGGCATGAAAGGGGCTGACCTGGAAATGCATAGGCGAAGAGGTTACTTCTCCAACTGCATATAAAATGGCGTCCATTTCGTAACGCAAAATGTGGACGTACAACACTGTAATTTGTTGGCCAGTACTTTAGGACCGCATTTTCACAACTATGTTGTAGTACAGCTTGAATGAATTATGCCGTAGCATAGTTTTGCAAATATATAATATATTAATGCTAAAAATTAAATAATATATCAATACCACTAAAAAGTCCATTTTCCCCTTGCTCCTTCCTCCTTTCTATCAACACTCCCTCATGGACTCCTAAACTGAGTCAAGCTCTTCACATCCTCCACTCCAATGTATGCTTCTCGCTTCAAAAAGACATGAGAAATACCAACAACTTTCTCTCAGATCTAGTAGGCCCAATAGTAGCTAGAAAATGGGTGCACCATCATTGTTGGGGGGCGCTTAGGGTGGCAGGAGGGAGGAGGAGCATCATAGTGATTGGAGAGCATGGTGGTCGGAACTTGAAGATAGATGGGGAAGGATGAAACTTGGGGTGGATGAAACAGGAGGAGCATCATAATGATCGAAGAGCATGGTGGTTAGAGCTTGAAGATGGAGTGACAATATCATTGGCAGAGGTAGGAGTGACAAGTGATCATGAAGGTTGTTTGGCACAGTAGGTGAACCTCACATCGCTTGACACCAGAAGGAGGAGGAGGAGGAGGAGGAGGGTGAAAACTCGACAATGCCCGTTGCTCCTTGCCAGTCAAAGGTGTGCCCTGCATCACTTGGCACTGTCAAGGGGAGGAAGGAGAGGATCTTGGTAGCACTCATCACTCATCATTGCAGAAGAGGTCCTCCAATTGTTGGCTGATAACAAGGAAAGAGATAGAAAGGGAGGGGAGAGGGAGAGAAAGAGTAACGGTGATAGCAATGTGAGCCCCTACAACAATGACGAGAGTAGGGGAGAGGGAGGGAGAGAGTTAAGGGACTAGTGGCAATATGGGTAGGAGATTGATTAATGGGTTTTAAAAAAGATTGAGACAATTGAAGTAAGGACATACAAGGTAGATTTTTTAGCAATGGACATATGATTGGATATGTCTGCAGCGCCGGGTTACCGACAAATACATGGATTTGTGCAGTCAGACTATGCTTCCTCATTTTTGGTGGCCCTAAACCCATGACCCATGGACGCCTTTCTTTTTTATTTATTACAGTAAGATTCAACATTTTAAATACATTTAGGTATTTTTAGATATTGAATATTGTGGTATCATTGAGTATAATTGTACCACCTAGTCTCGTGACATTGCCAAGTATCGTTATGATATCATTGAACATCGTGTTATCGCCAAGTACCATACTACCATCAATTATCATGGTATTGACGAGTGTTTTGTTATTTTCGAGTATTCTGGTATCGCCGAGCAACACACACCATTGAGTATCGTGGTATCATCGACTATGCGAGATATCATTGAGTATCAAGTGTCATCCATCATCATATTTCTTCAAGTATCAATGTATAGTCAAATGTCCGTAGGTATAGTTGAATATCTAGTATCATCGAGTGGTGGGCATCATCGAGTATTGAATGGTATTATCAAATATATATATATAGTCAAGCTTTGAGTATCTTTAAATATCAGGGATATCATCAAGCAGGGATATCATCAAGCATCATAAAGATTTTTCATCAAGATTTTTAGTCAAGATTTTAGACTATGGACGAATTTTAAAATTAAGAAAATTACATATTTTGCCACCGGAAGTTGTGATTAAATCTCATTTAGCTCCCGAATATTGAAAATTACTTTATTGACTTCTAGAACTGGAAGCAGGCCTGATCATGGGCAGCCAATGACCCAAATTTAAACCGACTAGTGCATCGGGCCGACCTCGAGCCTCGGTCTGAAGTCTCATTGTCGGGTCGGGCCAAGCTCGCCCAAAAAGTATGTTAGGCCGTGGTTGGGCCGGGCTTTCGGATTTCGGGTCAGGTTTTTGGGCTTCGAGGCAAGCTCGGACACAAAGTGGAGGTCCGAAGCGTCGGACTGGGCTAGGCCGGGCTCAGGTTTGGTCCCCCAAGACCAGGCTTTTTCAAGCCCGGCCCGAAAGCCGGTCAGGTCCGACCGATGATCAGGTCTATGACTGGAAGTCGCTGTCGTTTGCAGAGTACGCGTTTGAGTACCCTACCATTGACTGATTCCGCCTCCCGTCGATCCGCCGGACGGCGAAAGGCCACGGCGCAACGCATGGTTCATTAACTAATCGGTCGCCGCCCAGTTAATTACTGCACTCTTTGCATTGCATGCGCCGCGCCTAAGCTATCTATCTATCTAGTCTAGCGTCTAGGCTACATATAGCACGTACTTACGGCAAGGCAAGCCAGCCACCGTTCGGCGCACCGCCGCGCACACATATATATCGATCAATCGCCAGTTACGCTCGACGGCGACACCAGCCCGGCCACCCTCGCGCGTCCGGGGTGGAGTGGGCATGCGCGCATCCATCGTCTCCCTCAACATGCAGTGCTGGCGACGCATGCCGACGCAGCGTATTAAACGATGCCAGTCTTCATTAAGAGATGCATGATAAGTTTGGCGAACCGGCAGGGTGGCGTGCGCTTTTTTTTTTTTTTGAATAAGGCCTGCCTGGACTGTTGCCATGGTAATAAGAGCATCCCATCTCACCCCCCAAATGCACCTCTATTTCAAAATTTTTCAAATGCAGTAGGAGGGAATTTGATGCATGTGAGAGGGAATTTGCACTGTAGCTATTACTGTAGCAGTTACTGTAGCGACAGAGGAAAATTTAAAGGCCCTGCTGGGGATGCTCTAATTAATGCTTCGACGAACTAGTATAATTTTGTCTGCATTGTGAATTGTGATATGCTTCCGCAGAGGAAGCCGTAAAGTAAAATATGCAGGGATAAAATGTATTCAGGGATAGAGTGCATGCCGGATGAAGAAAAAGATCTTTTAAGGAAGGAATAGAGTGTATGCTGGATTGAAAAAATCTTTTAAGATAGGGATAGAGTGTATCGTGGATGAAAAAAATCTTTTAAAGTGTAGTGTAAAGTGTGAAGGAATTTTATAGAGATGAATAAAACGTGCAGGGAATAGTGCTACGGAGTGTGTATTTGAAGCCCGCTGCTTAGAGAGTAGTGTTAGAACCCGCTGTGATCCTGCCATCTCATGGCCCTCCCGATCTGGCTCTTCCCTAGAACAACATCTGCTCTTGGGCTCAGGTCCCAACTTAACTGGCGTTACAACCAAGGTCCAGACCCACTCAACCCAAAAAGACTAGACTAAGTTGTGCTCCCCATCACCGCTAACTGATGTGTGACTATACCCAACAACTAGACCACATAGAGGAAGATACATGATGGGAGGAGCATTCGATAGAAATGAACTCAACGAGATGGTGGCCTTGCAGGGGCGATCTCGGTGGAATTTCGGCTATAGAAGGGGGAGAGGAGGCAAGATTACCAGAAGGAAGAACCAGGCTAGGCAAGCCAAACCGATAAAGGAAACCAAACATACCCCAAATCATTATTGTTCGACATAATGATTTGAGGCCAGTGATCATTTAGAATAACATCGTATCAACGATGTATCTCACAACAAAGTCGTGTTTGATGAACAAATTAATTGATATTTATTTATGGAACTGATAACATATTATCCAATAGCACATGTACATAAATGTGATACAATCATAATGCATGACCACTTTTAAAGCATATCACTAACACGAGGCTCGCCCAGATCCGATCTTTCTTTCTTTTCTACCTCGTGGTGGCTGAAGCCCATTGTCATGATGGGATTTAGGGGAGGGGAGAGCGAGTCTAATCATATATAGGAGGGGAAGAAGATGTGGAAGATGGTGGTGGTTGATGGGGATAGGTAGGAGAAGAACGAGAAAGGAGAAAACAAGGAAGGAGAGGTCTTGGGAAAGCGTAGAAGGGAAAGGAATGTGGGAGTCAAGTCGTCATTGAGACTTGAGGTAACAAGGGAAAAGAGGATTGGTGAGTCAAGACTTAGAGGTGCTAGACCATATGAACCGAGGAGCCCAAAGGAAAATCACATAATATTGATGGGCTAAAAGAAGCGAAAGTATTGAAGCTTAGATCCGCTAGGCTTGAGAAATCACAAGATATTGATGGGCTAAATGAAGCGAGAGTATTGGAGCTTGGTTCAGCTAGGTTTGCAAGCTTAAGGACTAACACGATTCAAGTTTGTTTGGAGCTCAAATTGAACCGCTAGGAGCATCGGCAACAAGTTTCCAAAATACTAGTGCGGAGATTTCAGTCTCTATAACGATCCAACATAGTCTCTTTCCGAGTCTCCAAATTTAAAGACTCCCTACAAAGTTTCTCTCTCTCTCCGATCTCTATATCTTTTTGAGTATAGAGACTATATGGGAGAGGATGGAAATATAGGATATGAATGACGATTTAGAGAATGGATATATAGAATTAAATATGGAGATCCTGCTGGCGATGCTCTAATAAGTTGAGCACGAATAGTTTTTGAGCCTCTAGCTTTTTCTTGCAGCCTTACTCTTAAACCTATGAATAGTGATGTAAGAGTATCCTCAATAGCCATTCTATATCTTCCTCTAAAACATTACTGGTGTCAAGGGGATATGGAAGGGTTGTATAATGAGCCTCTAGCTTTTTCTTGCATCCTTTACTCTTAAACCAATGAATAGTGATGTAAGAGTACCCTCAATAGCCATTCTATATCTTCCTCTAAAACATATTACTGGTGTCAAGGGGATATGGAAGGGTTGTATAACATACAGACAAGAGATAAATCAGAAGCTTTCACTTTTGACACTTCGTTTTGGGTTGATTACTCGGTGCCCCCTTATTTTCTCCGATCACCCCCAGTTAGACCTGATCAAATGCCAGGCTGGGCCGGGCTTCGGGCCGGGCCTAGAAAAGCCCGGTCCCAAAAAACCAGGCATGAGCCTGGCCCGGTCCAGGGCGTCGGGCTTGGAAACCGGGCCTGAGCCCTGCCCGAAGCCCGAAAGCCCCGCCCGATCGCGGCTTAAATCGACAAAATCCCGGGCCCAGCCAGGCTCGACCGTCGGGCTTCGAAAATGAGGCCCGAGCCCGGCCCGATGCACCGGTCGGGTCGGGCTGGGCTTCCCGTGAACAAGTCTACCCTAGTGCCTTAACGCTCTGAATTTTAGGGCTACCATCTAAATATGTACTCCCTCCATCCCAAAATGTAAGGCGTAGTTGGACTTCGAAAAAATCTTTCAACATTGATTTTGACTGTTAAATTTCTCTATTATATATTATGAATTTCTATAAAGAGGACATTGTATAAAAACACTTTAAAATATGAATATATTGTTATAACTTTGTATACTAACTACGCAAATCATTTGATTAATTTATGGTCAAAGTTTACTAAGTTTGATTCTCTTAAAGTTAAACTACGTCTTATATTTTGAGATGGAGGGAGTATATCGAATTGTAAAAGAGCAAAGATCAGAACGAGCAAGAAGGGAAACAGGCTACTAATAATAAAATGAGAAAGACAACACTGTGGTACGGCAGGCAGTACTAAATTATATTTGTCCGTTGCACTAACAACAACTACGCAAATTAATACTATGTAATTAAACTAAACAATCACATGCAGACAACCACACAGGATCATTAGCTGGAGCAGTAGAAGTTGCAGTAGACTAGTAGTGAGTGTTGGGCCTACCCTTGCATGGATCTGGAAGCTTCGATTCGGCCGGGCCTGGACATGGATGAGCCTATATGTATATGTAAAAGGAGCTGAATTAACGTGCAGTTTTTGCGGATAATCTGTGCTGTTAATTGGCCACCCGCTGTTCGCCCGCCGTGTGGGCAATCGATCGACCTCTTCCGGCCCTAAATACGTGCCGTCACATACTTGTCTCTCGTAGAGGTTCTAGGAACAGTCTCACGTGTCGGTTGCTCCTTTCGCTTGTCGTGTTTAATTCATCATAATCATGCTTTGAGTGTGGCTTGACTTGCTTCGAGGGTTAAATCTATCTGAATTGTAAGCCAGAACAATTTGATTTTTTCAGCCATCCTTTTTTAGTCACGACGGCATTTCAGAAGCTTATTACAAAAATATCGAAAATAAAACGAACTAGTTTTTGGAAACAAATTTAATAGTTTCTTAGGAGTAGCTAGCGCTGAGCAACTCTAATAGCTTCCTATATATTCGCGTCCCCTCTATCTGTTTATTTAAAATTTCTTTACAATTTACGATATTTTCTGAAAACAAGATGCAAGTACCCTATACCTTAAAAACATCTCCAGTAGTGCTCCGTTTTGAAGCTGTCTTGTCGCTATACCAGTGAAACATGGGCACATCGTTGGAGAGGTGAATAATGACGAGACAGTAAATAGTCAATACGGAGAGAAGAGTGGTTAATATGGATGAGACAGTGAATAGTTTTTTTTAAAAAAAATAATGATAAGACAATGCATCAACAGCGCAGATGAATACTTGGGGCATTTACAATGGTTGACATAGCAGTTGTTTTCAACTATTGTCAAGTCACCTAGAGACAATACTAGAGATAGCATATACAATGGTATAGATGACTGCACATTTTTATAGATTATTTGCTCATATATAAAATTTCTTAATTCTCGTATAGAGTTTACTCTTACTTTGAAGACAGCTCAAATATCTATGCATACTCTCTCTCCTTCAATCATCGTATATTCTACATAGAAGACCTTAAAGATGTCTTAAAAACCGACGAGATAGACCGTTGTACATGCTCTCATAGGACAGAGCAAATAGGCCATTGGAATCAGGTAACTAATAATAGGTCCAACTACATGTTGGTCGTTCTATATTTTAAAACATATCAGACACTTGGGAACATTTTTTATGCCCGTTGTAACATCGGTATGCTTGTTGGAACATAATATTAATATACTGTAACATGATAAAAAATGATGGAGCATGGCAAATGAACTGATAGAACATGAAAAAAAGAATCTTGAAACATGCCAAATGAACCGATACAAAGTGCCATAAAAAGATGAAACAACATGTTTCACGTTGATTTATCCACTTCATACAAAGCTAGATGCTTCAGAAAAACGAAAAACAATGTCCAGCAAGAAAATTTAAATGTTCCATACCTACAAGCCGACGACCATCATTGACAGCGGGACAGCCCGCATCTCCCTCCTGCCTTGCCCATGGAGCAGCTGCCTGCAATGGCTTGCGTTTGGGAAGGAATACTAGATGTGCGCTGAAGCAGTTTTAAAAGGATAAGAATGTTGCGATTTGTGGATGGACAGTAGCCAGTTAGCCACTGATTGGCGTTTCGAGAGTTAAATTCCAATCAATGATACAAATACCATGATTATTGTTCGCTTGCTAAACTCAGCGTATGCTTCATTGCTTCCCTCCTCTCCCGAATCGTTGAGAACGCGCAATTTTTTTTCTTTTTTCCCAAGGTGGCCAGCGAGGCCAAAATTTTCAATGGAAGCCGGCAAAAGAGGTTGGAAAACACTGGTCTGCGTACAAAAAGGCCTGAGAAAAGAAAGAAACAACTAAAGTAGTACTAATTAACAATGACGTACACTAATCACAGTCTCTCTCTTAACTTTTGATAAATAGCCGACCTCTCTCAAACCCCTGGCGAGCTAGAACGAGCAACTGACTCGACCAAATACTCCCTTCATATCACCAAAACTTGATATTTTAGAAATCGATGAGGTCATTGTAATGCAAGTTTGATCACTACTATTGCAATTTATTTATAAAATTCACAAAAAGATGATATTATTGAAGTGTTTCCGAGACTGTATTTATGATTTCTTGTATCCAATTTAATTAATTTAAAAAAAATTTATAGATAAAGTGTTTAAAACATCTAACTTTTTTGGTTTTTTGATATATAGGGGGGTATTTAAACAATTGTTAAGACCATGGTTATTGCTCGCTTGCTAAATTAAGCATCCGCTTCTATCCTCTCACGAATCGTTAAGAACATGCTATTTTTTGCCCAAGGGACCAGAGTACCAGACCAACGACGCCAATATTTTCAATGCAGCTGAACAAAAGAGGTTGGAAAACACTGAATCTTAGCGCAAAAACGGACTGAGAAAAGAAAATTAAAAATATATACTAAGGGCTTCTTTGATTTTCTCGTTTAGTTTCAACTTTAGCTGTAATCGGAAAAATTGATCACCGTTGAAAATGATATGAAAAAGTTAAATAAATTACTAAAAAATATTTTTAAAATATTTAAAAGATCCTATATGAAATAAAAATTACAGTAAAAAATCTGTATAAAAATTACAAAACAAAATCCAGACACACCAAAAGCTAAACTGAAACCAGAAACAAAACAAAATCCAGACACACCAAATGACCACGTACAGTACACTAATCGCATTCGCAGCGTCCCTGCCTCTCAGCTTTTAATAAATAGCCGACCCCTCTCTCCCTCTCAAACCGCTCTGTCAAGCCCGAGTGGAGACAACCAGGAGCCGCCCAAGAAGCAGGGGAGGGGGAGGAGGAGGAATCCAGGACTCAGCGTCCGCACTACGCAGCAGCAAAGAACACCGCCATCCTTGTCGAGATCTCGCGAGAGCGGAAGGCGGTGGTGAGGCTCGCGATCGATCATGGCGTTCAGGGCGTCCCCCCCTTCCCACAGGGCCTCGCCATCGCCGTCGCTGTCGAGGAGGGCCAATGGGATGTCGCCGGTGGTGGCCATGGCCTCCACCATCAACAGGTGAGCAGATCCTCCGCACGTGCGGCGCAAATCTTGCTCCTTGATTGGATTCGTGTTCTTGCTTTTTTTTCCCCTCTTTTTTCTTTTTAGGGTTGGAATGGTCGGGTGCCCAGTGTCATCTGGGTCGGTGGGGGATGTTTCTTGGCCTGACTCTTCGGCCGTGTGATCTTTGGGTCGTTGGGATTAGTGATCTGGCATAGCCTGATGGATCAAATCAAACCAGGAGGTTAACATGCATCTTTTTTTACGCGTGATTTCTGAATTCTCCCCCAATTTTTTCTTTCGAGATCCAGGGTTTTAGGCTGGAAACATTTGAGCCTGGGTTGTTTTGCCATCTACGTAATGATTCCCTATTCCCCTTGAATTCTTTCGCCTATCCAGTTTATGATTCACGCATCATTGTGATCTGGATGTGTAGCTTGTGATCCACACCTGATCTGGTGATCTGGGCGTCCCAAGTCTTGGTTTTTTTTTTTTTGTGTATATGTGTGAATTTTAGGCCTTTCTCTTATGATGTCTATTGCTTATCTCAAATTTAATTGTTTTTGTTAACCATACAATAAAAAACTGTCATTAAGTTGTTATTTCTGGGTATAACCTGATGTTTTTAGCTATCACTTCTGCGTGAATTGATAGTCGTCATGTGTGCTTACGACTAACTCAGACATCCTTGATTGTGTCTAGTTGCTTCAAGCCATTAAAACTTATTCATATAAGATTGATTTGTTCAGATGTGTTTGTTTGATGTTTCCTGTCTATTTTGTGTAGTCTTGTATGATGTTGGCTGTGTGATGTTGAACCCTCCAACTGGACTGCGCACAGGTTTTAAATACATATGAACTAATAAAGATGCACCTGACTGTTGTTCAATGTTTACCTCAGTTTATTTGACATAATCAAAATCACTATATTTTTGAATTGAGTGCATTGCTTCCTAAATAACCAATAGGCATAGGAAGGATGGTTAATTTAAGCACAAGTCTGTCGTTGTTTATCTGGTGGTCTTCATGGAATGGGTGTGATGTAGAGGGCCACAAACTAGCTATCTGTTGAGATCTGAACTTGCTCAAATCTGTTGATTGTGATAGACTGAAAGCGAACATCAAAGGCCTGGTTTGCAACCACCCGCCACTCTACTACCATGGATACTGCTTTAGGATTTGTGCAATAGTTTGTGGGAGAGCAAGGAAGTTCATGTAGTCTCTTTTCAGTGTTAAGTCTGAATGAACTGTCCAAAGAGAAGCAACTGAGAAGTAGGTTATTTAGGGTGTGTGAAGCAATACTTTGCCAATTCTGATTTTAAATATTAGAGTATACATCTGTCATTAATAGTACATGGAAAATATGAAAAGTCGAAATTGTTGAAGGGGGACAGTGAATCATTAAGAACAGTAAAAGACAAGCAGGTAGAAGACTACAACATTTAGCACTTTGAGAAGGAGGAGGTATATGATTATAGAATTAATATCAATTTGATACAGGCAATTTGTTATCCTGTGCAACATAAACTAAATTTGCAATTTGAGTATATTTGCATTGTGTTGGTTGTGTTTTGCTTAGTCAAACTCATCAAGTACACTGGTATCTTGTAGAATCTTGGAAAAATAGAGGATTTGGCCCTGTTAACGTACATATTCTGTTGTAATTACGACCACAGCACTTCAAGCCACTAACAAGTGAGCCACCTAAATCTCTAGACCCCAAATGTGCCTGCATTGGTAAATTCTGCCACTTACTGTTGCTTCATCTGTGACCTGTTTTTCGCTAACTGATGGGCTTGTTTTCATGAAAACTGGTTTGAGCTTGAAATCTCTATTGAAACATCAGAAATTTTTCTCCACCACAGTATGGAAAATGTTTGATTGCTTTTCTTATTTGCTGTGAGCTGAAATCTATTAACTATGCTCCTACTCTGTTCTTCTAATTAATTATGTTGCTTTTTGTAGGATCAAAACTGACAAAAAGCCCTATATTCCTCCACGAGAGGTGCCTCTCCAAGTTAAGCATTCACTACCACACCAAAAGAAAGAGATTTTTGATTCACTTCAACCTTGGGCCAAGGACAACCTTCTGAACCTCCTGAAGCCAGTTGACAAGTCATGGCAGCCACAGGACTTCCTACCAGACCCTTCTTCTGAAGGGTTTTATGATGAAGTAAAAGAACTGAGGGAGCGGGCAAAGGAAATCCCTGATGACTACTTTGTTTGCTTAGTTGGTGACATGGTCACTGAGGAAGCCCTTCCTACCTATCAAACAATGCTCAACACCCTTGATGGTGTTCGAGATGAAACTGGTGCAAGTCCAACCACCTGGGCTGTTTGGACAAGAGCATGGACCGCTGAAGAGAACAGACATGGAGATCTTCTTAACAAGTATATGTACCTTACAGGACGGGTTGACATGAGACAAATTGAGAAGACCATACAATACCTGATTGGTTCTGGAATGGTAGGAAATCTTAGAACAAATGGCATCCCTTGTTCCTTCCAATAATCAGTAGGTTGCCACTAGAGAGTTTTGCATTTTAGCTCTTAATGAATCATTGAAGCCACCAATATTCTAAAAAACAACACACATGTAACTAATGAATGCTATTCAATTAACAAACCATTTTTTACTTTGTGGTAGCAATCAGTGCCTTCATCATAACAAGCCAGTAAATTAAACTTAAATGGGCTAATGTATGTACGCCATATGTGTTGTCATTAAAAATCGTTCTGATGCGCACATAGTTAATCTTTTTTAGCTTTTGAGTTAGAAAACTATGATGTGTTCTTTTTTCATAAATTAACTATGATGTGTCATTGCTTTTGGATACTTAGGTGAGCATAACCATGTACATAATATTTACTCTTATTTTTACCCTCAGGATCCAGGAACTGAGAATAATCCTTACATGGGTTTCCTTTACACATCATTTCAAGAGAGAGCAACATTCATATCTCATGGCAATACAGCAAGGCACGCAAAGGAGTATGGTGATCTTAAACTGGCTCAGATTTGTGGTACAATAGCAGCTGATGAAAAGCGCCACGAGACAGCTTACACCAAGATAGTCGAGAAGCTCTTTGAGATTGATCCTGACTACACAGTACATGCATTTGCTGACATGATGAGGAAGAAGATCTCAATGCCTGCCCATCTCATGTATGATGGCAAGGATGACAACCTATTTGAACACTTCAGTTCAGTGGCCCAGAGGTTGGGTGTCTACACTGCGAAAGACTATGCTGACATCCTTGAGTTCTTGGTCCAAAGGTGGAAAGTTGCAAGTCTCACTGGGCTATCTGGTGAAGGGAGAAGGGCACAGGATTTTGTCTGCACCTTGGCTCCAAGAATCAGGCGGTTGGATGAAAGAGCACAAGCAAGGGCAAAGCAGATGCCTGTTATTTCTTTTAGTTGGGTTTATGACCGCAAAGTGCAGCTTTAATCAACAACGCTAGGTAACAAGATCACATCTTATGTCGGTTTGAGTCGCAGGGTTCAATATAAGAAAACAATTTAGGGGCAGGATAGAATGCATCTCGGTCTGGCAAAGTAAAATATCTGTTGTCTTTAAATTTGGATGACAGTGTCGAGTGTGGTGAGAACTGCTGTGAGACGCTGGCCATGACGGGCTACGTTGCAGCTTTGTGAACTTCTGTTGTATCGCATATGATAAAATTTATGTGGACTAGAGGTTTACAGGACTTGTATAAGTTTCAAAGTAATAATGGAGATTGTATACGGATGAGTCTAAAATCTTGGCGAAATTTCTTTTTTGCGTTCTAAATGTTGTAAGGTTGACAAAATTGTTCCATATGATTTCTAATCTTTTTTTTTTTTTTTGAGAAAGTGACAGCAATTCATTGATCACTGAGCATTAGTACAGCGTATGTCCAACCTACATACGTTACAAGGGAATTGCTCAGAACTACTCCCTCCATCCTAAAATACAAGGCACAACTGCTTTTTTCTTAAGTCTCAAAATATAAGACGCCTTCCTCATGGAACAGTGCAAGCTCCTCGTTTCCCGTCCATTAACTCGCAAAAAAACTCGCAAGCTGCATGCAGAATTAATTAGCATGTATGCGTAAGGCTGTTTGCGCGGGCTGCATGGACTCGCAAGCTGCATACGGAATTAATTGGCATGCATGCGCAGGGCTGCATACGCGGGCGGCCAATTACCAAGCTGGCGCACGCGGGCTGCATGCGCGGGAGTCGAGAGAGATAATTAATTCACCGCGTGTTTAATTAGGGAAATAAAACCGTTTCTTGGTCTCTGTGTTACTATCAGTTACGCCTTGTATTCTAGGATGGAGGGAGTATGAGCTAAAGTGTGAGCCGTCACATTCATTGAACGGTTAACATGCACAAAGGAGTAGCTCAGGAACTGTTTTGCCCAGCGCTTGATATCTTCAATCACACAACCCATGCTGGAGCGGTCTTGGATTTTTGAATGTAGTCGATGAATGACCGAGAGACAATCCGTTGCTAGGATGACTCTCCTGTACCCCTCCTTGGCTAGAGACAGCGTGCGCCGAACAGCAACCGCCTCAGCGGCTTCCGGCGACGCCATTTCGAGGAGAAGTTCAGAAGCCGCGTATAGACAATCCCCATTATGGTTTCGGGCCACCATGCCAAAACCCATCGAAGGCGTGCGAAAAACCGTAGCATCGACATTGATGAACACAGGCCCCGTCGGCAGTGGATTCCATCTAGGAGCAAAGGGATGGACATCACACCTGTGCGCAGGAATCGTGGAAGTAGATTGCTGCACAAGCAAATCCACATAAGTTGTGATCTTGTGAACCACTCGACTAGGGAGTTGGGAGGAGTCGTTGTTCAGCGTCTCATTCCTAGCTGGCCAAATGTGCCAGCAAGTAACGGCTAGGGCAGTGTTTTGCCGAGGTGAGCCGTGCCTCAGCCGATCGAAGATCCATTGCCTCATGTTCTTCGAGCCTTCCCTGCACAGCTTAAGCCCGTACAAGTCTTTCACAGAGTTCCACACCTCCAAAGCGAAGGGGCACAGCAGGAGGGTATGAGCAATATCATCATCTCTATTACAGAAGATACACCCATTGATGGCTGAAATATGTCGATGACGAAGTTGAGAACCCATAGGTAAACAATCGTGCGCTACACACCACAAAACGATCTTCATCTTCCCTAGGGCATTTGTTTTCCAGAGCATGCACCAAGAACAAGAATTGGCTTCCAAGTCTGAAGGAAGACCCCTTCCACTCTTGCTCTGAACCAAGAGAAACTGATTCATCCTAGCCAAGTTGTAAGCTGAATGAACTAAGAACACACCCCATTTATCATGCGGCCAAGAGACAAAATCCGCCCCACCCGAGTGACTAATGGGGATCTTCAGGACTTTGGTAGCCACCTCCTCCTCAAAAACCGCCCGAACCACTTCTGAGTCCCAGGTAGTCCCTTCATCCGTCATCAGATAAGCAACAGTCGCATCACTTGGTATGGGAACGAGGATCCTCATCAATTCAGCCTAGAAGCCAGGAATCCAATAGTCCGACTGAATATTGATTGTTTTACCATCACCAACTCCCCAGCGAACCCCCTTCTTCAACAAGTCCCTACCAAACAGAATGTCGCGCCACGTAAACGAGGACGCCCTTGGCTGGGGGCACTCCAAAAATTGGTGTCGGGAAAGTAACGACCTTTAAGCACTCGGGAACAGAGGGAATCAGGGTCCGTGAGGAGCCGCCAGCCTTGTTTGCCGAGCATTGCTTTGTTGAAGAGAGGAAGATCACGGAAGCCCATCCCTCCCAGAGACTTGGGAGAAGACAACCACTCCCAAGACTTCCAATGCATCTTTTTCTTGCCATTTTCAACTCTCTACCAATGATCAGCGATGTACCTCGTCATGGTCTCGCAGATGGACACAGGGAGCTAGAAACAACTCATGACATAAGTCGGAATTGCCTGCACCACAGATTTGAGAAGCACCTCTTTGCCCGCCTTGGACAAGGGGCGTTCCGTCCACCCATTGAGTCTTTTCCAGGCCCTATCCGGTAGGGGCTTCAAAGATTTGGTGACAGACCTGCAAATCTCTGTGGGTATGCTGAGATAGGTGTGTTGCAAGGTTTCAGCTCTCACCTGGAGACAACTCATGACCGCCTCCTTAACAGCATTAGCGCAACACCTGCCGAAGAAAATGCTAGACTTCTCGAGATTGATTTTTTGATCAGAGGCTTCACAATAGATTTGAAGAGTAGCTTTGAGGGCCCGGACACTCCTAGGATCGCTTCTAGAAAAGAAGATGCTATCATCAGCAAAAAGCATATGGGAGATCAAGGGGCCTTGCCTGCCATTCCTGATACCACGCAGCTCCCCCACCTCCTCCTTTTTCCTTAGAAGACTCGACAAACCTTCAGTGCACAAGAGAAAGAGGTAGGGGCTAATCGGGTCCCCCTGTCTCAGTCCCCTAGTTGGGGTCACCCAATTTGTTAGTACCCCATTGACACAAACAGCATATCTCGCCGTTGTCAGACAACGCATAACCGTCTCAACCCATGGCTGAGCAAAGCCAAGCTTCTCCAAACACCCTTGGAGGTAATGCCACTCGATGTGGTCATACGCCTTCATCATATCAACCTTGAGAGCAAAGAAGGGTTTCTTGACCCGTTGTTTGTCAATGGTATGCAAACACTCATAAGCCACAAGGGCACAGTCTGTAATGAGTCTCCCCGGGACAAAGGCACTGGAATTCAGAAATGACGTCCGGCAAGACTGATTTCAGCCTATTTGCCAAGACCTTAGAGACAATCTTATACAGCACATTGCACAGGCTGATGGGCCGGAACTTCGAGAGATGCTCTTCATTATTCACTTTAGGAATGAGAACAATGATAGAGGTGCACAAGCCAATCGGGGTTTCCTCGCCCGACAGAAAACCCCGCACAGCATTGCAGATGTCCTCTTTAATTATCTCCCAGTGGGTTTGATAGAACAGTGCCGGAAAACCGTCCAGGCCTGGGGTCTTGGTAGGGCCCATTTGGAAGAGGGCCTCCTTAATCTCCAAGTCCGCGTACGGTTTGCACAAATCCTCATTCATGGACAAATCCACCTTGTTTGGTATCACGTTCTGAACATCCGCCATTGAAGCACACGGTTCCAAGGTAAACAGTTTGCCATAGAAAGTTTCAGCCATCAGCAAGAGTCCCTCGGGATCCACACATCTAGACCCGTCCTTCCTTACCAGAGCCCTAATCCTGTTGGTGTTACGTCTGGCAGAGGCACAGGCATGGAAGAAGGCAGTGTTCCTGTCTCCCTCACGAAGCCAATCCACCCGCGATCGTTGACGAACCAAAATCTCCTACCTCTCAAAGAGCTCACATAGCTCCTATTCTATCACATGCTCCTCGTGAACCATCCCGGGCACCAAGGGGGAGGAGCGTAGAACCTTTAATCTTGTTTCAAGCTGCTTGATTCCCCGCCTAACAGACCCAAAAGCCACCTTACTCCAGTCCCGAAGTGAACCAGCCATCCTCTTCAGACAAGACCAGACAGAGATTAAAGCCGAGGAGGAGAACGCATCTCTCCCCCAAGTGTCCTCCACAAAAACCTTGTAACTATCCTCTCGAAGCCATGCTGCCTCAAAGCGAAACCTCTCAGAAACTGATGCCTGACGAGGGCGGGAAGCAGGCCCCGGAATCACGATCAACACCGCGAAATGATCTGAGAAGGACGTAACGACATTCTCCTCAGCACAGTCCGCAAACCGACTCAAGAACTCACCATTTGCCACTGCTCGATCGAGCCGGACCCTGATATGGCCCTGCTCTTTTTGCTTGTTAGTCCAGGTGAACTCTAGACCCGCAAAACCAAGGTCATGAAGACCACAATCAACCAAGCACGACCTGAACTGCTCCATTTGAGAATCAGTGCAATTACAGAAGCCTTGGTGCTCATTCCGGTGAAGCACCTCGTTGAAATCCCTACAGCAGAGCCACGGGCCAGTCCATTGGCCATGGAGTCTTCGAATGAGGTCCTAGAAGAAGTGCCGGAGCTCCCACCTCGGCTCCCCATACACAAAGGTCACCCGCCAAGGAGCTTGATCCAACACCGACACCACCACGTCGAAGCAGTGCAGATTGTAAGCTCGAAGCGACACCGAAACGTTGTCAAACCAAAAGAGAGCGAGGCCCCCGCTAAGACCCTCCCTCGGCACACCAAGAGAGCCCGAAAAGCCCAAAGACCACATGAGATTCTTCACTCTAGTCACCCCCATCTTCGTCTCGGAGAGGAAGAGGAGGGAGGGTCGGAAGTGCTTCACTAGCCAACGAAGCTCGCCCACCATTGCCGCTAACCCCAGGCCACGACAGTTCCAACACAGGAGATTCATTGCGCACG
The DNA here is from genome assembly GCA_036346415.1 of Raddia guianensis. Lineage (NCBI taxonomy): Eukaryota > Viridiplantae > Streptophyta > Magnoliopsida > Poales > Poaceae > Raddia > Raddia guianensis. Next base: position 22,441,739 of record CM070537.1, on the reverse strand, counting down.
GCGGGGCTGCTCCACAGCCACCGCCAGATCCACCGATCCAAGTTCTGTCACTCTTAGCTTCTTAGACGAATCCAAGTCACCCTCCCCTTCCGCTAGAAGGTGCTCTTGGCGACTCTCATTCACCCTCGGCACCACTGCCAGGGCAAGGCTTTGAGCGCCCGCTGTCGAATCAACAAGGGAATCACCAAGGCATAACGCCTTCGCAGACTTCCGCTTCTATCCAGAACAACTCGCCGAGAGCACTTTTGCCAGGAACAGTTTAGCCCCTTGCCCAAGGACCTTTCCACACCCGCAGCATCGGCCAGCTCTGCCACCCCGGCCACCGCCCTTTCCCCTGCCAAGAGGTCAAGAGGTTTCGAAGGTGATGTAACCTCTGTCTCTTTCTCTAACCCACCTTGGGTAGCACCTCCTTTGCTGCGGTTCCTCAAGGAACCACTCCGATCACAATGCTCCGGGGTCGTAAAGGCATCGCTCTAAGCACCATGAACATCTGACGAAGAGGAGGCATGGCCCGACAGCATAGAAGCGCCTTTCTTGTTCACCACTTCCATAACGCAGACCCTCTTCGCAGCATAAGGCAGGTCACCCTCTTCGTCCCTTTCCGCAGGAGTTGGACAAACAAGGAAGGAGTGTCCCAATATCCCACAAGAGAAACAATACAGCGTAAGTCGCTCATACTTCACCTCAAAGGATTCCAAATAATCATCTTTAGGGGAGTAAACTATGGCATAACGCCGAATCGGCTCCTCCACATTGATCTCCACCCTGACGCACATGAAGCCACCCCAGCAGCGGTCTCTGTCATCAGCATCCACCTTCAACACCCTGCCCAACGGTTTGGCAATCGTCTCACCCCGTCGAGCATTCATCATCTTGTATGGGAGGGCGAAGATTTTGGCACAAATGGCCAAATTATCAAAGCGAACTTGGAGTGGCTTAAAGTCAGCATCATACTTCTTCAGGAGGACAGCGTGTTTGCCCACTGCCCATGGCTCCCGCTCCAGAACTCTGTCCCTATCAGTTCCCGAACCAAGCTCAGCCAAGACCATGTTGACACCCACTAGATTGAAGATCAGACCGCGGGGATTACCCCAAGCCGGCTGCATTGTCGATGCAATTGCCTGGATGTGAAGCACAGACGGGGCAAGGACTTTCCTTACCAACGCCCGAGCTGGGTCAACCAGATCGAGATCATCCCCATCATCAAGGAACACAACCTCAGCCTCCGTCGCCGTGAGGTGAATGCGAGCCATCATCTCAGCCACCCGGTCACCCGAACTCGAGACCCCAACACCAACTTCTTCCTCAGTCGCCATCTTGGATTTGCCCCTTTCATCCGCTGCCACCCCTGGGATAGGGGCAGTCGCCTCTAGGATAGAGGCAGTCACCTTCTGGGTTGGCTTCGCGATGGCAACCTGCTAGACTCCCTCCACCGCCGTCCCTGCTCCCTCCTTTTCCAAGCCCAAGGTGAGCCCCCGCCGTGGAGACCAAGGGTGTCGGCACCTGATTTACAAGATCGGATTCCACCTGCGTAAACACGTATTAGTCCCAAGGATCATGGCTAGTACACATAGTTATACAGAAACGGTACATTGCCAACGTTCTGATTATTACAAAGAGGGAACTTAGTCCAATACAAACACAAGCAACGGCTCACAGGCCGCAATGCAGAGTACACAGCGATACAGGCCTAATACAACATCTAGAAATTTATTCATCCCACAGGCACGAGGGCTGTAGGAACACGCAACCCTACTCTTCATAGCCTTCCTCGGAGAACGCCTCCTCATCGTAATCAGGGTCCTCCTCCTCGGACGGCGGGTCATTCTCGGATGGACCAGCTGTTGAATTTTGAAAGGGGGGGGGAGGAGAAAAACGAGGGTGAGTACAAATTGTACTCGCAAGTCGGGAATTATGCAAATGTGGTTAAGTACAAGGAGTGCTTAGGATATTTTGCGGAAATGCATTTATTGGCCTAGTTTTGGCAAAGCAATTTAGAAACAATAAATCTTAACATTTTCTTTGGGCTCTTCTCAAACAGTTCTCGCCACTTGGCCTCAGTGCCATAGCGAGAACAAAATCCTTTCTCATTTCTTTTCTCAAAACGGTTAGGTCCATTCCACGCGACACTTTCTGGTAGGCCGATCCCCAATCCGGAATGTAGCCGGTGGCACCTAACTCAAACGAAAACTTTCTCAAATTCTTTACTCATCTCAAACCCTTCGCTTTAAAACCCTTTTCTAAATTGGTTTTAAAATGAAGAACTACCATATGAACAGTCCCTTCAAGACGCTTCAGAATCATGAAAGCACGGCTATCATGACAGTTTTAACTCTGCAGAGTGGGTACGCTTTACCCTCGAGAGGCTATGTACCAGAAGTGTTTCGCCACAAGGCCACTAACCACAGGGGCTAACGACCGAGCCCGTCCCATACCTGGACTCGAGGTCGTACTGTTATGGCTTAGTTCGTAGGATCATAGGATGAACAGTCCTTAGACTAGGAGAGAGTTGATATTTTAGCCCAGTTTTCAAAACGGTGCCGCACCGCACCAACCGACAAAATATCTCTCCCTAGTCGGAAGGTTTTTGGGTAAGAGGAAAATCATTTCCTACTAAGCATCACCTTTGATGCACTATTTTTAAATCACCCTTTCCCCAAATATTTCTAAACAATATTCTCATTTCACACAATGTTTATTTCACTCCGCATAAAGATTTTCAAGCATTTATCCTACCACAACAAAGTATCTAAATATGAGCAATTTATATTTTAGCCTTAGGTTTAGTCCTACCATCTCTTACCTTTTCTATTCGGCATGATATCTAAGTCTAGTAAATACGGCAATTATCATTTTAAACTAGCATGCACATTTTCAAGTCTAGTAAACATTTTCTAAATGACCGAAAATGGCTTCACGATATGATCGAAGGGGGACTTGCTTGATTGGTTCCGGGGAAAACGAAGGGGACGTCGTCGATCGGGTCTTCGGGACCTTGACCTCCTAAACGCGCACACGCATTTGCAGAACAATACAACATACATAAGCCAAATATTTCATGTCTTGCTGTTTTAAGGATAATGCAGTAGTCCTGATTTCCATGCATTTTTATTTAAAAAGAAGATTATGCCAAATGACTTATGTGCACATGAAATGATGAAATTCCTAAACCATGAATTCTATTAAAAATACTTGCCGCATGGATGACAGTGCTAATAAATATTTTCTAAAGTCTAGGAACCTTTAAAGCATTTGTAAGAATTTTTCCAGAATTTTTACAATACAGCGGGTATTTTTAATAATGCTTCAAGATAATAATTAGTGGTTTAAAATAGAAAACAGAGGGGGAAGGAAATAAAGGAAAAGGGAATAGGGCTTCCGGTGTTGGGCCGGCTCGGCCAGACGGCCCAAACCAAAACGCATCCCAGCGCCGCGCGGCGGGAGAGGGACGACAGAATCGGCTGACCGGTGGGACCCTCCCCTGTAACCACTTGTCGGTGCCTCCCGCACGGCTAAGGGGGAAATATAGGGGAGGCTCCGGCGGTGGCGGCGATGTCCACGGCGGCGACGAATCCGACCACCCAGAACCAATAGGCTGCCAAATTGACGTTTAAAAATTTGGGATGTTACAAAGGGTGGGCAGCGATACAGAGAACGTCCTTGAATCACCCCGAATCCCACGCACAGAAGCCCCCTAAAGACCAAGAAGCAGAGGGGAAGAGCAGATTTGGAGGATTGGGAGGGAGATGAGTGGACTCACCGATGATATCAGCGAGTCAGGTGGAGGCCCCTCCCATCGGGTTGCTGGTCGCCGGAGTAGGCCGAGAGTCGCAGGAGAGACCATCCCGCGATAGGCCGAGATATGATTTCTAATCTTAGGTGTGATGTTCACTGCGTTTTTTGATCTCCATGACTATCCACTCCGGTTGCTTTGCAGAACCAAAGTTGTTCATGTATGCCATTCTGCATGCAGTGTGTTGTAGCAAGGACACCTACCCCTACAAATTGGGAGAGCGGTGAACCAACCCCGAACCGGAGCACTTGGGGCTCACTCGGAAGGAGCTCTGCCCCTTGGCGCAAAGCACAGGCGGAGCAAAGAAGACACACATCTGAGGGGGAGCCTCGCCCCCTTTACGCGAAGCAAAGGCGGAGCGAAGGAGACAAGTGCCGGCAAGCAAGCAGAGCTGTCCTGCGGAGGCTTCGGCTAGGACAGAAAAGCCTAAGTCTAATCTACGAAGCGAGGGCGGTTCCGTGGGAACCAAGAAGGCTGGGGGACAATAAGTACGGTCTGCAACAGGGAACAAGTAGCAACATCGAGCCTAAACAGATCAAGGGGTGGTCCAAAGTAAGGTAAAGATTGAAATTTGTTTGCTCAGGACACGTGGCGTCCGGCGCATAGGTGGGTGACCGGGCCCCAGGCGCCGGGCGGCCAAGACATGTGGCATCCAGCACACAGCCGGGCGACCAAGACGTGTGGCACCCGGTGAGCAGCCGAGGGGCGTACGCGTAATGGCAGCAGGGGGTGCGTGGGCCCACTGTCAGGTATACCAGTCGAAGGTGCAAGGAACATTCCTTGCTAAGGATTTCCCCGGGATACACCGAATCCAGGTCATTTAATGCGACGGAACTGGTCTGACGGAGTAGGCGGGGGTCTGACGGCCTGATTACCCCCGCCTAGGTAGTGATGTCAGCTACACTGTGGCCATCTCTCTAGCCGTCCCGTGCGTGCCTGCTACGGTGTGACAGAAAGGTGCTTGGGGTAGGCGGGCCGCTCTGTCTTATCCATCTTGTCCCATTGTCAAGGCCAAAGAGATGGCGGTGAAGTCTACCTCCGAAGGAATGATGGATACAGTGATAGGATCATTTAATGTACATTGTGCAGCACGTTGCAACCCACGCCAGCCTGAGTATATAAAGGTTGGGGGTGCATCTGTAAAGGGGGTTGAGTTCTTTTTGCTGGTGAGGGATCCCGAGCTCAAACTCCCATAGACTAGCCAGTTCATACGTTGCAAGAAACTAGAGCAAGATTAGGGCTATTACCCTATCAGGGGGCCTGAACCTGGGTAAAACTTACTGTTTGTTCTTGTGTTCTTAAGCCGAAGAGAGGAGAGGAGCGAGTTAGCTACGCACACCCCTACTGCCGAACAACCGGATTAGGTCCCGAAAAACCTGTCAGCTGAAAGAAGCCGACAGTGCACGAACAAATTGGTGAAGTTGCTACTGTTGTGAATGGCGGTGACATATTGGTAGATTGAGATCAGCATCTCAACCTTAAGATTCAATCAACAAATTTGATGTCCTGAGAGCTTGAAACATACTTAGCAAAGCTACCACTCCATCGAGTGATAACATTGACAATTTGACATATTGAACCGGTGAAAAATGAATTCTCTTGAGTACCCAACTCTAGCTTACATTGCCCTGGACTCCTTACTGAGCTACCCCATTTACGCAATTAAGTGGCAATCTATTCTTTTTGATGTTCTCATATTCTTTTTGTTGTCTTCTGTTTTTTAACATTTTGTGGACGACATGAATTGAAGCAAATATGGATTTTGAAATGCAATCTAAAAAAAATAGCATTGCAGCAGTTATACCTTACCTGCATGTCTTACATTTAGATAACACCTTACACCATGCATTATCTTGTGCACGTCTATATTTCTTGATGGCAACAACTCCAACCTAATACAGCAACACTTTTGTCCATGCATACTTGATGAGGAACGTCACTCCATTCTTTGTGCTTACTTCTGCTAGAGTCTTAGTGAAGCTATATCGCACTCTGTGATGATGCTATTTGAGAAACTGTTGTTAATAAACAGTTCATATGATCTCCTACACTAAACACTGGTCAATTTCCACACATCCTTTTTATAAGCAAAACGACTATAGTGCATCAGCTGATACCTATATTTCATACCTATTCATATCTGAGGCACCAGAAATAATAAAGTTACATACCTATTCATATTTAAGGCACCTGAAATAATAAAGTCATTAAAATGTGCTTTTAGATTTTTATATTTCTTTTTATGGTGACTGAGGCAGATCGAAGCCTTCTTGATATCACTCTACTCTTTACATATACACTAATGTACGGTTTAGGCTAATCATGTGTCCTTGAATGTGTACATGTGTATTCTACTTCAGTTGCAATGCTTCTGACAGCTATTGTTTCCGTCTTTTTGTTCGGTTTCCATCTATCACTTGCATTCTTCCTTGGATTAAGTGCTTATGGAGTGTAATTACAAGTTCTTTTCAAATGGAATCATTTAACCCGTGATCATCTAATGGACACTTTCTCAACTTTCAGGATTGTTTTAATCTCTGTATATCTGCATTATGTTGGGAAGTCGCAACAGCAAAAATGAATGGCATCGCACCTCTATCAGAAAATTGGCTGCGAACGCATGCATTCGAAAAGTGATTATTTGGTAAGCCGTAAGCATACCAGTAGCGGTGCCAATATGGCGGCAAAGATGAAATTAATCTTAGTGCTCTGAAGCCAAGTTCTCAAGGACTAAAATCTGATAGCGTTGCTGACTAATAGCATTCGCCTTGCAAAACCTAGCTGCTAGCCATTGACCGAGAACAATTTGGTATGTTTGTAACTTATATTAAGGCCATGTTCTTTTGAGCTGATCTGAATGGTTGAACGGCTGATTGGCTGAAATGACTGAACTTCGAGAGCTTTTTGACATAGTCTCAAGATTCGGATCCATTTTATTTACTTGTTTTTAAAAGCGTTAGGACCCACCTTCAAAACAGTGAAAAACGGACTCAAAAAACTCAAAGCGCACGTCTTTTTAAAACATAGATAAGTCGTTAAGCTGAAAAGAACAGAGACCTAAGAATATTTTTCTTAATATACTCGGACTGTTGACCGTCGCATTACTGATTCTTTGAAATTATCCAGTAGCTTGCCAAATTAGAATGGCTCTGATATGGTTGCATTGATTGTCGGTGGTAATTGCTTTTAAAGATGAAAGATGCATGTTTGTGCTAATTAATGACACTAGTATGGGCAACGTTATGGGTGTAGGTGCATGCATGTCAATTAGCGTGAAGCTGCTGTGTGCATGGCTATTAATGCGGGATTGGTTCGAATGTTCGATCCATATGAACAAATGGACCAGGTTGTATTTGGATGCTTGATCCAATGGGTCATACGGCTATCCATTCACACAAACATGGACAGCATGGATCAGCCGTGGATCGGTCTGCTCCGAGCCATTCCCACCCCCTATCAGTGATTAAGGGATAGTAATTTCGAGCGTCTTTTGTTGTTGAGTGATGAAGTACAACGTGAGAAACTATTTTTTTTTGAGAGATTTGGTTATTTGCCACTTTCAACAAGTGGCTTCACAAAAATGCCATTCTACCCCACTGTCATAGACACATATGGTTTCGTATGTCATACACACAAGTGGTATACTTAGCGACATACATATGTTAAAAGTGGCAGATAACCAAAATTTACATTTTTTTTCAACAGATTTGACTAATGTGCCGTTGCTAGCTCAGCCTTGTATGTTTATGTAATATCTTAAATTAAATTCGAATTTATTATCTATGAACTGAAACTTTCGATCAATATTTTAAATTTAATGTGATATTGAAGAAATGAATTGTGTTACTGATGTAACGTCGAATGTGCTACCTCGTAGCCACAATGTAGGTTCTTGCCGAGTGGAGGCAATGCTGCGTTACTGCATTACAGACGAGCGGAGCTGCCTTGCTGCGTTACAGGCAGACGCAATGGATGCTGTTTTTGCTGTGGATAATAATCTGGACAGCAGCAAAAGCCCATCTGATCTTCCATGGGCTGAACGGACAGGAGCATTTCACCCAACGATCAACCCGTTTGCATCCTGACTTATACTTATCGATGTCATGTCCTCTACACTAAAGTAGTAATGTTATACTAATTTTAGCACTAAAGTAGTAATATTATACTATTTTGACAATGCATGCATTTGCACTTTTGTAGAGAACAATGTAAGGAAACAACCACATAGGAGATAGGCTTATATGTAGCCAGGACATAGGATCTCATATTCGCATACCTAGACAACCGATGAATTGAATGACAAATTGCCATGGCAACAGCTAAACAGCTATAACAAGATGATCAGTTCTTCAAGTTCCAATGGTACTATGGTAGGCTACATCTGAGCATGTGTACCTCACAAGGGAGAAGATCAGCGAGCAGACGGTCGGTGGCAAGAGCAGAGAAGGAGCAGGATGTAGTGTAGGAGAGGAGCGGGATGTAGTCGGCGGCCAGAGTAAAGCAGCGACCAGGCGACAAGACTCAAGAGCAGAGCAGAGCAGGAGCAGGAGCAGGATGTAGAAGATGAGGAGCATGGGGACTGCAGGAGCAACACTAACCAACAATCGACGCCTCAAGAGCGGCAGGCAAGACGGCGATGGTGGGTGTCACCATCGCATCGGAGAGGAAAAGGCAAGGTGTGCTAGCTTATGAAGCCGACATTTCACGGCCCAGCCAAAATACCACCCCAGAACACCCAGCCCACAAAGCCGTCTGCGCCCCTCCTAGGCGGCTGACCCGGCTTTTGGCAAAATCGATATGGCCAGTTGGCGCCACCTAGACGGCCACCTAAACAATGGTTAAACAACAAGGGTTTGTTTGGGAACAAGGGATAAAATTCCCGGTGAAAATTTACCCCCACTAGTTTTTGTCGTTTTGAATCCCGGGATCCGATAACCTCTCCCCTTCTCACTCCCACGTTTCTCCTTCCTCCACACAGCGAAAACATTTCCTACTCTCCCCTCCCCTCTCTCTCTCTCTCTCTCTCTCTCTCTCTCTCTCTCTCTCTCCGGAGCATTGGCGATAGCTCGACAGCGGCGCCACCGGCGCCAATGAAGCAGCTGAAGAGGCAAAGGGGGCCACGAAGCAGCCAAAGAGGCGGAGGAGTTGTGCGGCACGGGGGCGGCAACCATCTGCAGTGGCGACTTCACACTGAAGACGAGGACGGAAGGGGCGGAGAGGCCCAAAGGCGAAGGCAGCAGGGAGACGAAGGGGCGAAGGCAAAGGCAGTGGGGAGGCGAAGGGAGCAAAGGCAAGGACAACGAGCAACAGCTATGATAGCAGGGGCGGCAGAGTCGAGGGCCAGGGCGACGAGCAACGGCGGGGACAACAGAGGCGGCTAGCGACGACACGGGCAACGAGCAACGGTCGGGAGAGCGACAGGTACTGACTTCGAGCGAAGGCTCCGAGGGCAAGAGCGGGACGGGAAAATAAAGTATGGGTGAGAGGCGATTATTTTTTCCCTAAGGAAGTGACCGAGATTGGAGTGGAAAATCCCTCCCCCATAGGCTTCCAAACGAGCCTTGACCTCAACCTAAGGAAATCTACCACGTGGTTTTGAAATCCCTAGAATGGGCCGAGATCCTGACCAAACTTATCGATACCATTCTGTTTCGGCTAAAATGGCCGGTATTTCTCGTTTCGCCACTCAAAACGAAACGGATAGAGCCATTTTTCATACCCGTCCAAATACCGGTTCATACTAGCCGATCTGACCGGAATTGGCAATTTCGGCCGAAACTTGCAGTACCACCGATTTCGGTACCGGGCCAAAATGGTTCTAACCACTCCTTCGACCCACTCCAGCCCATTTCAAACCCTAGCCACAACAATGCGAGCTGCAAAGTACTTTGTGTGTGAACCCTAGGCACAACAGCCGATGATTTCCCCTTTTCATGATTTGTACTTTTTGTGGAAATTTTAGTAAACATATTTCTATTTCTAATATTTGAATAATTATATTAAAAGTCCGAAACGGTACGCCGAAATGAACCGGTACCGAAATGTTCCATCCCAATATCAAAACCTGAATGGTCACCGAAACGGTATCAATAAGTTTGATCCCGACCAATCCTAGCCCTCCGAGATGATCCCGACCAATCCTAGCCCTCCCAGATGAGCCCTAAGCAAGTCTAGATAAGATGTGCATTGCTTCTGTTTCACTAGTCACTGCTCTATTTTTCTCTCTATAATTTTTTTTTACTATAAAAAATATTTCCTTTTACTATCTATCCTATCCGAAACTACAATGTTTAAGAGCACCTGATAAATGCAGCTTTTGGAGTCCCTAATAACAATAGGTTCAAGGTGGTTTAGACTTGTTTAACTAAAATAATAAATAAATTTTAACGTATATTTTTTTCTTATTCATAAAATCATCATCAAGAAACTTTTAAAATAGCATAAACAAAACGTAATAGCTTCGAGAAGCAAATTTATATATATATGAATCTCTCATTATCCAGCTTAAGAAACATGCTCTGAATCTACCTTTTAGTCGTGTTTCATGAAGGGCCGTTTAAAACACATTGCTTTTCACAATCTTGCATCAAAGAATAGCGATTTGAAGGATGACTCCAAAGTTTAGTAGAAAGAATCAAAAGGAACATTAAGTGTAGTCATTATTCATTACAGTACGAATTTAAAGTGACCGAGGCTTGCAGTTTGCACGCATGTACCCATCTTTACCGAATTCTCATGCAAGCAACCAGGTCTGAACTAAGTGCAAGTTGCATGGTTATGGAAGGCAAAATCCTAACCCGAATGGAGCCCTGACTGCATCTGTAGAACAAGGATCTCTTCAACACTATCCGCAAATCTTACAAGATGTCGACGAGTATGAAGCTCCAACCTGTTGGCCAGTTCCTAGCACCCAAAAGCCCAAGAACATTGGTTATTTTACAAGTTTGGGAAAGACAAAAATAGTGAGTAGCAATTAGCAAAAGATGTACAACGCACAAGTCGAATGATTAAATAGATCCTCAATGTGTACACAAGCCATTCGAGGATGAGACAGATGCACCTAACCAATTGATGTCAAAATATTTGTCTTTTACCATAATTGGGTGTAAATAAGGTCACAACAGGTTGGTGTAACAGCTGAATCACAGATATTTCAGTTCCAAGTCTAGCTGTGTGATATGGGTGCTTGCGGTTGAACGCCGGAGTGCCCGGCCAGAGGCCGGAGCGTGAGGTGTAGGGCGCAGAGCATGAGGTGGAGGGCGCCACCGGAAGGCAACATCACCCTATTGTAACGGCTGTAACGGAGCTATCAGCCTGTTGTCGACGGCAACGCCTAAGACTAATGGTTGGTGGCAGCAAAACGTGTCATTTTCAGTCTTCCTTCTCTCTTTATTCTTGCTCTATGAGCTGAAAACAAACTAAAAAATCTGATCCTACTACAGGGGAAATGATCCCAACAAAAGGAAAATGATAAAACTAAACAATCTAACTAGATTGAAAGATAGGGCTGCTAGCCTTCCTAAGAGCATCCACATTTGTCATTCAATCCCTACACTCTATTTCACTATTAGCTACTTCCTCTACCATTTTCTCTAAATTTCCTTCACACTTTACATTACGCTCAGTACGCTCTAAAAGATTTCTTTCCTCCATCAGCTACTATATTCAAAGATACAGTGTATTAGAGTGACTGACAAGGATGCTCTAACCACCCACTGAGGCGCCCAACTCTGGCGCGGTTTGACCCGCTAGGCCGCGGTGGCATCTCCTGTAGAAGATGTGGTCCAGCGCGGCCATATCAAGCTGCTAGCTATCCAACCAAAGACGCTGGATTCAAATTTAAGCTTCCTCGTACTCCAGTGAGCCAAAACTTGTTTCAATGCTTCATTTAAATTTTCATGGATTCAACTCTATTAGAAGCTACAGCTGGGCTATTACCAGAACAATCACAGCAAATTACAAGGTTGCCAATTTCGCAATGGCCCATTGATTATTAAAAAGGAGGGAGATTCTGTGGAACAGTTATCATATTTCCATTCATTTTTTTGCTATTATTGACTGGCATCCTGAGTCCTGGCCAGGCCCATATTTTTTAAAACCAACTGTGTTGGGAAACTTCTGAATCAACCAGTTTTAGCATAATCACCCAGCTTGTTAAATTAGTTTCACTAACCATCATGGGAGGGAGTTGGTATCTGGAAATAATTTTTACCAGTTCAGAGGGTTTTACCCTGATGTTGCGTTATTCATGGCAGTACGAAGACTGAATACAAGCATTTTTTTTCAGACCTGAGATGACCATTTTTACCTTAGCTTTGGAAAGCAAATTCAAAGTTATATTCGTCTGCTGTGTTCCGGAATCACGAATTGATATTAACTTCAGGCCATATGATGACAGTGGCCAATCTGCAGATGTCTTGATGAAGGCATCAATCCCACCAACTAAATGAGCCACAATTGTCTCATCTTTGGCAAAGTACTCAAAAGAATGCCTGCAAAAAATAAGAATGTGGTTAGCGCAATATTTGAGAAGTTGAAATTGTCATGCATGGCCTCTTACATATGGTAGGCACACGAAGCAGCAGAAGGTAGGTCTTCACCTTTGGCAAGAAGCTTGGATGGGGTAGGCAGGGGTGGAATGGTACAGATATTATCCGACCAACCGATCGACCGAATTGATCGGATAGTGATTTTGATAATTTCATGGATATTCGACTATTTTTACGGATAAGCACATGGATATGTATAATTTGACGTGGATACAAATACAAATACGGATCACTGATTATTCGGTGGATAAGAAATATCCGAGTTTTTGTTCGGATAATATTCGAATATAAAATATGGATATCATTTGAATGTATTTTTCAAATTTTTTGAATGTATTTTTTGAATTTTTTATTGACAGTTTTCCAACTTTTAAATTTAATTTTTAACTTTTTAAACCTACACTAATTTAATAGTATTCATGTATAGACTTTCTAATGTTTTGTTTTTTCTAATGTTATAAATTCCCACTTTTAAATTTAAATTTTGACCATTTTTTGTTCAAATTTCTAATATAGTTTTAAAAATTAATTTTAACTATTCGACTAACAATATTCGTATCCTTGTCTAAACCGATCTGTATTTGCTCCGTATTCGTAACCGATTTTATCCAATATTATTCGAATTTGTATCCATATTCGACACATTCGTATTCAAATCTGTATCCGGTAAAAAAATACGGATACGGATATATGGATAGAATGATATCCAATCTTATCCGATCCAATTACATCCCTAGCGATAGGAACAAATCAGGATTAGAGATAGAAAGGTTTCCTCTCTTGCTCGATTAGTTTCCCTTTTGGTTAGAATTGTTTCCCTTTATTAAAGATTTGGATTCTCTATTCAAAGAGGCTTGGCATGAGAAAAGAAGCAATCATAAAATACCCATCTATCTCTTCCCGTCATCTCTTATCTTGCCCTTGAAGTACCATGGTGGCATGGGCAAATGATGGATTCCAAAGTTGTACCCCAATGTCCAGGAACACGTTTGAAAACCCACCATGACTACCATGATACCATGAGAAAGAAGAGTAAGAAGGATAGGTTTCTTATTTTTGCTTGCTTCATCTCTCATGCTAAGTCCCTTTAAATAGAAAGGTCAATTCCTAACAGAGGAAAAGTGCAATAAAAGGGAAAACACTCCCAACCAAAAAAAAAACTAGTTCTTATATCTAATCCTAATTTGTTGCTATATCCAGAAATCCAGCCAAAGGTGCAGCCCTTATGCTTCTTGGCACCTACCATTTGTGAGTCCCCCCACATGACATGAACTGATATAGCAGGACCTAGGCGTGTCTACTATAGACGTCGGTCCGAGAGGAGCGCTGAGCCAGCTATGGGATCTACTGCGTCAGGCCCAGCTGCGTCCCCAGCCTAGGGTAGAGCCAAGTTGGGCCCTTTTTGCGTCAAGGACCAACCAACCCTAGGGATTAGTTACTTTATTTAGAAGTCTTATCATATTTGGAAGTCTTAGTCTATCTATGTCGGGCCTTAAGAGTCCTTAATTGAGTCCTAGTCTATTTATGTTAGGGCTGGCCAGGCCAGAGTGTTGGACACCACTATAAATAAGAGAAGAACAAAAAAGGGTAGGCACGTTTAGTTACCAACCAAAACCAGGACTCAGGCGTCGCCGACGATTCATGGTCGATGGCTTCGTATAGCCCTTATCCTCACCATTGACCAAACCTATTTCTGCGCCCCTTTCTTGGTCATACCACTCGACGGCTTTGATGTTGTGTTGGGAGTACAGTGGCTATAGGGACTAGGATACATCCACTGGAATTTTGATTCCTTCACGATGTCTTTTGTCGCGGATGGTCAATCGGTGACACTACAAGGCATAACTAAGGAGCAAGACGCCCACGTTCTCGTCTTCTCGCTGAAACTGCCCAACAGTCAATTGGGCGCTCTATTGGAGGAGTTCGGCGGCCTGTTCGTGGAGCCACAAGGGTTGCCACCCGTCCGTTCTTGTGACCATCACCTTTGCTTGAAGGAGCGGACGAACCCGGTAGTGCTGCATCCGTATCGTTATCCATACCATCAGAAGGACGAGATAGAGAAGCAGCGAGAGGAGATGTTGGCTCAGGGTATCATTTGACCCAGCCAATCTCCCTTCTCTCCGGTGTTGCTGGTCAAGAAGGAAGATGGCTCATGGCGATTCTACGTCGATTATCATGAACTCAATGCACGGATTGTCAAGGATAAGTTCCCCATACCTGTGGTGCAGGAGCAATTGGATGAGCTCCATGGTGCGCGATGCTTTTCCAAGTTGGACCTTCGTTCTAGGTACCATCAGGTTCAAATGTGTGCGGAAGACATTGAGAAGACTGCGTTCCGTACGCACCATGGCCACTTTGAATCCCTAGTCATGGCGTTCGGCTTGTTCAATGCCCCATCTACATTCCAGTCTCTCATGAATGAGGTTTTGGCCCCCATTCCTTCAAAAGTTTGTGTTGGTTTTCTTTGACGACATCCTTATCTACAGCTGCACGAAGGAGCATCTCCATCACCTCCGGTTGGTACTCGAGCGGTTGCGGCAACATCAACTCTATCTGAAACGCTCCAAGTGTGCGTTTCCTCAACGCTCAGTGGGGTACCTAGGCCACGTTATCTCGGAGGCGGGTGTGGAGGCCAACACCAACAAAGTCCAGGATGTGGATTGTTGGCCAACTCCTATGTCTGTGGCGGGGGTACGTAGTTTCTTAGGTTTGGCGAGCTATTATCGGCGCTTCATCCGCCATTATGTAGTCATTGTCAAACCCCTTAACAACCTATTACATTGACAAGAGTTCCGTTGGTCCGTGGCGGCTAACGATTCATTCATCAAGCTCAAGGGAGCCCTCATGTCCGCCCCTGTCCACCGCCTTTTTGATTTTAACATCACCTTCGTGATCGAGTGTGATGCGTCCAGTATGGGGGTTGTGCGGTACTTCAGCAGGAGGGGGCCATTCGGTTGCTTTCTATAGCCGCCGCCTTGCCGATCGACATGCTAACCTGGTGGCCTATGATCAGGAGCTCATTGATCGATCTAAATCCATTCATCATTGGTGACCATATTTATGGGGGCGCCCCTTTGTTGTTCGTACTGACCATGCCAGTTTCAAATATTTGTTGGAGCAGGCCTTGGTGATGCCCCCTCAACAACACTGGTTGAGCAAGCTGATGGGCTTTGATTTCGTCGTGGAACACAAATCGGGACGATCAAATCAAGCAGCAGATGTGTTGTCTCGCCTACATGAATCGGCTGCGCCAACAAAGACGGTCAGTGCTCAGTGGGATAGGAACTCCGTCAAGAGCTAGAGGTTCACCGGCGCATCGCTGCCCTAACTGAGCCAGAGTCATCGCCAGCCTCAACTGCCGCAACTGTCACGACGCCAGCGATGGACTCTGCATTGGCAGCCACAGCCCCGCCGGTGCCTTCCGCATCGCCAACCTCATCACCAGCCCTGTTGTGGACCCACCGTGATGGTCTTCTATACCGTGCGGGAAGACTATTCGTGCCAGCTACTTCACCATTACGCGCCCAAATCATTTGTGTCGTCCATGATCTCATGAAGGTAGGCACAAGACACTTCATCGTATTCGACAGCATTATTATTGGAATGATCAGCGCAAAACAGTGGAGGACTATGTGGGGAAGTGTTTTGTGTGTCAACAACACAAGGTCAATACAATTGTCTCCGAGCGGACTTCTACAACCACTCCCGATCCCACGCTAGATTTGGACAGATTTATCGATGGATTTCGTGGTTGCTTTGCCTAAATCCCAAGGGAAGACGGCCCTTTTGGTGGTTGTGGATCGTTTGCCAAATTACGCCCATTTCATTGCTATAGGGTGACCGTAGTCGGCCTCGACTGTGGCTGATATCTTCTTCGACCAAATTGTTCCGACTCCATGGCATGCCCGATACTATTGTCTGATCGGGACCCAGTCTTCCTTAGCACCTTTTGGCAGGATTTATTCAAAAGGTGTGGTACTCAGCTTCTGACTTCATCTGCATACCGCCCATAGACAGATGGCCAAACAGAGGTCGTTAACCGCACCATTGAGATGTACCTCCGTTGTTTGGCTGCTGATAAATCAACCACATGGGTCCAATGGCTACCATGGGCAGAATTTTGTTACAACTCTTCTTACCATTCTTCGTTGAGAATGACACCTTTTGAGTTGGTTAATGGACGTCTGCCGCCGCCAGTGGTTCCTTACTCCTAGGGTGCTACTTCTGTGGATGCAGTTGATTGTCATCCGGTGGATTGTGATGACCTTTTGGACAAGGCTTGTCAGCACTTATTAGCTTCTCAAAACCGGATGAAGCAACAATATGATCGCCACCATAGAGATGTTTCCTTCCTGGTTGGTTCATAGGTTTGGCTGAAATTACAAAAGCACCGCCAGACGCCAGTCATCGGTCAGGGGATCACAACAACATAAACTATCTCCCCGCTTCTTTGGCCCCTATCGGGTGGTGGGTCGTGTGGGTGAGGTTGTTTATCACTTGACGCTCCCTCCAGATTCTCGCATCCATGATGTTTTTCACGTCTCCATGCTCAAACCATTCAAAGGATCTCCATCAACTTCAGTCCCTTCACTTCCCGATGATGTATCCTCGCCAAGCCAGGAGCCAATGCAACCCATGCCTTACCAACTCTTGGGTCAGCATTTCATTCGAGGCCATCGACAGTTCTTGGTCCATTGGGCAGGAGAACCTCAAGAGGCAGCCACTTGGGTGGATGCTATCGAGTTTTGGAGATCTTTCCCTGATTTTAAGCTTGAGGACAAGCTTGGTGCCGAGAGGGAGTATTGATATAGGAGGACCTAGGCGTGTCTACTATAGACGTCGGTCCGAGAGGAGGGCTGAGCCGGCTATGGGACCTGCTGCGTCAGGCCCAACTGCGTCCCCAGCCTAGGGTAGAGCCGAATTGGGCCCTTGTTGCGTCAAAGTCCAATCAACCCTAGGGATTAGTTACTTCTTGCTGCGTCCGGCCCAGCTGCGTCCCTAGCCTAGGGTAGAGCCGAGTTGGGCCCTTGCTGCGTCAAGGTCCAATCAACCCTAGGGATTAGTTACTTTATTTAGAAGTCTTAGCATATTTGGAAGCTTTAGGCTCTGTTCTTTTCAGCTTAACGACTTATCTACGTTTTCAAAAGACATGCTTTGAGTTTTATAGTCCTTTTTTGTTATTTTGAAGGTGGGTCCTAACGCTTTAAAAAGCAAGTCAAACAAAATGAATCCGAATCTCAAGACTACCTTGAGAAGCTCTCGAAATTCAGTCATTTCAACCGTTCGGTTGTTCAGATCAGCTCAAAAGAGTCTTTAATTGAGCCTTAGTCTATCTATGTCAGGTCTTAAGAGTCCTTAATTGAGCCCTTGTCTATTTATGTTAGGACTGGCCAGAACAGGGTGTTGGACACCACAATAAATAAGAGAACAGAAAAGGGGAGGCACATTTAGTTGCCAACCAAAACCAGGACTCTGGCGTTGCCGACGATTCACGGCCAGTGGCTCCGTATAGCCCTTATCCTCATCACGGGGCGGTACAAGCCTACGGCGCCTCCTTACACCTCACGTTCGGGTCTTAGGTCAGGAACACGGCTGTTCAATCTAGAACATTCGTATCATGAACACAAAGGAACAAAATTGTGCGTGCGTATGTTACGCATCCATGCGACCATGTTGCCATGTAAAATTAATTTTTTGCCCATTTTTGTAAGCATCACATGTGTGGCTTCAATGATAGTCAAGTACAAAGTACACTTTTTTCTTGAAGCCGAGTAATACTTATCGCTTATCACATCCAAAATAACAAGCAAAATAATGGTGTGTAGTATATATTCCTAACGAATATGTTTGTGCAATCAATGTCAAGTAAAATAGATCCAATGTTAAGGACAGAACACAACATGACAGAATAGTACTATGTTAAAAATTTCTATTGGTCAATGTAGGGTCAAGGAACGAGTTTAGAGGGCATAGATTCTACTAGTTCCAACAACGGTAAGATATTTATCAACTCCTAACAAATTATTAGCACAATGCTAGCAGATGGAGAATTGTCACCTGGAATTATTAGCATCATTCACCAAAGATCGTCTTAGCGTGTTGATAATAATGTGATGTTGACATTGCCGAATGAGCCATCCTAACGATGAAGAAAAAATGACATCTCTGCAAAAGCAGTTTACATTTTTATGTAAGAATACATTAAGGAGAAGAGGGAAGTAGAATAAGACAACAGATTCACATCGTTGCGAGTTGTGGATTATATTGGCAATTGGAAAATAACAAAAGGAAATGGAAACCAGCATCAGCCTTATAACGTAGGCTCTATGTTGTTCAATAACAAGCAAACCTTTTTTGAAACCAAGCAATCTTACTAAGCGAGATGTGAGAAGGTAAATGTAATACACACCTGGAGGAATTAAGCTTCTCAATCAGTGTATCTACACAAAAATCATCAGGAAAGATCTGAAAGAACCAAAATAAACTCAGACAATACATAATCAACACATATCTTTAAAATGGACTTCGAAAGGCGAAAACATGTAATTCCATCAAGAATTCAAGAACCGTAATACTGCCAGTGATTGCACTACTGAAGTACAACGAACAGGAAAAGGAAAAAAAAAGGCTACAGCTTGATAGGTTGGATAATGTGAAATAAATGCACAATACAAAAAAAGGTATCTTAAAAATTATAATTGAATTGATTTTATGACACCAATTTTAGTAAAAAGCCTGAAATTAGCCTACATTTCTACACTATTGACATACTAGCAGAAAAAACAATCAAAGACACCAGAGTTAGTAAGATCATCCCAATGCCAATCTAAGTTTCATTTACTGTAAGACATCTATTATGTAATTTTGGTTGACATACAAAAAAGGGCAGTCCAAAGTGACATTTTTATCATGTAATGTGCAAACAGAATTAAAGATTCGGCCACAATCTTCTTATATGAAAGTTTATACCATCCCAGAGGAGTAAATGAAGAAAGCAAAGATAAAAAATTGACATGTAATTAGTTGTTCTGACAAATATATACTCAGGTTATGTTAGTCTTTGAGAAAGGTTAGTGTTATCGGAGCTATGAAAGAATAATTCCCCTGTTTATCATTATTTGTTTCAGTACTACTTCATGCCTAGCAAATGTTTCACCTGACCCTAGCCTTTTTGTCATACTTGCATTCAACTGATTACTTTGTTTTGAAACCAGTGGATAAATGCTCATGAGAATATTAGGGTGAACAGTGTACCAACAGCTCATGTCGACATCGCACAAGTTTCTGTAGTCCCAAACTAGCATAACACAAGTTTCATGGGCTAGGCTATGCTCGTTCTGGTCCTCAGTTACATGAGTAAAAACATCAATTTCTATCTCCTATGTCATTGTCTCATGGACTCGCGTTATTAACTTATTAGTCATCTTATGCTCTAAAATATTTTATTGCGAGATGCAGTGATACGTCCAGGCAACACATTGGATCAAGGATGTCATTACATTGAAAACCTATGGTGGAAGAAAAATGATAATCAGAGATGAAATCCTTCTATAAAACAAATACCTGCACTTTCTTTAGTTCCGTACTTATCTCGTCAACTTCTAACAGCAACTCATGATCTGAAACAAATGATCCAACAGGAAAATCCAACCTTTGTCCATAAATTACACATTCGGATGTTAGTATAGATCCCTCCAGCAACACCCTGAGACAATTGTCTTTAAAGTCTAAAACCTTTGCATCTGATACCATAGATTCAAGTTGCCATATCGCTTGAGCCCTAGGCATAGATCAGGTGTCAGAAAGAAATTCAAGCCTTCAAGGTAAAAAGCACTTTTTTAAAGCAAAAAAAGCAGAGCAAACTTAAAAATTTAAATATAGGACAGCCTCAATTAAAAAGTTGATTGAAAGAATGAAGCAAACAGGTTATGACAGAAGCAGTTAAAAAGTTGAGTGAAAGAAATTGATTTAAGGGTAAGAACTGTATGCTTAAAGATGAAACCATGAAAGCAGCGAAGTGCTATCGGTTTATGACTTTGAGTGAGTATGCATAAACAATTCGAACATTGAGACATTTAACATGGGCTCAACAAGCAGAAGACTGGTCAAGTTCATGGCAGAAAAAGGTGAAAATGTGTACAACAGTGTAATCTTGAGCTCACAAGTCACAACCAGACTTGAGAAAGATGAGCACTTGAGTATAATGTTTGGAACTTCAGATGAGTACGTTTTGCAAAAGACTTGAGATGCTGAAGTTGACGATGATGAAATGAAAGATAAGTAGATATTATAAACGAGACAAACTACTGAAGTAGCATGTAGTACATGCCTTAATCCAAATGTTTATTAATATATAACAGTAAACCAGGTTTATGTGTTTAAGTGCATCTAGGTCTCTCAAAATCTAAGTTCATTGGGTTTGGTGATGATGATTGGTCCTTAATGGGGAAATCATAGTATTCTTGGACCCCTCAAAATCTTGTTGTCGGTGGCATCAAGCGAGAAGGCTAACGATCAGCTAATAGGTGAACCAGGAGTCGAGATAGTTCACTTGTGGTCTAGACCTTTCTCTTTATACCTGTAACGTCGCCTATCAAGAGGGGTTTGACGATTTCTATCTTTTCAGAACTTGGTCCCCAGGAGCACAACCATTCTTATCTATCTTCTGTTCAGTCTTAGAAGCCCTAAGTCTAGCCTTGTTAGGGTGTCGATGGCTATAATAGGTGTTTTAGAGTGTGGCCAGTGTTTTCCTATTGTGGGAGGATCATCCGGAGTTGACCCCGGATCAACCGTGTTGTTCTTGTGTCTTTCTAGCCTTGTGTGGTTGAGTCTAGAGTATTCTGTGTTGATCACGGATCGTCCTTGGTTTGGGATGATCATCAGTGGTCAAGGGTTTTCTGGAGCTTGATTTGTCCGCAGTCGTCAAGGGTTTTTCGTGTGCATCACGGATTATCCACGTTTTGGGCCTAGATCATTAAGGGTGCCTTTGTGTTTGGGCATCTACATAGTAAGGGGGCAGATCATCTAAGGTTTACCACGAATCGTCCGTGATTGTTGTGCTGGCCCCTAGACTCGTGTGGGGTCCGCGTGCCTATGGCAGCAGGTCACCATGGATCATTGGAGGTGGGCCCCGAATCAACCATGGTGGTATGTCCGTTGGGTTTTTCTATATATGTGGCACCACATATCATCGGGGTGGACCCCGGATCATCCGTGGTGGATGTGTCTTTAGTTCGTGTTGTTTTCGCATCATCCAAAGTATCGGATGATGTCCTATGTGTCTGTGGCTAACGGCTAGTCACGTTGGCTAGCCTATTTAAGCCCTAGGAGGGGAGTTTGTTAGTACGATTTTTTTTAAGATTTCATTTATCTCTTCTAGGGTTAGGTTGTAGTGTGCCTCCATGAGCTCTTGAGTGATTCATGGTGAGGTTTGAGGGTCTCTCCCTGGTTGTGCTCTATGATATCTTGATTTCAGGGAGTTGGTCATCGTCAAGCTTGTTACTCTTGAGAAGTAGGTTCCCATAGCTAACTTATTAGTGTTGTGGCTTAAAGGAGCTCGCCAAAGGAGTTTATGGGAATCCTCAAGTGGTGTGAAAGGATTGGAGTCTGCCCTGCCAGAGTGGTGAAGGGTTACCATGAGTGGATCGAGAAGCGAGGCTCAAACTTGACACTAGGGAATTCTTAAACAGAAAAACACTGAATTTACTTGTTTCACTAAACTTATCAAAGAAATGTTTACTCAATTTGAGCATCAGACAAATTCCATGATGCTAAGGAACCTCATTAACAATAAATTAAATTACTCATTATAGAGAACAAAGGATGATATTAAATTCTGAATAACCATGCAAAATCTGAGAAACTAAGCTCTTCTGTTAAATCATCTCTCTCATCATGACAAACTAAAACAAGTAGTAACCCATTGCTAATTTTAAGATGCTTTTAACTGATTTCCTTACAATCAAAAGATAGATCAAACATGAAGGAGATGTTTGATACTTTGATTATTGTGTTATTAAAAAAACAAAAACTTGCACAAGGGAGTATACCTTTGCATTAAACTGTTTCGATTCTCAAACAACTTCAGCTCCATCTCACTTTTTCCTATTTGATGATCGAGTTCCAACACCTAGAAAATTATTTAGGGGGGTATATTCAACAACAAAGACCATCATAAGAAATGTTATTGCTGCATATGCATTAGTTTTATATGCTGCTGTGATTGTTTTTGTTGTAACTACTTTCTGTGTGAGATCATGTGAATGACTGAATCTGTTTTTATTTGAGGAAGTTTCTATGATATAAATGTTGGGATCATTAAGTTGTTTACCAATTAGCAATTTACCGTATAATATATGGAACATATAACTGCACCTCATAAATGTTGTCCTTGTCAACATTTGTTTGATTCCTGCATGAATCAGTTGAGACTGATAACCCAACAGTAGGACTTTCTTCCAGTAGGTTCAAACCCTATATCAAAAAGGGCACAATACTTTGAGGATGAAATTATAAAAAAAATTTAAAAAATACTTAATAGAAGTAGAAGTGTAGATACAATATTTTCATGAAATGAACAATTTGTTCCTCCTTTGACTCTAATGTCATTGACTTTGGTATGCTAGCTCTCTTTTTGTCAATCATTCTTTTTACCAATAATTTATCAGATAGAAGTCAGTCAGTCACTAAGCCAGAATAATTTGGTTAGATGGATACAGGCATACAGAGTAACAATAATTTTCTGTTGACATTGCTCTGCAAATAGGGTAACTATACTGCAAGGATTGTGGTGATCATGTCAGAAAGGTTCATGTAATATACAAACACTAATGATAGAATGGGAATTGAAGACATGTACTACTTGAACTTAAACCTGTACAGCTCAACCAGACATACATGAGACTCGAGCTGAGATGACGAGAGAAAAAACATAACAAAATTTTACAATTGAGGGATTCAAATCAGTTAAGGTCCATATTCATCTATGGTAAAAATTTTCGGATTAAACCTCACTTTTCCTTCATTTGAGTGCATCTAGCTTCTTTCCCCAAAATGATAATTTAGCATATTACCAACATAGGTCCACTGCCCAGAAAGGAAAGAAACATGATTAAAGGGTGAAGAATTCAGGAACAACCTCTGAATTGATTTTCTTCAATGAAGATTCCAATGCTTCAATGTCAGCATCCAGCTGAATAGTATCTAAATAGCAGTGTTAATTTCTAGCTTAGAAACCATCACCAAGACCGGAGGTACATACAGGATAAACTTGACAGAAATAACCTATAGATGTCCGCTCTCCAATGATACCAATCTCAGCTGATAACTTCTGGTTCTCCTCCTCCACCAAGCTAAATTCTTTTCTCAACCATGCCATGTATGCATCTAGAGAGTAATGACAACGTCATATGAGCAACAATAAGCAATCTCTTCACACAAATAGGCAACTTCCATCACGCAATCCTACTGCGCAATTCCACATCACATTAAACAAAAAACCTAAACCAAAAAAAAAACTCTTTATAAGCTACGGACTTCAAGCTAAAGCTGGTGGTATGATCTATCACTATGATCTATCACAGATAACCACGGTAACCGAATGGAATAGGAGAGTAGCAACCAAGAATCACTGGCCTTACCCAAGGCTTTGCACCCCAGCTCAGCAACGCCCGCCTCGCACGCATCCATCGACTCCAAAGCAGCCTGAAAACGCAACAAAAATTAGCCCAAAAAAAAAATGGCACTATCTAACACGCACGGCCAAACCTCACAGTTGACGCCAAGCCAAGCTCATTCACCTCGTGCTCCGATACGTCCTCCTCCTCCTCTCCTCGCCGGGACATGGAGAGCTGCTCGAACCGGCTGAACGAGAGAAGGGGGGAACGAACTGAGCTCGCGAGACGAGCGATCCCTCGAAGAAGACGGCGGGAGCCGAGAGGGTACCTCAGTATAGCAGCCGCGTCGAAGGGCGCCTCGTCGCCGTGCGCCGGGGCCAGGGCTAGGGTTTCCGCCATGGCCGCAGCTCCCCCTCTCTCTCTCTCTCTCACTCTCCCCCTCCCGCCCAGAGATTTGCTTTCGAAATGAATCCAAACTCCAAAGCGGAAAGCGAAACGGGCGAGGCCTCGGTTCGGTCCGGACCCGGGACCCGCTTGTCCTTATCGGAGCTCCGACAAGCCCGCCCGCCGCGCCGAATGATAAGCCCACCACCGCGTCCGGCCGCTCCGCGCCACACGTCGGCGAAGACGACGACGAAGGCGAAGGCGAAGGGCTCGTTGGCTCGTTGGCTCAAGCGTCAAGCGCGTTATCCTCTCAACTGTCAGGGGAGGAAGAGGCCCCCTCTCCTCGAGCTCGCGCCACCGCAGCTCAGCCTCAGCCCTCAGCTCTGCCTCAGGTTCCGGTTCTTGCTTGGTTCTTGTTACGATGATCTTGTCTTCGGGCTCACCGATTGTTCGTCCTTCACCGGAATGCAGATTCGCGGGCGCGATGTCACGGCAGTGCGCAAGCCGCATCTTCCTGGCCGGAGGCTCCACGGCTCTGCAGCACCGCCGCAGATCGAGAGGCGCGGCGGCGGCCGGCAGGGGCGGCGGCGGCGTGAGGGCTCACCTGTGGAGGGCCGATCACCTCCACGTTAGGATCACTCGCCCCGAGGTGATTCCTGCTGCATCCTGGCTTCGTTTCTTGATACCAACTTACCAAGAAGTAGTGCCGTTCAGCTTCTTATTGTGCAATTGCTAAAAAAAAAAAAATCATCAAGATTTCTGCGTTGTTTGGTTTGGCAGATTAAGGTGAGCGCAGCACTGAAAGTATCAGAAGTTTTTGAAGGCATCAACAACTGGAGCAAGCTGCAGCTGGTCACCGTGACAGGGCTGGCCGCATGCGCAGTTCTGCTGGTCCCTGCTGCTGATGCTACTGATGCTCTCAAGACATGCACTTGCCTTCTCAAGGAGTGCAGGTGAGACTTCATACTTAAACATCTGCAGCATGGGAGTCCACAGTCCACACAACTTCTCCAGTCTGTGGCAGTGTGACTGTCACACTTTGCATTTCTTGCTTAACTGAAGCCCAACAACTCAGGCTAATATTACCATTATTGTCTCCAACAGTAGTATGTCTGCATTTACTGCCAGAACTTGAGTCCTTTTTCAGTTCTGCGGATGTGTTGTGTTCGTATGTTTCTTAACTGAACAAAATGGGATCGGTTTCAGAATAGAGCTTGCCGAATGCATAGCCAATCCATCCTGCGCAGCGAACGTAGCATGCTTAAATACATGCAATAATCGCCCTGACGAGACTGAATGCCAGGTGATTTCAACTTTTCAGAGGCCATATCAGTTCACCTCAATCTCTCGGAAAAGTAACCTATTCTGTGCCTTCTCGTCCTGTAGATCAAGTGCGGAGATCTGTTCGAGAACAGCGTGGTCGATGTATTCAACGAGTGTGCTGTTTCACGCAAGAAATGTGTCCCAAGAAAGTCTGATGTTGGGGAGTTCCCAGCCCCTGATCCATCTGCCCTTGTCAAGAACTTCAACATGGCAGATTTTAATGGCAAGTGGTACATCTCAAGTGGACTAAATCCTACTTTTGACACATTTGATTGCCAGCTTCATGAGTTTCATGTGGAAGGAGACAAACTCCTCGCGAATTTGACATGGAGAATTCGCACACCCGACACCGGTTTCTTCACCAGGTCGGCCAATCAGCGGTTTGTGCAGGACCCCTCACAACCCGCGATTCTCTATAACCATGACAACGAGTACCTGCACTACCAAGATGACTGGTATGTTCCTTCATCCCCATAAATTACCGCTGTTGTTCTTGTCATATTTTACACCTATGAACTGAAGATTTTTTTTGAGCTGTAGGTACATTATCTCATCCAAAGTAGAGAACAAGGAAGATGACTACATATTTGTGTACTACCGTGGCAGAAATGATGCATGGGATGGATATGGTGGTGCTGTTGTGTACACAAGAAGCAAAGTTCTACCTGAATCAATAGTGCCTGAGCTAGAAAGGGCGGCGAAAAGCATAGGAAGGGACTTCTCCACATTCGTCAGGACCGACAACACCTGCGGTGCCGAGCCTCCTCTTGCAGAGAGAATCGAGAAGACCGTCGAGGAAGGACAGAAGACCATCGTCAGGGAGGTGGAGGAGATAGAAGGGGAGATCGATGGGGAGGTCAAGGAGCTGGAGAAGGAGGAGGAGACATTGATTAAGGGGTTGGCAGATGGCCTCATGGAAGTGAAACAGGACGTGATGAACTTCCTGCAGGGACTGAGCAAGGAGGAGATGGAACTGCTGGATGAGCTGAACTTGGAAGCCACTGAGGTCGAGAAGCTTTTCAGTCGTTCGCTGCCAATAAGGAAGCTGAGGTAGCTAGCTCTAGCAGCTGCTCCAGCCTGTGCAAGGACTAGGATCTGGAGAACAGTGGTCTATAAAGTAATGATCAAAATATACTCTATTTGCCGATGCGAATTCCTACAGTAACAGATTGCTGAACAAAGAGCAAATTTTGTAATCCTCCTAATGTTTATGAAGTTCTCGTGACATTCTTAGATTAGGTTGTTTGTAAAAAAAAGAGGAGCACAGAACTTTATACAATTGCTCCTAATATGATATGGCCTAACTGTACCTTTTTTTTTCCGAGGACAATTCAAATGCTGTTGATAACCTTTGCTAGTTTACGGCAATTAAGTTAAAATATTACGTAAAAAGCAAAATTGAAAATGTCTTAACGTTTTACAAGTTTAATAACCTTTTTCTTCTAAAAACACTATCTATATAAGTTAACGATGTCTTTTTAAAATCACTTCAACAATAGTGCTTCTAAGCACTTTCAAAGAATTTAAAGAGAACTGCTATGATTTTTTTTCCAACAGTGGAGTCCAATGATTAAGGCAAGCAGGAACATAAGTTTGTTTAATCCAATCATACCTTATCCAAAACATGTACTCACTTTTAATGCAATAATGCAATAGCAGTAAAGTACACCATAGCTGGCAAAATGTACACATATAGAATCAGTCTGGAATCTCACTCTGCAATTGTGGAAATATTTTATTTCAGCAACGAAAATTTCTCACTCCATACTTCACAGATCTAAATGGCATTCTATATATGTTCCAAATGAGCAAAGAACATACAAAGTAGAACAATTCCAATTACAGATACATACTCACACCAACTATTAATAATCATGAAAGTAATAGACGAAGCAAGAATTTGGTGAAACTTCTTGACATGAACAACAATTTAATCTGCAAGTGCTCCAGAAAATTTTCCATAAATCCTTCTCATATCCTCATTTTCTCAAAGTATACAGCAAGGGCATGTCTGGATAAAAAGAGAGAAAGGTCAGTACATAAAACATCACTGGAATATCATATGGTCAATAAAATAGAAACAAATAAGGGTTCTTATATGCTTATGAAAGAAATTATACTCAATATTCACTAATCTGAAGGATATAAAGGCGTCATGATTTAACAATATGAACTGGTCCCCCTTTGCATTCACAAAAACAATATGAACTGGTCCAGACCAGAATATTATGCTCCATTCAAAGAAATAAACAAAATATGAGCTTTTATGCAATTTGATATGTACCTCTACCCTAAAAAAAAAAAAAGAAGCCTCTTGCATAGTTAGTGGTAGCTGATTTCTTGTTTACGATGGCATATATGAATATGATTTATAGAATTTTCATGAATCCTATACATCAAAGTTATGAGCCATGTTTTTTATTATTTGCAGATAGCAAAATAACTTATTCCCCAAAAGTTATGGATTGATATCGTCAGCCTTTAAAATAATACTAAGATCATACAATTGAAACTGTTCGGGTGGTCCAGGCTTACAGTCAGAGTAAGGATCAACGTCAAGTAAATGGACATATAGGATTCATTATGTAAGTATTATTCCCCATGAGAAGTGCTGTGGAAATTGTGATGTGTGTGCAACAAAATAACCTGTCTAAGAAACTAGACTATTAGCCCAACCACAAATGGAATTACTTGTTGAAGCACAAACAATTCTATAGCCAAATTGCATGTGTCAATATGGTTTTGTCAACATGATTTATTGGATATAATACATGAAAGATATTAAAATTACCAATTCCCTTATGATAGTGGATGACATATTTCTAATTTCCATGAGTGATATGCAATAGGAATCCAGAAGTTAAATAAAGATAAACAGGTCAATGCTATCAGAGCCTGAAAACATTTTAATCATGACTTCATGAGGAGCTCTTACATACCTGTTGCACCTTATTTTCCTTGTTTTGAGTAGTAGATGATGGCTGCCTGCTCGAAGAGTTAGGTGACAGCTTATTATCCCTCACCCTGTTGAAGATACCAGTATAGTTTTCACCTGATGCTGCATTAGCCTCGTCCCACTCACCAAATGGTGGAACAGCCACTTCCTCTTCAGGCTAGATTCAGAAATGCAAAACCAACAATACAGTATTACTCCACAGAAAATTCTAGACCACATGCATTTGCATACTAACAAGATAACAAGGATTAGAAAATACTACTTGGTAGCCTTGGCCAGACTGTTTCACCCTGCTCCTTCCAGGAGTACGCTGACCATGCCCCTCGGATGAAACCCTCCTCTCTGGAGTCTGCATTCCAGCTGTCCTGTGTTTCGGCATTGGCTGCATTGGTGAAGCAGAACCAGCAGCTGGTCTGTAAGGGCTTCTTGGTGCACTAACATGCCCTCCATGTTCTTGCTGAGTATTTGCATATCTGCGTGGTGCAGACTCACGATGATGGAGATCAATATCAGTTCTTCTTCCATGAGGTGAATTCCTTGGACCTTGGTCTTGAGGATCAGGTGTGTATGCTGATGATGGGTGCAAAGGTGACTTGCGAGGATGTTCATGGTGACGTCTTGGATCATTTGGCTGGGATGTGATGCCTGTTTTCTTGTTCTTCCGTGCATCCTCAAACTTTTGTGTGTAAGGGGTGTTGCCAGTGGTTTCCCAGTATCCAGATGCAGGAATTTCAGGTTGCTATTCAAACAAGATTAGTTAATAAATCTTATAAACTTTCTGGAGAACTATGATTCATTCAGAACATACCAAACTATGTTGATGGCTTAATAATACTAAGTAGTCAATAATCAGTATATTATTATTTATAAAACAATTATAATTGAAATCCATCAAAAGAAAGTGCTGGAACATTCCAATAAAATGCTGGTTGTTATATTCCATTACAAAAGAACAATTGCTAATTAGATGATACATGCTAAGGGGAATTGCTTTCAAAAGTAGTTTGAAGTTACAACTAGGTAGCAATCCACATCAGTATAGGTCATGTGATTAATATGGATTAAGCCCAGTTACTCAGTTCTAGTTTTTGTGGTTCACCAACCCAAAAAGACCCATATCCTCTTTGGAAAAGCATTTGCATCGATGAATCTAAAAATAATATAGCCTAGACCATAAAATAGCCTAGCATAGATAGCAGAAATTATTATCACAAATACAGACTAAAGCAAGTTTACTGATTACCAGTTAAGTACACAGCGCATATGCCTCTAATATTCATCCATGCGGCGTCCAGACAGAAATGTTTCACATCAAAACTATTGGAAAAACAAAATTACTCAAACCTGAACAAGATAAGGGTGAAAAGGTATATTTTATAAATTAGTTCCTTTTAACTATAGTCATCGGATAAAAAGTTAGTCCGTAACTAGTTAGCTAGCTAACACATGAGAGAAAAATACAAATACTAGCATAATACTTTTGCTAGACAAAGATAGGAAGAACTCAAAATTTCTGCAGCTCTAGCCTCTAGGAGCATGGAAGATGTAAAAGACATATATAGATCAGAATTGAGATTACTTACCGCCATTGGCTGCTTTGAATCTGTGAGGTGGAGAAGAGCAGATGAAAATGCTAGAGTGCTTCCTTCTTTCGAATTCTTCGGAAGAAAAACAGCCACAGTACTCCAAAAGAAAGCATGCAGGTGTTAATTTTTCTCAATGAACTGAAATCTTTCGTCAAAAAAGAGTTAAAGCTAGTGCCCCACTGCTCCCTTGTCCCACCACCTAGAAAAACCTAGATAAGTTCACCATAAAGGAAGACCAAAAGATGGCCCCTCTCACTCCAAACCCACCAAATAAAAGATCAAACTTCAAGTTTGTAGCCTGTTATTTTCGCATCAATCCATCAGAAAGAAGAAAAGGATTGAAGACAGCTCTCCCCCAAAATTTCCCAAGTAAGCTAGAAAATCGACTCCCCCCAAAGAAAATCAAGAACCAGAGGTGGCTAATTTGAACCCTAGTTCTTCAGAAAAACACCAAAATTCTCCCCTAGAAGGTGTCTCCTGCCATCCTTCCAACTACAAGAACTGAGCAAACATCAAAGAATCCGACCACCAAATCAAAGCAGGATTTTTTTAATATAAAAACAAAACACCGAACCGTCAAAAGGCGGATAATTTCACACTAACCATCCAAGAGAACAGCCCCGCCCTCAACCAAAAAGCAAAAAGTGAATTCTTTCACAAAAATCTCTCAGAAACATAAAAAGGACCGCTCAAGAACTTAAATTTCTCGAAGAAAACAATCGCTAATCCTCTCCTATTCTCCTTCCACTTGAACTCCCTCAAGAAAGAACCCCTCAACCACCTAGATTTTAGGTGGCTCCTACCCTCCGAGTCTGAGTACATAACACAGCCTCTGAAATGTGTTTGTGGGTAACTTATACGAACACGCAAGAACAAGAGAGAGATTCAGATGCAAGAGAAGACTCTTCAAGGGTGTCGGAGGGAAGAAGGAAACCACAAATCCGTTGACAGTCTGTCAGTCCGAAGCCTTCAAAGGAACTCTCTTGGTTTTATTTCCCTAAAAAACTTTTTTATTTTATTTTTTCTCGCATAGAAAATTAGTACGGACTGTAGAACATGATATCGCATCGACTTGGATATGCCATTTTTTAAGCAAACGGAATGGATATTCAGAACGTATGTCTTCCGGAGCATTTTATAATTATTGTTGTAGCAGGGGACACTCACCCCCTACGAATCAGTGAGATAAACGAATCATTTTGTGAAGACAAAGGAGGCGCATGACCAAGGGAGCCTCGCCACCCCTAGGCGAAGCAACGGCGGATTAGGGGGAGCGTATCTCTAAAAAGGAGATTTGCTTCCCCCGAACGAAGCAATAGCGGACCAGAGCAGGTGTACCCCTAGGAGGCCTCACGGACCTTTCTAGAGGCGAAGCGAAGCACATCAGGAAATGCATCGCACGAAGCCATGACAGCCTAAATCCAAGTGGCAAAGCAAACATGGTTGCGTGGGAGTCAAGAAGATCAGGGGACAGTAAGTACGGTTTGTTACTATCGTCAGGAATTGTATCATGTGTCAGGGAGATATGACAGCTGGCTGTAACAACCGGCTTCAGATGACAGAAGGATCAGGATTTGTTTTAACAGTCGGGTCACCTTGGTAATTTCAATTCTACCCTTTCTTTAGGTGGAAAGGCGAGGGTAATCGAGTCCAGCCCGGGGTCCCAAAGGTGTTTTTTCCTTCAGTACCCCCGGGGGCAAGGGCAGGTTAGGGTCTAGAAGGTCTTTTTCTAATCTTACCCCTTTTACCCCTACGTGATTCTCTCGGTGAAGGCTTGTAACTGCACAATGTAATTAAGCCTCCATTATAAATAGGGGGCTCCCCCAATAATAAAGGAAAAGCTACATTTTTTCTCACAGGATAGCCACTTTGAGATTGCTTAGCTTCCCAGAGTTGCTTCGCGAAGCACGCTACGTTACTTCGCGGGGTAGCCCATCACAAATCTGTTATCTGGCTCGGGCCACTGACAATTATTATATTTAGTGTTTAGACTAAAATTTTATTTATTATTTTAAAAATGTTTTGTGTGGTATAGACTATCTAGGCTCGAGGTCGGCTAGGCTTGAGCTTGGGCTTAGGCTGAGCTTGGTTCTTGTTCGAGCTTGAAGGTAAGTTCAAGGATAATAAAAAACACTTCTATAGCTATACAACTTTAGAGCAGTATCGGTGGATTCTAGCAACGACGAATGCAGTGTTGATAGTTGGGTGACCAACAAATCGATGATGGCGTGTTCGTGGGCGACAACAACCTCGTGACTAGATTACAAGCAACAGTCACGATGATGTGCTCTGGCGTGTCTTTTGTATTAATTGGTGGTAGTTCGGCATCGAGATCTGACGTTGGTGGCACTTCATCGGGATCTAGTGGTGGCGTGCATGTTAAAAGGATTAGTGGTTGGTGCCCGATATGAAAAGTGGGAGAGGAATTGGAAGTTGTGATTGGGGGCGAGCCAAGGAAGGGAAGAGGTCCCGATACTAAGGGCCAAGGGGATGGGTCGTTGTGCATAGTGACGACTAATAGGATTGGCTCGTGACCAGGGAGGGAAAGTACAAAGCTGGGCCTTAACACCACGTGGGATGTAGGGTTAGATTGTATGGAGTGAGGCCAATGGGCTCGGTGAGCAACTCAAGCTTTTCTCAAATAACATTCGAGTTGAAAGTCATGCTCGATCTCGGTTCTTTTTTTAGGAGAGCGTCATTCAATCTTGATCAAGTTTGAGTCAATCTCGGTAG
Source organism: Raddia guianensis (assembly GCA_036346415.1). NCBI lineage: Eukaryota > Viridiplantae > Streptophyta > Magnoliopsida > Poales > Poaceae > Raddia > Raddia guianensis. The sequence continues at coordinate 22,408,800 of CM070537.1, read as the reverse complement.
CTCATTGTGTCGGAGATAAAATCACGGCCCATTGCCATGGCCCACTCCCTGACGGCCCAATCGAGCAGCCTCCTAGCGCCTGGTTCCCTAGAGGGCTCTTTCAGGCCCATGTGCATCCTGCCGAACAGCTTCCTGGCTGGCACGGTGCGTAACGGCCTAGAATTCCTGTTTGAGTTCGACTCGAACAAGAGTTCTACACGGCTACGTGAAGACCCGGACGTAGTTTCCCGGATTAGAGCAGACGTCGTGATACTTAAGAATTGGAGTATACCTTATCTACCGCGGGATATATTTGGCATGTATACGAGTTCGTGGTTAGCCCGGCCCGATTATCCCCAGGTGGGTCGGTTGTTCAACACTATATAAACAAGGCCCCTACGGCGTGTAGAGGGCACAACCGCACGACTTGAAGCTTAGATCGCGCATTACTTCCTGTACACCCAGAATCTCGTCGAGACTTGTTCATCTCGCCGAGCTCCTCTTTGTAATCCTCTTTTCATATAAAGAAGCACTGAACGTAGAGTTGTTATCTCTCTGGATAGGCCCGAACCAGGATAAAAATCCTGTGTCTGCTCGTTGCTCGTTGATTGCTGTTTGCCTTGCTCGTCAGGTCTTCTATCTCCCTTTCTCAAGAACCTTAGTTGACTTGGGACCGATATCCCAACCGTCGACAGTTGGCGCCGTCCGTGGGGACTAGTAGATCAAATCTGTTCGAGCATGTCGAACTCCTTCAGCGACCAGGAAACCCTTCCTGAGGGCTACGACTCAGAAGGACAGAATGTCACGTCCCCTGTCAGATCGGATCGATCCCTTCGATCTCGGTCGCCTTCAAGATATGAGAAAGAACTCTCCGGCTACATTTCGAAGATGGTCTTAGATCATGCTCCCGTCATTGACGATGACTATGGAACCGATGATCTTTACGCTGGTTTAGATCTCTCGGATTTCAAGGCCATGTCGGTCGATTCCTCCTATGGTGACACGGTGATGACACCGTCTAGCGTGTCAATGCACGGCTGCCACAGCATCAACATAGCTGGCGCAGAGACCTCAGAGGCTTGTGCGCCGGCCGCGGCAGCCGAGGAGATCGAGCAGATCAATTATGCTCGGCAGTAAGATGGGGCTACGCTAGCTGCTCGCGAACAAGAAGTTGTCTGCCGCAGTCTGAACGCCTCAATTAATCAAACCTTGGCCCAGATTCGCGATCAGCGCAAGCGACAACGACGCGACCCGCCTCGCGCACCTACGCCAAGTCCTCCGGCAGAAGTTCTACCTGCTCGGGTCGAATCCCCTCGTAACCAGAACCCAGTCGGGAAAAACGCGGATGCCTCAGGGATCCCAGGACCCCTTGAGCAGAGGCGGGAACGACTTCAGGCCTTGGCAACGGTGGTCAGATCCACCAACCAGACCAACCTCGCCCTTATGGGCGACGCTGTTGCTTCTTACCTAGAGCGACTGGCTGAAGGCCTTAAGTCCATAGGTGAAGTTAACACCACCTACGGGCAACGCAGTCAACCTGCCCGGAAGGACTCGGACAGCGAGAGCTCCAATTAATCGCGTGACCGTCGTCACCGTCAAAGGGCGACTCGCTACGAGCAAGATACCCGTGGTCGTCAACGCTCACCAACTCCCCGTGGTCGTCGTGATCACAGGGGCAAGCGGGCGCACGGCGATCACAGACGACCCCCTCGCGAGGAGCGCATCGTGGCAACCACGAGGAAGAAGCGCGGAGGACTGTCTCGGAGGGAATTCCTCCAGGTAGAATCTTCCCGTTCAACTAGAGTCCCTCCGGGCAATAGGACCAATGTCTTTACAAGACTAGGTTCTGCTGGAGAAGGTGGTCGGGCGTACGCCTTGAGCTGCAAGGCTTTCTCTGACGAGCCCCGCGCTGTCAGGTGGCCTTCCAAGTTCAAACCTGGCCACGTGGAGAGGTACAATGGGACCCAGAACCCAGAGGAGTTCCTTTCCATCTACGCTACCGTCATCATGGTAGCCGGGGGTGACGAGCTAGTCATGGTTAATTACCTTCCGACTGTTCTTGAGGGCGCTGCTCGGACGTGGCTGTTCAATCAGCACGAAGGTTCCATCCGTTCTTGGGACCAACTTTGTGACGCTCTGATCGCCAATTTTCAGAGCTGTTACGTACGTCTGGGCAAGGAGGAGGATCTGCACCAGATGATCCAGATGAACGGGGAGACCCTCCGCAACTTCGTGAAGCGTTTCATCAAGATCTGCAACACAATCCCGAACATCTCGGACGAATCAGTTGTCCGCGCCTTAAAAAACGGTGTCCGCAACGAGCAGCTCACCCAGGATTTCGAGATCAATGAGACCTGAACCGCCAATGATCTTTTCAAGGCGGCTGATCGTTATGCCAATGCGGCAGAGCGTATTCAGTATAAGAAGACGTTCGACAAGGGCGAGCTTTCCGCCCAGCCTGCTGTAGATGAGAAGAAGAAGAATAACAATAATCCTGGTGACAAGAAGTCCCAGAAGGAAAAAAATAAAGGTGCGCAGAATAATACCGTCGCGGGTATAGATCGCGCACCTCCTCCCAAGAACGGGTAGAAGAAGCCCTCTAATAACTACAAGGGCAAGAAGCCTGCTCAAGGAGGCGACCAAGACAAGAAAGGTTCAAGTGATCGATATTACCAGTTTCACCAGAACTACGGGAACGATATACGCCATTGCAGAACCTAGGCTGCAAAGCTCGAAGAGTTCTACAATGGTAAAGGTCCCATGCCTACCCTGCCCGAAAAAGGTGATGCCGGCAAGGTCAAGCGCCAAACCGATGATGGTGATCAGGACGATGAGGATGATTATCAGGAGCCCGTGAACAGCCGTTATCTTTGGCGGCTCCTCGGCTTATCCCTCTCGGCGCAGCCTCAAGGAAGCTATTCGGGAGGTCCACAACGTCGAGAAGGGCAAACCACAGTCCGAATCGATGAAGTGGACCGAGGTCTCCATCTTCTTCTCTAAGGAGGATTGCCCCACTAGGATGACCAAGCCTCAGCGGCTCCCACTGGTGGTCGCTCCGACCATCAGCAACGCTAGAGTCGGGCGTGTCCTGATTGATGGCGGGAGTGCACTGGACTTGCTTTCTGCAAAAGTATTGGACGAGATGCAGATTCCTCATTCCAAGCTCAAAGAGGTCGCGATGCCCTTCTATGGGATCGTACCGAGAGAAGTTGTTAGGCCGCTGGAGCAAATTGTTCTGCCCATTACTTTCGGCAGCTCAACCAACTTCCGGACAGAGTTGATCACGTTTGACGTGGTCGACTTCCCATCTGCTTACAACGCGATCTTGGGCCGGCCATCTCTGGGAAAGTTCATGGCCGTGCCCCACCACGCATATCACTGCGTGAAGATTCCGGGCCCTAGCGGCGTGATCACGGTCAAGGGCAACTATAAGGCTGCTCTAGATTGTGACGAGCAGTCCCTTGCCCTGGTTGACCAACTTTCCCCGCGTGGTCCTGAAGTGCCGCAGACCAAGTCTGCCCGTCCCAAGGTTTCTCTCCAGCCAGGGGGAGAGACCAAGGAAGTTATGCTGCCTCTTGACGATTCTTTCAAGACAATTCATTTGGGAGCTAATCTGGACCCCAAATAGGAAATCGAGCTCATTGCCTTCCTCCGAGCTAATGCAGACGTGTTTGCCTGGGAGCCGTCTGACATGTCCGGGGTCCCAAGGGAGGTTATCGAGCACAAACCGGCAATTCATGTGCAGATAAAAAGATGTTTCGCCGAAGCTTCGCCGCCGGATTTCAAGCAGGGGATCATCAAGGATCAGCTTGGTAACCTGCTCGCCACTGGGTTCATCCGCGAGGTTGATCACACCGAGTGGTTGGCCAACCCTGTGATTGTAAAGAAGACAGGTGGCAAGTGGAGGATGTGTGTAGACCACATGGACTTGAACGCGGCTTGTCCTAAGGACAATTTTTCGCTGCCTTGTATAGACCAGTTGATCGACGCGACTACGGATGCTCAGCTTTTGAGTTTTTTGGATGCTTACTCCGGTTATCACCAAATAAGCATCTCCCACCAGGATGAAGAGAAAACTGCCTTCATCACCGCCTTCGGCACTTTCTGCTATACGACCATGTCTTTCGGTCTACGCAATGCTGGTGCCACCTTCCAACGCTTAATGGAGAAGACTTTCCCAGAACAGCGTGGAAAGAACCTGGAGGTCTATGTTCACGACATAGTTGTAAAGAGCAAGTATGCTACGGATCATGTAAAAGACCTGGCCGAGACATTCCATAATCTCACCAGGCACAGAATTAAATAAAATCCAGATAAGTGTACCTTCGGTGTTCGATCTGGCATGCTGCTCGGCTATGTTATAGGTTCGCAAGGAATTTCTGCTAACCCTGAAAAATCGAGGCCACTGAAAACATGATGGCTCCGACCACCGTTAAGGAGGTCCAGAGCCTCACGGTGGATGGCTGCTTTAAGCAGGTTTATTTCCCGTCAAGGCGAACGCGGGTTGCCCTTCTTCAAGCCTCTACGCAAGCACAATGGCTTCGAGTGGACAGAGGAGGCTGATAGATCTTTCCAAGATATAAAGCAATACCTGTCCAACCCACCTATCTTGACTACCCCGTGACATGGCGAGCAGTTTTTGCTGTATCTTGGCTGCACGCCGCAAGTGGTGAGCGCGGTCTTGACAGTAGAGAGGGAAGGCATCCAGCGGCCAATCTATTACGTGAGCAAGGTGCTTTATGGATCAAAGGAGCGCTACCCTGAGGTCCAAAAGTTGCTCTACGCCTTGCTCATGTCCTCTAGATAGCTTCGGCATTATTTTCAGGCGCACCAAATACTGGTCCCAACCAAGTTTCCTCTAGACGAAAATCTACGAAACAAGGAAGCCGGCGGAAGCATAGCTAAGTGGGCAATGGAACTAGCAGAGTTCGATATTCTATTTGCTGTCCGAACTGCTATCAAATCCTAGGTCTTGTCTGACTTTGTCGCTGAATGGACCTGCCCGCCCAAATCCCAGGAAGCTCCCGAGCAACCTGAAGAAACCCCCTGGACCATGTTTTTTTACGGCTCGCGCACCGGAAACTCGGGGGCTGGTTTTGTTCTCATCTCCCCTCAAGGAGAGCAACTCCAGTATTCTATCCAACTACACTTTGCGGTGACTAACAACGCCGCGGAGTACGAGGCCCTCCTCACGGGACTAATAGCGTGCAAGTCGCTCGGCGTCCAACGGCTAACTGTGGAAGGAGATTCACAGCTGGTCATCAATCAGGTAAACAAGGAGTATCAGTGCTGCGATGACTCAATGGCGCGATACCTGGTTGAAGTGAGAAAGTTGGAGCGGCACTTTCGATTCTTCGAGGTGCTCTTCGTGCCTAAGAAGGACAACTTCTTGGCCAACCAACTGTCCAAGTTTGGATCCTCACGTGAACCTGCCCCGGTAGGGGTGCTCATCGAGCACCTTTATAGGCCCTCTATCACGTCTCCGGACGAGGCAACAGAGAGAGGTGGTGCTGTCTCCGTCATCGAGCAAGCTGCGGACTGGACAATGCCATTTGTCCGGTATCTTGCGGATAGGACCCTGCCTGGTGACGAAGCCGAGCGTTCCCGGCTTATAAGGCGTGCTAGTCCATACAAACTTGTGGACGGTATCCTTTACCGGCAAGGTGCTCTAGGAGTACTCTCCAAGTGCATCTCGCAACAGGAGGGTGTGTTCCTTCTTAGGGACATACACGAGGGTGATTAAGTGCAAGGCATGCCAATTTCACGCCCGGAAGGCCCATAACCCCGCCCAAGAGCTCCAAACGATCCCTTCATCATGGCCTTTCTCCATATGGGGTCTGGATCTGCTCGGTCCGTTCCCTAAGGGGTTCAAGGGCTGCACGCACTTGCTCGTTGCAATCGATACCTTTACAAAGTGCATTGAGGCAGAGCCTGTGTCATCTCTTTACGCCAAAACGGCTGTGCGCTTTTTCAAAAGCAATGTGATCACGTGTTTCGGGATTCCCCACAAGCTGATCACCGATAACGGTCCCCAGTTCAGAAGCGAGCTATTCCAGGAATACCGCGAACAGCTGGGCACCAAGGTCTACTTCGCCTCTGTGGCACATCCACAGAGCAATGGAGCAGTCGAGCGAGCTAACGGACAGGTAGTCTAGGGTATCAAACAGCGCGTGTTCGCGTCACTCAGCGAGCACAATAAAGCCTAGGTCGACGAAGTTCCTTCCGTCCTCTGGGCCGTTCGCACCACAGCCAGCAGGGCAACCGGGGAAACTCCTTTCCAATTGATCTACGGTGCAGAAGCTATCTTGCCCGCCGAAGTGGTACTCGGCTCACCTCGCACGAGCTCGGTCAACATAGATGACTCAGAGTAAGGGCGCTTGCTCGAACTCAATCTCCTCGAAGGCACACGCGATCGGGCACAAGTCAGAATGGCGCGCTATCAGCAAGATCTTCGTCGGCACGCTGCCAAATCCGTCCTACCAAGGGCCTTGAAGGTGGGCAACCTCGTTCTGCGCCGTGTCCAGAACCTGTCCAATGCCAACAAGTTAACTCCTCGATGGGAGGGCCCGTTCACGGTCGTTTCTATTGCTCGCCCGAGGGCTGTTCGCCTGCCAATGGAGGACGGGAGAGAGCTGACCAGCACTTGGAACTTCGACCAGCTTTGTAAGTTCTTTGTGTAGGTCTTTCGTTTGTTTTCTTAGCTATGTGCTTTTTGTCAAACTTCGTGCCTTGATTCGTCCAATTCTCTCGGGCTGCCATGTAAAGTTCAATCCAATAACTAATGAATGTTTGCGGTTCCCTGCGGCCCTTTTCACATCTTGTCTTCTTAGACTATCTTTCTCTCTGGTAACACTTGATGGCTGTCCGGTCTTGCGAACTCTTGGCTCCACGATCTTTAGGATTTCCCTGCCCGTATCTAGTCTCAGCAAATTGCTAAACTCAGGGTTGCGTAACACGACTTTCCGTCTTACGGCTAAGTCTGCTCTCGTAAGCCCTTCGCGGCAGAGGCACTTACTGCTCTCGGCACAACCACTTGGCAAAGCCTGCTCTCGTAAGCCCTCGCGGCAGAGGCACTTTCCTTGTTTGGTTACCTTTGAAATTGCCTAACTTACGTTAACGAGCAGTTCATAAAATGAGTCGATCAGGATACGGGTGTCGCTCTAACTCTCTGCGCACGTGCTTGAATTCGCAAATTTAGGTTTTCAAGCATCGTCCTTACCGGGGGCTAGGGTGTCGCTCTTTTGCTTGTGCACCTGTTCGAGTTCGCAAACTCAGGTTCTCGAGCAGATGCACAACGGGGGCTGGGAGTTAGGCTGGCGTTCTACCGTTTTTTCTTAAAACTCTCTAGCGCTGTTTTGCCTTGCTCCTGATTTCCCGTTCGTTCTTGTCTTTTTGCTGCTCTTTTTACAGGGAAAAGGTAAGAGTTCATTTACACTAACAAAACTTTTTACAGGAATACAAGGCCCTTTCGGGTACTGCCCTACTGCTACTACTTATAAGCAAGCTGCTCCTTCAGCTCCTCAATTTCTAACTTGAGGTGCAGGGCTTCCCCTTGGGCTCTGATCCCTTCCTTCGCTTCAGCTCGGCGGCGCTCGGCTTCCTCCTTGCTGATTGCTTTGTGCTTGGCCTGCTCCTAGGCCTCTGCACGAAGGGCTTCGACCTCCTCGATCTTGGTCCTTGTTGCTCGGCGGACTCTCGTTCGACCAGCGGCGCTTTCGGCGGTCTTTAGTCGCTCGCCAGCTCTTGGTCCTTCCTTCCGAATGCTCGCCTCGTGGCATTGTGCAAGCTCCTCGGCCTCTTCTCAAGAGCCTCTGAGGCCGCCTCTCCTCGGTCGATTGGGTCTTAAGTTTTTCACCTTCGCCTTAAGTCGGCGTCGGCTTTTGGTTGTTGCGAGGAGCTCCCCCTCGAGCGTACCTGCCCGGTGCTACTGCTGGAAGGCTCCCAAGATGGCGCCGCGCTCGATGACGACGCTTTCTTCGAGGTCCTCCATGGTTGCCCACAAGACCTGAGTGAGAAAAGGCTAAATCTGTCACATTGCGTTGTTCGTAGCTTAAGCAGGCAATTTTTGGGTTTGAGGTTTACCTCTTGAAGCTTGTTCTTCAAGTTGTGGCGAAGGCGCTCCCCAAGGCCTTGGGTTGCGAAGTCCCGGCTGCTCGGAACGGCAGCAGCACGATGCTCTCCGCGCTGGGACTTCTTCCTACCGGAGCGCGCCCGCTTGGGGGCTCGCCTCCTCCCCCTGGTACCTTCGGCCCTGGGAGGGCTGACGGCCGCGTCTTCGTCGTCGTGGAGCTCCTGCACCTCCTCTTCTTCTTCCGCCCAAGTAACCTAGGACAAGACCGACGCCCCTCTGATTGGAGACGTCGGTGGGGCCGCGGACAGGGCGACTTGCGCTCCCTGCTCGCGACCATCTCCCTGCTCCTCGGCGGCAGGTCTCTCGCCCTGCTCGCCGGATGTTGTCGTCGCCACAGGGATGATCTGCCCCTGCGACGAAATGCCCAGCAGGACCGCCTGCTCGGTCCCGCCCCAGGCAGCCGGCGGAGCCAACTCCTTGGCCCCGCTCTTCGTGGCGTCGCGCCCCGCTCCTTCGGCTTCGAGCCGATCGATTGCGCCTTTCAGGGCATCGACTTGGTTGGTGGAGCCCGACGGGAGTGCCGCCCAAGCTTCCAACTTGTCCTCGAGGGTGGCCAATCTCGTTGCCCGCGACGCACCGTGTAGGTGCTCGGGCAGTAGAGACCGTTTGACCGCCGTGTCCACGTCGTCCGTGGCGATCTCCTCCTGGGCAGCTGATGAAAAAGAAATGCGTTAAGTCCTGTGCGGTTCGGTAGAACGTAAGGGTGAGAGTCTTGCCATTACTTACCTGCCGCGGGAGGCTTGACCTTCTTCTTTGCTCCATGACGGAGCTTACGCCTCTTGCTCGGCGGATCCTCGGCTTCTTGTTCGCCTTGGCCTCCGAAAGGCCATGGCGACAAACTCGGCGATGATGGTGAGCACTTTTTTCAGCATAGCGCAAGGAGAGCCTCCTTGCGCGCTACCTCCTCCTCGAGCCTCCTCTGCTCGGCGATCTGTTGCGGCCGTTCCATATGGCCCAGGTGAGCCCGTGCATAGCGCTTAAGCCACAGGGTCATGTTTCGTATCTCCTCGTCGCTTTGCTCGGTGAGGAGGGAGGGACTTGGGCGTTTCCCGCTTGGCTGGCCGCGCGTATGCTTGGCCTGCTCGGCGTGCTTCATCGCCGCAGAGGGCTTCAAAGGTGGTTGGCGGCCGCTGCGGCGCGGCGAGCTCTGCGTCGGTTCGGCAGCCACCTTGGGCTTCACGGCCACCTTGGCCTTGCCCTTCCTCGCTCCCTCTTTATCGAACTCAGAGAGCTCATCGACGATCCCGCCGATGATCAGCTGCTCGTCCTGCATATTAGGAAGCGAATGAAAGCATGCTATAACCGTGTAAGTCTAGCAACTCAGGTGGGGATTTTGCGAAACATTACCTCCGGTGAGCGGACGAGCACGTTCCTCGGGCACGTGTAGGCCACCACACCTGTGAGCATCGTTGAGCCCTAATTTTTATTAGTGGCATTGATGACAAAATAAATAAATATTAAGTGCTAGGGATTTTTGGACTTCTCGGAACCCTAGCGAAGACTCGGCGCTATTGCAAAACCCTAAGCCGAAGCTTGACAAATTTGTGAGCTGCCCAGGGTTTCAAATGCGTGGCCAAGGCGAGAGTTGAGGTCACGATAGTTTAGGAGTAGTTTGGTTTTATTTCTGTTTTTCGTCGGTTTTCAAAAGGGGTTCAATATCTCGGACTATGCCGGATCTTTGCGAATTCTCTAAAACTTCGGTTTCCCTAGTCCACCACTTCTAAAATACCCAAATATCCTTGTGAGATTTCTAGAGAGAGAGAAACCCACCTAAATTTCCCCTCACCTTTTAGCCGAAAAACCATTCTGTCGGACGGCGTCCGGTCGTGACCGGACGGCGTCCGGTAAAGTTAAAACTGAGGCCCTTTTCCGGTCTGGACGGCGTCTGGGGTCGTCTGTTCGCTTAACTCCTTTGTAAGCTCACCGTCGGACGGCGTCTCAGGTTACTGGACGGCGTCCGATAGAGTTCATATTTGATCCTTTCCACCGTCGGACGGGCCGGCGTCGAGGCGTCCGATCCTTTGCATCTGACCGCTTCGGACGGCGTCTGTCCTTACGGACGCCGTCCGATAAGTTGTATTTTGTGAGCGATTGCATTGTCGGACGGCGTCCGTGCCGTCGGACGGCGTCCGTAGAGGCTAACGGCTAGTCTTTTGTCCTCTTCCGAGGGCAACGGCTAGTTTTGCTCTTGGGGCTATAAATACCTACCTAGTGGCTGGCTATTTTGAGGTTTGCTGCTCCACTTCACCTACCACATTCATAGCTCATCAATTAGGTGTTCTAGAGCCATTCCTCCACCCAAAAATCATCCAAAGCCACAATTCATAAAACCCCAATACCGAAGCTTCATGGAAGTCCTTGAACCGCATGATCAGGCGTTTGGCTTGTTACTTTTGAAGACATCCTTCGTGGAGGCGAGGGCTTGGGAGTAGGTCTTGGCGTGTGGCTACTCTCGAGTCGGTGTACGGGTGACGGAGTCCACCTCGCCGGAGTGGCGGAACGACTACCTGAAGTAAGTGAGGCGTGAGGCTCGAGAGCGAGCCGGTCCTCAGCGCAAGGGTAGCCTCAACGGAGAGTAGGAGTTATGGTTCAACTTGGTCAAACAAACACCGTGTCTCCTCTCATTTATATTCCGACTTACTCTTATTGCATTGCTTGTGCTAATTTGAATGCCATGTCTTAGTTGCCTTGTGTTTAGTTTATCGCTTCCGTTTGCTTGATAATTGCAACTAGGATTGGGTAATTCTTAATATGATGCTAAATTAAGAATAATCGAAAAAGATTGTTAAAATTGCCTATTCACCCCCCCTCTAGGCCTTAGAATCCTCTTTCAACGCCGGTGACCTCAGCGTCCTTCCTAGCAGCCTTCAGCATGGCGTCGACCTACTCGGTCACCCATGCGTCTGTAGGTTTCTCTGCCCGAACAGAGGATGTATTTAGTTCCTGTTCGGATGAATCAGCAAAGAAGGGTTGAGAGTTTGAGGAACTTACCCGAGCTTTCCATGGTGATGTCCTCCTAGCCTTCTATCTTGTAGAAGGGGTAGGACATCTTCCGTAGCGGATAGATTCTGTTCGCCACGAAGTCTCGGATGATCTCCCTGCCCGTGAGCCCGAGGCTTACGAGGGAAGCGATCTTCCGAGTCAAATACCACTCTTCGCCGGTCGGCTCCGGCAGCGGCATCTGCGTTCCCTTCGCCGAAGCTTGCCCGGTGAAGATGAGCTTGCTGTCGTCACTCCTCTTGGTGTAGAACCACTTCATCCACCACGGCCCATCGAGTCGAGCAGTGGTGGACGAGGGTACGGCGCGTCGTCGGCGGTTGCCCGGAGCTTGAGGTAGTAGCACCCGAGCTCGAAAGTGGCGGAGCTGCTCCTCGTCACTGTGTAGTAGTGGAGGAACAACCCCACCGATGGATCAACTCTCAGATAGCCCTCGCACAGGTGTGCGAAGACGGCCATCTGGAGGAACTAGTTGGGGTTGAGATTTGCAACCTCCAACCCGCTGATGTTCAGGAAGGCCTCCACGAAATCGCTTTCGGAAGACCTCAATCTAAACATGGCGAACTGCTTGAAGTTGAAAAACTCGTCCTCGAGCGGCTTCGGCATCTCCTCCTCCCCGGGCAGCCTCCAGCTGCCAGCGTCAATGTGTCCCTCCGCCTCCAAGATCTTCAAGTCTTCCTCGGTCATGCTAGTGCCTGAGAACTTGGCCATAGCAATCCCTAGGTTTGACGAGCAGCTTTGGAGGTGGGTTATGGCTGTTTGATGCTAAGTGCTGTTGGAAAAGGGCTTGGGAAGGAAAGGCGCACAAGAACGGAAGTGGCGAGCCGAGGGCGGCTTGGTGCTCTTCATAGCCCCAGACGAGCAGCTCTGCAACGGTTTTTTTTTTTACCACAAACGGCTAGTTTTTACTACAACGGCTAAGTAAAAACGGTCGCCCGCTCAGTCTGCGCAGCGAGAGTTACCGTTAGAATCTGCCAACGACTACTTTTTCCGGTTTAGACCGAGGGTCGGGTATTCGCTTTCGGACGGATGTGTTTCCTGTTCGACGCAATGAGTTGTTTCGATCGACGGGTTTGTTCGGTCCTGAACAAGACTTGTTCGGTTGGACCATAACCTGTTCGGTCGTCTGTTGCACGTCTTTGTAGCAGCAAAATTACCCTCTTCGTGACTTGGAGTCTCAAGAAGAAGACCCTACTCTAGTGAGATATTCCACTTGAGTCTTGGGGGCTAGCTGTCGGGGATAAAATCACGGCCCATTGCCATGGCCCACTCCCTGACGGCCCAATCGAGCAGCCTCCTAGGGTCTGGTTCCCTAGAGGGCTCTTTCAGGCCCATGTGCATCCTGCCGAACAGTTTCCTGGCTGGCACGGTGCGTAACGGCCTAGGATTCCTGTTTGAGTCCGACTTGAACAAGAGTTCTGCATGGCTACATGAAGACTCGGACGTGGTTTCCCGGATTAGAGCAGACGTCGTGATCCCCAAGAATTGGAGTATAGCTTATCTACCGCGGGATATATTTGGCATGTATACGAGTTCGTGGTTAGCCCGACCCGATTATCCCTCCGGTGGGTCAGTTGTTCAACACTATATAAACAAGGCCCCTACGGCGTGTAGAGGGCACAACCGCACTACTTGAAGCTTAGATCGCGCATTACTTCCTGTACACCCAGAATCTCGTCGAGACTTGTTCATCTCGCCGAGCTCCTCTTTGTAATCCTCTTTTCATATAAAGAAGCACTGGACGTAGGGTTGTTATCTCTCTGGAGAGGCCCGAACTAGGATAAAAACTCTGTGTCTGCTCGTTGTTCGTTGATTGCTGTTTGCCTTGCTCGGCAGGTCTTCTATCTCCCTTTCTCAAGAACCTTAGTTGACTTGGGACCGATATCCCAACCATCGACACATTGAGTCTAATCTTTTGGTCTAACCCTATCCCATGGCATGATTGGAGTCATAGATGAACAAGGTGATCTTTTTTTTTGTGGGGGGGGGGGGGGGGTGGGAGCATCACAATCAGATTGAGTAGCAAGATTTACGCAAAGGATTTATAACTAAATAACTATGTGTTAAAAGAATCAAATACATCCATTTAGGAACCAGTCGTATTTTGCTATGAAGACATACTATGTCATTTTCTAGTTTGTGTGATTCACTTTTCAACTTTACTTTCATAAATAAATTTGGTGTGCCCACCCTTATCTTCATCATCTAAGCTCGATCGGCTTCCATGCTCGACTAATAAGTCTGCTTGAAGCACCATCTAATTTAATATAAAAGGTTTTGGAGCCCATCTATTCAAAGACGAGAAAGAACAATCCCGAATGCATTCTTCGAGCTATTAAAAGTTCCAAGTAGGAGTTGGCACTCTACGTGAAGCTGAGAGTGCTTCAACATGGAGTAGAGTGTTTGTGAGATCGTCTATCTTGTTTGTCTTATTTATTTTGTTTATTCTCCGCACTTACAATTTCTCCTACCTTTCCTAGCTCGTCGTTTTGTCCTATTTGGTTATCTTGCTTAGGCTATAACTTTTAAAGACACTCACCCCCCCCCTCCCCCCCGCCTCTTTTTAGGCATCTAATCCTTGCATTGGAAGACAAAACTAAGTGAGGTACCGAGGACAAGCAACAGGTTGCCATATAGCATGTTTAAAGTGGCTTAAACTTATTCATAAGTCAGTTTATCCATTCAGACCCACACACAAACTAACTTCAACTCAGTCAACTTATTCATTCAGTTCGACCACTCCAAACATATAAGCTTCAGCAAGCTATCACCACATGTCCTTCCTTGCTATAGATAGCAAGAGGCCGTTTGATCGTTTCAAATGCATAGAGTGCGTAGAAAAAAGGGGGAAAATCAATTTGAATGTTTGAGAGGATAGTCTTAGGCCCTGTTCTTTTGAGCGGATCTGAACGGCTGAAATGACTGAACTTTGAGAGCTTCTCGAGGTAGTCTCGAGATTCGGATACATTTCGTTTGACTTGCTTTTTAAAGCGTTAGAACCCACCTTCAAAACAGCGAAAAAAGGACTTAAAAAACTCAAAACATATATGTTTTCAAAACATGGATAAGTCGTTAAGCTGTTAAGCCGTTAAGCTGAAAAGAATTGGGCCTTCGAGTGGCAATTATTTAGAGTACTAAATCGAAGAGTCTTGGTTTTGGAGTGGGAACTCATGGAGGGGTATATAATAAATTTTTATCTTATTTCACACGAGTTAATTTCATGGAGTGATACAATTTTAACTGGAAGCTTTATTTATCGAGCTTTATTTATGTTATGCACATTTTTATCCTCTTCTACCATATTTGTTCTTTAATGCCAATCATCCTGTCTTGAAATTAAGTTGAGGATTTCCGAATCAAAACCAGAGGATTTGTTGCAGCACTCCAACTTCCTAATGTAAACTCATGCACTCCTAAAGTAGAAACCAATGATATGACACCTAATTGTGCCGACAGCTTATTATATTTGATGATTATCAAGCGTACATATTATATTATATTAAGCGTAGGGCTTAATCAGTCAAAAGTCAGCTTGCAACTGCTAATTGATGCACATGCACCCTGGCTGGCCCTGACTAACCGAGCCCACTGTCCACACAAGAAAGTCCACTTGCTTGTCTGAAATCACCCTTTAACGAACACTGTTCTTTTTTTTTTAAAAAAAAGGTGCTGTTGAGTTTGCATGTTCAATGGCATCCTAAATTAAAAATTCTATCTATTATTCACATATTATTTACTATTTATTCATATTTCTCTCTTATATTTTATTTGATATAGTGTTTAGACTTGTTGCGGTGTTTTGGCAAGCTACACCTTTTTATTTAGCAATTTTACGATTAGCAAATATATTAGGGTGATAGTACAATTTAAATCTGGCCATACATTTAGGCCTTGCGCGATGCAGCGTGCGGTAGCGTAGCGTTGCGTTGCCATTCGAATTTTTGGCAAGCGCGCGCGCGGCACGCTACGCTACCGCACGTTAACCCCAAACGCACAAGGCCTTAGAGAGCCTCCCACACAAAACATGTACAAAAAAATAAAAAGTAATATGAGCATTAGATTAAAAGAGATGGACGGTTTGTATTCACTAATATGTACCATGGAATTTTTCTTCTTCTTAGATGTGTGATATAATTTTTGCATGCATAAAATGAAGTACGATGTCCCACTCAGGATCACAATTTTCTGAAGTTTCCCAAAGTTTATTCTTGGCACTAGGGTACGGCATGAGAAAGTAAAACCGGCTCAAAATTTTAAAATTCAAACTCATAATCAGGAATAAGCGGTTTTTTTTTTTTTGTAAAAGCCAAGGGATTTATCCTGTAAAAATCAAACAAAAACCGTTCCAAAGCCGAGAGATTTCATTGTCAATGTACTTTTTTGAATTGAAATCATTTCCCAGTTTTCGAGTAGTTTTTGCAAAAACCACTACTTGGCAACCCATACATTTTGACCGGAACTTCTGAAACCCTAGTCCCATTTGTCATACAAACAATTCTTTGGCATGTTGTGCCTCACTTGTGGCCAACAATTTTCGAACCAGAAAAAATAATATGGCATGGCGTAAAAGTTTTGGGATACTATGGCTAGCAACCAAAAGTCTTGTTATCAATAAAAGCTTCCTTTATCAAAAAAAATGACTAGCAACCAAAAAGGTCCTAGTGTCCAGAGAACAAGATGTAAATAAAAATAATCTCGTATAAAAAATTGGTTACACAGGCGACAATGTAGTCAAGCGTCTTGCAAATTGTTTTTGAGAAAAATGATTCATTAGAAATGGATAGATTTCAGTGTGTTAGCTCTACGGCTCTACCTATATAAATCTCCCTCTCTTTTCTATTTATTCTGATTTCCTTTCTTATAGGATTGGTATTTCATATTTGTTTCTCTATGTGTAGACTAAATTTAAAATAAAAATTGTTGTATGATAATTTGACCTTGTCAATTTATCTTTTTTTTGCTAAAAAAAGGTAAATTGATTTTGTGTCAATGTTACCAATTGTTTTGGAATTTTTTATAACCATTTCATGCTTCCAATATGATGTACGAAGTTCAACATAAGGATGTGATGTGCTATATATTCTTTTCTTTTGAAGATAATCCACCAGGAATTCTGTAAGCATTACTGTATTATGCAGAGAGAGAGAGAGAGAGAGAGAGAGAGAGAGACGTATTTTCTGTGATACTTTGTTCCTTTACAAGAGTTTCCATCTTCTAGACCATATCAAACATCATGTGCTCCGGGTGTTGACCATACATTCAAGTCTAAAATTTTGACTGACGGAAACAACAATACCCGGTCAGCAGTGTAGACCTTGACAGCAAGCTTCTTTCCCATCTCTGTTTTGGTGAAACTGTGCAACCAAATAAATTGGGCAGGCCACATGTTTGGTCTAGTTTGGATTTTATCCTGTAAAATGGTTGGTTTTTATCTAGACAATCACCATCTATGCCAAAAAAAAAGAAAGGTGGCAGCATTTCTGGCGTGATAAATCCAAACAAATTTACAGGAGCCAGAGCTGTTAATACATTTCATCAATGTGTAAATACCGTGATGTACAGATCATCAAAGTGGGGCTTAATTGTACTCTCAAACTCCAATTACTTTCCACTTTCGTTTGTGTTGTTCTTTGAAGAGTCTTCTGTCTTGTCTTCTTCGTCAAGTCATGGGACCGAAGTCCAGTGTTCATATGCTGCTGATGGCTTTTTGTGTCCTTTTCAATTTGACCCTTCTGAAGAATTCTAGCTGATCAGTCATGCTGACCATGCAAATGTTACAGTGTTTGCGTGCGTCAGACATTCAACCGCTGATAGTTAGGAAGGCAGACTGGCTGGCAGACTGGCTGGCTGATTGTTAGGAAGGCAGACTGGCTGGCAGATTCAAGAAAGAACGAAATAAGGAATTAAAACAATTTTGTTGCACTCATGGTAGATCATCAATAAACAAAAGGGGGACCTGCTGTTTTATACGGCATCTGAACTTAACCACTCCAACAAAGCTGGGATAAAATCTATCTACCTATCTCTTTTTTTTCATGGATTTTAAGATGCACCCAAACTATCGTGGATCATTATATTGCTTATCCAATATTTCGATGATCGTTTAGCCCCTATAGGATGGCCTCTTATTTCCGCTATCACTACAGAAATATGAACTGTTTACGTCGGCCAACTATATTTACGTCGGATGCAAGTAAGTCAATGTAAATACAAGGTTTATTTACGTCGGCCTGTGCATACCGACATAAATACAGCTATTTACGTCGGCCAGGTCGACGTTAACACAATTTTTAGAACTTAGCGCGAAAAGCAAGCCTGCCGCCGTTGTTTACGTCGGCTTACAAGGCCGACGTAAATAGGCGCTAAACTATGTTGGGCTCACACGCTCAATACATCTGAAAACGTAGCTACATGCGCGCCGCGGTCGCCCATTTTTGGCCGCCGCCCTCCACTGCTCCATTTGCCGCGGCCCCTTGCCGCCGTCCCCCCGCCCGACGCCGCCGCCTCCATCGCTTGTGATCGCTCTCCACCTCCGCCCTGCACCGTGCCCCTCGCCGCCGCATTGCTGCCCTCCGACGCCCCTGTTGCTGCCCTCGGTTAGCATCTTCCTGAAGCCGTCCATTAACCTCGCCGGCCACCTCACCTTATTTGTAGGTCTCAGCTTTATTTCAGGTTTAGGGTTAATTTTGCCAAATTAAGTGCCACTGAACTAGTTTTTTGGTCTAACCAGGTATTGGGTTTATCTTTCTTTGTATAGTCAATAAAAGAGCTTCTTGGACCTACGTCGCTCCTTGCTAGCCTTCGCACGCCTTGTCCACTGTTGTCCTCATCATCGAGGTGAGCACATCATGTATATTATTGTCTTAGTTGAGTGTGTGTGTGTGTGTATGTTTTATCACTTTGTTGGCATTGATTTACATATGTTTCAATAAACCAGTTTTTTAAATACAAGTTAACCCAACCTATACGTCATCCGTTTGGGAGCGACACTAATCATATTAAATTATGATATGTCTCGCTCCCGAATTGTCCACGCTATTGGACAGCCTGGGGATGTACGGGTTAGTATGGTTTTGTCGTGGCGTGTGGTGCGATCTGAACGAAATTTCGGCTGTGTAACCCCGTTGTTCTCCGATGCACAAGTATCATATGTGCATTCGGAGAACAGCGGGGTTAAGCTGCCGAAATTTCGTTCAGATCGTATCACATGTCACGACAAAACATGCTAACCCGTTCATCCCCTGATGGATTTAGGACCTATCTTTGCTTAGAACTCATGTTAGGATCATTATCCCATTTTCATGTATTGTTGCATTTAGTAATAACAAAGATGGCTGAAGATAGTATATGGATGTATGATGGTTAGGATAATGGTATGAAGCATACTCAAGAATGAAAAGTTAACACGTAAAGTTTTCTGGATAAGGTTTTCTCCCCAGATCCTCCTGTCGGGGTAGTGAAGTGTCAATGTGTTAAGTGTCATCTTTTTGTCTGAGTGACTAAATCCGTTATGGCCGGCCACCCATGCAAATTTGGCTTCATGTCGAATTATCTCACATGGTATGAACATGGTGAGTCGCGGACGGTAGATGTATCTGATGAATGGTACTATTGATAGAGTGGATGACAAGATGGATGAGATGGTTCAGGACTTGGATCAATATTTCAGAATGCTCCGGAGGATGAATCTGTGTGTCATGAGGATGCACCGACCATAGCAGCCGAGAAATTCTTTAATCTCTTATATGCTTCAGGTAAGCCTCTACACGAAGGCACCAATGTGTCAGTCCTTCCGTTTCTGACACAACTTATGAATATTAAACCAACTTCTTTCAAGGGTGTTACAACGATTTGATCATATTGATTTGTAATGTCCTCCCAGGAAACCACAAGTTGCCAAAAGATATGTACTACTCGAAGAGAATTTTAGCTGGTCTAGGGATGACTTATGAGAAGATAGATGCGTGCATTAACAATTGTATGTTATTTTGGAAGAGTAATGCTGTGAAGAAAAACTGTTTAGTTTGTAAGAAGTCTAAATTTATACAAACAATTGATGTAGAGAGGAATGTAGTGATAAGTGATACACCAACGAAGGTTCGACGTTTCTTTCCTCTAACACCGAGGCTACAACTATTGTATCTATGTGAGAAGACTGCCCAACACATGAGGTGGCATAAGAAAGGCATATGATTCAGTGAAGGTTTCATGTGTCATCCATCCGATGGCGAGACATGGAAGACATTGGATCGACATGACGAAGATTTTGCCAAAGACCCAAGAAATGTTCAAATCGGTTTAGCAACCGACGAGTTCTCTCCTTTCAACATGAATGTTGCATCGTACTTATGTTGGCCTGTGTTCTTAATTTTGTATAATTTTCCACCTTCGATGTGCATGAAGGATGAGTATGTGTTCTTATCCCTTGTCATACTGGGACCAGAGCATCCTGTAAAACTGTCGGGGATTAGATCACGGCCCATAGCCATGGCCCACTCCCTGACGGCCCACTCGAACAGACCTACGGGCCCGTCCTCGAAGGTTCTATCCGCCCATATGCATCCCGCCGAACAGCCTTCTTGGGCGGCGCGGTGCGAACGGCCTATGATTCTGCTTGAGTCCTACTCGAACAAGAGTTCTGACGGCTACGTGAAGACCCGGACGTTGGTTTCCGGATTGGATTAGAGTCGTGATCCCCAAGAATTGGAGTATACCTTATCTACCTCGGGATGTATTTGGCATGTCTTGAGTTCGTTCACGGACTCGTAGTCACCGCCCGATTATCCCTTGGTAGGTCGGTTGTTCAACACTATATAAACAGGACCCCACGACGTGTTGAGGGGCCGATTCGAGACGACTTAGACGATCCGCATCTAAGATTACTTTGTCGCATACTCTTCGCTTGTACACCATAATCTCGCCGAGACACATTCGTCTCGCCGAGCCATCTCTTGTATTCATCTCTCGATATATAAGAAAGGCCGGACGAGGGCTATTATCTCTCCCGAGAGGCCCGAACCAGGATAAAACTCGCTCTCCTCATCACGTTGTTCGTGGTTGTTCGGCGTGTCTCCTATCTCAATCTTAAAGAACCTTAGCGACTTGAGATCGATATCTCAACCGTCGACAGCTGGCGCCGACCGTGGGGAGCTCGCAGATCGAACATGTCGAACTCTATCAGCGACCAGGAGATTCTCCCTGAGGACTATGACTCAGAAGGGCAGGATGTCTCTTCCCCTGCCAGATCGGATCGATCCCTTCGATCTTGATCGCCTTCCAGATTTGGTCCCGCGACGAGCTCGCGCCGGGCTGGATCTCTTCGCGGGCAGCTCTTCGCCGGGCTCAGCGTCTGTCCCATGACGAACTCTGCGCTCGGATTGATCTCTTCGCCGGCAGCTCTTCGCCGGGCGCAGTCTCGTCCCGCCACGAGCTCCGTGCTCGGGTTGGATCTCTTCGCGGGCACTCTTCGCCGCAGCGCAAGTTCGTCCCGCCACGAGCTCCGCGCCGGGCTGGATCTTCGCGCGGCAGCTCTTCGCCGAGGCGACGTCTCGTCCCGCCACGAGCTCCGTGCTCGGGCCGATCTCTTCGTGCGGGCAGCTCTTCGCCCGCAGCGCAAGTTCTGTCCCGCCACGAGCTCGCGCCGGGCTGGATCTCTTCGCGCCGGCAGCTCTTCGCCCGAGGCGACGTTCGTCCCGCCACGAAGCTCGCGCCGGGCTGGATCTCTTCGCGCCGGCAGCTCTTCGAGGCGACGTTCGTCCCTCGCGACGAGCTCCGTGCTCGGGCCGGATCTCTTCGCACCGGCGGCTCTTCGCCGGCGCGCGTCTGATCCCGCGACGAGCTCCGTGCTCGGGTCGGATCACCAGCGCCGGGCGGCGTTCGCCGAGAACGTGCTCGTCCCCGCGACGAGCTCCGTGCTCGGGATCGGATCAAAATTCTTCCGGATCCCGGCCGTTCGCCTGGTCGTGGATGACGGAGAGAGTCGACCAAGACTTGGAACATCGACCGACCGTAAGTTCCTCGTGTGTCTTTCGCTTCTAGCTTCGCTTTTTCTCAAATTTCGCGCTTTAGTTCGTCCAAGTCTCTCGGCCGCTATGTAAAGTTCAACCCATTGAGCGGTGAATGCTCGCGCCCTCGCGGTCCTCCTCACCACTTGTCTTCTCGACTACTCTTTCTCTCGTAACACTTGATGGCTGCCGGTCTTGCGAACTCTTGGCTCCGCAATCTTTAAGGGTTTCCCGCCCGTATCTGGTTTCAACAAGTTCCTAAACTCGAGTTGCGTAACACGGCATCCGGCCTTGCGGCTAAGCTCGCTCTCGTAAGCCCTCCATGGCAGAGGCACTTACCGCTCACTAAGACAACCACTTGGCAAAGCTCGCTCTCGTAAGCCCTCCGCGCAGAGGCACTTTCCTTGTTCGGTTACCTTCGAATCGCCTAACTTACGTTAACGGAGCGTTCTCGAACGAGTCGATCAGATACGGTGTCGCTTAACTCTCTACGACGTGCTTGAAGTCGCAAGCTCAGTCTTCATGCATCGTCCGTCACGGGGCTAGGGCGTCGCCTTTCTCTTGTGCACTGCTCGAGTTCGCAAACTCAGTCCTCGAGTACTGCACAACGGGTGGGAGTTAGGCTAAGCGTTCTACCGGTTTTCTTAAAACTTTCTAGCGCTATTCGCCTTGCTCTTGGTTCTGTTCGTCCTTGTCTTTGCTGCTCTTTTTGCGTGAAAAGTCGCTCGATCGACTCTCGCTCGATTCAAGCCGCTTGGCGGTCTTGAGTCGCTCGGCTAGCTCCTCGGAGGATGCCTCTCCTCGATCAGTTGGGACTTGAACTGAATTTCGCAACCTTGATGCGTTTTCAGTTTTTCGGTTCCTTTCCTTAGCGTTGGTTTTCCAAAACCTCGTTGGTCTTCGCTCCGTGAGCGCTCCCAGCGTCTGAGCATGTCTTTTATCCGCAACGATTTATGCGGCTCGGTTAACCAAGCGGTGCACCACCGATGGAGTTTCGCCCACCGTAGTCGCGATTCATCGCGAACGGGCATGCCCACCGTAGTCGATTCTCATCATAACGGCACTCCTAGCGCTGGTTCCGCACTCGCCGAGGCGACACCAACGCTATACAGGTCCATGCCCGGATAAGATTTCGCCTCGCACGTCTTGCCTGCGGCTAAGGTCCCGATCGCCTTCCTTGATTAGCGGTCTTAGCCACAGCGGGGCTGCACTTGCCCGCACGCGTCTTTTTTATCCATGCTACGTCCTTCCTGGCACGGTAATCCGGAGCATTGCACCACCAACGGAGTCCTGCCCATCGTAAGCCGATTCTCATCGCAACGGGCACTCCTTGCGTCGGTTCCGCATTCGCCGAGGTGACACTAACGCTATCGGGGGACGTACCCGGAAAAAATTATGTCTTGTGCGGGTAGGTTGTCTTTTGCGTGTTTTCCAAAACTCGCTTTGCTCTTCTTAGAGCCTTTTCTTGCTCTCTTTCCCCTTGCTGCTCGTTTCTTGTTTGTCTTCGCAGAAATACAGAACGGGAACGCCGAACCGGTGATGGTCGTGGCGAGGTTCCGTGCTTCCCCACCAAAACCGATGTCTGCATCCCTCTCTTCTCGGACACGCTCCGCGCATGCCCGGGAACTGATTCACTTCACCCGCGTATGATTTCTCGCCTTTGCCCGGCACTTACCTTCACAGTTCGGCTAAGTCAAGGTATTGCGCCACCAACGGAGCTCGCCCACCGTAGTCGATTCTCATCGCCAACGGCATGCCCACCGTAGTCGATTCTCATCGCAACGGGCACTCCAAGCGTCGGTTCGCACTTGTCAAGACAACGCTAACAACGCCGCAAGGAATACGTCATGGGTAAAGCGTTGATTTCACACGTTCTCTTGCGGCTCGATCGCATCGGGTTGTGATTCACCTCGACCGGCGGTTCTTCGCCCGAGCGCGATTCGTCCCGCGACGAGCTCCGTGCTCGGGCTAGATCACCTCGACCGGCAGCTCTTCGCCGGGAGCGCAGCTCATACTGGCACGTCTTCGCTGGTCGCACTTTACGGTTCCTTTAACGAGCTCCGTGCTTAGGGACTAGATCTCCTTACTTGGTTCCTTCGACGAGCTCTACGCCTGGACCGGGTCACCTTTCCCATTCAGATGCATTGTCCGCCCTAGCACACGATCTACGTTTGAGGCGCATCACCTTCGCTCCCGAAAGCATAACATTCGCCGAGAGCGCATTTCTATTTCCTCGGGCAAGCTCTAGCCCGAGAGGTGGTTCCCTATCTTTCCTAGGCATCCGAATGCTTGGATGCAAGAAGACGAGTCCGTCTCGCGACTTGCTATGTTCATTCTCCCTAAGATCCGATCTTACGGATGCGGTGGTACGCTCTTCACTACTAAGAAGTCAATCCTCCTTGGTGACGTTTAGCCTCAAGGAGATGATTCACCTCACTTATTCCGATTTCAGATCGAGGGTGGGTACTCGCCGGACGGATGTCGTTCCTCGCTCGACGCAGCGAGTTGCTCGGCCGCGGGTTTGTTCGATCCTGAACAAGTATTGTTCGATTGATCCATAACCTGTTCGGTCACCTGTTGCACGTCTTTGTAGCAGGAAAAATACCCTCTTCGTGACTTAGAGTCTCAAGGGGATGACCCCACTCTAGTGAGTTCTTCCACTTGAGTCTCGGGGGCTAGCTGTCGGGGATTAGATCACGGCCCATAGCCATGGCCCACTCCCTGACGGCCCACTCGAACAGCCTACCAGGGCCCAGTCCCCTGGAAGGTTCTATCTGGCCCATATGCATCCTGCCGAACAGCTTCTTGGCTGGCACGGTGCGTAACGGCCTATGATTCCTGTTTGAGTCCTACTCGAACAAGAGTTCTGCACGGCTACGTGAAGACCCGGACGTTGGTTTCCCGGATTGGATTAGGAGTCGTGATCCCCAAGAATTGGAGTATACCTTATCTACCTCGGGATGTATTTGGCATGTCTTGAGTTAGATTCTGGACTCGTAGTCACCCGCCCGATTATCCCTTGGTAGGTCGGTTGTTCAACACTATATAAACAGACCCCACGACGTGTTGAGGGGCCGATTCGAGACGACTTAGACGATCCGCATCTAAGATTACTTTGTCGCATACTCTTCGCTTGTACACCATAATCTCGCCGAGACCTGTTCGTCTCGCCGAGCCATCTCTTGTATTCATCTCTGATATATAAGAAAGGCTGGACGTAGGGCTATTATCTCTCCCGAGAGGCCTGAACCAGGATAAAAACTCTGTCTCCCTGTTCGCTGTTGTTCGTGGTTGTTCGGCGTGTCTCCTATCTCAATCTTAAAGAACCTTAGCGACTTGAGATCGATATCTCAACCGTCGACAAAAACAATTAAATATCTTTATGCAACCTTTGATCGATGAGCATATGTAATTGTGGATAGAGGTCCCAACTTATGATAAGAGTAGAAAACAAAACTTCTCAACATACGTGTTGCATATCTTTGGTTCATCCATGATTTTTCTGCATATGGCATGTTTTCGGGATGGAGCACACATGGTCGAATGTCTTGTCCAATATGTATGAATGACACTGATGCATTCCGTTTGAAACATGGTCGCAAGTTTTGTTTCTTTAATTGTCATCGTCGCTTCATGTCTTCTCCTCATGAATCAAGAAGACAAAGAAACGCCTTCCGTAAAGACACGATAATCACAAAAGACCCCCCAAACGTTTCACAGGATCTGAGATTATAAACTGGCATCGTCAGCTAATTCCCACGGAAGATGGTTTTAAGGGTTTAAAGAGTCACACAAGTGAGACATATCTGGTATCTGGTGTTTGCCCTATGCACTGTCTTTGATCCTACCACATAATGCTGATGTTTTGCACCAGGAAAGTAATGTTGCAGTTTTTTACAGTTACATATGGGTATTTATAGGTTTCACTGTCGATATTGATTAGTTTAATTTACAAATGTTGACTAATGTTGTTCTATAGAAATCTCAAAGTGGGTTTCGACCTACTGAGGTCGAAGCTTATACTAGAGGCCATCTTGGTTTTGATCCAACATAGCCAGACCAGCTATGCAGTGACAAGGAGACACAGAGCTTGGTTAGTAGAATTGTTTTCTAAATGAAGTGAATTCTTTATTGTTGCATAGGATTTTTATGGGCAAGTGATGACTAATGCTCACGGGTCTGAGTATGATTGGAGAAGAGAAGATGTCGATCCTGTCGCTCTATATAGTAGTGGAGGTGGTAAAAAACATGGTAGATTCTTCATGTTTAATGGCGTCCTGGATAGTAGCGTTGTCTTAAGTTCAACAAGATCCTCTACTTCTTCGCAAGGTAGTGGGCCGAGCGCTCATGAGACCCAACTAATACAGGAGCAGTTGAGGCAACAAGTTGTACAACAAGCTGCACGTGAAGCCCAACTACAGGTTGAGGCAACAACAAGAATACTTGTTTCATGGCAGGCAGAACAACAAGCAACTATACAGGTAAATAATCATTCAATCTTGTTCATTTGAAATTATTGCTCATTTATGTTTCAAATTCATGAAAATTGCTAAATTTTACTCCATATTCATGCGAACCACAAAACTATGGTCGCCCTGGTTCCCTTGTTATGAATTCCATATATCACTACTTCACATTAATGAAATAGTACAACTATTGTTCATTTCTTTCATTGTTAACATAATAACCGGAAATCATTAAAACTTATTTAATTCTGTTCCAAATTCATGAAAATGATAAATTTTACTCCGTATTCATGCAAACTAGAAAATTATGGTCAACTTGGGCCACTTATTATAAATTCTTTATTATTGCTTAAAATTCTTGAAAATAGTCTAATTATTACTCATTTCTTCATATTTTAACCTAATACATGCAAATCACTCTTTCGAACTTAAAATTGTTAAAATTATTTGTAGGCATATATGACACAACAGTTTGGAACGCCATTAAGTTTTTCTTCATTTCGACCTCCACCTATATTTACACAACAATCTCGTATCACGCTACGTATCAAATTTAGAATTTTTGTATGTATGATGGTGTAATCTAGAAATTCTAATATTGCATTGTAATTTAGGGTTCGGCGGCTCCTCCAGATGCTAATGTTGAAGGCGCTTCTTATTCGAGAACTCCGCCGACCGTTGGAGACTTCCTTGCCTCAGGAGGCGATGTTGGTAGTGGTCATCGGTTTAATAAGACTCCTCCAAGTTGATGTTGTGAACTATCTTTTTATGTACGTACATGTGCGAACGTGTGCTGAATGTCTTTTGGATTGTATTGATGACGATTGAGATGCTTGGACCTTTGTTGAACATGTGTTGAACGTGTGTGCGAACTTGTGTCGACCGTCATTTGAATTGTATGTGTGACAATTGTAATAATGTAATATATTGTATGTGTTTGCCAATATTAAGACAATAGAACATGTGATGATGATTCTATGTGTTAACATTGTTTGGATTGTGTCTTGAGATTATGAAATTGATATAAAATTTGATTGTATTTGATGTTGCTCGAATTTTGCTGAAAAATGGCGACTGTTTTGCCAGCCAGCAACTCCAGTATTTACGTTGGCCAGGCTGGCCGACGTAAACACTGGAGCTGCGCATCGGCAGCATTGCTCCAGTATTTACATCGGCTAGCCTGGCCAACGTAAATAACCGAAGGGCCACGTGACGCAGCCGTGCTGACATAAATAGGGAAGAGGATTTACGTCGGCCAAAGCCGACGTAAATAGGTGACTCATGGCGACGCCCCTCCTTGACGACCATTATTTACGTCGGCCGTGAGGCCGATGTAAATAATGTCTATTTGCGTCGTCCGCCAACGTAAATACCCCTATTTACGTTGCTTTGTTTACGTCGGCTTTTCGGTTGGCTGACGTAAATACCTCGGATTCCTGTAGTGTATACCATTGTTTTTTTAACAGTGAACAGAACGGATGCCCAGGTGACTAAAAACTTGACAACAACAGAAGAACGCAGACACACCAAGCCTAACTGAAAGTGCAACTGTAGATTTGGACCGACCATATCTTGGACAACTAGGTCTAAGAGCATCCCCAGCTAGGCCAAGAAAGCACTGTACCGCGGTATTAAACCGGGTGTACAGTGGTTTCGCGTGCCATGGCTCCATCCAGCAGCCTCGCTAGAGGGCGATTAGGAATTGCGGCTAGCGTCGCATCACGCCATTTCTGGAGGGGCCGCGGGCGAGCGCTATTCTTCTCCCTCCTCTCTCTCCTCTCCTCCCCACACCCTCCGCGCCACCATTTGGAGAAGTCCTAGCGAAGGCGACGCCGTCCTTGTGGAGGGGGTCGCAACGCAAGGCCCGTTTGGTGCGCATCTATTGTCGGTGAGGAGGGAGACGACAGATCCAGGGAGGTTGCGGTGACGGCGCGTATAGAGGGCCCACCGTCCGCGAACTCAATCTCCTAGGCTGATTGGTCATTCGATCTGATTTTCCCCTAAAAAAGATATGTGTTTCCTCTAAACGATTTGAGTGTATTGATTACATACGATTAAGACCGATTAAACAAGATCTGATTTCGCACAGTTGCGGGGTGATGGATTTGTGGTGCAATATTTGTGGATCTGGCCATTGGAATCGTTCCATGGCAGTCGTTGGAATCGATTTGGGAATGAGGGCTTTGTTGAACTACCCATTTTGGGGTTAGGGTTTGTAGGACACCCGATCTGTGAGTGTTCGTATCGTTGGACTATAAAGTCGTTTCTAGTCGATTTGGGGATTATAGGGCAACCGATTTTCATTGTTCCCATCCAGTGCATCATCCGTAAACTTAATAATGCATAAATTCGATGGATAAATGGTAGATTGACTTTGCGATTATTATTCTGCACATGCTGAATGATGGTAAACAATGGATATTTTGGTGTCGTACTTAGTACGGTCATCTACTCATACATCATGTTCAATTTGCTCTACTGGGTTTAGATGGCCACCGAAGGAGATGAATCCAAAAAGATTTTACTGCGCCTCATCTACACTGTGGAGAAGACGGTTGCTGATGCGCGCCAAGTTGCAGAGCGGCACAACAATCCTAGTGCATCGGCGGCGAACTCTGCATCCTGGGACATAAATACTATCGATGAGCGTCTAGAGTACATTGCTCGCCAAGCCCATGATGATGTTCTGAAGATGAGTAAGGCAACTGAGAATGTCCAACCTGCGAGTGACAAGGAGCAGAACACTTGGGATGATTTCGATGGCACCGAAGTTACCTTCTACCCAAGTGATGACGACCATCCTTCGGACTGCGCTTGAATGCCTTGCATTTATGAGTAGAATGGGATGGATTACGATAGTGATCAGTCACGCGGGGTGTAGAACCGATATTAATTGAATTATGTATTGTCATGTTACATTGCCTGTATGTGGATGTATGGAACTTATTTATGCACCTTTATGCTAGACCTCTGTATCCATCTATATTATCATGTGACCACCTCTACCATCATATTTGTATTGAACAATCTTTCTGCTATTAATGTAGTGTTGCGTTATGTGAACACCCTGTAATGTGTGCTTTCATTCCAGTAATATGATCCTTTGTTTGCAGTTGTGTTCTAACATACCTGAGAGGTCATTCATTTTGTGAAATTTTTCAGGGCAAGGATGGCGGACGATGAAACTTTTCGGATGATGGGGCCGACACCTTATGAACCTCAAGGTACAACACAAAACTCAATGTCCACACAAAATAAGAACCCTCCTATTCAGTTTCAAACAAACATAGGATGGCAGCCCAGCCCGTATTACCCCATTCCACCTATGTTGAGGCCGGATGGTTAAGGTTATAGGCCAGCACAGAATGCTTAAGGCCCTTTCACCTATGGTGGATATCCTTATTGCACCCCTACTCCTTGTCAAGGCAGTCCGGCAAGCCACCCTAAGTCTCCATCATGGCAGCACGCTACTAAGCCCGCTACCCAGGTAGACTCCCAAGATGTACAGAGGGCACGGAGGTCCGTAATGAGGAGGCAGTAAACGATGACGAGTTGCAGGAGGTCGAGTTGGTCAAGGAGGACCTGGGGGGAAGATGTACGAAGGGTAAGGGCAAGGGTTTGAAGAAAGTGGTAACCTCTGGGGGTGGAAAAAGGGGACCAAACTGGACTGAACCTCAAGATGAAGCTCTAATTTCAGTTTGGATTAACAACTCTTATGACCCCATTGTTGGAAACAACCAGACATCCTTTGCTCGGCATTCACCAACCAAGTATAGGTCAGGTCGGCTTTGTTTATTAGTAGGGCTAGAAAAAAGAGGTTTCTTTATAGCCAGGATATGCTTAATAGGTTATTGATTCATATGAATTTGAGTCTGCACGGGCTAGGTTTATTACAAACAAACAGGCATTTGGATAGCACAGATAACCGAGCTAGGTATTGGGTTAATGCCTGGACTAGTAACAAGGGCGGTGAGTGGTAGGTTCATTATCCGAAACAGATGGATTCCTATCCGCTTAGTCTTCCCGATCTTCAAGGAATTCGATATCTGCTACCATTGGTCTTGACTTGCCTGGATAAATCCGCCACACCTTGGTATTAGGCGAATAAATAGCTTCTTTTCCAAATCCTTTCAAGGGAAGAAAATAGGATCCTTTATTAGAGAACCAAGAGGAAGCATCCGAACTAGGAGCGTACGTCCATACCAAAGGTCGATAATGTATGGTATCGAACTAAGAGGTCTCGGTTTTTGGTACATCAGTTCGAATCCTTATCCTTGCATATCCGAACTAAGAAGTACGTACTGTCTATGGAAGGGCTGGACTTCCAGGAGTTAAATACTCTGGTTTGATAGAACGTGGCATTTTCGCCTTTCTCCATTCCAGGTACATTTCTCTGCTCTACTTTGAAAGTAGGATCAAATGTGGGAAAGGAAAATGGTAGTGTGATCTCACTCTGGCAGAATCAATCTAATGTGTGAAAGCCTACGGTACCGTAAACTTAGGAGTTCCAACTAAAGGCGAACCCCCGATTCCGGTAAAGTAAAGGAAAGAAAAAGAAAGGAGCCCACTGCCTTACTAAATCGTAAGCAAGGACCCTATTTTTGGAATTCTCTTTACGTTCTGGCAAACTATTGCCAAGGAATGGAAGGGGCTGGACAAAGACAAGATTTGGATTGAACGGACTCGCCGTGCATGTGAGTCAAGGTGGAGCATCATCAACGTTGGTGTTAGCAAGTTTGCCGAGTGTTATCGAAGAATCAAAGCTCTCAATCAAAGTGGCAAAACTGAGCATGATAGGGCAAGTTTATAACAGTACTGGTTTACTTTTCAACATAACTGAGCATGTTCAATCACTATCATTTAGTCATGTATTTGCATTGTCAAATTGACTATATGTGGCCTTCTACTGGCCATTGTTTTAGTTTTATTTACAAGTACAAATTGTGCAGGAGATTGATGCTCTTGAAATGTACAAGAATGAGACAGGGGAGGAATTTAAACTTATGCATTGTTGGAAGTTGCTCAAGAATGAACCTAAATGGTTGTCACATGTTGGTCTCCTCATGTATTCCAAGAAGCAAAAATCGGGGACTGGGTCCATCACGACGCCATCTGAACATTCCCCAATGGAGGAGAGTGTGCCAACAGTCAGTCGACCGAGGCCGCTAGGTAGAAAGAAGGCTAAGTCAGGGTCGGACTCAACGGGGTCAGCATGCAATGAGTTTGCTGAGGTATGGGCAACTGTCAAAAGAGAGAGCGACACGCAGAGGAATTCATTCTTCAACCGAATGGCGTCGACCAAGGAGAAGCAGGTAGAGGAGGCATCATATTACAATCGGGTTGCAGGTAGAGGAGTGTTGGAATTATAGAAAAGAGAAGATAGAGGGGTTGCTTTGGAGGAATATAGAGGGGAAGTAATAGAGGACCACCTGGGAATGCTCTAAAATATGGACCGAAGAAACTCTAAAAAGATCGAGCCTGTAAAAATTTTTCTATTCCTTCCTTTCCAGATTTCCAAAGAGGGATAATTCTAGCGTTGATAGGCTGACTGGTTAAATCAGCGTATATTCATGCTGATTGCTGACCAAACAAAAGTTACAATGTTTGCATCAGACTTGCAAGTCAGTTAATTACCATCCCTGCTCGCACGGCTGTTAACTAGGCAGGCTGGCTGATTTGCTGTAGATTCAAGAAAGAAGTGTTGCAGTCATGGGAAACCAATAAACAAATGATTTGATGTGTTACGGTATCTGAAACTTAGCCACTCCAACAAAGCTGATATCATAAACAATCTACTTTTCGCCCTGCTTCAATCAGCCTTCGTACTGGAAAACAACATAGATAAAAACATAATCATATGCTCATCCTTTATGGAGCTATATGCTCATCCTTTATGGAGCTAGCTTGATATATAGGTTGGTCAAAAGGTAAAACTATGTATTCTCTTTTCTTTGATCTTATTAGTTCTGGCTATAGATCGGGCTTCTCTCCACTCTCCACCGCGCATAGTTGATGCATGAAAGTGAGAACCCAAAGCACCAATTACTCAAGGGCGTCAGTCTAAATTTGTAATAACTTTTCATAGAATTTACGGTCGGTTCATACCCTAATGGCATAATCCACAACATGAACTCAAGAGCGTGCCCCAACCTCGATTACCTAGCTAGCCATGGGGGTTTACACAGATGGGCCCGGTTCACATAACTGGAGGTTCATGAGCCCTAAGCTCGGCTCGAGGTTGAGTCCGAGGGTGCAACGCAGATGGGCCCGGTTCATATATCTACTTGCAGTGTTCACATAAAAAAGGAAGAGACTTGGCATGCTACGTAAGAGTCGGAAGAAGCTATGTACGGATCAGGATAGACTCCGATGTTAGGGTTAGGTTTTAATTAACCGACTCGCCAGACATAGTTATCTATGCTAGGTTTCGTATATAAATACCCTCTACATGAGGCGTATGAAACAATTTCAGATCATCTCATCACGTCTGGTCTCATAGCGCCTCATGGCTCGGCGATCTCCTCCCTGTGCCTTGAAGTGCGCCCTTATACACCATATTCGTCGTAATCAATAACGGCAGGAGTAGGGCTAATACCTTGACAGTGAGTGACCCAATAGGTAAATATCACGTCAACCACCTGCGGTGTGGCGCCATCTTCAAATGTAATGCCACTGAAAAAGAGGATACGTTGGTCCTCACAAACAACTCAAGTAAGCTCAACTTGGAGGCTACTACACTGTTTTCATGACTCAGTGCCGTGTCTGCAATAGGAGATGGATTTCAATCGTCGACAACATTTGTCCTGGTTAGGAGTTAATCTTGTCAATCTGAGAATCATTGCAAAACCGTGTTGGGTATCCCTCCACATGGAGGCTAAACTTTCAGCCCAACAAAGCCCAAGAAATCCTGTCCATTGATCCTCTTTACAATGGATCATGGATGGTTGAGATGCTCTTTGGGAGAGAGGAGAGAAACAAAACCCTAGCCACCACAAGCAACACAAGGCAGATTGAAGAGTGTAGAGAGTGTTCTTGCTGCAATATGAGAAGAGCAAGAACCACACCACCAAACTAAGAGGAGAAGAGAGAAGGTTGATGTCCAGATTTGGTTCTCCTGCGCGATCTTTATCAAGTTGTTAATATGAGAGGCAAACGTGGTCGGTTCGTCCCCAAATTTGGTGACTACATTCCTCACTTGTTGCTCTCAGATCTATATGGTTGGATTGATGATTGGATCAGTGGAGAACCTGATTTGAATGAGGTTTGGTCAGTTCGAGTAGCTGCAGTTTCAGCACTGCGTGACTTTGGGAGATAATTTGTCTGAGGGGTCAAACGTGTCGGATTTATCTGAGATTTTGACAGCTTATTAAGGACTCATCAAAGTACATTCCTACCAAGTTTCGTGTACTCTGGACATGTGATTTGAGAGATATGAACTCAACACCGAAGAGGACAGCAGCTTGGTTTAGTTTCAGGCTGAAACTAGTTATACCTTATTACCTCTTTGTATTGTGTGGTATTGCCTATACTCATGCGAAGTTTGTAACTAGATAATGATGGTGATGCCAAGTTTCTAGACCTCTATGTGGTCTAGAGAGACTCCATTTATACCCATTATTGATAATAGTGGAAGAAGTTTGGAGTGGACCGGTTGGTCCCGTGGTTTTTTACCCCTCACCTTGAGGAGGTTTTTTCACGTAAACCATTGTGTCATTGTGCATGCGAAATTGTCTATTCCGCTGTGCATTTGCTGGTAGAAGCTATCCTCATTGTTTGTCACAAAATGAGTAGGTTAAGAGTGTGCTAAGTGGTGCCCCTTATCCCATCGGACCGGTGCTAGGCGGTGTGCATTTGTACTATAAAATCTTCTTATCTACATGGTGTTCACTGTTCACCTTCTGAATCTAACTTCTTTTTTTGTTTCAATTAATTAACCCATGGAAAGGAACATGATGTTTTTTACTATCTTTGGTCATAAAAACAAGTCGCCGTTGACTTTTGGACAAGTCTTTGACTATTCGTCTTATTCAAATATTTGGTGTAAGCATGCATAGATATAAATCATGCTTAAAGTAACTTTAATAATAAAACAAATCACAACAAATAAATGATAAATTACATAGTTTTTTAATAAGACGAATGGTCAAAGGCGTGATTACAAGTTAACAGTGACTTGTTTTTATGACCGGAGGGAGTATTAGTCATCATGTAGAATCGTAGATATATGAAATCCATGAATGCTGTTTGTTCCGAATGCCAGCGCATTACGGAGATAAATAACAACGGTGGTTGAAGAGAGTAGTTAGGCAGGGGATGGAAGCATGTCCACTTGATTCCGTATGATAATGCATGCACACTGAACACGACATATAATTAAATAGCAGTTTTCCTTTAAGATCTGTGATCTTACGATACCGAAGGAAATAATATTGCTGCAGTTTTCATGGATATTGGGATGTTGACAAGAAGGGTATCAAGTTCCATTCATAGGCTCTTAAAAAAAATTATCATCGCTAAGCTCATTGTTTTTACCCATTTCTTACCAAACGGCAGAGCAATTAATACTCATTTTACCGTAGCGATTACAGTGGAATGAGTCTATTGCTACGGTGTTAGTTTGAAATGGGCTAAGCATTTGCCATGCTTTCACGGTCCATTTTCTGTTGGTTGAAAGAATCAGTGCGCGTATACTTGTTTTTTTAAAGAGAAATTTTTTGTTTGCAAAATTTTATGGGAAGCACTAGGGTCCGGACGTCCGGACCTGCTGACGTCAGCATGACGTCATCGCGTAACCTGCGCGAATACCTACGGAAACCTGAAAAATAACGATAGAAACCTAATGAACCGTTGCAACCTGAGGACGAAACTTGAGATTTCAGAATGTTTTCGAGAGTAAGAACCAAGTTTCGATAGTACAAATTCAAGTTTCGGTAGGCAATATCCAAAGTTTCAATAGGCAAAACTTAAGGTTCAGCACAAAAAAGCAAAGTTTTCGAAAAATCGTGAAACCCTAGGTTTTGTGTAACCTGACGATGAAACCTGAGGTTTCAGAAAGCGTCTCGAGAGTAAGACTCAAGTTTCAATAGTGCAAAGTATAAGTTTCGGTAGGCAAAGATCTAAGTTTCATTAGTCAGAACTTAAGTTTCAGTAGACAAAAAAGGACATTTTCATAAGGCGAAGTTTCATATGTACAACTCCAAGTTTCGAGTACAAAAATCCTATGTTTCCAGGGACAAACCTCAGGTTTCAAGCCTAAAATGGGGATCGGTCTCCTCCTTGCCTCCTTCCCCAGATCCGTCGAGATCCTTGCCCTTGCTCGCCGGATCCGTCGTCGTGACGGCGAGCTTCACTGTCGCTGCTCCCCGTGCTCCCTCGTCGGCAGCTCGCTGCTCCCCGTGCTCCCTCGTCGGTGTGGCCGCCGTCCCCCTCTAGATCTGGCGTGGCCCTTGGAGCACGGCGAGGAGGAGCTCCCTCGCGTGTGCGCCGGCGTGAGGAGGACGGGGCGGCACCGGCCGCCATGAGTGAGGAGGAGTTGGGACGGCACCGGCGACAGCAGAGAAGGAAGGAAGGCTTGGCGTGGGAGGAGGAGGCGCGGCGCTGGACGACGGCGAGGAGGCACGAGAAGAGGCGGTGGAGGGGATGCGACGGCGAGGAGGCGCGGGAGGACGGTGGGACGGCGAGGAAGGCGAGGGAGGAAGAGTAGCGCGAGCGACACGATCGAGGAGGAGGAGCACGAGGGAGCGAGCGCGAGCGAGGAGTGCGGTCCGGATGGGCCGGACGTCCGGACTCAAGTGTTTCCCAAATTTTATGCCGGATTCTTTTTCTTCCCTCGGGCGCTTGCGTCGCACGTATGCGTGTGGGTGGATCCCACTATTATCTCTCTCCTTTTTCGCATTTCTAGCATGCACATTTCTTCATCGGCCATCCTCACGTGCTCGTTCTCTCATGTGGCTAGTGTTAGTCCCCGTCGTGACTCTCATCTCTCTTCCTCTTTCTATTCCTCACTTCTTCTCTCCACCTCTCTCTTTGATGAGAGCTTTTGACAGCAGTATCCGGTGAGCATGGCGTTGGGCTCAATGGATCCAAAAAGCGGAATCCTCATTTTCACAATAAAACCTTAGCCATATACATGAAAAACTTTAGATTTGAGTTTTTTTTGTGTGAAACATCTCTCGTGTGTGAGGTGATTTTTTATATAATGGTCAAACGTAATATTTTATTGAACTTTTTTGCCATGTTTTGTCACGTCTTTTCCATGTTTTACTCTTTTTTTTTCCCCATATTTCAACAGTTCTTTCGTCAAGTTCCATTAGTTTGTGTTTCTCTTGTAACCAATGTGAATTCCTTCCCCTGCGTTCTCTGCCACTATGGCGAGCGTGTCGCACCATTCCATCTCCGCGCGCCCTGCCTCTCCGGCGAGTGCCGCTTCATCTAGCTCCTGCCACCACCTCGCCTTGGTTAGGACGGAGATGATGTCTCCTTCAAGTGCCTCTTCTTCCTCCCTTGACTGCGCGACCTGAAGCCCCCTCAACGTCCTCGCTGACGAAGATGGCAACCCCAGCCTCCACCACCCACCCACCATTATTCCTTGTGACATCACCCTACCATCCACCTCCATTACTTCCCCTGCCTCAATTAATGGGGCCTGTCTAGCTGCCCCTTTCAAGCAATCTTGATGGTGCTTCCATCCCCTTTGCTATGGATGGCACCACCCTATGCAGGCAAGCTATAGTGGTTCTCCCCCAGTGCAGCTGCTCCGCTCGGCGTTGGTGGTGCGTCGCTGTGGTGCCTCTTTACTACCTAATCCCCATCCTTGGCGATTGGTGAAACCAAAGCATTGGTGGAGGAAGTCTAGTTTACCTTCTCCGACGTACACGCCTCTGTTGTCTGAAGTTATGCCCGGAGTAATGGCTTCCCGCCTTTGCCTACATCATCGATGCTTCTGATGCTTCGCTCTCGATCATGTGTAGCCGCATACCGCGCCCCCATAAGATGCATCGTTTGCCGCTGCTCCAACCACACAGCTAAGAATTATGCTCTCTAAGCCACCGCCTCCCCAAGGCCTCTATTACATGCCCCAGCCCCTTGCCATGCCACGTGCGCGCCTAGGCTATGCCTCCAATCGCCTTCCTCAAGCCAAGGCCTGCATTCAGGTGGATAGGAGCATACATGATGCCAGTTTCCACCTACACATTTTTTTTATGCCATTGTCTCCATCACCGGCACTGTGATTGGGTGGCGCGCACCATTGATTTGCACATTGTCATCCCCGTGTGGGACATAAGGGTCACCGAGTTGGCTGCACAACACTTCCTCGCCTGCTTCACCTTCCTAGGACGGGCCTCCCTCTCTGCACCATGCTCGTTCCACCACAATGGCTTTGATTCCTCATGTCCCTCTACCTAATGACTACACTCCGTGCGCAATCTGAGTGCGCTATGCTTCTACGTCCGGTTCATCTTCAAGGGGCTCCCCTTCCATGTGTTGTCCCTCAATGTCCTCGATCACATCCTCTCCGGGTGTGGCCACATCAACGTCATTAAAGATGTGTCGCACCTCTTCCTCGACACCACGACGTACCTGGTTTAGGCTTGGACTTGCAATCCCAAACGATGTTCCCTTGGAGATTGAGCTCACCCTCATTGACCCCCTGCCATTCATGGAGCCCAACTCCGCACCTTCATATGCTTGCCGCTCTCGCTTGTCAACAACGCAGCGGCCTCACCTCCTGGACTTCCATGTTTCATAGTATATTGTTAAGTTTCATTAGTAGTTTTCTCAAATTTTAACAGTAATTATTTAAGTTTCATCAATAATATTTTAAATTTTGGACACTAACTATTTAAGTTTTATGTTGGCATTCGGATGGCGCAAGCTTCCAATGCAATGGTTCCCACCGGACGGTTTGCCAAATTTTATTGGAGGGCATCGGTAAGGTTGAAAATCAAAAAATCGGTGGGCTTTTGCTATTTGAGCGAAAACTTTTGAATCAAATTTTTAGTGCCAGAAATTGTTGAAATTTATATGGGTTTTCCGTTAAAAGTGACATTTCACTCAATATTTTTAAAATACAACGGAAATTTTTATATGGCATTTGTTTTAACAGCGTTCGTTGTATTGTCGATTCACATATTCCGATGACACTTTAGATCATTTTTCATCCTCAACCAATACGGGTACAGATAGGGCATACATCTTTCTAATCGAATTCAAATTCTTGTTTTGTTACGTAGGTTGTTAATTTAGGTCTAAAATCCCATGGTACAAGGGAGCGCCCCCAGCCCTACAGTATTTTCTCCGGTACCAGTTGGCAGTTACGAGACTACACTGTACAACTAGCCGGCATCGAAGCTCAAACGGGAGCTCGGCAGTTTTGCTAGGGTCATGCAGCATGTGGACTGTAATTGATGTTATGGATTAATACAGTTGAAGCTGAGACAACCAGATCACTCGAATGCTCTTAACTCTGTACAGATTGCAGCACTGCTTTACAAGAGCTGGGACGGGGGAAATCGCTTATATGCCTTGGTATTCTGATCCTATTTTGTCGGGGGTGAAAAGTTACACCAGTCATTTTCCGTCTGCCGAGTATCAGCTGAGCCCACTACTGCAGTCTTTGCAACTTCTTTATATCTGATTCTACGTCCACTGAGAACTTCAGCATAGACTTCAGTTTGGTCACAGCCTCATCAAGGTGGCTGATTTCTAGGTATCTTTCGCTAGGGGACAAAAATAGAACTTCGTTTACATCTTCTTCGAGTTGCAGTGAGTACACATGTTCAAAGACCTAGAAAAGAATAATGTTACAATCAAATAGCTGGACAAGGAAATTCGAGGTACCCTATTCAGTTAAAAACATATGTGCTGTTCTCAACTTACCGTTTTCAGTCGTGAGACAACCATATCCCTGACAGTAGATGATCGCGTGACTAAGTTGATGATAAAGAGACCCCCTGCTGAAAGGAACTTCTTTGCTGACAAAAGGAAAGAATCTTCAACAAAGTTTGCTGGGGGGCAAGACAACCCAGAGCTGCAGGAACCACCATGGACAGCAATTCAGAGTTTATCCACGTGAAATTGTTTCGTAAAAGAATCATAATAGACTGAATAGTCGATGGCAGCCATGTAGAAGTTGAGAGGCTATACCTTAAATCAGATGAATCAACATCAACAATAAGAATCTTAACTGCGTTGCTGTCTTTCCCACTCGATACAGGCTGGGTTGAAGTTACATGGTCAGCAACAACACTTTCTTTGATGAATTTGATTCCATCCCCCAAATGCACCTACCATCGGAGAAAGAAGAAAATGTATTGAAGTTTGATGTTATAGATCACAAATTTTTAATATTTCACAACAAATAACAAAGGGCCTCTTCTCTACAGCTTAACATCTTATCTCGACATCTTATCTTTGACTAGGAGATGCAATTGTTGAATGTAGGTGTGAATGGATTGATTAGAAGCTGAAAAGTAGATAAGTAAATAAACCGAAAAGGACCCCTAAGGCACCACAAAATCAGCATAGAATACATATGTTACAAAGGTAAGCAGTGCAAGCTTAGAAGAACCAAAAAACTGAATTCCAAACAAACCTCATTTAGTCATAATAAATGTTTAGTACTAGTCAACACTTAAACCTGGTTTCCAAGAGGAGCAAGGGGATAAAAATTACTTGCAGTAGAATAAACAAAGAACATCCATCATGCTTGATGAAGTTACTTTCATAGGTCGTCATGGTCCTTACCCTTGCTTGATGTTACATAGAGATCCATTACTGTTCAATGCAAGGTACTTATGTACCAATGCTTAAGTAGAGAAAACATTGACACATCACTAAGCAACTAAACAGACAAGTTACATTACAATGCAAAGGTACTTACACGGGTACTTATTTTTTTACAACTAACACCACCAGATACTTGTACATGGCCTTATGATCCAATCAAATGAAAACATTACCAATGAGCTTCTATAGATATTAGCTAGCACCAAGCCACCAAGCATACACCCCTATATAATTCCCATAGGGAAATCTTGATATAACATAAAACCATGCTTATTTGGTAAAAAATGAACATAATGGAGAATTTAAGATTTCAATTTTTACCAAACTTAGATGGTCCAAATAATTATGAAAAAATTTACCACACAGTAGGCGATATGACCTACATCTCTCCAAAATTGCAAAATCAAGATCACATTTTCAAGATACAAACAAAAGGAAAATTTCTGCTGAAATGGTGTTCAACTGTTTCAGTAAGAGTTGTATTTTAAAAAATCTCGCAAATGTGATCAAGTTTGATCTTGAAATTGTGCAAAGATGTAGAACATATCCTCCATTAAGTGTGGTAATTATTGACACTTCTGAAACTTCTATTTTGAATGAAAACTGAGTTTTCACTATATTCACAGTTTCACTGCATATGCTGCCAACTTAAAAAAGTATCCAATTTGACCAACTCCTGCTACAAGGTAACTTGTACTCAATTCTTGACAGCAAAAGCCCACCTTCAATTGCTCATCCATTGAAAGGCCAAAATATTTCTTTGCTAACTCCTCCACCATGGGGTCCAACTCCACGACCTGTTGAGAAGTATGATCAGCCCTATTCAATAAGTCAACACAAATAATTTCTTCTTGTCTACCTCAATATCCAGGAAAGAGAGACATCCACGAAGAAACATTGGTAAAGCCCCTGATCCAAGACCTAAAATAGTGGTGCTGACCTACACAATGCATTATTGGATATAAGTATTTATGACATTTACACTGTAATAGAAAAACTATAGCTAAGGCCTAAGGCTACTGCTGGGATCAAGGCATTTAGCATCCTGGCAATGCCAGTGCTTTGTACAAAAGCAACCCCTTTAAGTTCTGTCTTGAAGGTTACATTGTCCACATAGAAGGATATCACAATACTTACATTTTCACCAGATGCTGCAGCAGCATTCAGAGCAGATGTGATTAAAGAAAGCCCGGATACGATACTACTGTGATAAGAGCTACCAAGATAGCTATGGTCAACTCTCAGATTGTTCTTGGATCCTACATATTGTGTGAACACCAAAATCAATAGATCTAAAGATCATATTACATAAAATGTAGAGCAATGCTGAAATTTTCTTATGTTATCACATTAGAAAAGTAAAAATCAATGACATAAATAGTCGTAGAAATAACAAGAAAGAAGGTCATCGTAGGATTTCAAGATCTAGATTCCAAAAAAATTTATACCTTTTTCCCCAGCAAATTAATTTATAAAAATTTAATGCAAAATTTAACAATTCATCAATTTGAATTAAAATTTTTCACATGTACAAGTTCCTAGGTCAGGATTTGCTCTCTGTGTTCACT
Organism: Raddia guianensis; assembly: GCA_036346415.1. Classification (NCBI taxonomy): domain Eukaryota; kingdom Viridiplantae; phylum Streptophyta; class Magnoliopsida; order Poales; family Poaceae; genus Raddia; species Raddia guianensis. The sequence continues at coordinate 22,367,867 of CM070537.1, read as the reverse complement.
GAGAAAATGGGTTACTGTAACTGGTTGATTACCGCTGAGTGAAACCCTAATTCCAACAATGATTGGAAAGAATGGGTACGGAAAAAAGATCCTGGTTAGCACCAGTTAATATCGGGTAATTGGTCTTCCGTGGGTTTCAAACTTTCAATCGTTACTATGAAACTCAAATTCTTAATATAACTGGTCACTCATCATTGATTTCAACACCAGAACTAAGAGCATTGGAGAACTGATCGTTTCTTATTTCCATTGTTCTCTTCCTATAGGTGACCACCTAGCCGCCTTGGATTCCTAGGGAATTCCCTAGGCAGGATTAGGCAATAGGTGCCAGTCAGCCACACGACTAGTGCCTAGGGGAATACAGCTTCTTTCAATGATCAGACCAAGAGGGTGAGAATTACATCAATTAATGCTTAAGCTTAAATCTCAGATTAAAACTTGAAACAGCATGTATGATCAATTAGCATTGAAAAGTCTAGTGCTACAAGTGAAAAATGAAGTAACATCATACAGAATCTGCAAAATTTCTAGATTTTTGGCAAACTTTAGAATAACTTAATTTCCAAAAACACCTAACGAACAATATATGCTGAGAAAATCAACATGCATCCACCTATGACCTACCATTAGATGAATTTGCACATCGAATTTAAAATATTCTTTGCTCGTGAATAGTTCATTGGGCAAGTAACTGATCGAACAGATCTCAAGGTGAGCATGTAAAATTAAAAAGGTAGTTACATAGATTGGAAAACAAGTGCATATTATATAGAATAAAGTGCTCCACATGAAATGTAGAAATTAACTAATAAATTTGGAATGCGAAAACTAGGGTACTAGCAAACTTAGCATACCAGCAATAGAAACATTTTGATTTGTAAGTTGTATCTATTATCTCAAAGAAAAAAAAAACTGAAACACAATGATCAGATTACATGGGAGACCCAAAGATCAACAACAAGCCCTATGCAGAGAAAACAGATTAGCTCAAATCAAAGCACCCACTAAAAGGCAAGGATTATTCCAGCCGCAAGGATAGCAAACAACAGTGCCACACAAGGATAATGCACATTTAAATTTACATAAAGAAGTGTACCAGAGATGCCCTTTTTCTGGCTCCTCTTTTTTGACACTGAAGATGAGTTTTTGTTCTTTTTGCCAGTCTCATCACTGGAGGGATCTCTGATTAGCAATGACTCAGATTGCACTAAGCCAGAACTTCTTTTAAAGACAAGGCGCCGGAACATTTTTTCAGACATGCAATTTTGGCCACCATCAGCATTTTCATAAACAACATCTTCCACCACCATAGGACCAGTTATTTCTGAAGTTGCCTTCAAGATGCAATGCAAGGTCAGCTGAAAAAGTAATGCATGGATGCAACTCAACAGGAAATCAGACAGTAGAACTAAATTACTAAATAGTGAACCATGTGGCTTTGATAAATTCAAATAAAACATATGAATATATTAGTCCATTATAGCATCGTCCTGTTCAGATACAAGCAATTGCCTCCCAACTTCTATAACTCTTATCCATCAAGAAAATTAACAAATTAACAAAATCATGTCAAATACAAAATAGCTAAATCCTCAAAATAAAATAAAGGACTTGTTTGTTTCAGCTTAAATTTAATTGAATTAAATGAAAATTTGTTATTTTTGTATAAGTCAAATGATGTAATACTTTGTAGTCTGGGGTTTTAAATAATTGTTCTTAGAGTTCGTAAAATAATTTTTTCATAATTTTTTGAACTCTTTATGACATCTTTCGAGGAATCACAACTTTTTCAGATTAAAGTTTTCAGCAACATTCAGCTGAAACAAACAAGGGCAAAATAAAATCAAGCCAAACCATCATTTGATGATGTCCAAGCATCAAACTCAGACTTGGTGCTCCTTCAGATATACCATATAAGTAAAATCCATTAGATAGCTAAAATCCATGATTGCTAAAGAGGAACAAGTAACAACAATTCCAATCGAGTGATCGACAAGTCAACATAGAGATGTTAGCAACTAGAAGTCTGACCCTAATGCTAGCACAAGGCCACAAAGGAGGTTTGGATGACAAACAGCTATTATAATCCTACTAAAAAACAAAAGATTACATCTCGCCAGCACTAAGATTCAAATAATTTGTTCAAGTGAAGCACATGCAACTTCAAAGCATTACATGCAATTTTATTGGAGGTCATGGACTCTATACACGTGAATATATATCGGAATAGGCTTCATCTGAAGTTTTGAACATAAGTATAGTGAATGGTAGTGGTTCTGACTTTTATAACTTTGCAGCAATGAAACTTGATGCATCATGGTAACATGGGCATTAGTAAAAGCTTCCAATATAAAATGATGCCAATTTGGTTACATTAACACAAGGCTATTAGTAAAATACAATGATGTCATTTTGGTTACATTAACCCTCAATGGGAAGGTAAACACCATTAAACAACAACAGGTGTTCCCGAAAAATTTGGGCTTGTTCAGAATGCAGGAACATCCCAGGAAACAGTTCATTAGTTAGATCAATTCCCTTACACAAAAAGGGGCCATAAATATTAAATTGTTACCTCTTGCATAATATCTCTGTGCCTTACACCATCACTTGCCATCATGAACCTACACGGTTATTCGTGCACCAACATCACAGGATCAAAATAAAAAAAAGTTAAGCATTCATTGGGATTTCATGTGGCCAAGCAAATAATTTGCAGCTGAACCAACCGCTCCGCTACAAGAATTTGCATGCAATAGTAATATCAAATGCAACAATAATTTGCTAACTCTTCCCAAGTAAACAATATACAGTGGTAGACTGGTAGTATGTGTTTCTTTATTATTTTCGTTCACTCAATGAAGCAATAGAACAGAATTTCAAGTCATTTTCAGCACAGAGGCGAATGTAATCATGTTCCTGAATAGGAGGGCAACAAAAGTTATTGTATTTCACATATTTAGTTGTGTATATAGTAATCACGTTCCACCATATAATTTGGAAAATATAATAATCAGCTACAAGAAATTACCAAATTGGTACAAATTAAAATAAGCGGCAATCACATTATTCTTCCCCTATTAATTGCTTATTACTTTACTCCTGAACCAACAGTAAAATGTAGCACTAATCCTATGCCAATGGCCAAACCGGCAAACCCTTTTACCTAAAATGCTTGCAAAGCTTGGGTTAATAATTTGATGTCTTCGTTATTTTCTGAACATAGCAAGTACCACTCATAGTAAGAAATGCTGATGAGATTATAAATATAAAGAAACGACACATACGGTATAGGGGCTTCCTCTTCAGGATTTCCAGGCTCTAGATCCTTAACAAGAGGAGATAAATCTTTCTAAGAACAGCAAAACAGCAATATTAGGATAGAGCATATATTAAGATAGGAACCTTTCATAATCACACAGCAATTGCAATATTAGAATATCACCTGGATGACATCCATGTCAGCACTCACATGTCTGCTATCCAAGAACACCTAGCATAACACAAATATAAGCAGTGAAAAAAAAAAAGGAAGTCACATAGTTGTTAGTATACCATAGTAATAATCACACCAGGTTTGCACTCTTAACAGGTGTACCATAATTAGACGAGCAGCCTTCGCATTTTCAACAATGTGCCACTGCCCTTCTTCTGAAGCAAATAACCATTCCTGAGCTCGGGCCTGAATCAAGTTATGTTCATTACCAATCATGAATGGAATAGAGGAACTATTTTATTTCTTTTCTTAACTTAATGGCATACAATACTGAAAGGCCCAAGGAAAATGCAGTTGGAGCCATTATGGTTATTGAAAGTATTCTAACTTCGAAGACCAGATGACCACAGGAAAGTCGCACAGAGAAAAACTTTCATGTTGATGCAATAGAAACCGCAAAAGCCATAAATAGGAGAAGTAACAGATGAGAATGAGCGATAGCGATAAACTAGATTATAAAACCTAGACAAGACTCAAATAAAGGTATACACAGGATACACTATTACATCAGATTGAGATTCATTAGGGTAACAGATTTTGTATAAACCTGGAATAGGTTTCCCAACAAGTGATAAATCACAATTATTTATATTTTTTCATAACAGTGTTAGAACCAAAAAAATTAATAAGGAAACCGAAGCTTAAACATTATTGGCTCGTACAGCCATGTGAGGTGTTGTACTTCAACCAAATAGAGAAAATTGATGAAGGGAACTTCTGAGCATCGATAAGGAAACTAAAGCTTAAACATTATTGATTACTCCCTCCATCCCAAAATATAAGGCATATTTTGACTTCGAGAAAGTCTTCAAGATTGATTTTGACCGTTAAATTTCTCTATTATATATATTATGAATTTCTACAAAGAGGATATTGTATCAAAAGCACTTTGAAATATGAACATATTGGTACAACTATTGTATACTAACAATGCATATAATTTGATTAATTTATAGTTAAAATTTACTAAATTTGACTTTTTTGAAGTTAAATTATGCATTATATTTTGGGATGGACGGAGTACTAGGCTGGTTACAGCTATGTGACATGCATGCTGTAAATCAACCAAACTGGGAAAATTGATGGAGGGAACTTCTAAGCGTTGATTCCTGATTGAATGGAAAAAAACTATTGACATGAATAAGATTCTATTAAGCAGGTGATATTACATTAGAATTATAAGGAAAATCCACCAAAGAAAGTTTGATCTCAGCCATTTGTAATTTGTTTCCAATTCAATTCTTGGTGATTGCTTAAGAAAATCAGTGCGAAATATTCTAAATCACTATCAGCTTGTTTCGTTTAAGAAGAAGACAGTCAATGCACTGTCTGATCCTAACTCGAATCTAGCCCACTTGTTACAAGGAATGGAACAGATTGGTGACTCACCACCTTATTCCTCAAGCACAAAGCTAGTACAATATGGATAGATGACTCACAAAAATTATGGGACATTCCTATGAGGGACCAACTCATCCTTAGCCTTGACAGTCCCTAAACAATATAACTTAGTGGGTAACCCAGTTATCATTCCTTGAAGGTTATTGTTCTGCCCTGCAGTGGCTTTTCATTATGTATAATTTTTGTCAAATTACACCAGTAAGGACTTGTTGCATGTCATTAATTCTCTCCTTTTAAGCTCTCTTTGGCCAGAATGACCTCCATACAATTAGAGCATCGACAGTGCATGAAAATGGAACTTAAATTTGTTGACTTCACATAATTGCACATAAAATTTTCACCTCCAACAACAGTATAGCTTCCATGGAAGGTGCATTAGATAAACCACATTGAACAACAAAAAAAGAATCATGTGAAATAAGAAATAAAATGGTATGACCCCAACAGTTCGTGTTCAGTATATATTATAGTTTAAAGCAACCGGACATGTCCTTGATGCCATTACATCAAATTATTAGGTTAGCATGTGTTTACAAAACTAACATATTAACTTAGACCACATCTATATTAAAATTGGTCCAAAATGCATAGGTTGAAGGTTCCAATAGACAGGGGAAGTGAGTCACCAAGACAAATGGGTCCCAAACCACCTTGTGGAACACAATTTACTATCAGCACATCCTCATTGTAACAACACATCCTCTTACTCCACTTCTCTCTTGCAAGCCAGAGAAGATTAAGGAAATATAACTAGCACTCTAGCAGTAAAATACCCCAAAAGCAAAGCTGCAAATTGACAATATATAGCAGACCTTAGGCACAATGAAAACTCCACAATGGTATACAAATGTCTCAATTTGCTTCTTGGCATCCAATAAAATAGCCTTGTAGCAATAGAGTGATTTTCCCTGTTGTCCAAGAATGAATTGTCTCCTTCGTCCCGGGACAATCACCTTCAGATCTCCTATAGCTCCTAGCTGAAGATCTCGCAACGAGAGAAGTATATCATTACCAGAAGAATATGACTCCCGGATTCCATTCTCAGTTTGGACAGCATGAATTACAGCATTTGCCTGTAGTGATAACAAAGTGAAGAGTAAGAGACCTGCAGGAAATTAATTAATTCAAATTTTATTTATCAGGACAATATAATAATTACCTGTTTCACGTTACAGTACTCAGCAGACTGATTCAGTAGTAATTTTACTGTGTGTACTACACTCATGTTCCCTTTTACAATGACTATCATGAAGGTTTGAAAGGCCGACCTTTCAGCGGGTCCACTAGCTATAGCTTGGATGCTCATATTCCATCCAAATCTAAACTCAGACAAAAGTAGGGCTACAAAAAAATTGAGGGGAAAATGTCAGTGAACTTCTTGTACTAAGTGGTCAAGTTCTCTTATAAGTATTAAGTAGTATTTTAGAACTTTTGGAAAATTTGAAATTCGAACACAAATAGCTGCATAAATATCCATAGTGACTGGAAAAAAAACTGCTAAATTCCATGTTAATAATACTACACCCTTTTTATTTATACTAATGTGTAATTATAAAAATCAATGGTAAAAAATGCAAACCTGCATATTTGGAACTATCTTAGATTCAAGCCTTCAAAATTGGTGCACATGAAAAATTAAGGCTAAAAAGGTAAAAAGGAAAAGGTGGCAATTGCCAAGCAAGTACTCTCAATAATTGATTAGAAGCTCACCTAAAACATGGGACTCTGCAAGGGTAAGGCACACAAACATCCCCCCTGATTTCAAAATCCTCTTGGCCTGCAAAAGGTGCTTGCTTAGTCAGGCATAACATGAAGAAAATAGTTTTTGTATCAATACATAGTTTTATTACAAACTGAGCATGAGGCTTCAAATTTAAAATAATTCACATGCCAAAATACCTCATTTAGATATTTCATCCCAAATTCTGTGCCAACCTCTGGCTCCATAAGCGCATCCAATCCTCCCTTATCAAGTATTACATCAAAGAAGCCATCTGGAAACTGACAATTTGATAGTTGAAACATCAGGTATTCCAATGAGAATGTATACAACAGAAGTACAGATCGCTGGACAGATGAAGCAGAACAAACTAAGTTTAGAAGCATCCTAGTAGTCCTTAACAATATTACAAGGGCAAAGGGGAAACACAAATGGACATTTAGAAAAAAAAATTGTGACAGGAAATAATGCCAGTGACTCAGTTCACTGCCCATTGTAGGTGTCACATCAAGAATTAGAAGCATAATACCAGGGTAATTCTGAATTTGAGCTGAACAATGTTTCTCCTTTTGTTTTCTGTTTGATCCACCATGTCGCAGAAGTCAAAAATTAAATCGAAAGTATTTTGTCAAAGATGCCTCAAGGTGTAAAAATCACTTCATTTATAATAACTCACACTGACAAGTGATAACAAATTGACACTCATAAACCCCATAGAAACATGGTAGCTGATTCACCAGCAGTCCAGCACTGCGTAAAAATTTCCGCCTAGGACTCTGAGTACTTGAGTTCATAAGTAAGAATATTTATTCTAAATAATAAAATTGAGAAAACAGCTTGCCGTACCACTCAGCATAGCAAGTACCCATTTTTCTTAAAAAAAAAGGAGCTGATAGCCTTTTCTACTACCTTGTTCTTTTCAGCTTCAGCTGAAAGTAGCTGAAAATTTATCTGAAAAAATTGTGGCCCCTCGAGAGACACGCTTTGAAGAGTTAAAAAACTATAAAAAAGAATTATTTTTAGGAACTAAGAAGAACCATTTAAAACCCCACAAAAATGACTACAAACTATTATAATGTTTCTCCTACAAAAATGACAAATTCCAGCGTTAGCATTTAGTTTTAAGGAAAAAAAAAAGTCCCAATCGAGCATTGTAGTTCCAAATAGCAGAAACTTTGTTCCAACACCGAACCATCATCAGCAAGTTCAATGACAATGGAGCTTGAATCAAAGCAATTTCATTGCTGGAACTAAAACATTTATTCTAAAGAAGAAAAAAATCCTAACTCCACACATCATACAAAACGCACTGGCGCGCATGGGCCGTACCTGCATGTCGGTCATGTCCATGACGCGCCAGCGCATCTCGGGGCGCGCACGGGCGTGGCGGCGGAGCATGTCGGCGACGACGACGCGGGAGAAGTCGACGTTGGTGATGCGCCGGAATCCCTCGTCGTAGAGCCGCTCCGAGAGCGCCGAGCTCCCGCACCCGGGGACCAGTATCTCCGGCAGCGGGCCGTCCCCGCCCCCGCGGAGCAAGGCGAGGAGCGGGGCCTGGAGTTCCGGCCACTCCCCGTACCACTCGAAGCTGTCGCCGGCGCCGCGGAGCGCGAAGAACTTGTCCCAGTTCTCCCGCGACGTGAAGTCGCCGAGCGTGTCGAGGATGGCCGCCGCCGGCGCCGGCGCCGCCATGCTGTCGGGGCGCGAGGCGACGCGTCACTCAAACCTTAGCTTAGGGTTTAGTAGCATCCGAATGGCCGGCGCCCGACGGAGGGAGAAGACGGCGTCTTCCTTTCGGAGAGAGAGCAGACGGAGGAAAGGGCCGATGGGCCTTAGGCTCACTATTGCTAAAATGGGCCGTGGCGTGTCAACTGAAGAATATTGCCGACATGGGCTGTGGCGTGTCAGCTCCAAAGCCCAAACCGTAGCCTCCTCCTCCCCATCTCCTCCCTCTCCGGCGACTCTCTCCCCCTCCTCCCCTCCACCTTCTCTCGCCCGTGTGTCGTGAGCGGTGGCATAGTGCACGGGTGATCGACGGTGGTGGTCTCCCTCGCCGTGTCGCGGAGTCACCTCCTGCCGCCATCACCCTCCCCCAACTGCTCCGCTCCATGTACGCCTCCTCCCCTTGGTCCATCTGCATATAGGTTTGGTTTGATAATTAACTGAACTTCCTCCCAGAAGTTTTTCCGGTTAACTGAATTAATTCAGAGGATTATTTGCAAAACTATTCTTGATTGTTATTCGCAAAAGAAGTGAACCCCTATCCAGTCTCTGGGGTCATGTATTCGAGATATAGAGCATCATAATGGTTACGACTGTGTCAGATGACACCGTCAACTGAGAATCCGCCCTTGGAGGAAATTGATTTGGGTTGCGCGGAAATTATGACAGAATAATTTGGTGCGGAAGGTGATTCTAGCCAAGAACTCTTTTTTTCCTATCTAGAAGGGAAATTATATAGGAATATCACCATTACAAGTAATACTTGCAGTCATCCAAATATGCACTTGCACTCTGCATTCGTCTTTCTCCACATGGCTGATTAAGTGGGTATGTTGTTATTCGAGGTGATTCTGGTGGCAACATTTGGCTATATATAATATGTTTACTATATGTTTGCTTATATTTCCATTTTCCCAATCCAGAAGTTGTATCTGAACCACTTCAAAGGAGACAATGGCGCTATCCCATAGTATGAGAACATGTCTACACAGCGGAAGACTAGCTCTTCTTGCAATACTGGTCTCTAGTGGAATTGTGTTGCAGATTTTAGTAAGCATCTAGATTTAACATCTCAACACCAACTTGTTATCCTTTGAAATGGATCCTAATCCTTTGTAACATTTTCTTCTTTAGGCATGTGCTCTATACAGTAACTGGTGGCCGATGCTAACAGGTTAGAAATTTCTTTTTATTGGCAATCTAGCGAACTTCTTTTTCTTTATGTGACAATTGTTTTTAGGGAAGTTATCAGTAATCAATGGCATTTTTGCAGTTCTGATGTACCTCGTCCAACTGATGCCCCTCCTGTTTTTCCTGGGCTCCGATTCTCCCTCAGTAATGTGTAATGAGGGAGATACGTAAGTGATCATCCATCACTACCTGGCAGTCCCAACTGCTTCTTCTTAATCACAACCTATGATTTTTCAGCACAATTTTTTTTTACCTCCTATCCAAAAAATAATGCCTTACATGCGGTGCCAATTGGCAATCATGGTTCTCATAACAGTTTATAAGTCGGTTCTCAAATTATATTTAGAAATTTTGAATTGATGGTTATGCTTTTCTTGTGGAATCTTTTTGACCAACTAGGTTTACTGGTAGCACATACTTTGCTTATTAACTTGATAGTTGGAGACACTACTTACAAAAAATGATATGGGTGTTCTCGATCAAACGCCCTAGTTTCCGGGCGAAGGCCGGAGCGAGTGGCGGAGGGCGCCACTGGAAGGCAACGTCGCCCTATGATAATGATTGTACAGAGCCACAGCCGGTTATCAACAGCAGCGCCTTAGACTTGATTTGGTGGGAGCAAACATGACATTTTCTGCTCTGCTTCTTCTCTTTTTATTCAATGCTCCTTGAGCTGTAACAAACCCCTAACAAACCGAACTACAAAGAGGGAAATGATAAAGACTCAACTCAATAAGATAACAATAAGGACCCAAAGCTAATCCTCCTAAACCGGCACCCCAACCAGGTTAGTTCGGCCCTTGATCGGTGCCTCCATCTGGATCGGCTTGGTGAGCCCGGATACCTTGACCACAACGCCACTAATAGAACACACGGTCGGGCGCAAACATATCAAAAATAACTGCATTGTTTCACACCTGTTGATTGCATCACCTAATCTTTTTGTCTTGTTAACTTATGCGCGTGTATTTTACCTATCCAGTTGGGTGAACTTCACAAAATTCTTGACCGGTGCATCGATAATGGGGAGCATCGCCATCCCATCGATCCTGAAGCATGCCGGTGTCATCGGGTGGGGGGCACTTACAATGGAGCTGTCTTCTTTCGTGGTCTTTGGCATGGCCGTCCTGTGGATCCTCCATATGAGCCGTGAGGACGAGTACAGCAGTGTGATCTGATTTGCATTTTCTCGTCACAGTAATAATTCTTGGAGAAAAGGGATCTGGCGATTCCGACCCGCATGTATAAACCACCTCCCAGTGTACAGCTACAGTTGAAGGATTGATTTTTGGTTCCATTTAGCAGAGCAAGGATATTCAGTTTCCTCCCTGTACTAATGCTCTGATTCCAGTGCATGATTTGGTCTACGAATTTGATCTTGCGTTGAATGGATTATATGCTCAGTTTGTTTGTTTGTTTTGCTGCGTTGTTGGGTTTGTTTTTGCTGCTCGTCACAATGCTTCATATATTCGATCTAAATCTAAAAAGATGGTCCCCCACAGCTGCAAAGAACCTCTTGGTCAAGGAACAGCCGGTAAAATACCTCAATGGTTATGGGGTTATGGTCTTCTTGAGAGTCCACACTACTATACCGGGTTGCATCTAATTTCCCTAAATTGATAAGAAAGAGAAAAACTATAGAACGGTGTACCGTCGGGGCGTTTCGGACAGTATACCCTCCTTCCTCGTGCACTACGTGCAGCCTCCGCACATGTGGCATGCCCCTTCTTCATCTCTCCACTGACCGTCGCCGTCTTCACTGCTGACACGCCGGCCTTTCGGATGGTGGTGGTTGGGGGTGGCCACCAGGCTTAGAGGGATATCGGGAAGGTGGCGGCCCGACAGTGGGTAGTGGATCATGGGGGCAGCAAAAACACCAAAGTTGCGGCCCTAGGTGAAGGTAGTCGGGCAGCGGCAGTAGGCGGAACTGCACCGATGCTTGTTATTAGGTGGGCGGGTGGGTGAGGCGGCGATGGCGTCACCAGCCGCGGGTGGTGGCGATAGCGGGGGAGACACACAGAGCAGATTCGATGCGGAGGTGAAGTTGTGTATGCAAGCTGCTTTCTAGGAAAAAAAGAAATAGCAAATGTAGTGGCATCATGAATCAACGGATCAAGTTCCGCATATGCATTCAAGGCGCCTTGTTGTATTGGCTATCAAGAGTAAGCAAGTCCAATCCTTTGTAAGAGCATCAACATTTGGCACTTTAACCCTCTATTTCATTTCACTATTAGCTATTACATCTTTTTTCCCTCTAAATTTTATTTACATTTTAAAAAATTTCTTTCCTCCATCAGCTATTCTATCAAAAACTACAATGTTTTCAAATGACAGCTACGAATGCTCTAAGAAGAAGAAAAAAATTCAGAGGGAACATATAAATAAGTCATAGTTTGTGTCCGAATATAGACCTAAGGCTGTGACTAGGGGTGGAAACGAGACGAGCTGAGCCAATCGAGTTTGGTTAGGAGCGAGGCAAGCTTGGCTCGGCTCAATGTTCCTGGCGAGCTACAACCTTGGCTCAGCTCGGTGTTTCTGGTGAGCTACAGCCTTGGCTCGAATCGGCTTGTGAGTGGCTCGCAAGAGGCTCGTTTGGCTTGTCGAGTCTACAATCAATGACAACCAGCATGACTTTCCTTTGAGGCTTTCACTAGGTTAGGCTAGGTCATGAGTCACGCACGGCCGTGGAGGCGGTGGTCTAATCCTGGCTTGTCTATCCTATCGAGCCTGTTTGGCTCACGCGAGCCACTTGATGGTCGAGCCGAGCCGGCTTGGCATTTATCCGAGCTAGCAAAACAGACTCGGCTCAAGCTCGATCCCACCTTCGAGCATATCTGAGCTTCGAGCCGTGAGCGTATTGATTTCTTTAACTGGCTCTGGCTAAGGTTTTTGTTCAGGTTCAGCCATTCATGTTTGAAATACCGAGGGAGAAGGAGAGGTTGATTCTTCATCTCCTGGTTTTCTTTTATTCTGTGATTAAATCTTCGCTTTGGAATAAAAGGAAATAGTATTGGTGCGATCTAACCTATTATTAGGAATTGGTCCCGCGCTTCTGGTATTATACCTTTTTCGTCTATGCGAAATGGTGGATCTGACTAACTCAACTCTTAGAAAATTACACATCAGATCATTTTCTCTTTACCTCGTCAAGGGAAGCGCCAACCTCCTCTTTTTCTTTCCCGATTCACTACTAATCAAGTCCTAACAAACTATCTGTGTGATAAATTAACTATGCTAACAAGAAGGCAATCAGCATTGGAGATCTTATACTGGAAGTAATAGATGATAATAGATGATACTACACCCTTCGGTCATAAAAACAAGTCGTTGTTGACTTTTGGATACGTCTTTGACCATTCGTCTTATTCAAAAAAACTACGTAAGTTATCATTTATTTTGTTGTGATTTATTTTATCATTAAAGATACTTTAAGCATGATTTATATTAAGCATGTTTAAACTAAATTTTTAAATAAGACTAATGGTGCGTGTCTAAAAGTCAACGACGATTTGTTTTTATGACCGAAGGTAGTATTTGCTTGGCAGTAGATAGGAGCCTACCACTTGCTCCTTACATTTGCCTGATTCCTCTGGGCAGATCTCTTTTCTGCAGAGGAGGTTTAGATGTTTGATCAGCGGATACCTGAGCACAGTTTCAACAGGTATATATCTTCCTCTTATGAGTGCCGAACCTTGTTTGGATCCTCCTCCAACAGCGACAGAAGCTCCACCTGCAGCTACCACAGTGCCTCCAACTCTGGTGTTTCCACAGGCAATACCTCCTCCTTCGGCAGCACAGGACTCACAATTTGAGGCAGGGGGTTCTTCTTCAGTTCATGCCCCAACAGATGTTGCTTCCGTGTTTGCACAAATGCAACTATGGAGGGCAAAGGATTTGGCTTATTGAGACACCAACAAGAAGTGAACAACAATGCCTTAGAGTATTGCCAGCAGGATCTCTATATTTTGTTCTACATATTCCTTCTCTAAATCACTATCCGTTCCCTATATTTCCATCATCTCCAGGCAGAGTCTCTATCCCGAAAAGATATAGAGATTCTCTAGAGAGATAGAGACCATGTTGGATGGGTATAGTGGCCGAGACTATCCGCAATAGCATTTTAGAGAACGGTTTAGAGAACCTGCTAGAGATACTCTCAGTTGGGTGGTAGACCAAGCTCAGTTGTTGACTTAACCTGAGGGCAAGATCCTTTAAGCACCGTTAGTAGGTTCCCTAAAACACTATTGCATACAACCTCAGTCTCAACAAAGTCTCTATAGGAGATAATTAAAATATAGAGAACGAAATATAGAGATTGGTGATGCTCTTATAATTGGTATCATATGACCAAACTTCCAAGCTACCTTCTCCCTAGATGGGCCCTCAGGGTGCTCCTAGCTGCCATGGACTGCAACCATCTTTGTCAACTCCAGCTCATTTCCGGCCTGCAAGAGATTTTGTGAATGCTTCATCTCCGATGTCTAGCCCAGCAGTACCAACTCAGCAACAAGGAATGGCTTCTCCTTTCACTAGGGCTCGCTCCAAGCGATCTCGTCCTTCTGGTTCTTCCCCACTTGTGGAGATCAAGTGTTGAGGATGTTCTCTATCGTAGGCACGCATCCCTGGACGCTGTCCAGATCGAGAGGGTTGGGGCGACGCCCTATGGTGGCCTCGCTGGGGTACTTGGCGGTACGACGCCACCGGCCGGTTATCGTCAGCAGCGCCTAGATTCTGGATTGGAGGCAAAAAAAAGTGCCCTCTGCTGCTCCCTTCTCTCTTTATTTATAGTGTTCAATACCTCTCTAAGAATACGAAAATACCCATAGCTAATTATGGACGTTCTAAAACAAGAAATAAATAACTAAGAAAAAGATAACTAGGAAGATTCCTAACTTAACTCTCAAGGCAAACCTGCGGCCAGCCCTAGGGACCAAATCCAGCCGCCCCTTCCTTCGCATCTTCCTGCACTGTTGGTTTAACAACTGCCACTGAGGCACCCTGCGGTACCGGCCCAAACTCATCTTGGCGCTTCTTCTTGAGATAATAGACTCGATGCATAACAGTACTCCCCCCTCGTCACCGAGCTTGTCCTCAAGCGGAAAATCTGGATAGGAACGCCGTAAAACAACGGCATCCATCCATGTAGCGTCCTCCTTTGGTTCCAATACACAAGGAATTGGCGATGTCCCTTTACAAACCGCTGACCCATGAGGCGGTGAGGAGAAGGTTGCGCTGGCTCTGAAGTAGGAGAAACTCCATCTTGCAAAGAAGGAATAACTGCTGGTGGAGTACCCTTAAAATTCTTGAGTAGGGACACATGGAAAACATCATGAAGACGAGCTTTGGAAGGAAGGTCCAACCGATAAGTAACCTTGCCAACACGGCCAATCACTCGAAATGGGCCATAAACTCGAGGAGAGAGCTTCGTATATTTGGATGTGCGAAGCATGAATTGACGGTGGTGTTGAAGACGGAGCCAGACTCGGTCACCCACCTCAAGGTGAGCTCTCGATGACGGGTATCATAGTATTGCTTCATCCGATTTTGAGCTTGGAGAAGATGATGGCGGGCTTGGTCGAGTAAGTCTTCTCTGTCCAGCAACCAACAATCGACCTTATCAATAACCGAAGAGCCTTGAGTATATGGAAGCAGGTTAGGAGGAGGCTGACCATAAACCAATTCGAAAGGAGTCATTCGCAAAGCAGAATGAAATGACGTGTTATAGCAAAATTCCGCCCATGGCAACCATCGTACCCATGACGAAGGATGATCCATAGACAAACAGCGAAGATACATTTCCACGGTGTGATTAACTACTTCAGTCTGGCCATCCGTCTGCGGGTGGTATGCGGATGATGTCAAGAGATGAGTACCACACCGCTTAAAAAGATCTTGCCAAAAAGCACTCATGAAGACCGGGTCCTGATCGGACACAATAGACTCCGGAATGCCATGGAGACGAACCACCTGGTCAAAGAAAAGTTCCACCACAGCTGGAGCAGAAGAAGGACGGCGTAATGCAATGAAATGCGCGTACTTAGAAAGCCGGTCCACCACCACGAGGATAGCAGTCATTCCCTGAGATTTTGGCAGGGATACAATAAAATCCATGGAGATATCCGCCCATACATGCTGAGGAATGGGGAGGCAGGGGCGGATCCACTCAGGTGCAGGGGCTCTAGCCCCCTCTGTGATATATATGATGAAGAGAGCCTCCCTTAGCCCCTATAACTTTTAGTGTAAAATATAAAAAAAGCAGGGGCTAGACTGTAGATTTAGGCCTTGAGCCACTTAGGCCAGCCCCTCCTATTATTTTTGTCTGCGTCCGCCCCTGTGGGGAGGGGTTGTAGAAGGCCGGCCGGGGACAATGAACTAGCCTTGTTTTGTTGGCACACCAAGCATTGGCCCACATACAACTCCATTGTATGTCGCTGGCCCACCCAGTAAAACAATGCATGTACCCTCTGGAAAGTTTTGTGCACACCTTCATGTGTAAGGTCATGGAACTTAGCCACTATCTGAGTTCACAAGGGTGAAGCAGCAGGAACAAAAAGCTGACCAGACTTGAAAAGAAGGCCGTCACGGACATCCCAAGAAGAGATCGGCTGAGGTCCAGCCTCCAAGGCTGTTTGTGCATCCTCCGGAGGCTGCACGGTGGGCTATACAGCTGTTGCTTGTGCCTGGACCATGCTGAAACACTCCTGCACTTCAATGTCGTTGCGGAGAGCGTCGTGCCAGCGTTGCGTGAGAGAGTTGGCACCGAAAGGGCAGCACACGCTGGGTTACTCTACGCTATCTAGTTCTGGGTCGAAAGCCCGATACAAGGCATCCGCCGCTCTTGTTGTTCCGGCCCGGTTTATATTCCACCGAGAAGTTGAATCCCATGAGCTTACTAAGCCAATGTTGTTGCGGTGGAGTCACTAGAGCTTGTTCCAACAAGAATTTGAGACTGGCATGATCGGTGCGAACGATGAATGGTCGTCCCCATAAATACGACCTCCAATGACAGATAGCTTTGGAAAGACCAGTGAGCTCACGCTCGTAAGCAGCCAACTTCATATGCCAGTCTGCCAATTTCCGACTATAGTATGCCATGGGGTGCCCTACTTGTTGGAGGATGACACCCACCCCAAGACTCGAGGCGTCGCATTCCACCACGACCGGGGCCGTCTGAAGTGCTTGCTGGAGCCGCTGGAAGGCTAGCTCGGCCTCCGGAGACCATTGGAAACCAGAACGATGTAACAAAGCCGTTAATGGCTTTGTGATGATCGTGTATTGCTGGATGAATCGTCGATAATAACCAGTAAGCCCGAGGAAACTATGTAGTGTCGATGCAGACATTGGCTGCGGCCGCTCAGCAACCGCTTATAGCTTGCGGGGGTTGGCCGTCACCCCATGAGTCGACACAATGTGGCCTAGATAGAGCACCTCATGTTGGGCGAACAAGCATTTAGATCGTTTGAGGTAGAGGTGATGCTCGCATAGGCGTTCCAATATGAGACGCAAGTGGTGTAGATGCTCCTCCAGAGATGTGTTGTAGATCAAAATATCATCGAAGAAAACCAACACAAATTTGCATAGGAAATTGGAGAGTACCTCATTCATGAGTGCTTGAAAGGTAGACGGAGCATCACATAGTCCGAAAGCTAGTACCAGAGATTCAAAATGACCCTGGTGTGTGCGAAAGGCTGTCTTCTTAATGTCTTCCTCCCGCATTCGAACCTGGTGATAGCCTAAATGAGGTCGAGTTTGGAGAAATACCGAGCACCATGAAGTTCATCAAAGAGCTCCTCTGCCACTGGTATTGGAAATTTGTCCTTGATCGTCTTGACGTTAAGCTCACGGTAGTCCACACAAAAACACCAGGACCCATCCTCCTTTCAGACCAATAATACGGGTGATGAAAAAGGGGAGTGACTTGGTCAGATGATGCCCTGAGCGAGCATTGTGGCACACTGCTGCTCGCTCTCGTCCTTCTGGTGAAACGGGTACCGATAGGGCCGTACTACCACCGGATCAGTACCCTCTTGCAAGCAAATGCGGTGGTCGCATTCATAGGAGGGTGGCAGACCTTGAGGCTCCTGGAAAACATCAGAGAAAGCCTCCAAAAGCGTATCCAGCTCGAGGCTTGAGGCCATCTGCAAAGAGTGGCTGTGGCACACCTCTCCTTTTGCTATGCCCTGTAGCGTAACCTGCTGTTCTCCCATGTGAAACGACATATGATGGGAGTCAAAATTCCATTTAATATCGCCTAAAGTGAGCAGCCACTGCTATCCCAGCACAACATCAAACCCCTCCAATGGAAACACCCAAAATGGCGCCTTGAACATGTGCTCATCAATCTGGAAAGTACCCTCATCGACCTGCCCCAGACACGGCAACTGTCCCCTGTCGGCAATCCGCACCTTCTGACCTGACCTGGCGGTCTGAGTAGGGATGGCAATGGAGACCCGATCCTCGATTCCCCGCGGGGAATTCCCCTATTAGGGGACTGGGATGGTAGGAATTTACTCCCCACGGGGAATCAAATGGTTTAAAAGTAGTCCCCGTCGGGTCTGGCAGAGACGGGGATGGTTCACCGTCCCCGTCCCCGTTCCCTATGGGCCCCCGTCAAAATAGTGTATCCAGCCCAAATGCCCTGTATACCAGCCCAAGGCCCATTTGTATGGCAGCAACCAGCAAGCCTCCTACCCTGCCCTCCTCCTGCCTGCTCACTCGCCCGCCCTCTCCGGTCCTTGGGCCGCCGTCTCAAGCCCTCCTCGCCTTTCGCTCGCGGCGACGGTGGCGCCCATCTCGCCGACCCTGCGCAAGCGCCACCCCTGCCGTCGACCTGCGTCAACGCCCGACCGGCCGTAAATCGACCACGGCGCCCGACCTACTGGCAACGCCGCGCCATCCAGCGACGAAGCTCTAGATCTGCGGGGACGGGGAACCCGCGGGGATTAATTCCCCGTGCGGGGACGGGGATGGGTAAAATGTTTGCCCCGTTGCATTTCGCGGGATGGGGACGGGGATTTTTCTCCCCCGCGGGGACAGGGATGGCGACGCATTCCCCGACGGTGAATTCCCCGTTGCCATCTCTAGGTCTGAGGGACCTTTACCTTGCTGCTGCTGCTCCTCCTCCTCATCAGCGTTCATGGCCTCCAAATAAAACACACGCTTGCACTGATGGCCGAAGAAAATTTCCTCGCACCCCCTGCCACTGAAAGAGCTGTGGCACCCACGCCGGATGATTGCCACGTGGCTGCATCAATCTTGAAGCAGAAAAATCCCCAAAACGGTCCCCAAATCCTCCATTTCGCAGAGGACGCCGCTGCAGTCGGTTCTCGTGGTGATTTCGTAGGTAGCTTCGCCGGGCGCCGCCGCCTCCCTCGGCCGTAGCTTCGCCGGGCGTCGCCGTGGCCCTTCGGTGCAGCTTCTTTGGGCACCGCGCCCCGTCGAACCGCGCCGTCCCTGCCTCTTCGTCTGGTGTCGCGTGCTTGGAGCAGCCGCCGCCCTCGCCTCTTCGCCGGGCACCGCCACCGAGCACTTAGAGCCGCCGACGTCCCCCCTCTTCACCGGCCGCCGTCGTCCCTGCCTCTTCGTCTGGCGCTGCTGCTTGGAGCTCCCTGCCTCTTCTTCGTCCCTGCCACGCGATTGGAGCTCCAGCGACAATAGCAAGAACAAAGCTGATTTGGATTGGGGAATCACGAAATGGCAACTAAAATCTTCTTTTGGCTTGTATTGTACTACGTAACTTGTTTTGGTCCTTTTGGATAGATAAAGGCTTGTATTGTAAGAATGTATGTAGAAGAAATTTTTACCTCAAGGGTTTGGCTCAGAAACATGACATCTTGATATGTTAACTGCAGATGGCTTGGAAGGTTATTAAAGCTTTGTTATTCACTGAAATCACATCTGAGCCATGCTATAAACAAATAAAATGTTCCGGTTTTGACTTTATCATTGTTTGATGGCAATGTTCTATAGGTTGAATGCAATTTAGCAGCACATGTACTTTTGGAATCAGTTGAAAAACTGAAAACTAATGAGCAACTAGCAAACTGAAAATCAAGTAGGTATGGATTCCATTCAGTTTTAAGCCTTCAAGAAGATACAAGTACTTGTGAATTAAAAAAAAACTACATGTTCATACACTTCATTTCATATAGAAATTACAGTACACATTGACTGCTCTTCCATGGAGCAAAACACTTCCACTACTGCTGCTGTTTGACTGATTTCATACAAAATTACAAGCTGGATATTTAATTACTTCCGACAGTCAAAACATTGATGCTGTGCTGCTGATGGCATATTTGCATTCAAAACATTTTCTCATCCTGTGTGAGAGCATGGATATGGCTTGCTCGCCGCTCATCTTCAGTTATATTTTAGAAAGCTAGTCTTGTTCTAGAGTAATGTTCAAATGTTTAATGTATCTGTGCCTTGTTTCTATGAAACTAAAGGGCAATCTGTCAGTTTCAGATTTTATCTTCATTCTTGGAATGAATGTATTGCCTTTGTGCTTGTAATCAGATCGCCATTAGTTTGTTCAGTCTGACCACTGTATTTGTTCAGTTTTCAGTTGTGAGAGCATATGTGGACATGCTTTCTTTTCATTTCAAAAGGCAACAACACCTTCATTTCATACAAGAGATTAAAATGTACAAGCAAAACCAAAACCTTATATGTACATGTTCACAGTACATAGCACATAATATCAAATTTCTAAACTTCAAGCGCAGGAGACATTGCCAATTCACCCCCACACAACATGCTTCTGCCCATGGGTGCCGTGGTTGGAAGCTTCAGCAGAGGGAAGAAGCAGTTGCTCCCGGCGAAGCTGCAGCATAAGGAAGCAGTGGTGCTCCACGAAGCTGAGGCAGAGAGGGGTGGCGGCGGACGACGAAGCTGCGGTGCCCGGCGAATTTGAGACAGACGACGGCGGCGGCGAAGCTGTGCCGGAGAGCGACGGTGGCGCCCAAAGAAGCTGCTCCGAAGGGCCACGGCGACGCCCGGCGAAGCTACGGCCAAGGGAGGCGGCGGCGCCCGGCGAAGCTAGCTACGAAATCACCACGGGAACCCACTGCAGCGGCGTCCTCTGCGAAATGGAGGATTTGGGGACCGTTTTGGGGCTTTTTCTGCTTCAAGATTGATGCAGCCATGTGGCAATCATCCGGCATGGGTGCCACAGCTCTTTCAGTGGCAGGGGGTGCGAGGAAATTTTCTTCCGGGTGGTACACCTCGTCGCAATTGAAGCATAACCCCTTGGCTCGTCGATCTACCATCTCTTCACGAGTCATCCTCTTCCTGTACGGGGTCGAGGCTGCTGAAGATACCTGCGATGCAGTTGGAACAGCCAAGGGCGGAGCCAGAATTTCATCATGGGGGGCCGACACATAACAAACTAATTTGCAGTATGATCCTACCATTATACTGAAAGCGAGCTACATATAGAAAAATGTTTCGTAAAAATATTGTTATGTAATATAATAAATTGAGTCAAATATGCCATAACAGTATATAAAATCAATGATAATAGTATCGTACATAGCAGAGGTTGTCATTTGTGGTGACACTTAACCGTGATCAAATGGCACATTTTTTTTTTTGCATCATATTCACATGACATTGAGTTAAATTGTGTGTGGTGTGGCAAAAACTAAATAAATAGATTATATTTTATATATGTGTATATGTATAGCAAGTGTTATTCAGTTCTTTAGAATAAAAGAAGATTACACACCAATAATACAATTATGTTCATATTGGACACGGTGATAACTAGCTAATAAAAATAAGCAATATGAGCTACAATTAGTCAAGCCCCAAATATATATCAGTGAACGTCAAGAAGCGTTCTGCGAATTTTTAGTAAACATATCGAAATATTGTGCACTAACAATATTATTGCATATATAGTACGTAATTTGGTATATTTGCTATAACATGAAATGTGCTTGGAAATATATTAATTCATAAATTAAAATCATTTTCTTTGAAAAGAAAACTTCAAAGAACTATGCTAGTCTTATAAAATAAATTAGTTAGGAGAGCATGTTTAATCAATACTAATAGCATACTATTTAAAACTGAAATTAGTCATATAAATTAATTATATGAGTTTAAGTTTGATACAATATTCTATATAGTACTTAGTGTTGCACATAGATCATAGGGGGGTCAGCCCCCCTTGTCTCCGCCACTGGGAACTGCGCTTGCGCGAGGTTGACTAGCGCTGGATCCACCTCCTCCCACGGCCGTCGTCGCTGAGATTGGGGTCGCCGTCGCTCGTTGGCCGCCAGTAGTAGTGAGATTCAGTAGTAGAGCTTGTCGACGGATGAGGGCGTGCTGGTGTGACTACCGAAACCCAACTGGGCGCTGAACCCGCGACCCCGCGGCTGAATGCCGGGCGGTGTCGTCCCGGCTGCGACATGCTCTGCAATGCCTTCGCCACCCATGCATCTTCCCGACGTTCCGCCTCCCTGGCCAACCCCATGGCTTCGGCCAGATCACGAGGTCTATCTCGGCGAACATCCGCGGCCAAGGTGACCGACAAATCCACCGTGTTGATCTCGATCTGGTCCTCCTTTCGCAAGCTCGTAATCCTTGCTAGCAACCGCTGAAATTCACGGCTGTAGTCATCTGCCCTGCTGTTCTCTTTTTTGAAGTTCATCAAATCGACAAGCGGACCGACACAGACACTTGTTTGGTAGCCAAGATCGGGACGGTCCCGTCCAGGACGGCCCGGTTTTTTGTTTGGTTGGTCCAAGCAGGATCCCCTTGTCCCGGTCCGTCGGATCAGCTCGATGCATCCCAGGGCAGTCCGCTTCGTCCGGTGGAAGGAGGAGAGTTCGGCTCGTCTCCCCCCCCCCCCCCTCCCGAGCGCTTCCTCCTCCTCCTCTCCCCCGTGACCTAGCGCCGCCCGTCCTCAACCTGCTCCGCGCCGCAGCCGCCGTCTCCGCAGGTGACCCCGTCTCCCTCCTCTTGTACCCAGCGCCGGCGTTCTCCTCCTCCCTCATCGCTGGTTAGTCCGCCACCCACCATGACCACCTTCTCCCCTTGTAGGTGCCATCTCCACCTTCTCCCTTGTGCAAGGCGCTTCACCCCTGAGGGCCCCTTCCCCATCATCGGCTCAACCCTTTTCTACTTGACGAAACAATAGCTGGAGGTCAAGATCTAGATCTGGTGAAGGGAACAATAGCAAGAAGTCTGCAGTGGTGAGTGAAACAAAGTGAGCAATTTCTTGATTTGGTTTTGTTCTTGATCTTTGTTCTCAAATTCTGTTAGATTTTTCTCCTAGGGTTTGGTTTGAGTGAAAAAACAGTATAGATGCTTACAGTACACCATGTGCTTCATGAAAATTCTCTGTTCGATGTAGTTCTCTTACATATAAAAGAAGGTTGTAGTTAGTTCTTGATAATGGTGCAGAATATTTGAAAATGTAGGCAGTATACATGAGCTGTCAAGGGTTGAGAATTCTGTCCTTTTTATATCCTATAAATAATAGTCATGGAGTTGCAGTTTTACATTATATTGTTACCAGGATTGTTACAGCTTCACACTATAAGGTTTCCAGGATAGGTTGGGAATAAAAAATATGTCATATTGTTCATTGGATGTACTAGGATTTATATTGTACACTATATATTGTTATCAAATGACTTGACATCATGCTGTACACTATATATTGTACTGGGATTTATATCGTACACTATATATTGTTCTCTGAAGTTTTTGTTTCTTTTACAGTTCTCTGGACTTTGTGCAGCTGGCGAAAGTGCTGCTGGTGCCCCTGGTAAATTAGAATACTGCCTCCTGTTTGACTTCCTAAAATATTTGAATCTATTGTGTAATACCAAATGCCTCTTGTTTGACTTTGCTCCACGTTTCTGTATGAAAGTGTAATACCAAATTTTATGAATCTATATTGATGATTTCAATCCGCTAGCTAGGACAAGCTCGTGCTGTACCAACCAAACAGAGCCACTGTGACCGGTTCGTCCCTCCTGGATTTGTCCCATCCCTCATCCCGTCCTGGTTTGTCCCGGTCTTGGCTACCAAACACACTCTTGGCTAGCCGAGAGAACCGCTGCACGAAGGGGACTTTTATCCTCTACAGTTGAAGTATAAAGGTGGATAAACAGTGTTGAAACGACCGTGTATGGGCCCTCCCAACGGGGAGTTAGCTTGTTGGCATTGGACGGAGTTACGGACATAGCGCGAAGCGAGGTCGCCCGCCTTCAAAGCCCTTGGTCGAGCCCGACTTGGCAGCGTCTTGCGCGAAGAGGTTCTTTGGTAGCGCCATTCGACTTGTGCCCGTTCGCGTGTGCCTTGAGGAGATCGAGATCGAGTAAGCGCTCTTACTAAATCGTCAACCAAGTTGACCGAGCTCGTCTTGGGCGAGCCGAGTATTATTCGGCGGCGGGATGGCTTCGCACCGTAGACCAATTGGAAAGGAGTTTTCCCGGTTGCCCGGCTAGCCGTAGTGCGAAATGCCCAGAGGACGGAAGGAACTTCGTCAACCCAGGCCTTATTGTGCTCGCGGAGTGCCGCGAACACGCGCCGTTTGATACTCTGGACGATCTGTCCGTTAGCTCGCTCATTGCTCCATTGCTCGTGGATGTGCCACGCAGGCGAAACAGAACCTTGGTGTCGGTATTGCGCGATATTCCGGAATAGCTCGCTCAGGCTGGTACCGTTATCCGTGATCAGCTTGTGGGGAATCCCAAAGCGCGTGACCACGTTGCTTTTGAAAAAGCGCACAGCCGTTTTGGCATGAAGAGATGACACAGGCTCTGTCTCAATCCACTTTGTAAAAGTGTCGATGGCGACAAGCAAATGTGTGTAGCCCTTGTACCCCTTCGGGAACGGGCCGAGCAGATCCAGACCCCATGTGGAGAAAGGCCATGATGGGGGGATCGTTTTGAGCTCTTGGGCGGGCTTATGTGCCTTCCGGGGCGTAAAATTGGCAAGCTTTGCACTTAGTCACTAAGTCCCGAGCATCTTGTAATGCTGTAGGACAATAATAGTCCATGCGAAACGCTTTGCCGACCAGAGTTCTGAAGGAGGCGTGGTTGCCACAGGCACACTCGTGTATGTCCCTAAGAAGGAGCACACCCTCCTGTTGAGAGATGTACTTGGAGAGGACTCCCAGAGCACCTTGATGGTAAAGGATGTCGTCCGCAAGCTTGTATGGACTAGTACGCCTTATAAGCCGGGAACGCTCGGCTTCGTCTTCGGGCAGGGTCCATCTGCAAGGTACCGGACAAATGGCGTTGTCCGATCCATGACTGCTTTCGATCACGGAGACAGCACCACCTGTCTCTGTTGCCTCGTCCGGAGACGTGATAGAGGGCTTGTAAAGGTGCTCGACGAGCACCCCTGCCGGAGCAGGTTCGCGTGAAGATCCATACTTGGACAGTTGGTCGGCCAAGAAGTTGTCCTTCCTGGGCACGAAGAGCACCTCGAAAAATCGAAAGTGCCGCTCCAACTTCCTCACTTCAACCAGGTATCGCGCCATTGAGTCATCGCAGCACTGATACTCCTTGTTTACCTGATTGATGACTAGCTGTGAATCTCCCTTCACAGACAGCCGTTGAACGCCGAGCGACTTGCACGCTCTTAGTCCCGCGAGGAGGGCCTCGTACTCCGCGGCGTTGTTAGTCGCCGCAAAGTGTAGTTGGATAGAATACTGGAGTTGCTCTTCTTGAGGGGAGATGAGAACAAAACCAGTCTCCGAGTTTCCAGTGCGCGAGCCGTCAAAAAACATGGTCCAAGAGGGATCTTCAGGTTGCTCGGGAGCTTCCTGAGACTTGGGCGGACAGATCCATTCAGCGACAAAGTCAGCCAAGACCTGGGACTTAATAGCAGTTTGGGCAGCAAACAGAATGTCAAATTCTGTCAGTTCCATTGCACATTTAGCTATACGTCGGCCAGCTTCCTTGTTCCTTAGGATTTCTCCAAGAGGGAACTTGGTCGGGACCAGTATTTGGTGCGCCTGAAAGTAGTGCCGAAGCTTCCTGGAGGACATGAGCAAGGCGTATAGCAACTTCTGGACCTCAGGGTAACGCTCCTTTGATCCGTGAAGCACCTCGCTCACGTAATAGATTGGCCGCTGTATGCCTTCCCTTTCCACCGTCAAGACCGCGCTCACCGCTTGCGGCATGCAGCCAAGGTACAACAAAAGCTGCTCGCCGTGGCGCGGGGTAGTCAAGACAGGTGGGTTGGACAGGTATTGCTTTAGATCTTGGAAAGATCGATCAGCCTCCTCTGTCCACTCGAAACCATTGTGCTTGCGCAGGGCTTTAAAGAAGGGTAGCCCGCGTTCGCCCTGACGGGAAATAAATCTGCTCAGAGCAGCCATCCGTCCGGTGAGGCTCTAAACTTCTTTGACGGTAGTTGGAGCCTGCATATTTTCAATGGCCTCGTTTTTTCAGGGTTAGCAGAAATACCTTGCGAACCAATGACGTAACCGAGCAACATTCCAGATCGAACACCAAATGTACACTTCTCTGGATTTAACTTTATTCGATGCCTGGTGAGATTACGAAAAGTCTCGGCCAGGTCTTTTACATGATCTGGAGCATACTTGCTCTTTACAACTATGTTGTCGACATAGACCTCCAGGTTTTTTCGCATTGCTCGGGAAAGTCTTCTCCATTAAATATTTGGAGCGTGGCACCGACATTCTTGTGAACCGAAAGACATGGTCATTATAGCGAGAAAGTGTCGAAGGGGGTGATGAAGGCAGTCTTCTCTTCATCCTCGGGGGAGATGCTTATTTGGTGATAACCGGAGTAAGCATCCAAAAAACTCAAGAGCTGGGCATCTGCTGTCGCGTCGACCAGTTGGTCTATGCGAGGCAGCGGGAAATTGTCCTTAGGACAAGCAGCGTTCAAATCAGTGTGGTCGACACACATCCTCCACTTGCCGCCTTTCTTCTTTACAATGACAGGGTTGGCTAACCACTCGGTGTGATCAACCTCGTGGATGAAACCAACAGCGAGCAGCTTGCCAAGCTGATCCTTGATGATCCCCTGCTTGAAGTCCGAAAAGCGTCGAAACTTCTGGCAAACAGGCTTCTTGTTCGGCCGGACTGCCAGTTTATGCTCGATAACCTCCCTTGGGACTTCGGGCATGTCAGACGGCTCCCAGGCAAACACGTCTGCATTAGCTCGGAGGAAGGCAATGAGCTCACTTTCCTATTTGGGTTCCAGATTGGCCCCCCAAATGGACTGTCTTGGAAGAGTCATCCAGAGACAGCGGAACTTCCTTGGTCTCCCCCTGGCTGAAATGAAACCCTAGGGCGTGCAGACTTGGTCTGCAGAACATCGGGACCACGCGGCGGGAGCTGGTCGACCAGGGCAAGGGACTGCTCGTCGCAATCCAGAGCAGCTTTGTAATTGCCCTTGACCGTGATCACACCGTTAGGGCCGGTATCTTCACGCAATGGTATGCGTGGGGAGACACGGCCATAAACTTGCCAAGAGATGGCCGGCCCAAGATCGCGTTGTGGGCAGATGGAAAGTCGACCACGTCAAACATGATCAACTCTATCCGGAAGTTGCTTGGGTTACCGAAGGTAACAGGCAGAACAATCTGCCCCAACGGCCGAACGGCTTCTCCCGGGACAATGCAGTAGAAAGGCATCGCGACCTCTTTAAACTTGGAACGAGGAATCTGCATCTCATCCAAGACCTTAGCAGAAAGCAAGTTCAACGCGCTCCCGCCGTTGATCAAAACACGGCCAACTCTGGCGTTGCTGATGGTCGGAGCGACCACCAGTGGGAGCCGCTGAGGCTTGGTAATCCCAGTGGGGCAATCCTCCTGAGAGAAGGAGATGGGAACCTCAGTCCACTTCATCGATTCGGGCTGTGGTTTGCCCTTTTCAACGTTGTGGACCTCCCGTGCAGCTGCCTTGAGACTGCGCTGAGAGGGATAAACCGAGGAGCCGCCGAAGATGACGGCAATATGGTTCACGGGCTCTTGATATTCATCGTCATCGTCCCTATCACCATCGTCGGTTTGGCGCTTGGCCTTACAGGCTTCACCTTTTTCGGGCAGGGTGGGCATTGGGCCCTTGCCATTGTAGAAATCCTCGAGCTTTGCAGCCCAGGTCCTGCAGTGGCGTGTATCATGCCCGTAGTTTTGGTGGAACTTGCAATATCGGTCACTTGGACCTTTCTTGCCTTGGTTGCCTCCCTGGGCGGTCTTCTTGCCCTTATAATTATTGTTGGGCTTTTTCTGCCCATCCTTGGGAGGAGGTGTGCGATCTATACCGGCAACGGTGTTATTCGCATCACCCTTCTTTTTCTTCTGGGACTTCTTGTCACTAGGATTGTTGGTGCTCTTCTTCTTTTCCTCCACACCAGGCTGGGCGGGCAGCTCGCCCTTGTCGAACGCCTTCTTGTACTGAACGCGCTCTGCCGCATTGGTGTAGCGATCAGCCGCCTTGAACAGATCATTGGCGGTCCAGGTCTCATTGATCTCGAGATCCTGGGTGAGCCGCTCGTCGCGGACTCTGTTTTTGAAGGCGCGGACAACAGATTCGTCCGAGATGTTCGGGATCGTGTTGCGAATCTTGATGAAACGCTTCACGAAGTTGCAGAGGATCTCCCCGTTCACTTGATCATCTAGTGCAGATCATCCTCCTTGCCCAGACGCACGTAACAGCTCTGGAAATTGGCAATCAGAGCGTCACAAAGTTGGTTCCAAGAGCTGATGGAACCCTTTTGCTGATTGAACAGCCACGTCCGAACAGCACCCTCAAGAACAGTCGGGAGGTAATTAGCCATGACGAGCTCGTCAACCCCGGCCGCCATGATGGCAGTAGCGTAGATGGAAAGGAATTCCTCTGGGTTTTGAGTCCCATTGTACCTCTCCATGTGACCGGGCTTGAACTTCGAGGGCCACCGGACAGCACGAAGCTCGTCAGAAAAAGCCCTGCAGGCTGCAGCCCAAGGCATAAGACCGGCCACCTTCCCCAGCAGAACCTAGCCTTGAGAAGATGTTGGTCCTGTTGGTCGGGGGAACTCTAGCTGAGCGGGAGGTTTCTGCCTGGAGGAACTCTCTCCGTGATAAGCCTCCACGCTCCTTCCTCGTGGCCGCGACAACACGCTCCTCGCGGGGGGATCGTCCGTGATCATCGCGTGCACGCTTGCCCCTGTGGTCGCGATGACTACGGGGACTTGGCGAGCGACGGCGACCACGGGTAGCTTACTTGTGGACAGTGGTCCTTCGACGGTGACGAGGGTCACGCGATCGATCGGAGCGCTCACTGCTCGAATCCACCCGGACAGGCTGACTGCGCTGCCCGGAGGAGGTGTTGGCCTCACCTAGGGACTTAAGGCCTTCGGCCAGTCGCTCAAGGTGGGAAGCAACAGCGTCGCCCATGCGGGCGAGGTCGGCCTGGTTGGTGGATATGAGCATCATTGCCATGGCCTGGAGTCGTTCCCGACTCTGATCTAGGGGTTCTGGGATCCCTGAGACATCCGCGTCTTGCCCGACTGGGGTCCGGTTGCGCGGGGATTCAACCCGAGCAGTGAACTTCGCGGGGTCTTGGCGAGGCGCGTAACGCTGGTCGCGACATTTGTGCCGCTTCTTGTTGGTCGCAGATCTGTGCCAAGATTTGATTGATGGACTCGTCGAAACTGCGGCGAACAACATCTTGCTCGCGAGCAGCTAGCACGGCCTCATCTTGGTGCCGACCAGAATTAGACTGCCCGATCTCACCGGCCGCCGCGGCCTGTGGAGGATCCTCTGAAGTCCCTGCACCGGCCATGTTGATGCTGCGGTGACCGTGTGTTGGCGCGCTAAACGATGTCATCACTGTGTCGCCACAGGAAGAATCAACCGACACAGCCTTAGAATCCGAGAGATCCAAACCTTCGTATAGATCGTCGGTTCCGTAATCATCGTCGATGACAGGAGCTTGATCTAAGACCGTCTCCGGAACATATCCGGAGACTTCTGTCTCAGATCTAGACATTGATCGAGGTCGATAAGACCGATCCGATCTGGCAGGGGAAGAGACATCCTGCCCTTCTGAGTCGTAGTCCTCAGGAAGAGATTCGTGGTTGCTGATGGAGTTCGACATGCTTGATCAGCTAGATCCCCACGGACGGCGCCAACTGTCGACGGTTGGGATATTGACCCAAGTCAACTAAGGTTCTTAGGAAGGGGAGATAGAAGACACGCCGAACAAACAATCAACGCATTTAACAGGGAGACAGGTTTTTATCTGGTTTCAGCCTCTCGGAGAGATAATAGCCCTACGTCCAGCCTTTCTTATATATCAGAGATGATTACAAGAGGTCGCTCGGCGAGACGAACGAGTCTCGGCGAGAATATGGGTGTACAGGATGCAATGTGCGACAATGCCAAGATCTGGTGTCTACGAAGTGCTAAGATGTGAAAGCTCTTGGCCAGGGTCCCTCTAAACGCCATAGGGGCCCTGTTTATATAGTGCAGAGCAAACCGACCTACCGAGGGAATATCGGGCCGGGCTAACTACAAGATCGTAACGAACTCGACATGCCAAATATATCCCGAGACAGATAAGGCATACTCCTAGTCTTGGGGATCACAACTTCTGCTTCAATCCGGGAAACCAACGTCCGGGTCTTCACGTAGCCGTGCGGAACTCTTGTTCGAGTCGGACTCAAACACAAAGTCTTGGGCACCATGCAATCGTACCGACCAGGAGGCTGTCCGGCACGATGCACATGGGCCTTATAGATCCTTCCAGGGAGCTGGGCCCTGACAGGCTATTCGATTGGGCCGTCAGGGAGTGGGCCATGGCAATGGGCCGTGATTTTAGCCCCGACATTGCCTGGCCGTATTTTTGGGCCCAAGGCCCGTATACCCCTAGGGTTAGGATTGTGCGTGCGTGGACACCTGTTTGGGCGCCGCTCCTCCTCTGGCCGCCGTTCTATATAAGTCCCATGCCATGCTTTGTTTTAGCTGGGTTTTGTTTTGTTGATTTCGTCACGGCTGTGTGAGATTTCGCCTTGTTCTTCTTGTGTCGGCTAGACCAACAGGACCAAGTTTCTGAACCCCATTATTCTTAATTTATATTCGCAATTGTGATTACTTCTCTTGTGTTCTTGCTCGTTCTTCGGTTGCCTGCAGGAATGATCCTTCATGGATAGGTTGATCGTGCCTCTAGTTCGGTTGATAATACTCGTCGTGGTGGTTTAGCGATGCCGGGATTTCCAGTTCCTTGTGGGATTGAAAGCCGGATCGTTTAGGTCTCCGTGACACCTACCGAATTATCCTCGTTGTCTCTCACTAGAAGATCGGGACCCCGCGTCCGCGCCCATCAAGTACCATCTGTACTCAACTGATGTGTTGCTAAATGTTGCAGGTGATAGTGATCCCGCACTTGAGCATTACTATCAAGTGGGGAATGACGATGCTAGCAGACATGACGTCTAGGTCTAGCTTCCAGTCCGTTTGCCCTTAGGTTATGAGGCACACCTTCCTGGACTTTTACTGTTTATTTTATGTTATTTCACCGCCAATTCCAGTGAAATAATCGTAGTATTTCCGCTGCGACAAAAACTCTAATATGTATGTTAAACTTATTGTATGGATAACAGTCCGTACCCTTTTGTAATATCAAGTTTGTCCATACCCTTTTGTAATATCAAGTTATGACCATTTGCCTATGTGTTGTGCTATCAATCCAAATAAGGATATGTGTGATATTAGCTGATCTTGGGAGCACATATCTGGTATCCGAGTTCGCACTCGTTTTAATAGAGATTGCTTGTGCCGGTGCAGTCAGATTGAGCACTAACGTACTTAGCTCACCTCGGGGTGGACTGTATGTTAGTATTCAATCAGTGCATGCCGCGATCAAGGTATATCTCTAATAAGCCGGGTGAAAACTAAGGGGGTACTACAGACACCGATCATTAACGAACCAATTTAACATTTAACAAACGAATGGGAAAAATGCTTGCAAACTCTAATATTACGCGACTAAGTTTATTGGAGTCACTAAGAAATAGAATGTGGAGTTTTACGCACATCTCATGCATGGTTCAATGGTCACCTAAAAAAAATAGAAAGAGTGTGTACAAAACTCAGCGAGTACATAAAACAAGGCAAATCATATCCTTGTCAAAAATAACATAAGACAAACATAACATGCCTCCATCATAATCTGATATGCAATCATGCAATGCATATGCTCATGCTCATTTCTCATATACTTGTACCGGTACCACTGAGTGTACACCCATCGATGTCACACTCTACACTCCATCCCGTGGAGGTTGACCGCCAAAGCGAGTCTGCCTCGCCATCACGTGGGGGGTGCCTAACGAAATAAGTCTTCATGCCATTATTATCCTCATAGATGCAAATGCATGGTTTAATCATTATGAACTACTTACCATCATACCACTTCATACCATTAATACATCACCAACACAAAATGTAAGTAAGCATTCAAACATACGATGTACCCTAGAAGGATCACCGATAATGTAATATGCACTTGCCTCTTCTGCCAAACGATGCGGAGTGAGCTGTAGGTGGAACCGACCCCAAAGCGGCGTTCCCTATAATAAAACTCCCCAAATCAACACCCGATCAAGCGAGGGAGATAGTTACCAACTAGCACTAATGGCCATCTAGAACTAGCTAATCCACCTTAGCAATGATTTCTAAAACTCGAATTCATATAAATTACAATCTGGACAGCAGCTTAAAACAACCATAACGTGCAAACTGTAACTCTGAATTTTACGTTTTTGGACTCTACAGAAAGATAATTTCGATAGCTACAACTTCCATAATATGGACGAAGTCTAATTCTCAACGTAATTATCTCAATTACCTAAAACTTCGTCTCCATATCGAACACCATTACTCCATGAAAACCATTATAAAACGATGGGAATTCATGGGGGGAACAAGGAATCTCACTACCCAAGACTCAATTGAAGGAAGTACCAGGAATTGAAATAAACCCTAACTCCTCTTTCTTACCTTACTCTTCTTTTCCCTTCTCCTTCCTTCTTTCTCCTATCCTCTACCTCTTCCTCCACGCTTCGACCACGACCGGTGGCAGGTGCACCTCGAGCTGACGCGTGGCGGGCAACATGTAGAAGCAAGACTTGGGGCAAATGAACAGTGGTGTGAGAGAGAGGATACGGCTGAAGTTCTCCCTCTCTCAAGGTTTCTTAAGCCCAAGTATGGGTCGGGCCAACATATGGGCCAAGTTAACGTAACATTACAACAGGACTTGACGGCCTCCATACGCCAGGTGTATTCTGCCCATTGGGTTGTGTCTTGTGGCCATTGGATTGTATGTGTGTGGTGGAGCCCCAACAGCTAGTTTTTGTGCGCAGGTTGGCTATAGGAGGTTTCGAGCATTCTTAAAGCTATAGCAATCCACTCCATACCCTTGAGTGAACTAGAGCATAGAGGTCCATCTCTTCTAGGTGCCTCTCTTCTCTCGATTTGGTGTGCATCATGTGGTAAGCTCTTGATCCAGCGTGATGAGACACTTGGAGCTTGTTACTCTTAGGGATTTCATCCTCTAGCTAGATGGTTCCGGAGGCTTGGGCTTGAAAAGCTATTATTGGCGATTGTGGTAATACTCAAGTTGGTGTACAAGGTTCGAGAGTCCACCTTGTTGGAGCGGCGAAGAACTACTGCAAGTGGATACGAGATAGTAGGTTCGGGCAGAGGCTGGTCCTTGTATGCATGAATGTGCCTCAATACGAGTAAGGTGTTAGGCTTAGAACCATGGGGAAAATGCTCTTGCCTTCTTTATCTTTCACATTTGCCTTCCGCAACTCCAATTGCGTATTTATGCGCCGAACTTATCCTTATTGTTAATTTGTTGTTGTGATTACTCTTACCTTAGCTGTGCTTGCTCTTTAATGTTGATTAATCGCTTCACATAAACATAAGTAAAAAATACAAATTGCCATTTTATCCTCTTAGGTCTAGGTAGTAGATCCTTTCAAACTTTAATGAACCGAACTCCCTCTTTATAATAGCTCCTATCCTCGGGCTGGCCCGGATAGTTCTCATGAGCGTCGTACCACAGGAG
Source organism: Raddia guianensis (assembly GCA_036346415.1). Lineage (NCBI taxonomy): Eukaryota > Viridiplantae > Streptophyta > Magnoliopsida > Poales > Poaceae > Raddia > Raddia guianensis. Next base: position 22,334,282 of record CM070537.1, on the reverse strand, counting down.
GTCGGCCTGTCGAAGGCCGGAAGGGCGGTAGGTGCAAGAGGGCTATATCTAGTACAAAACCGAGTTTAGGCCACTTGCGCTCGACACGTGGCTGCCCTTCCTGCGCGCTGCGCCCTCCCATAGGGGAGCTTTGCCCTGAGTTTAGGTCACTTTCTTAGAAGTTTTGCCAAAAATCCTTCCCTTTTCCAGTATTCAACCCGCGGTCCATACAACAGTTTTTCTCAGAGCCAAACATTTCTTCGACATACCCCCTTATGTTTGTTAATTTTACCTTCACATCCTTTGGGATTCAGGGCCTGTTTGGTTTGTGACCCTTGCTTGCCATGCGAAAAAATTGGCAGCCAACGAGATGTGGCGCTTGTTTCGTTCATATCTGGCAATTGGCATGCCCAGCCAAACCATCGGCGCGCCTTCGTTTTTACGTGTGCGAGTGACCGAGAGTGCAGGCATGGAAATCAGCCACCCGTGCCATGCCAACGAGCTGCGCCAAAGCGCCGACAGCGAGGGACCCGATGTTAGCCACCGCAATGCGTCCACCGACTAGCTCACTGTAACGCCCTGCTGACTCTATGCATTTGCTTTTTTATTTAAATTTCTCTTTTTTGTATCTATTTTATCTAGAGTCCAAATTACAAAGAAAAATTTTCATAATTCATCTAAAATCCTAATCAACCCATTTTAAATACTTTCCATTTTTTTTTTTAAATTTTTTTTCATTGGCCAAACTTTACTGGCTACAATCCAAACACCAGTTAAATTGACAAAATTTGATCATGGCATGAGATGGTCATGCCAATTTTTTGGCATGGCTACTCGGGGCTATGAACCAAACAAACCATCACTCTTCCCAAATCCTACCCCATCTTGCCTCTCTTCTCCTTCCAGTTCTACCCATCTCGCCCTATTCGCCACTTCGCTTCCCTCAATATCGCCGGTCGTCTCGCCTCCGACACCGATGGCTCCCTATCCCTATTCCTCCTGCCGCTAACTCCAACGAGGATGGTTCCGATGACGGCAGGCAGCAACGCCCCAGCTTGCCCCTCGGCCTCCTCCCCCGCCATCGCCATCTATGGCTGCTCCCATCGCCGCTGCCGCCACTGGATCGGTCGTCTTCTCTGTCCATCAGGTTCTGGTGCCTTCTTCTTGAATCCTTCAGCTAACTGCCTCTTCTTCTTTTGCTTTTCCATCGTTTCTTGATTTGGCTCGGAGATGTTAATATATATATAGATATCTTGATTTGTCGCCTGCTCGGTTTTCTGCAGGCGACGGACACAATGTTCAATCGAAGCTCAGCGTCTCCCTAGGAAAAGAGCAAGCTTTCCATCGATTCGGTTAAGCACGGTCCCCAAGCACTTTCAATTGTCTTGCTTGGTATTTCATAAATCACACCCATGTTCTTGCTATTTCCTCATTAATTTGTATAATACAATTCGCTTTTGAGCACTGTAGACACGTCGTGGTGATGGGGGACGGGGTCCCGATCTTCCGAGAGGTAGAATAAACTCGATTGGTGGAGAACTCGACGTTGATGATCGACTTCCAATCAAAACAGATTTAAGCCTGCAATCGCTACACCATCGCCTCCGTTCCTTATCAACTACGCCAAGACACGGTTAACCTCACCACAAAGGTTAATTCTTGCAAGTGAATCGAGAGCACAAGAAAGAACGTGGCAGATGCAACATCAAATTACAGATTACCGATTAAGCACACAAGTTGGGATTCCGTGAACCGATAAACGGCGAAGCTACAACGACAGAGCAATCTAAGCAAAACCCAAGTCTAACATAGCGACGGCTAGGGTTTGGGGCGTAGCCCTAGGAGGTACATGGGCCTCCCGACAGATTCTGGTTGCAATCTTGTTTTGACGATTCCCATTGATCCATAAGGAATTTGGAGGTGGGACCGGATCTGTTAGAAACATCTCGTTGAGAGCTTGTCCATGCATACCAAGAACGTCCCAAATGAGGTCCGTATGCATCCGGGACATCCGTTTTAAGTTGACTGTGCGGAGATGGTCGAACCTAACTCGTAGACAGATTGGGTTCTCTGTTGGGCCGGCCTTGCAACGACGTGGCTTGTGGGACCAGAGGGCGTCGAAGTGGTGGAGATGCGCTTTTATCGAATACGTCTTGAGCTTGGGGGTGGCCACGGTGGAGGCAGAACTGCCTGCGGCGACAACGCAATATAAGCATGATGAGCTTACCGGCTGTGCACGCGACCTGGCCATGGCGTGGGTCGATGATGCCATATAGTTGATGATGACACCATAGTTGATGTAGATGATGTAGAAGATGCCGTGAAGTGTTGCTAACTTGTTGTAGATGAAGAGATCGAAGATGAAGTAGTCGATCAAAGACTCGTCGACGTGCATGCTGGCGAAGTAGTCGACGGAAATATTGATGACCACCACGTTGACGTAGTGTTGGTCATACCTGTGATGGACATGGTCACATCATCCCCCTCTTCTTTATTGTGAGTCGTCCTCAACTCATGCTCATTCATCTGTAGAAGGTTAGCTCCAAAGGAAGGTAAATCAACAAGCATATCATTTGTAATGAAATTGTTTGAACCATATTGATTAGGATTCACATCCTCCCCTTCTTCAAATTTTTGTTGTATTTTTGAAACAAAGCTAGAGGCACTTGATGTCTCCTGATTATTGATAATGTAGCTCTCTAACTGATCACATGGTTGTACATCATAAGAAAAATTTATATTTGAGCAAATGTACACTCGATTCACCATGTATTTTTCTTTATCATTATATTTACTCATAACATGAAAAGTGTTTGTAGTTAACCATGAAAAATTAACAAGTCTCTTCTCTAAATTGTCAAGATCACATAGAACATCAAATTCAATATAACCCAAAATATTTAAATAAGACAACAATTTCATCTCATCATTTTCATTGGCAAGTTGAATAATATGTTTATTTTCAGCACAATTGTGTTGTTCTAAAGCAAAAATAGCATGTTCATTCACTACTTGTGAAATAGATATAAGTGAAGTATTATCACACAACTCTTCTTTCTCACAAGAAACAACGAGCAATTCTTTTTGTGACAAAGGTAAATAGTAATTGTTTCCACAATTTGTTGCTCCAACGAAGCATGATTTGTGGAAAGTTTCAGTACATCAATATCATTCTCAACTTGAATGAGTGTGGTACCTTTTTCATTACCTTTGTTTTTCTTTTTAGCTGATGTAGATACATTCTCAGTAGTAGGTATTAAAAGCAGAGGTACAGTAACAAGTGTCTCTTCATTCTTCTCATTCTCATTTTTATTATTTGCACTTGCCTACAAAATGTTAGTCGTGCAACATTTTTACAAACAGATGTGTTGGTTTTCATATAATTTTCTTATATTTTATTTTTAGCTGCACAAGCAAGAGCAAAGGTTTGCAACATAGAAACATATTCTTTATCGACAACAATATTGTATATTTTCTCATTAAATCCACATAAGAATCTAGCCTCCTTTTCTCTATCAGTTTCCTCTAAACCACAGTGAGACATGTGTATATATAACTCTTGATAGTACTTCTCCACATATTTATTACCTTGTTTTAAGCTCTGCAATTTCTTTAGCATGGCACATTTATAAGAAATAGGAACAAATTTGTGACGCATGACTCGCTTCAACATATCCCAATTATCAGGTTCTATACCCATAGTGACTAGATCGTTCCACTATAAAATAGCACGACCTTTGAACTTATCAGTAGCATATATGACCTTACGAATTTCATGAATACGGTGAGAATCAAATTTTTGTTCAACTATCGTTTCCTAATCAAAGTAAATATCACCATGATATGCTCCATAAAAAGAAGGTAAGGCTATTTTACCATTAACATTGTCACCCTCATTACCTTTTCGATTGTGATTCCAGCGTTGATATTGTTGTACATTTTTCCCAATGATTCATGAACCTGCCATTGTCAGTAGAAAACAATAGATAACACAAAAGTAATATCTCTATCAACTACTAGGTGGTAGAAGGTGGAATCACAAACTCTCAATCATCTTACCACGCTTTTACAGGTGTTCTTACCAATGTTGCAGGAGGTACAACTGGTGGCTAGTTCGTGATGCCGAACATTGAAGCGATTGCAAGTTTGAACCAGTACTGATGAGAAGTATGTGGAGTTTGGATAGACAATATTTAGTAGCAAGGAATATGCAATCATCAAAATCAGAATAGCAAAGCTGAATAAATATCCAAAGTACTTGTCAAATTTGCTGGCCTAAACTCGTTCCTAGAACTAGTTAAAGCAAGCGAGGGATACACCAAGTACAAAAAATACAATATGCAAACACTTTTAAATTTTTCCTAGCTTTTTTTTTTACGGCTCCTTTGTATGCACTTGTATTTTTCTTTTCTTTTCTTTCTTTCTTTTTTTTTTCACCGGCAAATAAAACTACAACTTTGTATTTTCGGTCTCGTAAGACAGCAGATCTTCCAACACAGTTTTCATATTTTTCGCAATCTCAAACATAAACATGCACAACTACAAAGTTGTAGATTTTTTTCTGCTATGTAATTTTCATATATGGAAGTACGAATTTGGATAAATGATCTAGGAGACTTGGGCCCCACAATACAGACTGTTCAGAAAAATCCGAGGCACATACAGAATCACTTTCAATGCGATTTTGGGTCTGAAGATGTAATTTATGGAACTTGGTGCAATGGACAAAGTTGTAGATCTTTTTCCGAACTAAAATTTAGGCTCTGACGTTGTCCAATTTGGAGTTCGAACAAAAGTGGTAATGGCAAAATACCGAACTAGACAGATTGGTACCCGATTTGGACGTGACGGCGATGACGGCGTGATGGCGTTGGACTCGACGTCAAGATGCAAGACTCAAACAAGAACAAGAAGTTAATTTAAACCAGCAACAAAACGATGACGATGGATACAAATTCAACAACGCGAATCTGAAAACGAAATCATGAAGGGCACAAAGTGGCTTGGACGATGGACGAGATGACAAATTCAAATCTTTTTGTGGGGCAAATTTCTGGACTCTAGGTAATGGATGAACAGCAAACGAGATGGGATACAAAGATACCTGACGGGCAACCGGTGCTCTGATACAACTTGATGGGGGACGGGGTCCCGATCTTCCGACGGGTAGAATAAACTCGATTGGTGGAGAACTCGACGTTGACGATCCAGCTTTCAATAAGAACAGATCTAAGTCTGCAATCGCTACACCACCATCTCCGTTCGTTATCAACCATGCCAAGATGCGGTTGAACTCACCACGAAGCTTAATTCCTGCAAGCGAATCGAGAACACAAGCAAGAACGCGGGAGATGCAATATCAAATTACATATTACCAATTAAGCATACAAGTTGGGGTTCCGCAAATTGGTAAATGGCGAAGCTGCAACGGCAGAACAATATAAGAAAAACCCAAGTCTAAACTAGCGATGGCTACTTAATTTATAGCGACGGCTAGGGTTTGGGGCGCAACACTAGGAGGTACATGGGCCATGGGCCCAAAGTGGAGCGCCACAGCGCCAGGCAGATTTTGGTCGCAATCTTGTTTTGATGATTTTCGTTGATACTTAGAGAATTTGGAGGTGGGACCGGATCCGTTGGGAACATCTCATTGAGAGCTTGTCCGTGCATACCAAGAACGTCCCAAACGGTGTCCGTCTGCATGCAGGGCATTCGTTTTAAGTTGACTGCGCAGAGATGGCTAAGCCTGACTCGTGGACATATTGGGCTTTCTGTTTGGCCGGCCTTGCAATGATGTGGCTTGTGGGACTAGAGGGAATCGAAGTGGTAGAGATGCGCCTTTCTTGAATACAACTTGAGGTTGGGGAGGTGGGCACGGTGGAGGCTGAACTGTTGGCGGCGACAACACAATATCAGCATGATGAGCTTGCCGGCTGTGCACACGACCTGGCCATGGCGCGGATCGATGATGCCATATAGTTGATGATGACACCATAGTTGATGTAGATGATGTAGAGGATATCGTGAAGTATTTTCAACTTGTCATAGATGAAGAGGTCAAAAATGAAGTAGTCGATCGAAGACTCGTCGACGTGCATGCTGGCGAAGTAATCGACGAAAATCTTGAAGACCACCACATTGACGTAGTGTTGGTCATACCTGTGATGGACATGGTCACATCACGTGGATTCTCCTAGCCTTAAGTTTGACATGGTTAAAAAAGAGCTCTCACACATAAATTTCTCCCATATGTTACAAAATGGACCACTGTTTTACTTGCATGAAACACTGTCAATCTTCCCTATATTTTGATGTGGCGTGTCATTTCGTCAATCGTCACCAGGAGCAGCTGCACTTTTTACATTTTTAATTAATTGGTGTGAAGGACATAAGGAGTTTTGCCGGACATGATAGTACATGTTTCCTCACTAAATATTATACTCCATTTGCCTAATATGGTACCGAATAATGTCATTGTCTTTTGCTATTTCAGATCAAGAAGGTAGTTATGTATTAGCATCAGCCACAGATCTACAGTGAGTCAATGACTGGTAAACACCTGTTTGAACAAAAAGTATCTGTTTTATAAAAATGAGAGATGACATCCGATAGCAAATGCAGGTGGACAAACACAACGGGTACAACCTTTGCCAAGGTAGTTAGCTCTTTTAGAACTTCTAAAATGAGGTAAATCAGTTTGAAGCCAACTAAAATCCATATGTTATAGCTGCCATTTCCTTTCTTTTTCTCTATATCAAGTTTGTTTGGATTGTTGCACAGGTTAAGATCATTAATGTAAGCCATAATTACAATCAGGTTTACTAGAAGGTCTAGGACAACAAAAAGAAAATGAAACAGGAAGTGCTTTGTAGACCACAGTTGTCTGAATTTACTTTAGCTAAAGGTTTTTTGTTCTTGCTCTTAGTTGTAGATTTTCACATGGTGATGATATCTTCTTCTGGTTGCAACTACTTAAAAAATATAGACACGATATCTTCTCCTGATGGTATTTTCACATGTTGAATTTTGATGGATTAATAGCAATAGCTTTAGCAATTCAGATCATGTCTTGCTAAAATTGCTCCGATTTAGCTTGAGATGGTTTCCGATGTATCTTTATATTTAATAGTTATAAAAGTGTTATTGCCTGGCTACTTAATACTTAATATTTTGATGCCTTTTGCTATAGTGTATTTGGCCTATTCAAAATATGGTTGTGTTGGCTACTGAATTAGTCATGAAAAAAATGGTTTAGTTCTAAAGCAAGAAGCTACAACAGTTTTGCGTTTCCTCATGTTCTTTTGCTTCTTGGTTTAATCGATTTTAAAGGTGTTCATTGATGATGCAAAATATTTTGCTGCTAATGGCATTCCAGGCTACAGGTTTTTTATCCCATGGCTGCTTCTAGTTTTTTGATTGTGTGTGACAGCTTTACCATGTCTGCTTCTTACCTTTATGTGCTTATTTTACATGAATACATGATACACTTTCTTACCTGCTTGATGCAGGATTGATAGGGTTTTAGTTTTATATGCCAGCTAGACGAACGATCTAAGTAAACAATTTCATTTGTAATAGACGACATTTTGTGACAGAAGACATTTTTATTGCATTGTACTAGATTGAAATTGAAAGTATATATATGTATGCCAGATTTACATATTTTTCTCTTGCTAATGTTGAGTAATTAATTGGGTTCAATGTTGACATGTAGTATACTTTATTCTTATCCTTTATTGCAGGATTATAAAGTACTATTCTTCTCGTGACTTCTTGACCTTCCAATTATGGGGCTGCAGTGTGAGTATTATCTTTTGTTTTGGTAGATGGTGTAACCTATTTGTAACCATGTATGAGTTTGTTCTTCTGTATTGCACAATGTGGATGAAATAGTGCAGCCCATTAAAGTAAAAACACTAGATGATATTTATATTAAAGAAACGTCGCCCATGTATTATATGCATATCAGGGTCAAAAAAGGTCTAACATGCTCTATTATGTCATCTAAACAAATATTGGGTTCTGTCACCTTTCACTGACCGTAACAAATGCAATGTTTACAAATGTAATATGCCACCACCATGTTTTACCATGTTATTAGCTGTACCACCATGAATTACTTTTAGTTTTATGAAGCTATTTATTGATTGCATTCCCACATATTTTTCAACCAGACAACTCCATGGACAAATCAAAGGATTATTGAGTTGCAATAGTACTATTAGCATACAGATTGTACAAAGCAACTTATGGCTTTAGGTCACCATGCATTATGCCTCCTCCTTGAGCTAACACAAAATTTCCTCTAGCTCTAGGTGTATGTCACTATTATGAGTTCGTTTTTTTTATGCAGACCTCATTTCATAACAGTTACGATCGTTTTTTTAACTGCTACAATTTAGGAGTCCTTTACAAAAACAGATCTGAACATTTCATGTTTTGGTGGTTTATCGAGCTCACTTATGCGTCTTCTGCAAATCATCTACAATTTTTAGTACTTTTACCTGTCAATACTACACCAGCTATACAAATAGTCAAACTCAAAATGTTTTACCAACTGAGTTTATGATTGTTGCCCTCTCAACTTACACATTATTTGAGAACGTGGCAACCTGTTTAACTGTATAGTTCGTTTTACCATGTGCTATTGCAATGTAAAAGTTTAATCGTCTAGCTGTTTTTTTCGATATGTTCTGCTCTTTAACATTAATCCAGTGATGGAAATTGAGGATCTTTTGTGCCCCTTGTCGACGGTTGGGATATCGGTCCCAAGTCAACTAAGGTTCTTGAGAAGGGGAGATAGAAGACACTGCCGAGCAGGGCGAACAACAATCAACGAACAGCGAGCAGACACAGGGTTTTTATCCTGGTTCGAGCCTCTCCAGGGAGATAATAACCCTATGTCCAGTGCTTCTTTATATGAGAAAGGATTACAAGAGAGGAACTCGACGAGACGAACAGGTCTCGGCGAGTTTATGGGTGTACAGGAAGCAATATGCGATCTTGGACTTCAAGTCGCGCTGGCTTGGCCCTCTACACGCCGTAGGGGCCTTGTTTATATAGTGTTGAGCAACCGACCTACCGGGGGATAACCGGGCCGGGTTAGCCACGCGTTCGTAACGAACTCGTATACATACCAAATATATCCCGAGGTAGATAAGGTATACTCCAATTCTTGGGGATCACGGCGTCTGCTCCAATTCGGGAAACCTGCGTCCGGGTCTTCACGTAGCTGTGCAGAACTCTTGTTCGAGTCGGACTTGAACACGAAGCCTAGGCCGCCACACATCGTGCCACCCATGAGGCTATTCGGCAGGATGCACATGGGCCTGATAGAGCCCTCTAGGGAGCCAGGCCCTAGGAGAGGCTGTTCGATTAAGCCATCAGGGAGAGGGCCATGCCAATGGGCCGTGATTTTATCCCCGACAGCTAGCCCCGAGACTCAAGTGGAATATCTCACTAGAGTGGGGTCTTCCTCTTGAGACTCCAAGTCACAAAGAGGGTAATTTTGCTGCTACAAAGACGAGCAACAAGCGACCGAACAAGTTATGGTTCAATCGAACAAGCCTTGTTCGGGACCGAACAAACCCGCCCAGTGCCGAGCAACTATGTTGCGTCGAACAGGGAAACACGTTTATCCGAGCAGAGTACCCAGCCCTCAATGCAGAAAATGGAAAAAGTAGCCGTTGGCAGACTCCAACGGTAACTTTATTTGCTTGATCGAGAGCGAGCGTCGTTTTACTTAGTCATTGCGGTAAAAAACTAGCCGTTTTGTGGCAAAAAACCGTTGCAGAGCTGCTCGAACCAGGGCTATAAAGAGCACCCCAGCCACTCGCGGCTCACCACTTTCGCTCTCACGCGCCTTTCCTTCCCAAGCCCTATTCCAACAGCACTTAGCATCAAACAGCCACAACTCACTTCCAAAGCTGCTCGTCAAACCTGGGGATTGCTATGGCCAAGTTCGCAGGCACTAGCATGACCGAGGACGACATGAAGAGATTGGAAGCTGAGGGACACGTCGACGCCGGCAGCTGGAAGCTGCCCGGGGAGGAGGAGATGCCGAAGCCACTCGAAGACGAGTTCGTCAACTTCGAGCACTTCGCCATGTTTGGGTTGAGGTCTCCCAAAAGCGATTTCGTGGAGGCCTTCCTGAACATCAGCGGGTTGGAGGTCGCTAACCTTAACCCCTACTCGTTCCTCCAGATGGCCGTCTTCGCACACCTGTGCGAGGGCTATCTGGGCGTTGATCCATCGGTGGGGTTGTTCCTCCATTACTACACAGTGACGAGGAGCGGCTCTGCCGCTTCCGGGCTAGGGTGTTACTAGCTCAAGCTCCGGGCCACCGCCGACGACGCGCCGTACCCTCGTCCACCGCTGCTCGACTCGATGGGAGCGGGGTGGATGAGGTGGTTCTATACCAAGAGGAGCGACGACAGCAAGCTCTTCACCGGACAAGTTCCGGCGAAGGGGACGCAGATGCCGTGGCCGGAGCCGATCGGCGAGGAGTGGTATCTGACCCGGAAGATCGCCTCCCTTGTGGGCCTCGGGCTCACGGGCAGAGAGATCATCCGGGACTTCGTGGCGAACAGGGTCTGTCCGCTGCGGAAGATGTCCTACCCCTTCTACAAGATAGAAGACTGGGAGGACATCACCAGTTAAAGCTCGGGTACGTCCCTCAAACGCTCACCCTTTTCTGGTGATTCATCCGAACAGGAACTAATAAAATCTTCTGTTCGGGAAGTGAAACCTACCGACGCATGGGTGACCGAGCAGGTCAATGCCATGCTAAAGGCCACCAGGAAAGAACCGAGGTGACTGGCTTGGTGGCCTACACATGCCCAAGAAACTTGCTCGTCCGCTCACTTGAGGTTACTTACGCAGATCCCACATCTGAGTTGTTAGACTTACACGATTATGGCATGCTCACATTCGCCTCCAAATATGCAGGACGAGCAGCTGATCATCGGCGGGATAGTCGATGAGCTATCAGAATCCAACAAGGAGGGAGCGAGGAAGGGCAAAGCCAAGGTGGCCGAGAAGCCCAAGGTGGCTGCTGTGCCGACGCGGAGCTCGCCGCGCCGCAGCGACCGCCAACTGCCTCCGAAGCCCCCTGCTGCGACGATCCGCGCCGAGTAGGCCAAGCGCGCACGCGGCCAGCCAAGGGGGGAATGCCCAAGCCCATCCCTCCTCACCGAGCAAGGCGACAGGGAGGTACGGAACCTGACCCACTGGCTAAAGCGTTATGCACGGGCTCATCCGGACCATATGGAATAGCTACAATAGATCGCTAAGCAGAGAAGGCTAGAGGAGGAGGTCGTGTGCAAGGAGGCTCTCCTTGCGTTGCGCAAAAAGAGTGCTCAGCTCACCAAAGAGCTGAGTTTATCGCCGCGGGCGCCCGGAGGCCAAGGCAAACAAGAAGCCGAGGACCCGTCGAGCAAGAGGCGCAAGCTCCGTCACGGAGCAAAGAAGAAGGTCAAACTTCCCACGACGGGCACGACAGGTATACAAAGGCGAAGCTCTACCCCTTACAGTCTACCGAACCGCTAAGGTATTAACACACTTTTTCATCTGCTGCTGAGGAGGAGTTCGCCAGTGACGACGTGGGCACGGCGATCGAGCGGTCCTTGCTACCCGAGCACCTACATGGTGCGTCAAGGGCAACGAGGTTGGCCGCCCTCAAAGACAGGCTGGCAGCGTGGGCTGTGCTTCCGCCTGGCTCCAGCGACCGGATCGACGCGCTGATGGGCGCGGTGGAGCGGCTCGAAGTCGAAGAAGTGGGGCACGAAGCCAAGGAGTTGGCTCCGCTGGCTGCCCGGGGTGGGACCGAGCAGGCGGTCCTGCCGGGCGCTTCGTCGCAGGGGCAAATCGTCTCTGTGGCGACGGAGACTTTCGGCGAGCAGGGCGAAGGAGCCGCTGCCAGGGAGTAGGGAGATGACCTCGAGCAGGGGGCTCTAGTCGCCCTGCCCGTGGTCCCAACGAAGTCGCCGGCATTGGCGGGCCCGAGCTCGCCGGCTGAAGTCGCCGAGGAGAGGAGGTGAGCCCCTAGGCGGGCACGCTCCCGCAAGGAGAAGGCGCAACGGAGAGATCACCGTGCTGCGCCCGTTCCGAGCAGCCAGGGATTCGCAACCCATGACCTTGGAGAGCGCCTTAGAAGGAACTTGAAGAACAGGCTTCAAGAGGTAAACTCCGAACCAAAAACTCGTCTGTTTAAGTTATTAGCAACTCAATGTGACGGACTTGTTCTTCTCTCTCTCAGGTTTTGAAGGGCACCATGGAAGACTTCGAAGAAGGCGTCGCCATCCAGCGCAGCGCCATTTTGGGAGCCCTCTAGGGGCAGAGCCGCACGAGGTGGTTCGAGGAGGAGCTGAAGACCTCGGTCGAATGCCGGAGCTGACTCGAGGCGAAGGTGAAGAATCTCAAAGCCCAACTGTCCGAAGAGAGGCAGTCCTCCGCGGCCCTCCAGGAGAAGGTGTCGAGCCTGTGGATTTCACAGGAAGATGCCGAGGAGCTTCGTGGGCTGGCCGTGAGGGCGAGCACTGCGGAAAGAAGGGTCAAGGAGCTGGCCGTGCAGCTCAAGACCGCCGAGCAGCACCGGAGTCAGAACGATGTTCTGACCGAGCAGCTGCGAGCCAAGACCGAAGAGGTCGAGGACCTCCGTGCAGAGGCCAAGGGGCAGGCCAAGCATAGGACAGTCAGCAAGGAGGAAGCTGAGCGTCTCCGAGCTGAAGCAAAGGAGGGGATCAAAGCCCAAGGGGAAGCTCTGCGCCTCAAGTTAGAGATTGAGGAGCTGAAGGAGCAGCTTGCTTCATAGTAGTAGTAGGGCAGTACTCGAAAGGGCTTTTGTACTTGTAAAAATTTGTTAATATAAATGAAACTCACCTTTTCCCTGCAAAAAGAGCATTAAAAAAGACAAGAACGAACAGAAAACTAAGAGTAAGGCAAAACAGCGCTAGAAAGTTTTCAGAAAAAACGGTAGGACACCAGCCTAAATCCCAGCCCCCGTTGTGCATCTGTTCAAAAACCTGGGTTTGCAAACTTGAACAGGTGCACAGGCAAAAGAGCAACACCCTAGCCCCCCGGAACGGACGATGCTTGAAAACCTAACCTTGCGAATTCATGTACGTGCGTAGAGAGATAGAGCGACACTCGCATCCTGATCGACTTATGCCATGAACTGCTCGCCGACGTAAGTAGGCTATTTCAAAGGTAACCGAACAAGGAAAGTGCCTATGTCGTGGGGGCTTACGAGAGCAGACAATGCCAAGTGGTTGTGCCGAACGCGTTAAGTGCCTCCTCCGCGGGGAGCTTACGAGAGCAGACTTAGCCGCAAGGCGAAAAAGCCATGTTACGCAACCCTGAGTTTAGGAACTTGCCGAAACTAGATGCGGACAGAGAAAATCTGAAGATCGCGGAGCCAAGAGTTCGCAAGACCGGACAGCCATCAAGTGTTACCAGAGAGAAGAAAGTATGAGAAGACGAGATGTGAAAAGGGCCAAAGGGGGCCGCGAACATTCACTATTATTGGATTGAACTTTACATGGCAGCCCGAGAGATTGGACGAACAAAGGCGCGAAGTTTGACAAAAGCGCAATGCTAAGAAAACAACAGAAAGACCTACACAAAGAACTTATGGAGCTGGTCGATGTTTCAAGTGCTGGTCAGCTCTCTCCCATCCTCCATTGCTCGGTGAACAGCCCCTTAGCGAGCAGTAGAAACGACCGTGAACGGGCCCTCCCAGCGGGGAGTTAACTTGTTGGCATTGGACAGGTTCTGTACGCGGCGCGGAATGAGGTCGCCCAACTTCAAAGCCCTTCGTCGAACAGATTTGGCAGCGTGCCGACGAAGGTCTTGCTGGTAGCGCGCCATTCTAACTTGTGCCCGTTTGCGTGCCTTCGAGGAGATCGAGTTCGAGCAAGCGCTCTTGCTCTGCGTCAACCATGTTGACCGAGCCCGTGTGAGGCGAGCCGAGTACCACTTCGGCGGGCAAGATGGCTTCTGCACCGTAGACCAGTTGGAAAGGAGTTTTCCCTGTTGCCCGGCTGGCTGTGGTGCGCACGGCCCAGAGGACGAAAGGAACTTTGTCGACCCAGGCTTTGTTATGCTCTTTGAGAGTTGCGAACACCCGCCATTTGATACCCTGTACTATCTGTCCGTTAGCTCGCTCTACTGCTCCATTGCTCTGTGGATGTGCCCGAGGCGGCAGAACCTTGGTACCAAATTATTCGCAGATTCTCGAATAGCTCGCTTTTGAACTGGGGACCGTTATCGGTGATCAGTTTGTGGGGAATCCCGAAGCGCATGATCACATTGCTTTTAAAGAAAAGCACAGCTGTTTTGGCGTGAAGAGATGACACAGGCTCGGCCTCAATCCACTTTGTGAAGGTGTCGATGGCGACGAGCAAGTGCGTGCAGCCCTTGAACCCCTTGGAGAATGGGCCGAGCAGATCTAGGCCCCATGTGGAGAAAGGCCATGATAGGGATCGTTTGGAGCTCTTGGGCGGGCTTATGGGCCTTCCGAGCGTGAAATTGGCAAGCCTTGCACTTAGTTACCATATCCCGGGCATCTTGTAACGCTGTAGGCCAATAATAACCATGCGAAACGCTCTGCCGACCAGAGTTCTGAAGGAAGCGTGGTTGCCACTGGCACCCTCGTGTATATCCCTAAGAAGGAACATACCTTCCTGCTGCGAGATGCACTTGGAGAGTACTCCTAGAGCACCTTGCCGGTAAAGGATGCCGTCCACAAGCTTGTATGGACTAGCACGCCTTATAAGTCGGAACGCTTCGGCCGTCGCCGCGGTGGTCCCATCTGCAAGGTACCGGACAAATGGCGTTGTCCAGTCCACAGCCTGCCCGATGACGGAGACAGCACCACCTGTCTCTTTTGCCTCGTCCGGAGACGTGATAGAGGGCTTATAAAGGTGCTCGACGAGCACCCGCAAAGCGAGTTCGTGTGAGATCAAACTTGGGCGGTGGTAGGCCAAGAAGTTGTCCTTCCTGGGTACGAAGAGCTCCTCGAAGAATCGAAAGTGCCGCTCTAACTTCCTCACTTCAACCAGGTATCGCGCCATTGAGTCATCGCAACATTAATACTCCTTGTTTACCTGATTGATGACCAGCTGTGAATCTCCCTTCACAGTTAGCCGTTGGACGCCGAGCGACTTGCAAGCTCTTAGTCCCGTGAGAAGGGCCTCGTACTCCACGGCGTTGTAGTTGCCGCAAAGTGTAGTTGGATAGAATACTGGAATTGCTCTCCTTGAGGGGAGATGAGAACAAAACTAGCCCCCGAGTGTCCAGTGCGCGAGCCGTCAAAAAACATGGTCCAGGGGGTTTCTTCAGGTTGCTCGGGAGCTTCCTAGGATTTGGATGGGCAGGTCCATTCAGCGACAAAGTCGGCCAGGACCTGGGATTTAATAGCAGTTCAGGCAGCAAACAGAATGTCAAACTCTGCTAGGTCCATTGCCCACTTAGCTATACGTCCGCCAGCTTCCTTGTTCCGTATGATTTCTCCCAGAGGGAACTTGGTCGGGACCAGTATTTGATGCATCTGGAAATAATGCCCAAACTTTCTGGAGGACATGAGCAAGGCTTAAAGCAACTTTTGGACCTCAGGGTAGCGCTCCTTTGATCCATGAAGTACCTCGCTCACGTAATAGAGTGGCCGTTGGATGCCTTCCCTCTCCACCGTCAAGACCGCGCTCACCGCTTGTGGCGTGCAGCCTAGATAGAGCAAAAACTGTTTGCCATGTCGCGGGGTAGTCAAGACAGGTGGGTTGGACAGTATTGCTTTACATCTTGGAAAGATCTGTCGGCCTCCTCTGTCTACTCGAAGCCATTGTGCTTGCGCAGGGTCTTAAAGAAGGGTAGCCCGCGTTCGCCTTGACGAGAAATAAACCTGCTTAAAGCAGCCATCCGTCCTGTGAGACTCTGAACTTCCTTAACGGTGGTCGGAGCCTGCATGTTTTCAATGGCCTCGATTTTTTTAGGGTTAGCAGAAATTCCTTGCGAACCTATAATATAGCCGAGCAGCATGCCGGATCGAACACCAAAAGTACACTTCTCTGGATTCAATTTAATATTGTGCCTGGTGAGATTATGAAATGTTTCGGCCAGGTCTTTTACATGATCCGGAGCATACTTACTCTTTACAACTATGTCGTCAACATAGACCTCCAGGTTCCTTCCGCGCTATTCTGGGAAAGTTTTCTCCATTAAGCGTTGGAAGGTGGCACCAACATTGCGCAGACCGAAAGACATGGTCGTGTAGCAGAAAGTGTCAAAGGGGGTGATGAAAGGCAGTCTTCTCTTCATCCTCGGGGAAGATGCTTATTTGGTGATAACCTGAGTAAGCATCCAAAAAACTCAAAAGCTGGGCATCCGCATTCGCGTCGACCAGCTGGTCTATGCGAGCAGCGGGAAACTGTCCTTAGGACAAGCCGCGTTCAAGTCTGTGTGATCGACACACATCCGCCACTTGCCGTCTTTCTTGTTTACGGTCACAGGGTTGGCTAGCCACTCGGTGTGATCAACCTCGCGGATGAACCCAGCGGCGAGCAGCTTTCCAAGATGATCTTTGATGATCCCCTGCTTGAAATCCGAAAAGCGACGAAGCTTCTGGCGAACAGCCTTTTTGTCCGGCCGGACTACCAGTTTATGCTCGATAACCTCCCTTGAGACCCCGGGCATGCCAGACGGCTCCCAGGCAAACACGTCTGCATTAGCTCGGAGGAAGGCAATGAGCTCGATTTCCTATTTGGGATCCAGATTGGACCCCAGATGAACTGTCTTGGAAGGATCGTCAAGAGACAACGGAACTTTCTTGGTCTCTCCCCCTGGCTGGAGAGAAACCTTGGGACGGGCAGACTTTGTCTGCGGTACTTCGGGACCACGCGGTGGAAGTTGGTCGACCAGGGCAAAAGATTGCTCATCGCAATCTAGAGCAGCCTTGTAGTTGCCCTTGATCGTGATCACGCCGCTAGGGCCCGGAATCTTCACGTAGTGCTATGCATGGTGGGACACGTCACACGGCCATGAACTTTCCCAGAGATGGCCGGCCCAAGATCGCGTTGTAGGCAGATGAAAAGTCGACCACGTCAAACGTGATCAACTCTGTCCGGAAGTTGCTTGGGCTGCCGAAGGTGATGGGCAGAACAATCTGCCCCAGTGGCTGAACAGCTTCTCTCGGTACAATCCTATAGAAGGGCATTGCGACCTCTTTGAGCTTGGAACGAGGAATCTGCATCTCGTCCAGGACTTTTGCGGAAAGTAAGTCCAGCACACTCCCGCCATCAATCAGGACACGCCCGACTCTAGCGTTGCTGATGGTCGAAGCGACCTAGAACTCCTTGAGCTTTGCAGCCCAGGTCCTGCAATGGCGTATATCATGACCGTAATTCTGGTGGAACTGGCAATATCGGTCACCCGAACCTTTCTTGCCGTGATTGCCTCCCTGGGCAGGCTTCTTGCCCTTATAGTTATTGGCGGGCTTCTTCTGCCCATCCTTGGGAGGAGGTGCGCGATCTATACCCGCAACGGTATTGTTCCATGCACCTTTGTTCTTCTTCTTCTAGGACTTCTTATCACCAGGATTGTTGATGCTCTTCTTTTTCTCATCTACACTAGGCTAGGCGGCAGCTCGCCTTTGTCAAACGCCTTCTTGTACTGAACACGCTCTGCCGCGTTGGCATAGCGATCAGCCGTCTTGAAAAGATCATTGGCGGTCCAGGTCTCATTAATCTCGAGATCCTGGGTGAGCCGTTCGTCGCGGACACCGTTTTTAAACGCGCGGACAACTGATTCATCCGAGATGTTTTGGATCGTGTTGCAGATCTTAATGAAACGCTTCACGAAGTTGCGGAGGGTCTCCCCGTTCATCTGGATCATCTGGTGTAGGTCATCCTCCTTGCCCGGACGCATGTAACAGCTCTGGAAATTGACGATCAGAGCGTCACAAAGTTGGTCCCAAGAGTAGATGGAACCTTCTTGCTGATTGAACAACAACGTCCGGGCAGCACCCTCAAGGACAGTCGGAAGGTAATTAGCCATGACTAGGTCATCACCCTTGGCTGCCATGATGGCGGTTGCGTAGATAGAAAGGAACTCCTCTGGGTTTTGGGTCCCATTGTACCTCTCCTTGTGGTCAGGATTGAACTTGGAAGGCCACCTGACAGCACGGAGCTCTTTAGAGAAAGCCTTGCAACCCAAACTGTACGCCCGACCACCTGCTCCTGTAGAGCCTAGTCTTAAAAAGACATTGGTCCTGTTGCGCGGAGGGACTCTGGTCGAACGGGAAGATTCTGCCTGGTGATATTCTCTCCGAGACAGTCCTCCACGCTCCTTCCTCATGGTCGCCACGATGTACTCGTCCCGAGGGGATCGTCCGTGGTCGCTACGTGCCCGCTTGCCCCTGTGGTCGTGGCGACCACGGGGACTTGGTGAGCGTTGTCGACCACGTGTATCTTGCTCGTAGCGAGTCGCCCTTTGACGGTGACGAGGGTCAAGCAATCGATCGGAACGCTCGCTGTCCGAGTCCTTCCGGGCAGGCTAACTGCGTTGCCCGGAGGAGGTGTTAACTTCTTCTATGGACTTAAGGCCTTTAGCAGTCGCTCTAAGTGAGAAGCAACAGCGTCGCCCATGAGGGCGAGGTTGGCCTGGTTGGTGGATCTGATCACCGTCGCCATGGCCTGAAGTCGTTCCCGACTCTGTTCAAGGGGTCCTGGGATCCCTGAGGCATCCGCTTTTTGTCCGACCGGAGTCTGGATGCGCGGGGATTCGACCCGAGCAGGTAGAACTTCTGCTGGGGGACTTGGCGGAGATATGTGAGGCGGGTCGCATCGTTGTCGCTTGCGCTGGTCATGAATCTGCGCCAAGGTTTGATTAATTGAGGCGTCTAGACTGCGACGAACAACTTCTTGTTCGCGAGCAGCCGGTGTAGCCCCATCTTGCTGCCGAGCAGAATTGGATTGCCCGATCTCATCAGCCGCCGCGGCCTGCGGACGAGTCTCTGAGGTCTCTACGCCGGCCATGTTGACGCTGCGACGACCGCACGGTGATACCCTAGACGGTGTCATCACTGTGTCGCCATAGGAGGAATCGACTGACATAGCCTTGGAATCGGAGAGATCTAAACCAGCGTAAAGATCGTCGGTTCCGTAATCATCGTCAATGACGGGAGCTTGATCTAAGACCATCTCCGGAACGTAGCCGGAGAGCTCTGAAGGCGATCGAGACCGAAGGGATCGATCCGAACTGGCAGAGAATGTGACATCCTGCCCTTCTGAATCATAGCCCTCAGGAAGAGTTTTCTGGTCGCTGAAAGAGTTCGACATGCTCGAACAGACTTGATCTACTAATCCTCACGGACGGCGCCAACTGTCGACGGTTGGGATATCGGTCCCAAGTCAACTAAGGTTCTTGAGAAGGAAAGATAGAAGACACTGCCGAGCAGGGCGAACAGCAATCAACGAACAGCAAGCAGACACAAGGTTTTTATCATGATTCGGGCCTCTCCAGGGAGATAATAACCGTACGTCCAGTGCTTCTTTATATGAGAAAGGATTACAAGAGAGGAACTCGACGAGACGAACAGGTCTCGGCGAGTTTATGGGTGTACAGGAAGTAATATCCGATCTTGGACTTCAAGTCGCGCTGGCTTGGCCCTCTACACGCCGTAGGGGCCTTGTTTATATAGTGTTGAGCAACCGACCTACTAGGGGATAACCGGGGCGGGCTAGCCACGCGTCCGTAACGAACTCGTATACATACCAAATATATCCCGAGGTAGATAAGGTATACTCCAATTCTTGGGGATCACGGCGTCTGCTCCAATCCAAGAAATCTCCGTCCGGGTCTTCACGTAGCCGTGTAGAACTCTCGTTTGAGTCGGACTCGAGCACGAAGCCTAAGCCGCCACGCATCGTGCCAACCATGAGGCTGTTCGGCAGGATGCACATGGGCCTGATAGAGCCCTCTAGGGAGCCAGGCCCTAAGAGGCTGTTCGATTAAGCCATCAGGGAGTGGGCCATGGCAATGGACTGTGATTTTATGTCCGACACCCCTGCCAGCACTAACTTTTTAATATTTTTTAACAGGCTGCTGTCATCGATAACTGTAGTAGAAAATCTACTAAAGACATATTGCACCCTGCTATCACATTTTTTTCTCCGGTTGTTGTGAATGATCATTTATGTCTCTTCCTAGCTCAGATCGTTTATTTATCCTTTACATCTATTGGTTCTAAACAAATCGACAACTTTTCATTAGTGTTCACTGAAAATTTTTGTTTGTCTTCCATGGTCCTTCGATTACAAGTAATTGTTATTTTAGTTCATTAGGTGTTCATATCTTGACAAAGTATAAAGTGAACATGTACCTCAGTGGTTTGTTTAATAGAATAAGGGTTATGCATTACCTCATAAGGTAAATCTGTCGTCCACGTTGAAATAGATCCTAGAAATACATATCTGTCAGGAACTACACATATCTTTTAAGATTTACTATGTAGGGGACACCACGAAAATTGCTATGAAGTGGGCTATATATGTGATGAATTCTTTCCTCAAGTTGGTACCGAAACAAAGTAAAGCATTATCCCTTTATTTACATTGGTGTATATATGCACCTTTCTATATTTTGATTCACATTTGAGTTCCCTGGTACTATTAGTTTCTTATTGTTTGATTCTGATATTCTTGAGCAGATTAACAACAACCTGCCTTGCTACGAACTTTCAACAGAGCTAAGTAACAACACATTGGAAGCCCTTCCACAAAACTATGCTGAACAGGTGCAAATGAGTCATTGACCTTGATCCTTCTTAGATGCCATTCTCTTAATCATCTTCTAACTTCCAAAAGATAACTTGATGTGAATTCAGTCATATACCTCATCCACTTTTTTTAAGGAAAAAAACTAGAAATGTTGTCGAAGTATTAATTCGTATCAGAGCCATGGTTCAATTTCCCAATGAGAATCAGTCTCTGTGCCATGTATTGAGAGATGAAAAATTATCTAGACTTCTTTAAATTGAGAGCTCAAATGTTGGATGTAGAGAGTAGACCATCTGTAGTGTCGGATGGGTGTAGTTAATATGAATTTTGTAACTCTGGAGGTTGCTTTATTGTTTAGCCCAACTGTACTATATTTGTATACCATATTTTTAGCTCATACATCATACAACACTGTACTTGCTAGCTCTCCGATCTCCGTTGGACTACACATGTTTCAACCAAGGTATAAATTGTTCTAAAACATGTACATCGATAATATATGTAGAACTATATATCAAGAGTTTAATTTATTTACCTTTAAGAGTTGCTCTGTTAGTTAATACATGTCTGAATATTACTACATATTAGTTAATTATTATAAGTGTTTAATGCAATTCACAATTCTATTCTCTCTAATTTAAGTTAGAAACAATGGATTAAGAGTTGTGAGACCTTATGATTTTATAGCATTACTATTTATTTTGCTATGATTTGTTTTATCATTAAATGTATTTAGAGTATGACTTATATTTTTCCTTTTCTTACGGAGGAGAGGAAGCAACTAAAGCCATTAGTGGAGAAGGCGAAGCATCAAAAAAGCTTCAAGCCCTACAACGATGTGAAAGCGCCAACAATTGTTTGTATCAACTTTATGAGGTTAACTTGCATCTTGGTTTGTTCAGAACGCACTACATTATCTGATACAATAGCTACCTGACAGCTTAAAGATTTATGAGCCTTTTTTTGTGATGTGTTCTCGGTTACTATGATGTTTCCCGCTAGCTTTGATGGGTAGATACATTTCTCATCAGGCTAAGCGTTTTTGGGCAGGAGAAAAATGCTTAAGGGATGGATCTGTGTTTAGAGTCACGGTTTGCAGTCTAATATATGGCACGCTGATATATGTATCTCATTGCAAAAGGGTGTAATTGCATCGATATTGACAGCGTGTTCTCCGCTCAACCACTGCGGATCACACCCCTAGTCAGATTTCTAACCTGCTAGCCTATCAGCCCGAGCTCAGTTCGATTTGAGCGTGGAACGCGGCAAGGAGCAACACGCAGGGTTTACCCAGGTTCGGACCCCCTCGCGGGTAACAGTCCTACTCCTGCCGAGCCTTAACTCTTTTCCGTGTTATGGTTGTGTGGAATGTGGTTGCAGAATGCTTCGAACCCCCTCCCCCTTCTCTCTCCTCCCCTTTTATACAAGTCTTGAACGGGCGGAGAGAGCCGAAGGGTAGGCAGTACAGTGCGCTTAGTACACTGACACGATGGGAGAGACGCGACAGGAGAGACGAAAACGTGCTGCTGCTTGCGCCTAGCTGCGCCGCCCACTCACGCCGTGCAAGTGACCTCTGACCCGTGTGAACACACCAGTGAGACTGCGGGCGGGACCCAGCCTGCTCCTTCTGACGCGGGTGGCCAGCTTGAAGAGGGCAAGCTCTCTCTCTCTCTGCCGGTCAATTCCGCTGCGCCACAATGATGATTGATCGAGACCGCAGAGGTCATCGCATGGCGATAATCATTTCTTCTTCTGTTCGTCCGCGTTACGTCGCATTGAATGCGCCGTCTTCGCAGCAGGGGAGTTTTCGCCTGTAAGACTCCTTCGGTCGCTCCTCGCCACGCTGGGCCCGTTTGTGATGGGGGCCCTTCACAGACCGAGGGGCTCGCCCGCGCCCGCTTGACGCGTGGTGCCTCGCCCGGCCAGACCGAGGGGCTCTCGCCACACGCTGGGCACGGTCGCCCACCGACGTGTGGGGCCCTCGCTGGTCTTCGAGGGGCCCGCCCACGTTGGGGCTGGTCGCCCACCGACGTGTGGGGCCCTCGCTGGTCTTCGAGGGGCCCGCCCGCTGCTGTGGCTCGGTCGCCCGCTCGACGCGTGGGGCCCGCTTGAGGCCGAGGCTCGCCACGCTGGGGAACTGGTCGCCGCGCCGACGCGTGGGGCCCGCTTTGGGCCGAGGCTCGCTTTCATCGGCTGGGGCTCGGTCGTCCGCTTTGTCGCGTGGGGCCCGCTGGGCGCCGAGGGGCTCGCCATCGGCTGGGCACTGCCGCCGCTGACGCGTGGGGCCCACTTGGTCTTTCTTAGGACTCTTTATACCCCGGTATTTATTGTACCGACAATAGCCCCGGGTCCACCATGATGCGCGAACCGTCGCGGCTGATACTTTGCCGTTTCTTGTGCGGCGGGAGACGAATCGTGGGGGGCCCACCTCCTGCGGCGGCCGTACGCCTGATTCTCCACCTGCGCACGATCTTCCTTAGGGAACTACGCCGCTTTTCGCAGGAAACCGAAACGCGCGGGGCATAATGGCGCCACACGCGCGAGTGGGAACGGAATCCAAACCGTCGCGCTCGCTTGCACCTTCTATAAAAGCTTCTCTTCTCTGCGATGAGTTCTTTTGCACGCCAAGTCCTCAAACTGCCAATCGCCTCCTTCGCTGCTGCCACTCTCTTTTTCGCCAACTCCACCACCGTCTTCCCATGGCGCCCAAACGCAGCAAGGGTCGCCGTGGTGACGCCGCTCCGGCTGCGCCGTCATCTGGGCCAGCTCTACCCGCCTCCGCCGCCGACGAAGACATGGTGACGCGGCTTCAAGTGTTCGTGCCGCCAACCTCCGCCCGGTTCCGCCCCGGCACCATTGCGCCGAGCCCCCGCGACGGGGAGATCGTGACCTTCACCTAGGCGGTGCTGGCGGGGCTCGTCCTGCCATATTCCGAGTTCTTCTTGGGGTGCTCGCCTTATGAGATCCAAAGGCGCACCTTCCCCAACTCCATCTCGCTGGTGGCCATCTTCGCCCCCTCTGCGAGATGTTTGTAGAAGCGATGCCAAGCCTCCCGCTTAGCGCCCACTCTTACGCCAGACGTGAGCTTCATGTGGCGAAGCGGGCTATTGGGAGCTGCTACTTTACGCTCCGCGAAGCCGCCGCCTTCATTCCGATCGCGGTCAAGTCCAACTGGAAGGGCGGCACCGATCATCGGTCAGTCGTGGAAGATTCCGGTGGCTGCGATGATCTTGCTCTCCCCGAGGGTCCCGCGGAATCCTTTGCCAGCTGGGGGTCTCTGCCTGACGACTCAGCAGAGCTGGAGGTGATGCTGGCGTGCATCGCTGAGCTCCGTCGCAACGGGCTCACCAGAACCCATGTCGCGGCGGATTTTTTACGGCGCCGCCTCTGCCCGCTCCGCATGAGGGCGCGCCCTGCCTGGCAGTACTACGGTGACGACAATAGAGTCCGCGTCGCCCCCGGAGGTGAGTGTTCTTTCATTCTTTTTTTTTTGGTCTCTTGTCTTTTTGGAACGTTTTTTGTTTGATTTTTGTCTCTTTGCCAACTCGCGACTTCCTTTCTTGCTCGCCCAGCCGCATGGAACGTGCCGGACGACGTGCTCCGGCAGTGGTTGGCGGGACTTCTGACCGCACCAGCCGGCGACGTTACTCTGCCTTCGAGCATCCGCCCCCTCTGCGACTGGGACCCACTGGAGCGCAACCCGTACTTGCGTGCGCTGCCTCCCATGGAGGTCTCCGGTCCCGCGATCCAAGTGGCCCGGGGACTTCTGCAGATTCACGATCCTTCGCAAACGACCGCCGAAGCTCCTGCGGCCACCGCTCCTCTTGTCGTGACGGCCGACTCCGACCGCGCTTCCGGAAAGCGCCGCCTCATCCTCTCCCCGGACGACGACGATGAGGAGGGAGAGACGAGTCCAAAGAGGGCTTGCCCCGCGAGTCCTGAGCCGCTGCCGCCTCCTCCGGCCCCGCCGGTGGGACCTCTTCTTACGACGCCGCCGCTCCACCTCTGGCGAGAGCGCTGGCGACTCTTCGAGCTGGCGCGCGCTGCGCGGTTTCTTAACGCCGGCACCTCGTGTCGGCGCCCGATTGCCAGCTGGCGCCGCTTGGCGGCGGCTGGCGATTGCCGCCGCCGCCTCCGCGACCAAGCGGCTTGACGCTGCCCCCTTCTGCCTTCACCTTCGGGGGGCGCCGCTTCAGGTGGCTTCCTCTGCACTTACACACATTTTGCATTAGGGTTAGCATGCTGCATGTTTTTTCGCATACCTGAACCCTGTTTCTGCTTTTCTTCATGGGATAGAGCGGACGCTGGGGCCTCAAGCTCCATCCCACGCAATCCGCCAGCCCCCAGCTTGCCCGCGGCTCCTTCAACGGAGGGGAGACCTCCCGCCGCGGAGATCGCGCCGGAGCCAAGGGTGGAGGATCCTCCGCCGCCGCCGCTTCTTTGAATCGACTATTGTCGGTGCCATCGCCGCCAACGTCGGACGCTCCGCTGAAGCGCTCCGCGCCCTCGCCCACACATGGGCGGCGCGGGAAAGCGCTTAGCCTTTGGCGAACAAACCGCCGGCGAAGGCGGCAGCTTTCGACCGAGACCGCCATGGGAAGCGGCGACCCGCGAGGCTATGACGGCACAAGCCGCTGCCACCTCGGCCACCAAGGATGCTGAAGAACTTCGCGCGGCGCACTCGGAGCGCCTCCGGGTCCTTGCCGACATGCTGCGGACCGCCTACCGCGACTTCCGGGACGTCTTGTATCCGCTGGCGTTATTTCAGATGCCCACGGAGGAGACAACCAGAAGATATCTTTGGCGCGGTGGGGCGCGCCACCGAGGCCCTACGCGACCTGCCGGTGGTGATGCGGGCGCGGACGATCGAAGACGGTCGCCAAGGTGCTCTTGACGCAGCGCGGTTCGTCTTGAGCAACTGCCTTGCCCAAAACGCCGAGTTTGACCTCGACGCCGCCACCGGGGAACCTTCGCGTCAGCTGGACCAGAACGAGCAGTCTCGGGTCGACGCCGCCGCCAACCGCGTATCCATGATGGGCGGCGCCGCTTCGGCAGAAGACGACGATGACGAGGAGTAGCTGGACTCCTTCGCTTGTTTCGTCTTGTAACTATTACCTATCAATGCAAACTCTTGCTTTTCTGCCGTGAGTCTCGATCAAACTTCGCGCAAACTCTTACTTGCGAAAAGAAGAACTGAGGCACCTGACCGCCAAAAGCTTTAGACTGAACGTTCTGCCGCAAGCGGGCGTTATTTCCTTAGGCGTCTGGTTGCTTCAACCCTTACGGCCTCTTTGCGAACCGGCCTTAAACATTGCGTGGCGAGTACTTAGCTTAGGAAGTGGTCTGAAGCCGATGCGTCGTTGGCGCATTGCCCAGACCGAGCGGACACACCAGGCTAAAACCCGCCTTCCGTCCGCCTCGCCTTGCCCAGCGCAAGTTATAAGCGTTCGTCTTTGCAACTAAGGGGCCATCAGCCATAAATACTTTTTCGCTACCAGCTTTCGATAGAATATTTTCTAACAGACTTTTTAGGGCTAAGCAACAGATCGCCAAAAGTTTTAGACAGAACGTTCTGCTGCAAGTGAGCGCTTTTTTCTTATGCATCTGGTTACTTCAACCCTTATGGCCTCTCGGCAAACCGATCTTAAACGTTACGTGGCGAGAGCTTAGCTTCCGGAAGTGGTCTAGACGCTGGTGCCGTCGTTGGCGCATTGCCCAGACCGAGCGGACACACCAGGCTAGAACCCGCCTTCCGTCCGCTTCGCCTCGCCCAGCCGCAAGTTTAAGCGTTTGCTTTTGCAACTAAGGAGCCATCAGCTATAAGTACTTTTTCGCTACCAGCTTTCAACAGAATGTTTTCTAACAAACTTAAGGCGAAAAAGAACAGATGCCCACAGAGAGACAGAACTTATCTTTATATTGCAGATGGCTTTGTGCAATGCAACCCCCGAGGCGAGCGGGGAAGGAGGACGACCTCGCCGCTCGGCTCCAAAGGAAGGCCAAAAAAGCTCTTGGAACAGCTACCTACGGGTAGAACTTCCTCAGCTGCTCGACGTTCCAAGTGTTCGCCAACTCGCGACCATCCTCGGCGAGCCCGACCGAGCTGGCGGGATCTTGTGACCACCTTGAAGGGGCCTCCATGGGGAGACAGCTTGGTGCGTCCTGCCTGCGCCTGGACTCTGCGCAGGACGAGGTCGCCCGCTGCCAGTGTTCTCTCGCACACCCGTCTTGCTTGATAACGGCGCAGGGCCTGCTGATATCTGGCGGCCCGGATCGCCGCTCTGTCTCGGATCTCCTCCAGGAGATTTACTTCATTCTGATGCCGGTCAGGGTTTCCGTCTTCGCTGTACGCCGCCACTCTTGGGGATCCGAAGGTGAGCTCTGATGGGAGCACGGCCTCCGAACCGTACACCAGGAAGAAAGGAGTCTCGCCGGTAGCTCTTCTGGAGGTTGTCCTTAGTGCCCAAAGCACAGTGGGGACTTCCTCGGCCCAGCGCTTGCCGCGCTTCTCCAGGCGATCGAACACTCTCGTCTTGAGTCCTTTCAGCACCTCTACGTTCGCCCGCTCCACCTGCCCATTACTCTTTGGATGTGCAACGGAGTCGAAGTACAGCTTGGTGCCTAGCTCTTCGCACCAGTCTTGGAAATCGGCACTTTTGAACTGAGCGCCATTGTCAGTGATGATTCTGCTGGCGACGCCGAACCGGACGAAGATGCTCTTCATGAACTTTATGGCTGCAGCGGACGTGATCGCCGGGACTGGCGAGGCCTCAACCCACTTGGTGAACTTGTCAACGGCGACGAACAGATGCGTGTAGCCTCCGGTTGCCGCGGAACGGGCTCAGATATCGGCCCCTGCATCGCGAACGGCGGGAGAGCGGAATAGTTCTGGCGCTGGGCGGTCGGTGGATCTCGCTTAGCATGAAGCGCGCGCCGCATCTCCTCGCGGCTCGGCAGCGGCTGGAGGGTCAGAGGCGATAAAGCCGTGGCGGAAGACCTTTCTAACCAACGCCCGGCCACTGAATGGCTCCCGACATGCCTCCATGGATCTCGAGAGAATCTCACTCCCGCTTCCGAGTGGCGACTTCAAGAGAACTCCGTTTACGCTCGGGCGTCTGAGTCCCCACCTACGAGGCGTGGCGCTTGGCCTTGCGCGCTATCTTCTCGGTAAGCAGCGTCATCGTCGGGGATCACTCCGTCCCGCGGGTAGGCTAGGATTGGATCCATCCATTGAACTTCCCGGACGAGTGTGACGACGTTAGCATTGTCGCCGACGTACTCTGCCTGGCCTGGCATTTCCGCCTCAACCGCCTCGGCAGTTCTTCGCCTCCTCCCTCGGTAGGGGCTGTGGCGAGATTGGTGACGTCTCCTCCAGATGTGGGAGCTGCGTCAGGGAAAATGTCGTCCCCGTCACGGTTGGGGGCTGCGACAGACGGCCGCGTGAGTCTTTCTTCAAAGACCCTAGCCGGAATAGGTGCCCTCGACGAGGCAATCTGGGACAGTTCATCCGCCATATAGTTGTCACGGCGAGGGACGTGCGCGAAGCCCAAGCCCTCGAAATGCCGCTCCAACCGGCGCACCTCCGCCAGGTAGGCCGCCATGACGGGATCCGAACATGTGAAATCCTTCCTCGCCTGGTTGATGACCAGGAGAGAGTCGCCTTTAACTTGCAGCTGCCGGATGCCCAGGTCGAAGCCACCCTGAGCCCGGCGAGTAGCTCTTCGTATTCCGCGATGTTGTTGGTAGCGCGGAACTCCAGCACCACCAGGTGCCGGACGACATCGTCGGTGGGAGACACCAGGACGACGCCTGCCCCAGCCCCCTCCAGCCGGAACGAACCGTCAAAGAAGAGAGTCCACGGCGAGGGTGCTGGGGTGTCTTCAGCTTCTGCGTCCGCCGGAGTCCACTCGTTGACGAACTCCGCCAGAGCTTGCCCTTTGATGGCCGCTCGGGGAGCGAACTTGAGGTCGAACTCCGCCAGCTCCATGGCCCACTTAGCGATGCGGCCCGTCGTCTCGCGGTTGAAGAGGATCTCCTGCAAGGGGTACTTGGTCAACACGGTGATTTCTCGCCCCTGGAAGTAGTGACGCAGCTTCCGGGACGCCGTCAGAACGGCGTAGAGCATCTTCTGGTGTTGTGAATACCTTGTTTCGGCGTCGTGGAGGACTTTGCTGATGTAGTAGATGGGGCGCTGAACACCTTCTCATTCCGCCACCAAGACATGGCTGACCATCTGGGGTTCACGCGACATAAAGGATCGGTGGCTCGCCGGGTCCGGGCGACCAAAGACGGCGGGAAGTGAGATACTTCTTCAGCCCGTCGAACGCCTCCTGCGCCTCCGCCGTCCATTCGAATTGGTTGGTCTTCTTCAGGAGCCTGAGTAGTGGGAGACTTTTATCCCCCAGGCGAGCTATAAAGCGGCCCAGGGAGGTCAGGCAGCCCACCAAGCACTGCATCTGTCGAAGTCGCGTCGGGGGCTTCATGTTCTCTATCGCCGCGATCTTGTCAGGGTTCGCCTCAATCCCCCTCTGGGAGATAAGGAAACCCAACAACTTGCCCGACGGAACGGCGAACACACACTTCTCAGGGTTGAGTTTAATGCAGTACTTCCTCAAGTTGGCGAAGGTTTCCTCCAGGTCGCCGATCAACTCCTCCGCCTTCTTGGACTTCACCACTAGGTCGTCGACGTACACCTCCAAGTTCCGCCCTATTTGGGGACGATGAGCGATGTGCATGGCCCTCTGGTAGGTTGGGCCTGCATTCTTCAGTCCAAATGCCATCCTCGTGTAGCGATGAGCGCCCATGGGTATCCGAAGGTGTCTTGTCTTCGTCTTCTTGACCATGCTAATCTGGTGGTACCCGAATACGCATCCGAAGCCTGTTGCTTTCGCACCTCTTTGTGGAGTCGACGATGAGGTCGTCTTGCGGCGCTGGCACGGATCGCCGAACGCGCCTGTTGAGGTCGGTGAAGTCCACTCACATCCTCCACCGCCGTTGGATTTCTTAGCGAGGACGGGGTTCGCGAGCCACAGGACGGGCGGCGCTCGACGACCCGCCCTTAAAAGCTTGTCCACCTCCTGGCGGATGACGGCCTAGCGTTCCACCGACTACTTCCGGACCTTCTGCATGACCGGTCGTGCGCCGGGGAACGTTGCCAACTTGTGCTCAATCACCTCACGGGGACCCAACCATGTCGGACGATTGCCATGCAAACACGTCTGCGTTAGGATCGGAGAAGCGAGCAGCGCGCCTTCCTATTTGGCGCCGAGAGAGGCGCCCGCGAACGGTCTTCGCTGGGGTCGACTTCGCCAGGAGATCGCCTTAACCTCCACGAACGAACCGGGGGAGGCACGGACCTTCGCCGGAGGAGCTCCCGAGTCAAGCTTCACCTTACGGCGCCGATTGCCCCGCCAAAGCGAGCGTCCTTGTCGCAGCGGGCGCCTCCGGACGGTCCCATGTCAAGGCGATGGGGCGGTGGCCTGGGATCTTCACCACCATGTACGCGCATAGTGGCAGTCGCCATGAACTTGGTCGGCGCCGGCCGACCCGGTATGGTGTTGTACGGAGGTCAAGTCGATACCTCGAACTCCGGCATCTCCGCGGCGGAAGTTGCCTGACCTCCGAAGGTTATCGGAGGCAGACGCGCCCGAGAGGGCGGACTCGGCCCGGTGCGATGCGAAAAATGGGGCGCGGTCGAAGCTCTGCTGCTGGATTTGGAGCGCATTGGCGACTCGGGCGGATAGGAGGTTGAGAGAGCTCCCTCCGTCGACCAGCACCCGCCCTAGCTTGACATTCCGGACCGTGGCGCAACCACGATCGGGAGATGCCGGGCGGCGGTCTTTGGCGGGGTGATCGGCCTGACTGAATGTGATCGACTGCTCCGACCACACCAGCTGCCTCGCTGACCCAATGCCGGGCACGGCGGCGTACACCTCCCTCATTGCACGCTTGAAACTGGCGTGGGACGGATAGGTGGCCGATCCGCCGTGGATGACGGCGACCTCGCGCTCCACTTGCTGGAAGCCGAGCGAAGCCGCTTCCTTGCCCTTGCATTGCCGGACACTGCTTGCCGCTTTCGTGGGCGCGCTTTGTCCACCAACTGTCGGCGACATGGCAATCAACCACGTCGTGGGAATTGTTGCGATGAATGGGATAGTAAGTCCTTCCGTCCCACTCACGGGGACGGCGGTCTCGCCCGTCGTCGTGGCCGCGGGGGCCGCCGTGGCCACGGCGATCGCCATGGCCGCCTCCTACGGGGACCGTTCCTGCCGCCGTTGCCGCGACCTCCTCCTTTTTTCTGCCCGCCGTCTTCGTCGTCGTCGTCGTCGTCGTCGTCGTGCGTTTCGTGACGCCAGACCTGCCGGTCTCGCCGCTTTGCGCTTCTTCTTGTCCTTGCCGCCGGGGTTTCTCGAGGTCCCCGCCTCGGTGCCCCAATGCCCCCGCTTGGCCGGGCGAGCGAGCCTCCTTTGAAGGGCACACTTGTGGGCTAGCGTGAAGAGTTCTTCCGTCGTCTTGATCTTGCGGGTGGCCATCTTCTCCTTCACCCTGGGATCTCGGGCGTCTCTCCTGAAAGCCGTGACAACGGCGTCGATGGAGATGTCAGGGATGGTGTTGCGAACCTGACTGAAGCGCCGGATATAGTGGCGCAGCGACTCTCCCTTCTTCTCCTCCACATTGTGGAGATCGTCTTCAACTCCGGGCTGCTCGAACGTGCCCTGGAAGTTGGTGATGAAGAGCTTCGAGAGCTCCTTCCACGACCCCACCGACTCCGGGGGCAGGTTCATGAGCCAGGAGCAGGCTCCGTCGGTGAGGACCACGGGGAAGTAGTTCGCCAGAACCTTCCCCGACCCTCCAATCGGCTGCATCACGGTGGTGTAGATCTGCAGGAACTCGTCATGGTTGGTGGAGCCGTCGTACTTCTCGGTGGGGGCCGGTCGAAACCGCTCCGGCCACTGGACTCGGCGCAGCTCCTTGGAAAAGACGCGCCACCGGCGCCGGAGCCTCCTGCTCCCGAGCGCGCGTCCTCGCCCCACCGCCCGGCGCTGGATGGCGCCAAGAAGCGCCACCTTCATTTGGCCGAGGCAGACCTCACGGAGTCTCGCTGGTCCTGCAGACGACAATCAGCCTTGATCGTCGCTTTTTCGGTCGCGCCGCCGGCGGAGCTTGTCGCGTAGATCTTCTCCATGCAGCAGGTGGCGGTCTTCCAGATGGGACCGGAAGTCTGGTCCACCGCCATTTTTGCCCGGTCAAACCCCGTGGAGTCGCTGGCTCTGTTATCGCGCCCCGCCCCTCCCACCAGAGATCTGCGAGAGGGTGCGAGGCAAGAAAAAACGGAAGAAGCGAAGCGCCGGTTCCACACCTCCCGAGACTTGCACCACCGCCCGGCGGCCGGTATCGACGATCGGGCCAAACTAGCGACCACGGCGCCCGGGAGTCCGGAGTCACCGGCACCGGTGGATTGTCTAGCAGGGCCCTGGCCGCATGGAGGTTTTGTGCTGAGGTGCACTCCTCCAAGGCCAGGCGTCGCCTAGCTTGACCGGGGTAGCTGCTTTCCACCAGGGTTCCAACCCTCGGCGGGCGGCTACCGCCCGCCGATCTATCGCCATCGCCGCGGCCGACGCCTTGCGCGCAGCTCGACGGTACGCGCCGGATCCATCGCGGATCGCCGATCCGCCATCGATGAAGTTGAAGAGCGAGGCGATGCTAGCGCTCTCCTACAGCGCGCCAGCGGCGGCGTGTTCTCCGCTCAACCGCTGCGGATCACACCTAGTCGATTTCTAACTCGCTAGCCTATCGGCCCGAGCTCGATTCGATTTGGCGTGGAGCGGCAAGGAGCAACACGCAGGTTTACCGAGTTCGGACCCGCGCGATGTGCCCCTCCCTTCGCCGAGCCTTAGCTCTTTTCCGTGTTATGGTTGTGTGGAATGTGGTTGCAGAATGCTTGAACCCCTCCCTCTCTCTCCTCCCTTTATACAAGCCTTGAGCAGGCGGAGAGAGGCGAGGGTAAGCGTCTGAGGCGCTTAGTACATCGACACGATGGGAGAGACGCAGCAGGAGAGGCAACGTCTTCGCTGCTCGCGACTAGCTGCGCCGCCCACGCACGCCATGCAAGTGACCTCTGACCCGTGTAAACACACCGGTGAGATTGCGGACGGGACCTAGCCTGCTCCTTCTGACGCGGGCGGCCAGCTTGAAGAGGCAAGCTCTCTCTCTCTCTCTCTGCGGTCAATTCCGGCTGCGCCCAAGGATGATTTATCGACCCGCAGAGGTCATCGTGGCGATAATCATTTTTCTTCTGTTCCATCCCGCGTTACGTCGCATTGAATGCGCTTCGTCGCCGCAGAGAGAGCCTTCGCGAAGACTCCTTCGGATCGCTCCTACCACGCTGGGCCCGTTTGTGATGGGCCCTTCTTGGCGAGAGGCTTCGCCAGCGCGCGCCCGACGCGTGGGGCCTCGCCCGGCCAGACCGAGGGGCTCGCCCACACGCTGGGCTCGGTCGCCCCCCGGCGTGTGGGGCCTCGCCTGTCTTCGAGGGGCCGCTGAGGCTGAGGGCTCGCCAGCGCTGGGGCTTGGTCGTCACTTTGTCGCGTGGGGCCGCTTTGGGCTGAGAGGCTCGCCAGCATGTTGGGCACAGTCGCCCACTTTGTTGCGTGGGGCCCACAGAGCGTTGAGGGCTCGCCCAGCGTGGCTGGGCACTGGCCGCCTCACCGACGCGTGGGCCCACAGTCTTCGTTAGACTCTTTATCTGCGGTATTTATCAGACCGACAGATATGTTTAAGATACTTCTCTCATCCAAATTATATATTGCAGTAAAGGTTTTGAGATGTGTCATATGTGTCTTACAAATTACATTGTATGCCTGTTTTGTTTAGTTGCTATGGCATATAGAAATGCATTGCCAGATGATGGCTAGCGTAACCGATCTCCGAAACGGTGGGCCATGGGCCCGCTTACCCTGCTATTAGCGTACATATACATGCACCGACTAGCCGGGACAAAGGCCCGTGACCCCAAACGCCGACACGATCGTACACATACGGTGGCGCGCAACCAACGCATTATTGTTGCATCTTCGGCAGGCAGCATGCAATGATCGATCGGCGCTAGGTGGCCGGTCGTCGTCGACGGCCTCTCTCTCTGTCGCCGCCTTATAAGCTAGCTAGCCAACGCCCTCCACGCACCGGCACCGCATGCACGTACGCTGTAGTCACTAGTGCAGAGGATAGCATCACGGAATTTAGCATCATGTCGGTTCGTAGATAGAACCAACACAGATGCCATATGTGTAGTCACTTTTGGTGGTTTTAGTAGCTTGCCAGGTTAGCATCACAAAAATTACAAAATAATCTCAGCATTACAGAATTTAGAGACAAATACAAGCATTTCACTTGCATCAATGTTTTAGATGATAGATGTGACTAGGCTAAATGAAGCATCTTGTAAATAACAAGTACATGTAAAGCTTTGTAAAAAAAATAAATTAGCAAGTGATTCTAAATATATTGAGAATAGAAAATCTGGCAGGATTAGACAAGGCTGACATTTTATAAATAAAATAAGTTCACAACTGAAGCACAGGCAACAAGGCAGGAGCACAAGCAGAGCAAGTGATGAACAGTGAAAAAGAGGTCACAATTCAAAAGATTCACTAAATTAGAGATATCTTAATTAAAAAGATCCACTAAATTAAGGCACAATGCACATACACATCACATCACAATTAACAAGCTAGATCAATTGACAGAGCTCTTTAGAGTTCAGAGTAAGTAGTAGCAGGGGCGCCACCACGGTGGCAAGAGATTACCGAGATCGGAGATCGCTGCTGCTGACATCGATGACCCTGGGCTGCTGGTTCCTGGTGTCAATCCGAAAGGTGGCATTGGCGCTGCAGGAAACGTTGAAAATATCAGCAGACAAGAGGCAAGAACCAACATCTCATCAGATAAATTATAGTATTGTTGAGATACTGAATTCAGCTTTCAGAGCATGTTCAGCATGCACTAATCTATCAGATCATTTCAACTTTTCCGTACTTGGATCACTGATCACACATCGATTACCATGTGCCACATAGTACTGAATCAAGCTAAAAAACAAAAGACATAATCGGTCTAATTGAAGAGTGAATTCAGTTAATTTACCTGTTGTTCTGCAAGTACCTTGTCTGAAGAACAAAGACTCTTTTGTCAGCTAACAGCTCAAGAGATGCCGGTACTGCTCATGCATGGCTATTGAATAGGGGTAAAATTAGGTACTTAAAAGTAAATATAAGCTTCTTGAATTGGAGTGAAAATTGGTTGAAACCATATGCTTAAATCTACTGATAGCAGGGAATAAAAGCTTCAATTTACATCAAACTCCTATTCGGTCTTATTTACTGCAACAAGCTTGATGCATGTAAATGTTGAGTAAATAATGCAGGTGAGAGCTCTGGCTCAAATGCAGATCAAACAATTTTGCTGCAATGTTAAGCACGTGCCTCTACTCTGCAATGTCTGCCCCAATCATGCAAATCAAACAAGAAATACATCCATAGAATATCGATGGTGAAAATTACAGCAAACCGGTTGAACACCAGCTTTGCCACATGTATAACATGAGACGAGTATTGTTGAAAGAACAAACACTAGTACAAGAACTTCAGCAACAATTGTACCTGAGCAAAAAGGTAGTAGGCGCAATGTGCTAGTATCTGAGAAAATATGAGCAGTAGAATGATTTCTAGAAGCCTGATTTCCACACATGTTGCAACCTGCAGTAACATAAATCATGCTTCACTCTTATAATGCAATAAACAGCTCCGAGTGATCTCTGTAACAAATGTAGTGAGCTGATGCTTACCCCTGGAAAACCAAGCTCATAGAGGCAGACAAATGAGACAATGAACTCCATATAGAAAAGCAACCTATTTTCCTCCTGGCTGTTCTTCTCTACTTCATATTCCTTTTCAATACTGCTATACATTTTCAAGCACATAAATATTCAGGTTTCTAGACACTTCGTCCAGAGTATTGCAATTTGTATGTACTTAACATAAAAATCCACCTTGAAATCGATCGGTCTCCATCCAATCCATCTCTATATAAACCCAAAACATTGGCCGAATTCACACTAACTCTCCAAATTCCTAAACCCTAGCCGAAGGAGGATTCTACATCATTATCGCCGAATCATTCTTATGAACAAAACAAGACCAGATATAATGATTTTTTTTTTCAAAATTCATTTGACTAAATTCACAAAACTATAATCAATCGCCCAGATAACTAAACCATAGCAATGAAAAAAACTATAACATATATTTATAAATACTCCCTCCGTATCAAAATGTTTGTCACTTTTGACTTTTAAACAAACGTTTGACCATTCGTCTTATTCAAAAAAATTATGTAAATGTCATTTATTTTTATTGTGACTTGTTTTATCACTAAATATATTTTAAGTATGACTTATTTTTTTACATATTTGTGCTAATTTTTTGAATAAGATGAATGGTCAAACGTTTGTTTAAAAGTCAAAAGTGACAAACATTTTGATACGGAGGGAGTACAATCTCCCTCGAAAAAAAATACACGTAAAAACTAATCACAATCATTAAATAAACTATTGACAAATGTCGAAAAAACTACCCACACAACTAAAGCCATTAATATATCTGGATCCATAAAAAACTATACCAAAATGAGAAAAAATGACATAGAACCGGAAAAAAATAACTAAAAAAATTATATGGACTTGAACCGGCCTTGGGAGCCACGCCGTGGAGTGAAATAGCGTGGGATACCACGATGAGGAGTGAACTAGCGCGAGACCTGGCGGCTGGCGTGGAGCATAGTGGTGCCGGGGGCGCTGGATGGGGTGGCAGCGACGCTAGTTCTGAGAATTAGAACGTGCTTTTTTAGCTAACTTTAAACACGGCTTGATTTTACAGATCCAAATCACGACACGGTACGAAACAAAATAGACCGGGCTGACACATTCCGAATGGCACACGGGACCGGACCTAGAAACCAGGCATGACACGGCCCGATGGTATGGCCGTGTTTGGGCCAGCACAGCCCGAACTGAGTCACGAGTTATTAATTTATATTTTCTGTGGTCTTTCGTTGCTCAATTGAATTTTGCTTCTACATGCAAGTTGTAGAGAATTTTGAGACGCATCTTTTTCTTATAGATAGATTTTTCATTTGAGCAATGCATAAATTTATAAAAAAATATTTAGTGCATTGGTTGTTTTATGACCCACATCTCACTTTTTGGTAATTCACATTTTTCGTGGTATTCCAGTGCTTAGATGAATTTCAGTTTTGCACCAAAGTTGTATAGAATTTCGAGACACATCTTTTTCGTGTAGACAACTTTTTCATCTGAGCAACATACAAATTTATAAAAGAATATTTATCTTTCTATTTTGTCAGGTGTGTCGTGCTAAGGCCGGCACGGCCCACCGTGCTTTTGGGTTGTGTTGTACCTGCCTTTTGGTTGTCCGTGCCGACCCGTTACACGGCGGGTCATTGGGCTGCGCAGGGAGCAAGGCAGTCAGCGACTCGTTGCCGTGCAGGACGATCGTTGGCGTGGCACCACATTCTGCGCCATTGCCATGGAGGAAGCCGGCCCTGCACCGCCATCGTGGAGGGAGCTGGGTCGCCCCACCGCCAGTGGAGGATGGTTGGTGACGCGAAATCTGAGCTGACCTACACGAGGCATCGCCGGATCGCGGCCAGGACGGCGTGGGGAGCGGGTCGTGCGCTGTCGGCTAGAGCGAGGTAGTGTGGGGGTAGGTCGTCGGACGGGGAAGTCACTGGGCGATGGTGCCAACGGGTGGTAAGACGTCGTGGAGGTCGCCGAGCAGCCATGGAGGTGGTTGGAGCTGGATTTGTGAGGTTGGAACCATGGGAGGAATATGCGATCCAAATATGCGGTATGTACGGATTCTAAAAATAACAAGATCCTTCATTAATAGTTTTAATTAAAAAATGAAAAAAATCTGTTTATGGATTGGCTCAACCAGCTTGTTCAAACCGTCCTCGGGCTGAATAGCTGTAAATCTCTCTATACATATAGTGTGATATAATACTCCCTCCGTTTTTTTTTTGTTTGACGCCTTTGACTTTTTGGTACGTTTTTGACCATTCGTCTTATTCAAAAATTTAGTGCAAAGATAAAAAAAAAGACATATTCAAAGTACCTCTATTGATAAAACAAACCACAACGAAATAAATGATATTTATAAAAATAATTTGAATAAGACGAATGGTCAAAAGCGTATCGAAAAGTTAAAGGCGTCAAACAAAAAAACGGCGGTAGTATTTATTTAATGTATATAGACGCGGATGAAAGAGTGAAATGCACTGTGCAACGCCGCTATGGTAGTTTTTTTTTTAGAAAACCTGCAGTAGCCTATAGTGCCGTTGTGCTGCGAAATGTAGCTATAATAAGGACTAGAGGTGAATGCGCGCTTGCGCGCGCAAGGTCTGCTCCGTAATCTAGTATTTTATAGACACTTTGTCACTGATTTATCTTTGACAGTTGTCCCCATTAGGTTTTCGCGGAGTGCACATGGCGAGGAACAAAATGAATAAAACTGTTTTTTATTGGTGCATTTATGTTTATATTTTTAAGAACTATCTCTAGCGGCACGATAAAATGAATAAATGGAACGTCTAGAATATTCAAAAAATTAGAAAGCCACATATGTTCACACCATTTGCATGAAACCAACATGAAGACAGGAGTCTATTTTTAACATGCTTTGTTAAATTTCTCACGCTCATGATTCATAATTCAAAACCCAGTGGAAATTATTTTTTTCCTGGAATTTTCCAATGATTTCATTTTTAATAAGCATGTTGCTAACACTGAACTAAAAATTTTAGTAAAAAACAATCCGAGTACGTATGGAAATGATTTTTGAGGTGAAAATGTTATTATCTTTCTATCTGAGAAGGTACAAAAATGATTTTTAAAGTGGAAATGGTCTTTCTATTTTTCTATTGTTCGTTGTGATGGTTCCAACTTTAAAATTGGAAGAAATAATTAAAACATGGAAATACATTTTGATAATTATATTGAAAGACTTTTTTTGTATCTTTTACATAATTATATTTGTTGAATAATTACTGCAATGATACTATTTTTTTATTTATCATTCCAATGTTTTGATGTTTAAAATTCTATGAAGTTGCTTTTTTTGCAGGGAAAGAAAACCTTTCGATATTTATTATTAAATCTTGGAAATATTTAAATCATTTAATAGAATTTTTAGATGTTTTCAATTTTACAATAAGTGCCCTTGATAATTTTGAACTCCAAATTTTGGAAGACCTCTGAACGATCTGAGTATTTACCCAGAGGATTTTGGAATTGAATTGTTCTCTATTTTTTCGGCCCGATGTGTATTGAAGCTCAAGATTCGATGGAACTACTAAAATTTTAAAACACCTAAATCATTTAATTTCAGTTGTGCGCAAATTTGTAATAATTTTGTTTTTTTGTCATAAGTATGCAAACAATCTTTCAAATATTTTTGCCTTTTTGTCCTGATTTTTTGGCGTCCAAAATTCTAGGAAGCTGAAAAACATTGAAGAAACAAAATCTTTTTAATAATATTTTCTTACAATTTTAGAATGATTTTAGTTTTTAATTATTATATGAAGGAATCTTGAAACGATTTATTACTAATGAGTATCTAATCGGGCTTTTAATTTAAAACTATATGAATTTTTTACATGACTCATTTTTTGATTATTAAATGAGCATCTAATCGGTCATTTAATTTAAATGGGTTTTTTTAATTTCGTGGCTACTTAATAGCTCATCCAAAAGTTTTAAATACTTCGTTTTGTAACTTAGTTTCTTGCTTTTTGTCCAGATTTGTCTTAAATTCTTTTTGTATTCTCCGCTTTTTGTCCAGATTTGTCTTAAATTCTTTTTGTATTCTCCGGAATTTTTAAGATCTGCGCAGCTATAAATAAACAAACAAAAAGAAAAGATACCGAGGAAAAAAAAGGGGAGCGGCGCTTGTTTAATCGGCTGGAGGCAGGAATCGAACCTGCGCCTCCTGCTTCAGCACGCGCGTTGCTAGCCAGCCGGGCGTTGCGGCCAATCTGTTTACTACTGCGTATAAAATTTCTCTTATAAGTGTTTTTTTGCATGTACGGCCAAATTCGATCAAAACGACGATCGGACGGTCCTAAACGGGGCACGTTCTGGTCGGTCGACGGGCCACGTAGCGGGACTCAGATGCCTGGGCTGCTACGCGCTATGAAGTATAAGTATATATATAGGTAGTATGGTGGCCGGTCACCGTCGACACCCCTGCCTTAAATACTGCAGCCGCGGCCACCATACGCGCATCGAAAACACATGCACACAGCCACACAGGCGCCACACCGCAGCATGCGTAGGAGCATGCACTTTGGACGGGGGCAAGGCGGCCGCAGGGCGGCGGCGCCGACGATGGCCGCCGGCGTCTTCCTCCTCGCCGTCGTGGCTCTGTTCCTGGTGCAGCTCGCCGCCGCGGCGCCGAACCTGAGCTACGTGCCGGGCAAACCGGCGTGCCCGGGGTCGTGCGCCGGGAAGTCGGGACTGTCTTACACCAATAACCACTGCACGTACCAGAACCACTGCGGCCAGTGATATGTATGATCTAACGTCGACGGCTGGGCGGCTGGCCAGCCCCATATATCGGTCTAGTTCAAGATAGGTCTGCTTTGTGTCTGCTGCATGCATGTGTTGATGAGGCATACATTGCCTAAGAGCATCTCTGGCCTTGTTTGTTGCAAATTAAATTAAATTAAATTAAATGAAAATTTGTTATTTTTGTATAAGCCGAATGATGTAATGTTTTGTAGTCATTCTTATGGGGTTTTAAATAGTACTTCTTAAAGTTTGTAAAATATTTTTTTTCATAATTTTTTGAGCTCGTTAAAACGTATTTTGAGGGGGTCACAAATTTGCTACAGTAAAACACAACTCTAAGTTAATCTGAAACAAACAAGGCCTCTATTTGGTTCTTTAAACCATTTCCTAAAACACTATTGCGGACAATATCAGTCTCTATACCCATCCAGCAGGGTCCTATCTCATAGGCTGTTTGGTTGCCTGCATACAAGGAATTTTGCATCTAGAGATACAAAACTAGGGTGTTTGGTTGTTTTCTCACCCATATGAACCAGACTCTCCAGATGTAATTACCCCCTCCGGGCCAGGCTCTGGAGATACGACCAAATTGGACGTTTCCTCAGAGCTAGGCTCCATGGATGCAGCAACACCACATGCACAACACAATTGATTCATTTTTTCGCTATATATTTTGATTAGTATTTTCGATTACCGAACCGATTTCAAAAAATAGGTTATTGTTATTTTTTCGAACAAAACTATACCACACTTGCCATATAAATTTCAAATGTTTAAAATTTTTTATTTTTGAATTTATTTATTTATGAGACTTTCTTTTGAATTTTTTATTTTCGTATTTGTTTTTTTGTTATTTTGATTTTCTAGAATTTATTTTTAATATGTTTCATCCCTCTTTTGAATTTCTCCATGCCATTCTCTCCTTAGTGCAGTCAACCAAACAATATCTCTACGCAGCCTGTACAATCTCATACACCTAACCAAACAACAACCATTTGCATCATCTCAGCCTGGCTCCAACCAGCCTGGCTGAGCTCATACAGCCTGGTTCAACTGAGAAGGCAACCAAACAGCCTATCAGTCTCTAAATTTAGAGACTCACTACATAGTCTCTATATTTAGAGACTCTAGAGAGAGTATCTATCTTTTCAGAGATAGGGACTCTGCTGGAGATAATGGAAATATAGAGAACGAATAATAATTTACAGAAGGGATATAGAAAAC
This sequence comes from Raddia guianensis, assembly GCA_036346415.1. Classification (NCBI taxonomy): domain Eukaryota; kingdom Viridiplantae; phylum Streptophyta; class Magnoliopsida; order Poales; family Poaceae; genus Raddia; species Raddia guianensis. Next base: position 22,292,669 of record CM070537.1, on the reverse strand, counting down.
GAAATATAGAGATCATGTTGGCAATGCTCTAAAGTAGTGAGATGTAAAAGTGCTTCAATGATGTTTTCATACCAGCTTCAAAATAGCTGCTTACCGTCGCGTACTCCTTCTAGGACAACTTGGGGGCGACCCCAAACCACGCCCAAACCCTACTCTGCTGGCTTCTATCCCGCCGTCGCCGTAGCTAGTGGTGACGATGGACCCCCTCCCCGCTGCTCCCTTGACCTCCCTCCCTTCCCGTGGTGTCGCTCGGCGTTTCAGCTGCGTAGTGGTGAACCTCGGCTGTGCGGCGGAGAGGTGGCTTAACTCGGTGGGTGGCGGCCGAATCAGACGGTCGGTGCGCAAATCCAACAGGGTGGCGCCTCCTCCCTCTACGAAGTCGTCATCCTTCCCCCTTGTTAAGGAACACCTCCCCCCTTCTTACAGGGTGATTAGTGGCCTCGGTGCGTCAAAGTTTAGCAATTTGGGCTGCTAGGATGGGTATGTAGCATGGTATTGTCGTAGGTTGGCTTCCTAGGCAAGGTGACTTTGGGGCAAAGATGCTGCGGGCGAAAGCCCTACTTAGTTTGCTAAGACAGCGTTGACAACGCTTTTGACATCATTTTCTCATTGGATGCTTCGTTGTGATGCTCCTCCCCCAGATAGGTGAAAACCATAGTTTGTGCCGCAGACAGGCATTAGCGGCGACCGTTCGGTCATCGCTTCCTTGCTCAAGGCATCGCCACATCTTCTTGCCATGGAGGGCAATATCAGGGTGTCATTGAGTCTGCTTTGGTCGGTGGTGTTGTCTTGGGTTCATAGTGTGGTGTGCGCCCTCTCCCTAGGAAGTATCTTCCGATCCCGGCCAATTTTCCATTATTTTTTCAACATATTTAGTGCCAATAGCTTTTGGGTGATAAGCTGCTAACTCAAGATAAGGATCCTCGAATGGAGCTCGTTCAGCTCAAATCAATCAGGGTGGAAGTTCCTTTGCCACTTAAACAATTTATGGAAACCACTAATTTTTTCTTCTACTTGCGAAACCACCCTTGTCTCCCCATTGCTCGTCTTCTCCGTGGTTCGTACAGTTATGACCCTCCCCTGGCATTCTTCTTCGCAATTTTCCACGGCGACCACGCCTCCCTCCTTCCCCTGCGGTTCCCCCACCATGATGTCTCCTCATCTCCCTCATGGCTACCTATTGCCCCGGTCTCTTCCTCCCTCCTTGACACTTCCCTGTGACTGATGGGGCCCTTCTTCTTCCACCTCCTAGCAGCCAGCACCGATGATGATCACCACCCCGAACCTCCTCCCTCCACCGACCATCTCACCGCGCCCTGCCACTGCAGCCCTAATCTCCCCTCTCTGTGTCGACGACACCAATCATAGAGAACCACACAGTGTCCTCCCAGTTGGATAGCGATCTACGGCTAACAGCCAGATCCTAAAAGAAGGGAGCCATTGGCTCAACTCCTAGCACCCTAATCGGGTGTGCACAACCAACTGATAGTTGCGGCCCCCTGGTGCACAACACGAGATAAATAGAGAGGAGCCAACACCTCAGGAATTAACGTTTCTGAGAGCAGCTCACTCCCCTAACACTCTCCTCCTTAGCCCGATCCGATTCTGGGCGCGCTGCCAGCACTGGGAAGGTCGTCGCTGTTGAGGATGTCACTGCTACCGCCTCCCTGCGACCGCTACGACTACTCTGCACTGACTCTTCACCACGCAGGGCTCTCCGACCTAAACCCGATCAACACCGATGGCGACATCGAGAAACAGTGAGGAACCCTAACCCGGTTTAGTTTCGGTGTTTAATTTCTAGGCTAAGTTCATATTTAGTGCTTCCGCATCATGATTAAGAATTAACACTCCCTCCCTTTTTGGAGATTCTAGGCGTGAACAATAAGGAAAGTTCCATGTGTGGCTAAAATTCCACATGTGAGTATTTGTTTGTTTCAAGATATTCTTGTACTACACTTGAATAACAAGGAAAATTTCCATGTGTTTGTTTCAGGCTTGAGATTATGTGATGGCTGGAATGGGCATGTTTGATTGATCGTTTGGTGGCTGGTCAGCATGTTCATGGTTACTGCAGGGCAATGGCTGATTTCTTAATGGCTGATTTCCATGTGTCTCAATTTTATTTTTTTGGAGTTTAGTATCTATTGTAAATGCATATGTTGTATGAAATGTAACTGAGAATTATACAAATAAGTGTGTTAGACAATTGCTTTTCCATTTTGCATCGTTTTCAATGGATATATGCATGTAATGTAACTTAGAATGATACAAATGAGTGTGCTAAACAATCGAATTAATGTACTATTATCTCATTACAATCCTATTATTGAAAAATTAAGAGGGGATGCTGCAGGAAGAGGAAATGCTTCCAGAAAGCTTTATGGCTTGTCACTGAATATGCTTGGTCCAACAATTAGTTCATGGGCAGCATTTTCACATGTCCAGATTGACACAGCTGAAAATAATAGCCCTGGACATTTTTTTTTAGCAGTTATCCAAGAATCTGATAGGGCACTATAATTTCTATTGATGAATATGTATGACACTTAGAGCATCCCCAGCAAGGCCTTCAAATTTTCCTGCATCGCTCTGATGAATCTTCTGATTAAGGCAAACTGCTACTCACATGGACCAAATTCCCTCCTAATGCATTTGAAAATTTTTGAAATAGAGGCCATTTTGGGGGTGTGATGGGGATGCTCTTACATTTCTCCTTGATGAAATTGGAACATGTGGTGTGACTATTACTGATCGAAAACAAATCTGGAAAGGGTTCAACATGTAATCCGAGAATTCACAAATCTGGAACAGGTTATACATGCGATCTGAGAAGACATAGCTGGCATTGTCCGATTGCAAAGGATTGCTGAATTCACAAAAGAAATTGCGGAATGAAGATTGATGGCTGGATGAAAGAACTGCCCTTCTGGCGGAGGATATGCATCTAAAGCAAGGAAGGGTTTGCGTAAAAATGTTCAAGCAAGAAGGGAGCCTCCGCCTCTGCTAATCTAGGCCACACATGATGGATCCAAGGGCACCGGTAAGGAATCAACACCTATGAGTCCTTTAGCACCAAATAACATGAATAGCAGTAGTTTCAGCTTTTGGGTACATTTGCGTGACATAGGTATTTCAGATGTAGTCAATCTAAATATTTTATAATTATGTAATTAAGTTTTTATTTTCTTGATTCTTTCTGTTTGTTTCTCTTTTTCGTCCTTTCCCTTTCCTTATCTCCATTTCATTTTTTATTTTCCTTTCATTCCCTCCCGTCTCCCGTGGTTGCCATCGGCAACCCTTCAGTTCCTCCCAAAACCGGGAAATTAATTTTAGGGACACGTACTCATTTCACGTCTTGTCCCAAATCAGCGACACTCAGTTCACAGTCTCATCCCAAATATCATTAAATTGATCCCAGTAACATTTTTCTTATTTTTTCAGTTAAACAGAATAAATCATTTGAAATTTTTTTAATGTTTACCCAAAAAATAATCGACAAACCTAAATATGCCCATTCTGTAGGTGCATTAGAAAAAAATGCCCTTACACGCTCTCGGCCAGGGCGGCGTTTTGAGGCTACGCGCCCCCGGCTAGGGCGACACGAGGTAGGCGCCCTCCGCTAGGGCCCCAAGAAATCTAGGCGCTTTAAACATGATAGGATAATCATCAATCATTAATTATATTATTGATAATATAGGAGATAATTTAGTAGTGTAGTTATCTTTAACGCCGCGGATTTTATGGGAAATTTTGTAGGTATCAATAATTCAGTACTTTTTTAGCAGATAATACAAGACATAATTTAACAGTATAATTATCTTTGTTGGTATCCATAATTAAGTACTTATTTTTATTCATTGATTTTAGAGAATGAATACGTTGTCGTTTATCATTCATTATTTTTCTGATAATATCATGAAAGGTCCGAATGAGGTAGACATTAGTCAATTTGTTTATGTGCAGACAATTTATCCAGATGCGAGCTGTCGGGGATAAAATCGCGGCCCATTGCCATGGCCTACTCCCTGACGGCCCAATCGAACAACCTACTAGGGCCTAGTTCTCTAGAGGTTCTATCCGACCCATGTGCATCCTGCCGAACAGCTTCCTGGTTGGCACGGTGCATAACAGCTAGGACATTGTGTTTGGGTCAGTCTCGAACAAGAGTTCTGCACGGCTACGTGAAGACCCGGGCGTGGTTTCCCGGATTGGAATAGCCGTCGTGATCCCCAAGAATTGGAGTTTACCTTATCTACCTCGGGATGTATTTGGCATATACGAGTTTGTTACGATCTCGTAGTTAGCCCGGCCCGGTTATCCCTCGGTAGGTCGGTTCATCAACGCTATATAAACAGGGCCCCCACGGCGTGTAGAGGGGCCAGAAGATCGCACATTACTTCTTGTACACCCATAATCTCGCTGAGACCTGTTCGTCTCGTCGAGTTCCACCTTGTAATCCTCTTTGATATAAAGAAAGGCTGGATGTAGGACTATTATCTCTCCCGAGAGGCCTGAACCAGGGTAAAAACCTTGTGTCTTCCTGTTGCTTGCTGATTGCTGTTCGTGTTGTTCGGCGTGTCTCCTATCTCCCCTTCTCAAGAACCTGAGTTGACTTGAGATCAATATCTCAACTGTCGACAGTTGGCGCCGTCCGTGGGGATTTAGTAGATCGAGCATGTCGAACTCCATCAGCGACCAGGGATCTCTTCCTGAGGGCTATGACTCAGAAGAGCAGAATGTCTTATCCCCTGCTAGGTCGGATCGATCTGTTTGATCTCTATCACTTTCTGTATCTGGGACAGAAATTTCTGGATATATTCCAGAGATGGTCTTAGATCAAGCTCCTGTCATCGACGATGAATACGGAACCGACGATCTCTACGACGGTTTAGAGCTCTCGGAATCCAAGGCTATGTCATCGATTCTTCCTGTGGCGACACAGTGATGACGCCGTCTAGCGCGCCAACGCACGGCCCTCGCAGTGTTAACATGGCTGGGGCAGGAACTTCGGAGGATCCTGCACGGGCTGCGGCTGCCGAAGAGATCGAGCGGATCAATTCTGCTCAGCTTCAAGATGGATCAGCACCAGCTGCTCGCGAGCAAGATGTTGTTCGCCGCAGTCTGGATTAGTCGATCAACCAAACTCTGGCGCAGATTCGCGATCAGCGCAAGCGTCAGCGACGCGACCCGCCTCGTGTACCTACGCCAGATCCTCCGGTAGAAGTTCAGCCTGCTCGGGACGAATTCCCGCATAACCAGATTCCGGTCGGGCAAAACGCGGACGCCTCAGGGATCTCAGGACCCCTTGAGCAAAGTCGGGAACAACTCCAGGCCATGGCAACGATGATCAGATCAACCAACCAGGCCAACCTCGCCCTCATGGGCGACGCTGTTGCCTCCCACCTTGAGCGACTGGCCGAAGGCCTAAAGTCCATGGGTGAGGTCAACACCTCCTCCGGGCAGCGCAGTCAGCCTGTCCGGGTGGATTCCGGTAGTGTCGACGGTTGAGATAACGATCTCAAGTCGCTAAGGTTCTTTAGAATTGAGATAGGAGACACGCCGAACAATCACGAACAGCAACGAACATGAGACAGGGGTTTTTATCCTGGTTCAGGCCTCTCGGGAGAGATAATAGCCCTACGTCCAGCCTTTCTTATATGTCAGAGATGAATACAAGAGGTGGCTCGACGAGACAAATAAGTCTCGGCGAGATTATGGTGTACAAGAGAGCAATATGCGATGATATGCTAAGTCTTGATCTTCTGGTCTCTCTACACGTCGTAGGGGTCCTGTTTATATAGTGCAGAGCAAACCGACCTACCGAGAGAATATCGTGCCGGGCTAACTACGAGATCATAACGAACTCAACGTGCCAAATATATCCCGAGGCAGATAAGGCATACTCCTAGTCTTGGGGATCACGACTCCTAATCCAATCCAGGAAACCAACGTCCGGGTCTTCACGTAGCCGTGGAGGACTCTTGTTTGAGACGGACTCAAACACGATTCCTTGGCCGTCACGCATCACGCCAGCCAGGAAGCTGTTCGGCAAGATACATATGGGCCAGATAGAACCTTCCAGGGAGCTGGGCCCTGGTAGGCTGTTCGATTGGGCCGTCAGGGAGTGGGCCATGGCAATGGGCCATGATTTTATCCCCGACAGCTAGCCCCCGAGACTCAAGTGGAAGGACTCACTAGAGTGGGGTCTTCCTCTTGAGACTCAAATCACGAAGAGGAAATTTTGTTGCTACAAAGGCGTGTAACAAGCGGCCAAGCGAGGTTATGGTTCAACCGAACAAGACTTGTTCGGGACCGAACAGAACCGTCGACTGAAAGCAACTCTGTTGCGTCGAGCGAGAATGACATCTGTCGAAAGAGTACTCGACCTTTCGGAACCTTTGGAAAAAATAGCCGTTAGCGGATCTCAACAGTAACTATCATTGCAGCGATGAAAAGCGACCGACCGTTTTACCTAGCCGTTGGCGGTAAAAACTAGCCGTTTAGTGGCAAAGAACCGTTGGAGGCAACTTACTTGAGCCTATAAAGCTCCCAAAGCGCCCATGCCACCACTACGCTCTCACGCCTTTCCTTCCCCAAGCCCTAATTCCAACGCGCTTAGCACCAAAGAGCCAAACTCCATCCCAAGCCTGTTAGCTGACCACAGGAACCGCTATGGCCAAATTCACAGGCACTAGCTTGACCGAGGAGGACCTTAGGATCTGGGAGGAGGAGGGCCACATCGACACCGGTAGTTGGAGGCTACCTGGAGAGGAGGATACTCCGGAGCCGCTGGAGGGAGAGTTCGTTAACTTCGAGCAGCTCGCACTGTTCGGGTTGCGATCTTGTGAGCATCTTTGAGCCCTAATTTTTATTAGTGGCATTGATGTCAAATTATTTAGTATAAAGTGCTAGGGGGTTTTTTTTGGACTTCTCGGAACCCTAGCGAAGACTCGGCGATTTTTATAATCCCTAATTTGAAGCGTCGTTAATTTTCTTAGCTACTCCAAGATTTCAAGTGCGTGACCGGGCGAGAGAAGAGGTCACGTATAGATTAGGAGTAGTTAGGTTTATTTCCTGTTTTCGTCGGATTTCAAAAGGGGTTTGAATATCTCGGATCTTGCCGGATCTTTGTGAATTCTTGAAAACTTGGTTTCCGTAGTCCACCATCTCTAAAAATACCCAAATATCCCTATGTGAGATTTCTAGAGAGAGAGAGAAACCCACCTAAATTTCCCCCTCAATTTTTAGCCGAAAATCCATTCTGTCGGACGGCGTCTGGTAAATCCAGACGGCGTCCGACCAGCCAAAAATCCGAAATAGTCATCACTGTCGGACGGCGTCCGGTAGTTACCGGACGGCGTCCGGTCAGGTTAAAAACCGAGGCCCTTTCTGGTCGGACGGCGTCTGGGGGGCCGTCCGGTTACCAACCTTGACCCACTCCCATTGTCGGACGGCGTCCGTCCTTACGGACGGCGTCCGATCAGCTCTTCGATGGCGATTGCGGCTGCCGGATGGCGTCCGGTGCTCGTCGGACGGCGTCCGTGAGAGGCTAACGGCTAATCTTTTGTCCTCTTAGAGGGCAACGGCTAGTTTTGCTCTAGGGGCTATAAATACCTACCTAGTGGTGGCTATTTTGAGGTTTGTTGCTCCACTTCACCTACCATATTCATAGCTCATCAATTAGGTGTTCTAGAGCCATTCCTCCACCCACAAATCATCCAAAGCCACACATTCATAAAACCCCAATACCGAGCTTCATGGAAGTCCTTGATCCGGCATGATCAGGCGTTTGAACTTGTTACTTTTGAAGACGACATCCTTCGTGGAGGCGTTGGGCTTGGGAGTAGGCCTTGGCGTGTGGCTACTCTTGAGTCGGTGTCGGGTGTGAGTCCACCTCACGGAGTGGCGGAGCGACTACAAGGGAGTAAGTGAGGCGTGAGGCTCGAGGCGAGCCATCCTTCAGCGCAAGGGGTAGCCTCAACGGAGAGTAGGAGTTGCGGCTCGAACTTGGTCAAACAAACACCGTGTCTCCCTTTCATTTATATTCCCGCACTTACTCTTATTGCATTGCTTGTGCTAATTTGAATGCCATGTCTTAGTTGCCTCGTAATTGCTTATCGCTTCCGTTTACTCGTCAGTTGCAACTAGGATTGGGTGATTATTAATATGATGCTTAATCAACAATTAATCGAAAAGATTTAAAAATTGCCTATTCACCCCCCCTCTAGGCCTTAGGATCCTCCTTTCAAGTGGTATCAGAGCATCCAGGTTCTCCCGTATTAGCTTCACCGCTAGGAGATGGCTCAAGAGGGGCCTAGGATAGAAATTGGAAAAGCTCCTATTTTCGATGGAACAAATTACAACTATTGGAGAATTAGGATGCAATGTTACTTAGAGGCACTTAGCTATGATGTGTGGGTCGCTTGTGAGACCGGCTATCCGGACCCTCCGGCCGAAACAATTGCTCTTGATGAAGTTCATGCTAAGTACAAACGCTTTAATGCCATTGCTAGAAATGCTTTACTCTCTAGTGTGTCTTCCGAAGTTTTTGATAGCATTGGCAATCTCACTAAAGCTTATGACATTTGGAAGCATCATAGAGAAATTTATGTTAGTAGTGCCGAGATGCTTGAGGAGAAGCTACCTCGTGCTAGAAAAAGATTTGATGAATTCAAGATGCTTCCTAATGAAAGTGTTAATGAAATGTTTCTTAGGTTGAACCCCATTGTCAATGAAATTGCCGGATGTTCGGAGAAGAAGGTCTTGGAAGACATTGACATTTGTCGGAAGATGCTTGATGTTGTGCCATTTAGCTTCAATCCACTTGTGACCTTAATTCGAGCATCCAAGTCAAAACTCAAGAAGATGACACCGACAAAGCTCCTCGGGCAACTCAACTCTTACGAGATGCGGCTTCTTGAAAGTGAAGTCTCCGCTCAACAAGAAGTCAATTGCTCTCCCCGCCAAAGCTAACAGTGGGAAGAAGAAGATCGAAGTTGAAGAAGATGATGATGACTCCGATGATGCAATTCCGGAGATTGAAGAATTGGCCCTCCTTGTCAAGCGGTCAAGAAAGTTGATCAAAAAGATGAGTTTCCGCGGCGGATCATCCTCTTCAAGACGAAGACCTATCTCCGAAATGCATTGCTATGAATGTGGAGAGAAGGGTCACTTGGCGGCGGATTGTTCAAGAAGCAAAAAGAACAAGCACAAGGCAAGGAATCAAGAGGAAGATGAGGATGACGACAAGAAGAAGCACCATCACTACCGCAAGAGCGATCACAAATCAAAGGAGAAGAAGAAGGCTCTTGCCGGTCAAAAGACCAAGAAGGAAGATAGCTCAAGCTCATCGTCCTCCCAATCATCCTCCGAAGAAGAAGATACTAGAGCTCATGGGCTAGCCGGGCTTGCGATCAAGGAGAGTGCTCCTCTGGTTCTTCCCAAGCAAAAGCTTTGCCTCACCGCCAATGTACAAGAAGAAGTAATTGGGGAATGGATCACCGATGATGAGGGCTCTTGGGCGGACTCCTCCGACAATGAAAATACCAAGGTGTCCGGAGTCGCCATCGACAACCCCACACCTCCCATGTGTCTAATGGCACTAGAGGAGAAGATAACACATAAGCACCTCTCTAAAAGTGAGCTTAAACTTTTGATTTATGATTTGAATAATGTTCTAGAGAAGGAAAAGTCTAAAAGAAAGAAGTTAGTGAAAGTGCATAAAGAACTTGCGAATGAATTTGAAAATTTGCTTGAAAAACATGAAACTCTAGAAGATAATTATGAAGCTCTAAATTTGCAATTTGAAATTCTAGAAAACAAACTTGCTAGCTCTAATGTTGATGTTGAAACTCCTCTTGATTGCTCAATTGAAAAATGCGATGTTGGTGTGACTTGTGATTTAATTGATACTATAGATGGTTCACTTAGCTTATCTCATGACACATCTTTGAGCTTGTCACCCACCATCACATCTAATGCTAGCTCATCTTCACCCACTAGTACTCTTCCTTTAAATGAAAATGTTTGTTCAATTGGTACTTGTGGTATTGCTAAATGTGCTAATGAGCTAGTTAAGGAAAATTTGCTTTTAAAGGATAGAATTGAGCAACTAGACTCTAGCTTAGCTAAATTGCTTGTGGGGAACAACTCTCTTGACAAGGTGCTTCGGGAGCAAAGGTACACCTTAGGTAAGCATGGTTTGGGATTTCATCCCGGGGATTTGCCCAAAGGCGGTTGGGGTAAGCCCAAACTAACTTTTGTTAAGGGAGGGACCCGTTGCCATATTTGCAAAAATGAGAAACATAAAGCCATTGCTTGTCCTCTTACAAAATCCTCTCAATTCATGTCTAAAACTCAAGTGCTTAATGCTAGTTACATGCTTATGAGAAAGAATGGCTCTACCTATGCTAAATATGTTGGTGCACCCAATGAAAAGAAAGATGTGAAGGCTATTTGGGTGCCCAAATGCTTGATGACTAACTCAAAAGGACCCAAGAAGAAGTCTTGGGTACCTAAAACCCAAGCTTGAATTTGTGTGTGTAGGTGAACTACAAGAGCGGTGGCCGGCATTGGATATTTGATAGTGGTTGCACCCAACACATGACCGGTAGCTCAAGTATGTTCACCTCACTAGAAGAGGAGAAGGACCCCGAACACAAGATCACATTTGGGGATAACTCCAAACGAAAGGTAAAGGGTATAGGTAAAATTGCAATATCTAATGACCTATCCATCTCTAATGTGCTCTTGGTGGAAGCTTGCAACTTTAATCTCCTCTCCGTTGCTCAAGTGTGCGATTTGGGTTTTGATTGTTTCTTCTCGATCAACGGAGTTCGTGTCGTTTCCACTAAGGATCAAAGTGTTGCATTTGAAGGCACCGGGTTTCAAAACTTATATTTGGTTGATTTTTCAAACCGTGAATCTTTTCAAATCAAGACTTGTCTTATCACTCAAACCACTCTTGGTTGGTTGTGGCATAGACGTCTTGGACATGTTGGAATGGGCACTTTGAAAAAGGTTTTTAAAGATAACTTGGTTGTTGGAGTGAAGGATGTCAAATTCGAGAAAAATCGTTTATGTAGGTCATGCCAAGCCGGCAAGCAAGTGGCTAATTCTCATCCAACTAAGACTTTCATGTCTACATCCCGAGCACTTGAACTTTTGCATATAGATTTATTTGGCCCAACCACCTATGCGAGCATTGGTGGTAATTCTTATTGTCATGTGATTGTCGATGATTTCTCTCGATTCACTTGGGTATTTTTCCTTGCAAACAAATCTCTTGCCGGTGATGTGTTTAAAAGATTTGCTTTGAAAGCTCAAAAAGAATTTGACTCTTTTATTAAAAAGGTAAGGAGTGATAACGGCACCGAGTTCACTAACACAAATGTTGAGGAATTTTGTGATGAGTTAGGTGTGAAGCACGAATTCTCGGCGGCATATACTCCTCAACAAAATGGAGTGGTGGAGAGGAAGAACCGTACTTTGATAGAGATGGCAAGATCAATGCTTGACGAGTACAACACGCCGCATGCTTTTTGGGCGGAAGCCATCAACACGGCGTGCCATGCCATCAACCGCCTTTACCTCCACCGACTCCTTCACAAGACCTCATATGAACTACTAGTGGGACGAAGGCCCAACATCTCTTACTTTCGAGTCTTTGGTTGTAAGGTATACATCTATAAGAAAAGGACTCATTTGGGTAAGTTCCAAAAGAGGTGTGACATTGGTATCATGTTAGGGTACTCCTCTCGCTCAAAAGCTTTTCGAGTTTTTAATAATTCTACCGGGTTAGTTGAGGAAGCCTATGATGTCAAGTTTGATGAAACTAATGGCTCACAAAATGAGCAAGATTTGACAAGAAATGTTGGTGACAAGCTACCACGTGAAGCCATGGAGTTGGGGGAAATTCGACCCTCACCGGAGGTGCCAAAAGATGAAGTCGTCTCTCCTACCACCTCCATCCATAATCAAGCTCAAGACACCTCTCCAACAACTCAAGATCAAGAAGTGGATGGAGATGCGAACTTTGAAGTTGATCAAGCTCAAAGGGGAGGCGTTGATCTACAAGTACCCGTCCAACAACACCGCACTCTCTTCAAGGATCATCCCCTAGATCAAGTCATTGGCAATCTCAATCAAGGCGTAAGAACCCGTTCTCATACCGCTAATTATTGTGAGCATCACGCCTTTGTGTCTATTGTTGAGCCTAGGACTATTGATGAGGCATTGGCGGATGCGGATTGGGTGAACGCCATGCATGAAGAACTAAACAACTTCATCCGCAATGAAGTTTGGGAGCTTGTGGAAAGACCGAAGGATCACAATGTCATTGGAACCAAATGGGTCTTCCGCAACAAACAAGATGAGAACGGTGAAGTGGTGCGAAACAAAGCAAGATTGGTGGCGCAAGGTTTCACACAAATCGAAGGACTTGACTATGGAGAAACCCTCGCCCCGCTGCTCGACTTGAAGCTATCTGATTACTCTTGGCATTCGCTTCTCTCTATAACATAACTCTTTTTCAAATGGATGTTAAGAGTGCTTTTCTAAATGGTTTTATTGATGAACTTGTCTTTGTCGAGCAACCGCCCGGTTTTGAAAACCCCAAACACCCAAACCATGTCTATAAGCTCACTAAGGCGCTATACGGTCTCAAGCAAGCTCCTAGAGCATGGTATGAGCGTCTTAGAGACTTCCTCTTAGAAAAGGGATTTAAAACCGGTGCGATTGATTCCACATTGTTTCTAAAGCCAATTGAAAATGACTTATTTATTTGTCAAATATATGTGGATGATATTATTTTTGGATGCACTAACAAATCTAAATGCAAGGACTTTGGAGAAATGATGTCCAAGGAATTCGAAATGTCGATGATTGGAGTGCTCACTTTCTTCCTTGGATTTCAAATCAAGCAACTTCGGGAAGGGACCTTCATTTGTCAAGAGAAATACACAAAGGACCTTCTCAAGCGGTTTTCTATGGACGATTGCAAATCGATCAAAACACCAATGGCCACTAATGGGCATCTTGATTTGAATGAAGATGGAAAGCCCGTGGACCAAAAGCTTTATCGCTCCATGATCGGTTCGCTTCTCTATCTTACCGCGTCTTGACCCGATATTATGTTTAGTGTGTGCATGTGTGCTCGCTTTCAAGCATCCCCTAAAGAAGTGCATCTTATTGCCGTAAAACGCATTTTGAGATATCTAAAAATCACTACTAGCCTAGATCTTTGGTACCCCAAGGGAGCGCGTGTTGAGCTTCTTGGCTATTCCGACTTCGGATTATGCGGTTGCAAAATTGATCGCAAAAGCACCTCGGGGTTGTCACTTGCTAGGGCGCCACTCGTGTCATGGACTTCGAGAAAGCAAAACTACGTGGCGCTATCTACATGAGCGGAATATGTAGCGCAGGAGTTGTTGTGCTCAACTCTTGTACATGACTCGGATGCTTAGTGACTTTGGGCTAAAATTTGAAAAAGTGCCACTTCTATGCGATAATGAAAGTGCGGTGAAAATAGCCAACAATCGGTCCAACATTCCCGTACAAAGCACATCGACATCCGACATCACTTTATTCGTGACCATGTTGCAAAGGGTGACGTTGTGCTTGCTTCACGCGAACGGAAGACCAATTGGCGGAAATTTTCACCAAACCCTTAGATGAGGCACGGTTTTGCAAATTAAGGAATGAACTCAACATACTAGATAGATCAAATGCGTGTTGATTGGTTTTTGTGATTTTTGGGTCTTATTAGAATTTTTCCATTTGTTTTTGACCCTTGTCACATTTAGGGGGAGTTTAGTTTCAACTCATGATCTCAAAACTCCCTCTAGTGGTGAAAAGATAAATTTGATTTTGGGTTAGCACATTCTTGTCCTATATTTCAAGCCAAAACAAATTTGAACTTAATAGACTATCCTTATCGTCTTATCACTTCAAACTTCTAATTTTGAAAATCTTATCACTCTTTAAAAAATTTGCTCCATATGCATATTTCCTCTCTTGAAAATCATATGGCATCAAAATTGTTGAAAATATTTGAAAAGGAGCCCAAAATTCAAAAACATGTGCTTAAACTCTAAAGTGAACCCCTATGCTCGATTTTCATACCTATATGAGAAATCAAGGCAAAATTCGGGTTCACACATTTTCTTGATTTCCAAGATCAAAATTTGGGTTTTTGAATCTAGTTTGGTTTCATTTGTCAACTTAGTATCTTATCCCTTCAAAATTAAAATTTGAAAATCACTTCAAATTGCTCACATTTGAATCTTCCTTATCGTCTTATCACTTCAAAACATTATTTTATAAAAAATTCTCGCATTGGTGGGGACCACTGGTCAGAAGAGCAAACAGCTGTGAAATTTGTCTTCATCGGACGCCGTCCGGAAAGTCTCAGACGCCGTCCGACAGGGTATTGTGTGGTCTGAATTCGTACTGTCGGACGCCGTCCGGTCACCACCGGACGCCGTCCGATAAAGGTCGATTCGAGCCGCACTACTGCTGTCGGACGCCGTCTGGCCTCTCCGTGACCCCGTCCGACGAGGTCCACTGTGCGCTGCACCCGTACTGTCGGACGCCGTCCGATATATGTCGAGACGCCGTCCGACAGACCCAATCAGGCGGAATCGCTTATAACTTACCTCTCCGCCTCCCTCTCTCCTCATTTGATCTCCTCTCTCCTCCCAAACCGGTGCCGCCCCTGCTGCTCCTCCTCTCCGGGAAGGCCCCTCCGGCGATCTCCGGCGACGACCACCACCACCACCGGCGCCCCCTCGTTCTCCTCTTCGATTCCCACCGCGGGGATTGAAGTTGGACGGCCTCGTTCGTGCGCCTCGTCTCCGTCGGGCTCCCCTCCTTTCCCCTACCGGGAAGGGCCCTGGGGACGATCTCCTCGCGCACGACGGCTTCCTCCTTCCCGTCAAGGGCTCGGTAACGGCTTCCCGCCCTTCTTCCCGGCAAATTCCTTCGTTTACCGAGTTCTAGGTTTTGAATAGAATTTTCCCGCGCTCGTGTTCACGGTTGGCTCGTGGTGGGGTTGGCACTTTGTCAGTGGATCGTTGGTCAGTGGCATTCGGCAGTGAGATCGTTCTGGTCAGTGTGGTCACTTTGTCAGAGGGAGTAATTCAACATGTCGAAATCATTGAAGAAGTTTGGGAAGGCTCTGGGCAGGACCCTCAGTGGTCGTCGTGACAGCAGCAGTAAGGGCGATCCTGATTACATAGATGAGACGGCTAGCAGTGCCGCTCCTCCTCGCCCAAGTAGAGTGACTAGAGCGGATATTCAGCAGCAGCCTGATCAGGGACCCCATTGGACTCGGGTTGCGGGATCTTCCTTTGCTTCAGCCGAGGATCTTGATGATGAGACATATGCGGAGGACCCCATTGATGAGGATGTTACTGAGACTGTGGTCGCTGAGGACGACCCTCTGGATAATTCGGTCTTGAAGTTATCCATGGAGACCTTGAAGAAAAAGCGAGATGTATCCTGTCGGTGTAATAAATACCGGGGTACAAAGAGTCCTAAGAAGGCTAAGGCCCCAGCGCGTGGGCAAGCCCCTCCGAAGACGAGGCGAGGGCCCCACGCGCCAGGCGGGTGAGTGGGCGAGCCCCCTCTGAAGACGAGGCGAGGGCCCCACGCGCCAGGCGGTGTGTGGGCGAGCCCCCTCTGGAGACCAAGGGAGGGTCCCACACGTCAGGTGGGGCCAGCATGGCAGGAACGTTGCGTATGAGTCTTGGGACGAAGGCCCCCTGCTGCGAAGGACGAAGCGCATTTAATGAGACATCACGCGGATAGACGGTGAAGAAATGATTACCTTCTGAGGACTTCGCAGTCGGCGGTACATCCACATCAGGGCGCAGAAGAATTGACCTACAGAGAGAAGGTTTGCTTGAGGAGGCCGCCGTCGGGAGGAGAGGCGTGGCCCCACCCGCAGACTCACCGGTGTGGACTGCAGGGTCGAGGCCACTTATGGCATGCGAGGCGAGCTGCCATGCGTGGCGCAGCGGCACGTTTGCGTCTTCTGTCATCGTGTCTTGTCGAGTATCTTGAAATCAGATCGCCTACCCTCGGCTCTCTCCGTCCCCAAAGCTTGTATAAAAGGGAGGAGAGAGAGGGAGGAGGCACGTTAGGTTCCAAGCACACTCGGTTCACAAGCACCTCAGTAAACACATTCCCATTCAACCACAATCGAAAAGAGCTAAGGCTCAGCAGAGTAGGACTATTACCCGCGAGGGGTCCGAACTCAGGTAAATCTGTGAGTCGCTCCTTGTTGTGCCCGACGCCAAATCGAACCGAAGCTTCATCGAGTTGGCTAGCGACTAAAAATCGACTAGGGGTGTGATCCGCATGGTTGAGCGGTGAACACGCCGTCGATGGCGCGCTGTAGGGGAGCGCTAGCATCGGTTCAAGCTTATTCGACCCTTCTTCAGCGGCGATGGCGGGCGGCAATCGCGATGGAGCAGAAGCGGCCGCTAGAGCCGCTGCCACGAGTCGGCCGCGGCGATGGCGGTGGATCACCCGGCGGTAGCCGCCGCCTAGGGTCGGAACCTGGCGGAAGCGGCCGCCCGGCCAAGTTAGGCGGCGCGGCCTTGGAGGAGTGCACTCCAAAGACAGAACCTCCATGCGGCGGGGCCTTGCTGAAAACCCACCGTTCCGGTGACTCGGACTCCGGGGCGCCGTGGTTGGCAACAGCCCTTCGTCAGCGCCGACGCCACCGGCGGTGGTGCAAGATTCGGGGCGGGGAACGGTGTTTCGCGTCCTCCGTTCTTTGTTGCCCTCGCACTCTCTCGCAGATCTCTGGCGAGGGGGCCGGGCCAAGACGACAAGACGGCGACCCTACGGGGCTCGGCGGCGGCAAAGCGTCAGAGTGGCGCGACCTCGGTCCCATCTGGAGGACCGCACTTGCTGCATGGAGAAGACCTCGTGACAAGCTCCGCAGGGTCGCGACCGAAGCGCGATGATCACTGTCGCTGCCGCACGCGGGACCAGCAAGAGGGCTCCGCAGAGCTGCCCGCCGATGAGGGTGGCGCTTCTTCGTGCCGCCTAAGCGGCGGGGCGGCGGGCGAGGACTGGCCCAGAGCAGGAGGCTCCGGCGTCGGGTGCCGCGCCTTTTCTAAGGAGGCGCGCGCGTCCGGTGGCCGGAACGGTTTCGTCCGGCCCCCATTGAAAAGTATGACGGCACCATCAACCCTGATGAGTTTTTGCAGATCTACACGACGGTGATGCAGCCAACAGGAGGGTCGGGGAAGGTTCTGGCGAACTACTTCCCCGCGGTCCTCACCGGCGGAGCCCGCTCGTGGCTCATGAACCTGCCCCCGGAGTCCGTGGGGTCATGGAAGGAGCTCTCGGAGCTCTTCGTCACCAACTTCCAGGGCACCTTCGAGCAGCCCGGGGTAGAAGACGACCTCCTGGCGTGGAGCGTAAGAAAGGAGAGTCGCTGCATGACTATATTCGGCGCTTCAGTCAGGTCCGCGACACCATCCCTGACATCTCCATCGACGCCGTGGTCACGGCATTCAGGAGAGGCGCCCGAGACCCCAAGGTCAAGGAGAAGATGGCCACCCGCAAGATCAAAACAACGGAGGAGCTCTTCACCTTGGCGCACAAGTGCGCCCTTCAGGCGGAGGCTCGCATCCGCCCGGCTGCGCGGGCGGGGACAGCCGCGGGTGGCGAGGCCGGGACCTCGAGGAACCCCGGCGGCAAGGACAAGAAGAAGCGCAAGGCGACCGAGACCGGCAGGTCATGGTCGCCGAAGCGACGACGACGACGACGACGACGACGCGACCAGCAAGAACGGGCGCCAGGCGCGTAAAAGAGGAGGAGGTCGCGGCGCCGGCGGTACGGTCCCGTAGGGCAGCGGGCGGCGGCCATGGCGATCGCCGTGGCGCGACGGCCCCAAGGCCGCGACGACGGCGAACCGTCGCCCGTGAGTGGGACGAAAGGCCTTATCGTCCCATTCACCGCAACAACTCCCACGACTTGGCGATTGCCATGTCGTCAAGAAGATAGTGGACAAGCGAGTCCACGAGCAGCAGCAGCAGAAAGCGCCCAGCGATGGCAAGGGCAAGGAGACGGCTTCGCTGGCTTTCGGAAAGTGAGCCTTGGTTGCCGTCATCCACGGCGGTTGACCCATATCCGCCCCACGCTAGCTTTAAGCGTGCGATGAAAGTGTGCGCCGCCGCGTTCGGTTTTGGGTCGACAAGGCGGTGGCGTGGTCGGAGCAACCGATCGCGTTCGGTCAAAGCCGATCACTCGGCTAGTACCGCGCCTGGCATCTCCCGATCGTGGTTGCACCCACGGTCCGGAATGTAAAGCTAGGGCGGGTGCTGGTAGACGGAGGGAGTTCCCTCAACCTCCTGTCCGCCCGGGTCACCACGGCGCTCCAGATCCAGCAGCGGGAGCTTCGTCCAACGCTCCCGTTCTTCGGCATCGCGCCGGGGGCTGAGTCCGTCCCGAGGGGCGCGTCAGTCTCTCGGTGACGTTTGGAGGCTCCGACAACTTCCGCACCGAGATGCTCGAGTTCGAGGTGGCGGACTTCGACCTCCCCTACAACGGCATACTAGGTCGGCCGGCGCTGACCAAGTTCATGGCGGTTTGCCACTATGCGTACATGGTGGTGAAGATCCCGGGGCCAGCTGGCCCCATCGTCTTGAAAGTGGACCGCCCGGAGGCGCTCCGCTGCGACAAGGACGCTCTCGCTTTGGCGGGGCGATCGGTGCCCAGAAGGCCGAGGCTTCGACTCTGGGAGCTCCTCCGACGAAGACCCGTGCCTCCCCCGGTTCGTCTGCGGAGGTTAAGGCGGTCTCCTGAAGCGAAGTCGACCCGGCGAAGACCGTTGGTGGGCGCCTCTCGGCGCCAAATAGGAAGGCGACTCGTCTCCTTCCTCTAGTCTAACGCAGACGTGTTTGCGTGGCAACCGTCCGACATGGTGGGGTCCCTGTGGAGGTGATTGAGCACAATTGGCGGCGTTCCCGCCGCGACCGGTCATGCGAAGGTCCGAAGCGATCGGTGGGAGCGCCAGAAGTTATCCGCCAGAGGTGGACAAGCTTTAAGGGCGGGTGCGTCCGCATGTCGCCCATCCTGTGGCTCGCGAACCCGTCCTCGTCAAGAAATCCAACGGTATTTGGAGGATGTGCGTGGACTTCACCGACCTCAACAAGGCGTGCCGAAGGATCCGTACCGCGCCCGCATTGATCTCATCGTCGACTCAACAATGGGTGCGAGTGCGGCGGTTGTGCTACGGATGCGTACTCGGGTACCACCAGATTAGCATGGTCAAGAAGATGAAGACAAAGGCGCCTTCGTGACGCCCATGGGCGTCTACTGCTATACAAGGATGGCGTTCGGACTGAAGAATGCGGGCCCGACCTATCAGCGGGCCATGCATATCGCTCACCGCCCCCAAATAGGGCGAAACCGAGCTTGATCGAGTTGGCTAGCAGACTAAAAATCTAACTAGGGGTGTGATCCGCAGTGGTTGAGCGGTGAACACGCCGTCATATCCTATGCCAGATGGTTCCCTCAGCGGCGAGAGGATACCAGGGATTTCAGGTTTCACACAAAATTTCAGAAGCAGCTTTATATGTGCTTCTCTGCTCCCAAGACCGGTCCTAGGGACCTCACAGATTGATGGGATGAGATCACATGCACAGCAGGGTTTGAGGTCTACACCATTTTCAGTTCTACTCCAGGCCTGGCAGCTTTGGTCTCAAATAAGAAGTTAACATGGTCTAAAGAAAGAAACTGTGAGTTCTTTGCCACACTGTTACCTGCTAAGGATGAGTCAAAGTTCAGCTATTACCACTCAGTCGATGCAGTTATTCAGGGGATCTCCGTGGCAAATATGAATGATGCTTTGGGCACTCCAGATACTGGCGCTGATTTGAATGAGATTGCTTATGAGGATGCCTTCTGGAGGGCTAAATATCCTCCGTTGGATGAAGTCGGATTCATGTACCTCGACCTTGATGATGAGGAAATAAATGTGGGACAAAGTTAATCAATTCATGCACAGAGCCCCCTACGATCAATCTTATTCTTCAAGCACACTATTTGTCGAAGTGGCAACCACGACGTAATTCTTCCAATTTGCGGTTGGTTTATGCTTTATCTGGCGGTGTGTAGGACCATAAACATTGGAGCTACTATTATGGGAGAGTTTGATGACGCCATTTTCAGAGAGGTCAATAGACCACTTCCACTAGCTCCATATATTGGCCTTCTTTCTAGGACACGGCGGGTTTCCGAGGATGAGGTAAAGAGTTGGAACAATAAGATCAAAAGCATCGATGAAGAACTCTTGAACTCACTTGGGAGCAAGCCCAAGTTGGATAGACTGGTGATGATGCTCCTCCAGCCTGACTCTGTCTTTGCTCCTGTTTGCTCCAATGCAGCTGTTTGTGCCAAGACAGTGCGGGGTCTTCGCCTTGTTGCACCTCCTCCTTGGTATGATGCTTTGATAGGTGAGATGAGGGTTGCGACGGAAATGAGAACTTTTCACACCGAGGTCAAAGAAGAGCTAGCACCACCCGCAGGAGATGACAGATCTGGCGAGGCGACAAACTTATTTAAATGATGAATTTGCGAGTTCAAGTCGGTGATGCAAGACATGGGTGCAATGTTTATGCCCGTTCGAAGGGCCAATCCTTACTCATGGTACTCACATGCTCATGGCAGCTATCGGGCTTACCAAACAGACTCGAGTTTTCCTCGCCCACCGCCACCCACCACCGGTTCATCCTTGGGTATACCCTCCCACGGCCTGCTCCTTCCTTTGTGCCTCCACCACGGTCATATCCTCCTCTGGTAAGATTCATTTCTATGGTGGAGAAGTCGCTCGCCATCTCAACTTTTCATTGCCAAATCCTCAACCGAGCCAGCTATATGATGATCCATCCTCACCTCGGTCGGTACCCTCTGCAGCTCATATGCCCTTGTTCAAGCGCCCCAGAGGTCGTGGATCCTCTTCCCATGCCATGGAGATGATTTGAGGCGACGACATGGACCAAGACCAAGAAGAATAGGACCTTTTCCTTTTGTGTCACTTGGTGACAAAGGGGAGAAGTTAGGAGAATAGTTTGAGTTAGTAAGTTGGGTGGTGAGATCGAGGTTTTGCCTTTACCTGTAATATTATTTGTTACCTCGATACTCGGTTAAGTTTATGTTTGTTACTCTGGTTGCTTTTATATCTTTTGAACCGTGTTGGCTTGTGGTTTCAAATTTATGCATGAATTTAGGGGGAGCTTCCTTCATTTGCACATCCTTGTGGTCGAGTTGTGGTTGTCTTAAATTTGAAATATTTGTATTGCACTAACCCCTTTTGCAGCTCAAAAATTTTATTCTCTCTTGGGTTGCCATCAAGTGCCACAAAGGGGGAGATTGTGAGCATCTTTGAGCCCTAATTTTTATTAGTGGCATTGATGTCAAATTATTTAGTATAAAGTGCTAGGGGTTTTTTTTTTGGACTTCTCGGAACCCTAGCGAAGACTCGGCGATTTTTATAATCCCTAATTTGAAGCGTCGTTAATTTTCTTAGCTGCTCCAAGATTCCAAGTGCGTGACCGGGCGAGAGAAGAGGTCACGTATAGATTAGGAGTAGTTAGGTTTATTTCCTGTTTTCGTCGGATTTCAAAAGGGGTTTGAATATCTCGGATCTTGCCGGATCTTTGTGAACTCTTGAAAACTCGGTTTCCGTAGTCCACCATCTCTAAAAATACCCAAATATCCCTATGTGAGATTTCTAGAGAGAGAGAGAAACCCACCTAAATTTCCCCCTCAATTTTTAGCCGAAAATCCATTACAGCCGGACGGCGTCTGGTAAATCTGCACGGCGTCCACCATCCAAAATCCGAAATAGTCATCACCGCTTGACGGCGTCCGGTAGTTACCGGACGACGTCCGGTCAGGTTAAAAACCGAGGCCCTTTCTGGTCGGACGGCGTCTGGGGGGCCGTCCGGTTACCCAACCTTCAGCCCACTCCCATTGTCGGACGGCGTCTCGTCCCCACGGACGGCGTCCGATCAGCTTTTCGATGGCGATTGCATTGCCGGACGTGGATCACCCAGGATCTCAAGATTAATGAGACCTGGACCGCCAACGACCTGTTCAAGGCGGCTGATCGCTATGCCAATGCGGCGAGAGCGTTGAGACAAGAAGGCGCCGACAAGGGCGAGCCGCCGCTTGACTGGTGTGGATGAGAAGAAGAAGAGCAGCAACAATCCTGGTGATAAGAAGTCCCAGAAGAAGAAGAATAAAGGTGATGCGAACAATACCGTCGCTGGTATAGATCGTGCGCCTCCTCCCAAGGACGGGCAGAAAAAGCCCAACAATAACTATAAGGGCAAGAAACCCGTCCAGGGAGGCAATCAAGGCAAGAAAGGTCCGAGTGACCGATACTACCAGTTCCACCAACACTACGGGCACGATATTCGCCATTGCAGGACCTGGGCTGCAAAGCTCGAGGATTTCTACAACGGCAAGGGCCCAATGCCCACCCTGCCCGAAAAAAGTGATGCCGGCAAGGACAAGCGCCAAGCCGATGGTGGTGATCAGGACGATGATGATGAATATCAGGAGCCCGTGAACCACATCGCCGTTATCTTCGGCGGCTTCTCGGCTTATCCCTCTCGACGCAGTCTCAAGGAAGCTGCCCGGGAGGTCCACAACGTTGAAAAGGGCAAACCACAGCCTGAATCTATGAAGTGGACCGAGATCTCTATCTCCTTCTCCAAGGATGATTGCCCCACTGGGATGACCAAGCCTCAGCGCGGCTCCCACTGGTGGTCTCTCCGACCATCAGCAACGCCAGGGTCAGGCATGTCCTGATCGACGGAGGGAGCGCTTTGAACTTGCTATCTGCAAAGGTTTTGGACAAGATGCAGATTCCTCGCTCCAAGCTGAAGGAAGTCGCGATGCCCTTCTATGGATTGTCTGGGAGAAGCAAGACGTCACGGGGCGATCGTTCTGCCCGTCACCTTCGGCAGCCCGACCAACTTCCGGACAGAGTTGATCACGTTCGACGTGGTCGACTTTCCATCTGCCTACAACGCGATCATGGGCCGACCATCTCTTGGCAAGTTTATGGCCATCTCACACCATGCATACCATTGCGTGAAGATCCCGGGTCCTAGCGGCGTGATCACTGTCAAGGGCAACTACAAGGCTGCTCCAGATTGCGACGAGCAGTCCCTCGCCCTGGTCGACCAGCTTCCACCGCGTGGTCCCAAAGTTTCGCAGATCAAGTCTACACGTCCCAAGGTCTCTATCCAGTCAGGGGGAGAGACCAAGTAAGTTCCGCTGTCTCTTGATGACTCGTCCAAGACAGTTCACTTGGAGGTCAATCTGGACCCCAAATAGGAAAGCGAGCTCATTGCCTTCCTCCGAGCCAATGCAGACGTGTTTGCCTGTGAGCCGTCTGACATGCTCGGGGTCCCAAGGGAGGTTATCGAGCACAAACCGTCGTCCTACCGACAAAAGCCTGCTCGCGGAAGCTTCGTCATTTTGGATTTCAAGCTGGGATCATCAAGGATCGACTTGGCAAGTCGCTTTCATTCTTGGTTTCATCCGCGAGGTTGATCACACCGAGCGGCCGCCAACCCTGTCATTGTAAAGAAGAAAGGCGGCAAGTGGAGGATGTGTGTCGATCACACGATCTGAACATTGCTTGTCCTAAGGATAATTTTCATTGCCTCGCATAGACCGGCTAGTCGATCGATCATGGACGCCAAATTTTTGAGTTTTTGGATGCTTACTCGAGTATCACCAAATAAGCATCTCTCGAGGATGAAGAGAAGATCGCTTCATCACTTCCTTCGCACTTTACGCTATCGACCATGTCTTTCGGTTCACATAATGTTGGTGCCACGCTCCGGTAGCTTAATGGAGAAGACTTTCCGCGAGCAATAGCTGAAAAACCTAAAGATCTATGTCGACGACATAGTTGTAAAGAGCAAGTATGCTCCAGATCTTGTAAAAGACCTGGCCGAGACTTTTCGTAATCTCACCAGGCATCGAATAAAGTTAAATCCAGAGAAGTGTACCTTTGGTGTTCGATCTGGAATGTTGCTCGGCTATGTCATAGGTTCGCAAGGAATTTCTGCTAACCCTGAAAAAATCAAGGCCATTAAAAACATACAGGCTCCGACCACCGTTAAGGAGGTCCAGAGCCTCACAGGACGGATGGCTGCTCTAAGCAGGTTTATTTCCCTTCAAGGCGAACATGGGCTGCCCTTCTTCAAGGCCCTGCGCAAGTACAATGGTTTCGAGTGGACAGAGGAGGCTGATAGATCCTTCCAAAATCTAAAACAATACCTGTCCAACCCACCTGTCTTAACTACCCCGTGGCATGGCGAGCAGCTTTTGTTCTATCTTGGCTGCACGCCACAAGCGGTGAGCGCGGTCTTGACAGTGGAAAGGGAAGACATCCAGCGGCCAATCTATTACGTGAGCGAGGTACTTCACGGATCAAAGGAGCGTTACCCTGAGGTCCAGAAGTTGCTCTATGCCTTGCTCATGTCCTCCAGGAAGCTTCGGCATTATTTCCAGATGCATCAAATACTGGTCCCGACCAAGTTCCCTCTGGGAGAAATCCTACGGAACAAGGAAGCCGGCGGACGTATAGCTAAGTGGGCAATGGAACTAGCAGAGTTCGACATTCGCTTGTCGCCCAATCGCTATTAAATCCTGTGTCTTGGCTGACTTTATCGCTAAATGGACACGCCGCCCAAATCCTGTGAAGCTCCCGAGCAACTCAAGAACCCCCGACCATGTTTTTGATGGCTCAAGCTTTGGAAACTCGGGGCTGGTTTTGTTCTCATCTCCCCTCAAGGAGAGCAACTCCAGTATTCCATCCAACTACACTTTGCGGCGACTAACAACGCCGCGGAGTACGAGGCCCTCCTCGCGGGATTACGAGCGTCCAAGTCGCTCGGCGTCCAACGGCTAACTGTGAAGGGAGATTCACAGCTGGTCATCAATTAGGTAAATAAGGAGTATTAGTGCTGCAATGACTTAATGGCGCGATACCTAATTGAAGTGAGGAAGTTGGAGCGGCACTTTTGATTTTTCGAGGTGCTCTTCGTGCCCAGGAAGGACAACTTTTTGGCCGACCAGCTGTCCAAGTTTGGATCCTCACGCGAACCTGCTCCGGCAGGGGTGCTCGTTGAGCACCTTTGCAAGCCCTCTATCACGTCTCCGGACGAGGTAATAGAGACAGGTGGTGCTGTCTCCGTTATCGAGCAGGCTGTGGACTGGACAACGCCATTTGTCCAGTACCTTGCAGATGGGACCCTGCCCGACGACGAAGCCGAGCGTTCTCGGCTTATAAGACGTGCTAGTCCATACAAGCTTGTGGACGGCATCCTTTTTCGTCAAGGTGCTCTGAGAGTTCTCTCCAAGTGCATCTCTCAGCAGGAGGGTGTGTTCCTTCTCAGGGACATACACGAGGATGCCTGTGGCAACCACGTCTCCTTCAGAACTCTGGTCGGCAAAGCGTTTCGCATGGGCTATTACTAGCCCACCGCGTTACAAGATGCCCGGGATGTGGTAACTAAGTGTAAGGCATGCCAATTCTACGCCTGGAAGGCCCATAAGCCCGCCCAAGAGCTCCAAACGATCCCCTCATCATGGCCTTTCTCCACATGGGGTCTGGATCTGCTCGACCCGTTCCCTAAAGGGTACAAGGGCTGCACACACTTGCTCGTCGCCATTGACACTTTTACAAAGTGGATTGAGGCAGAGCCTGTGTCGTCTGTTCACGCCAAAACGGCTGTGCACTTCTTCAAGAGGAATGTGATCACTCGCTTCGGGATTCCCCACAAGCTGATCACCGATAACGGTCCCCGCCTTGAAGCGAGCTATTCGGGAATCTGCGAGCACCGGGAACCAAGGTCTGCTTCGCCTCTATGGCACACCCACAGAGCAATGGAGCAGTCGAGCGAGCTAATGGACAGATTGTCCAGGGTACCAAACGGCGCGTGTTCGCTGCACTCAGCGAGCACAACAAAGTCTGGGTTGACGAAGTTCCTTCCGTCCTCTGGACAGTTCGCACCACAGCTAACCGGACAACCGGGGAAACTCCTTTCCAGTTGGTCTACGGTGCAGAAGCCATCTTGCCCGCCGAAGTGGTACTCGGCTCGCCCCGCACGAGCTCGGTCAACACGATTGACTCAGAGCAAGAGCGCTTGCTCGATCTCGATCTCCTCGAAGGCACACGCGAACGGGCACAAGTCAGAATTGCGCGCTACCAGCAAGATCTTCGTCGGCACGCTGCCAAATCAGTTCGACCAAGGGCTTTGAAGGTGGGCGACCTCGTTCTGCGCCGTGTCCAGAACTTATCCAATGCCAACAAGTTAACTCCCCGTTGGGAGGGCCCATTCACGGTCGCTTTCTCTTGCTGCTTGGGGCTATTCACCGCAATGGAGGATTTGGGAGAGTCGACCAACACTTGGAACATCGACCAGTTTCGTAAGTTCTTTGTGTAGGTCTTTTGTTTAGCTTCGCGCTTTTCTCAAACTTCGCGCCTCAGTTCGTCCAAGTCTCTCGGGCTGCCATGTAAAGTTCAATCCAATAAACAGTGAATTTTCACGGCCCCCGGCGGCCCTTTTTCATTGCTTGTCTTCTCAGACTACTCTTTCTCTCTGGTAACACTTCATGGCTGCCCGGTCTTGCGAACTCTTAACTCCGTGATCTTCAAGATTTTCCTGCCCGTATCTAGTTTCAGCGAGTTCCTAAACTCAGAGTTGCGTAACACGGCTTCCAGCCTTGCGGCTAAATCTGTTCTCGTAAGCCCTCCGAGGCAGAGGCACTTACCGCTCACGGTACAACCACTTGGCAAAGCCTGTTCTCGTAAGCCCTCCACGGCAGAGGCACTTTCCTTGTCCGGTTACCTTTGGATTTGCCTAACTTACGTTAACGAGCAGTTCATGGAACGAGTCGATCAGGATGCGGGTGTCGCTCTATCTCTCTACGCACGTGCTCGAATTCGTAATTTTAGATTTTCAAGCATCGTCCGTACCGGGGGCTAGGGCGTCGCTGTTTCTCTTGTGCACCTGTTCGAGTTCGCAAACTCAGGTTTTCGAGCAGCTGCACAGCGGGGGCTAGGAGTTAGGCTGGCGTTCTACCGTTTTTTCTAAAACTTTCTAGCGCTGTTTCGCCTTTCTCTCGGGTTCCTGCTCGTTCTTATCTTTTTTCTGCTCTTTTTTGCAGGAAGAAGGTAAGTCTTTATTTACATAACCAAAAGTTTACAGGTACAAGGCCCTTTTGGGTGCAGCCCTACTGCTACTTAGAAGCAAGTTGCTCCTTTAACTCCTCGATCACTTCCTTGAGACGCAAGACTTCCCCTTGGGCTTTGAACCCTTCTCTAGCCTCAGCTCGGAGACGTTCGGTTTCCTCCTTGCTGCGCTTGGCTCGCTCCGTTGCCTCTGCATGGAGACCCTCGACTTCTTTGGTCTTGGCCCGCAGCTCCTCGGTCAGATTCACTCTCTGACAAAGGCGCTGCTCGGCGGCCTCGAGCTGCTTGGACAGCTCTTCGACCCATCCTTCCGCGGCTAGCGCCCTTGCGGCCAGCTCGCGAAGTTCTTTGGCTTCTCCCGGATAGAGCCGAGGAGAAGTATCCCTCTCCCCGGCCAGCTTCGCCTTGAGCTCCTTCACCTCCGCCGCGAATCGGTTCCGGCTTGCAGCCGTCAACACGAGCTCCTCCTCGAGCAGCCTCATGTGGCGCTGGCTCCGGAAGGTTTCGGCGATGGCGTTACGCTCGATGGCAACACCCTCCTGGAGATCGTCCATGGTGCTCCGCAGGACCTGAGCGAGAGAAGAGCAAGTCTGTTATCTTTAGACTGTTGGTAACTTAAACGAACAAGTTTCGGTTTGAGTCTTACCTCTCGAAACCTTTGCTTCAAGTTTAGGCATAGGCGCCGCCCAAGTTCGCGGGTTGAGAAGCCGGGGATGCTGGCGCGGTCTTGGCGCGCTGTTCCCTCCGCTTCTTCCGCTGCTTCTTCTCTTTGCGGGAGCGCGTCCGTCTGGGGGCAGTGGCGACCTGCCCTTCTTCTCGTTCTTCTACCCGTTCGCCTTCGGGCAAGACTGGCGCCACTCTGCTCGGCGACGTCGGTGTGTCTACGGACTGGGCGACCCGTGCGCCCTGCTCGTGGCCCTCCTCTTGTTCGCAGCTACGGTATCTCGCCACCGCCGCCGGCGATCTCCGCCATCCACAGGATGGGCTGCCCGCGACGAATCGCCCAACAAGACCGCTGCCGGTCCCGCCGGCAATGGCGAAACCAATACCATGGCCCCGTTCTCCGTGGCTTTATGCCCCGCTTGGTTGGCTTCGAGCCGCTCCACGGCCGCCTTCAGCGCGTCCATTTGGTCGGTGGAGCCCGGTGGAAGCGCAGACCACGCAGCCAGCTTGTCCTTGAGGTTAGCCAGCTTCACTGCCCGCGACGCACCATGTAGATTCTCGGGTAACAATGATTGCTCGATCGCCGCGTCTATGTCGTCAGTGGCGATCTCCTCCTGGACGGCTGATGAAAAAGAGATACTTTAAGTTCTGCGCGGTTAGGTAAGTCGTGTGGGCAGAAGGCTCGTTATTGCTTACCTGCCGTAGAAGGCTTGATCTTCTTCTTCTTCACTACAAGGCGAAGCTTCCGTCGCTTGCTCTGGGGCTCCTCGGCTTCTTGCTCGCCCTGGCCCCCGGATGTTTGTGGCGATAGGCTCAGCTCCTTGCTGAGCTGAGCACTTTTCCTGCGCAACGCAAGAAGAGCTTCCTTGCGCGCTACCTCCTCCTCGAGCCTCCTCTGCTCGGCGACCTGTTGCAGTCATTCCATATGGCTCGGATGAGCTTGCGTATAGCGCCTCAGCCAAAGGGTCAGGTTCCGTACCTCCTCATCGCTTTGCTCGGTAAGGAGGGATGGGCTTGGGCGCTCCCCTCTTGGCTGGCCGTGCTCGCGCTTGCCTTGCCCGGCGCGCTTCTTCGCCGTAGGGAGCTTTTGGGGTGGTTGGCGGTCGCTGCGACGCGGCGAACTCCGCGTCGGCTCGACGGCTATCTTGGGCTTCACGGCCGCCTTGGCCTTGCCCTTCCTCGCTTTCTCCTTGTCGGATCAAGAGAGCTCTTCGACGATCCCGCCGATGATGAGCTGCTCCTCCTGAAAAGTTGGAAGCGAATGTAATTAAGCCTCGGTTGTGTGCATCGGTGTAAAAAACAGCCATCTGGAGGATCGAGTTGGGAGGCGGCGAACCTCAATCCCAACTCGATCCTCCAGATGGCCTCCAATCCGCTGATATTGAGAAAGGCCTCCACGAAATCGCTTTCCGGAGACCTCAACCCAAAAACAGCGAACTGCTCGAAGTTGACAAACTCTTCCTCGAGCGGCTCCGGTTCTTCCTCCTCCCCGGGCAGCCTCCAATTGCCGATGTCAACGTGTCCCTCTGCCTCTAAGATCTTGAGGTCCTCCTCGGTCATGCTAGTGCCGGAGAACTTGCCCATAGCAATCCCCAGGGCTGGACGAACAGATTTGGGGGTGGAGTTTGGCTGTTTGATGCTGAGCGCGGTTGGAATTACGGCTTGGGAAGGAAAGGTGCGTGAAAGCAGAAGTGGCGAGCTGCGGACGGCTTAGGTGCTTTTATAGACCCAAACGAGCAGCTTTGCAACGAATTTTTGTCACAAAACGGCTAGTTTCTTACTGCAACGGCTAGGTAAAAACGGTCGCCTGTTTTCACTGCGCAGCAAAGTTACCGTTGAGATCTGCCAACGGCTATTTTATCCAATGTCTGCACTGAAGGCTGAGTGCTCTGCTCAGGTAGATGTGATTCCTTGTTCGACACAACAGAGTTGCTCGGTATTGATCGGGTTTGTTCGGTCCAGAACAAATTCTGTTCGGTTGAGCCTTAACCTGCTCGGTTGATCGTTGTTCGTCTCTATGACAGCAAGAATTCCCTCTTTGTGACTTGGAGTCTCAAGAGGAAGACCCCACTCTAGTGAGTCCTTCCACTTGAGTCTCGGGGGCTAGCTGTCGGGGATAAAATCGCGGCCCATTGCCATGACCCACTCCCTGACGGCCCAATCGAACAACCTACTAGGGCCTAGTTCTCTAGAAGGTTCTATCTGGCCCATGTGCATCCTGCCGAACAGCTTCTTGGTTGGCACGGTGCATAACAGCCAGGACATCGTGTTTGGGTCAGTCTCGAACAAGAGTTCTACACGGCTATGTGAAGACCCGAGCGTGGTTTCCCGGATTGGAATAGGAGTCGTGATCCCCAAGAATTGGAGTTTACCTTATCTACCTCGGGATGTATTTGGCATGTACGAGTTTGTTACGATCTCGTAGTTAGCCCGACCCGGTTATCCCTCGGTAGGTCGGTTCATCAACGCTATATAAACAGGGCCCCCACGGCGTGTAGAGGGGCCAGAAGATCGCACATTACTTCTTGTACACCCATAATCTCGCTGAGACCTGTTCGTCTCGTCGAGTTCCACCTTGTAATCCTCTTTGATATAAAGAAAGGCTGGACGTAGGGCTATTATCTCTCCCGAGAGACCTGAACCAGGGTAAAAACCTTGTATCTCCCTGTTGTTTGCTGATTGCTGTTCGTGTTGTTCGGCGTGTCTCCTATCTCCCCTTCTCAAGAACCTGAGTTGACTTGAGATCAATATCTCAACCGTCGACACGAACAATATAACGTTTGATGTACTGCACATGTGGATTTCTCACTTATTTGGGTGGTCACGAAAGAATCATATAGTTTAGATACAGTCTTTATAATGGATTAAGTCTGTAGAAGCTCCATTTTATGAGCTGACCACACTGAACACGGAGAATGGTCTCGACATACAGAGCTGTCGGAGGAGAAATTGTGGGGCTGTTGTGTTGGTGTAGGATACATGAGTCCGAGTATCCCTATAGCACAAAATGATGCCAAAGCTGTACAAGGTTGTCGGACGGTAATACAGGGTGGCTAAACTGACACGTTGTGGAATGAATCATGAGGTATTGCAGCAGAAGAAGGTGTGTTCGAAGGAGGTGGAGAGGAACATGGTGTGGAGGAACGAGGTGGACACGAACAATATGTAGCTGACATGGGAGAGATTAACGAGGCAATCGTGAATGATATGAACATGTTGATGCACAAGCGATGCAGTAGGAACACCTGCAAACGGACGACGGTTCAAGTGATTACGAAGACAGGGCTATTTCAGAAAAATGTGATAGAAGCAATGCGAATGAACTTCTTTTAGATGATGGTCATGGGTCGTCAACTGACATTGGGACGAGTGAGGTGCGTGAATGCCAAATATATGGTACACATAGTTTTGCATTCTCTCCATCTCTGCTGTTCGTTCGTATGCAAAGTTTGCGCACATCCAATACCTTCTCGCGTAAGCGTAGTACATATCTTTGTACTTCATTAGAATGCAAAGACTTTGGTATAGACACATGAGCGACTGAACACCTTCTAGGACAGATTCGAAGAGACACTCCTTTATTGGCGATGGGAACTCTATGCCACACCAAGATTCGAAGAGACACTCCCTTGATGGCGATGGGAACTCCATGTCAATCCCTTGGTGGCGAGAGGTTGTTTGTAAAGTGAAGTGGGTAGCTCCTGCTTGTTTGAACACCTTGCCTGCGAACTGAGTACTACTCGCCTTTTTATAGCCGAGCGTGTGTTTAATCATAATCATCTAATTAATTAATCCCTAATTAATCATTTATTACCAAAACACGCATTATCTACGTCAAAACAACAGTCTCCATGCGATTCTTAGACACCAAATGACCACACCAGTGACACCCATGGCAGGCAGGAAGTGACGATGCCCCCAACAGCATCTTTCTCTTTTAATCGCCTTGAAATGAGCACCGGGCAGGAATTTGAGGCAGAAAACGACAGCCCTCCTATAAATTATTCAGCACCATGCCGTCCTCTGCTAGGCGTCTGGCCTCTTGCCGCCCTAGCTGAGGGCACCTAGTACTAGCAGCTCCGACTGAGGGCGCCTAGTCCTCAATGCCGCTCTCCTCGAGAACGCCGGGGCATTTTTCAAATTGGTTGTACCGTACGGGCATTTTTCAGTTTGCCGATTATTTTTTGGGTAAACAATGAAAAAATTTGAAAAAAGAGCAGTAGGAACGATGGTTAGTTGAAAGGAATGTAGCCTGGAACGGGCGATTGGGATGAACGTCGAAGGCTGGTTTGGGCGGAAATTTGACCTTAGCAATACTCATTTGTTATTTCGCACGCATCGTCTTCAAAACGAATTGAATTTTTTCACTGTTTGTCCAAAAAATAATGAACGAACCTAAAAATGCCCGTACGTTACAACCAATTTGAAAAATACCCCTAGGTGCCCTCGGGGAGAGCGGCATTTAGGACAATGCGCCCTAAGTCGGAGCGGCTAGTACTAGGCGCCCGCGGCAAGGGGCCAAAGCGCCCTGGCCGAGGGCGGCATGGTGCTGAATAATTTAAAGGAGGGCCGTCGTTTTTTTGCCTCGGATTCCTTCTCGGTGCTCATTGCGAGGCGATTAAAAGATAAAGATGATGCTGGTGCGCCGTCACTTCCTACGTGCCACGGGTGTCACTGGTGTGGTCATTTCATTTCTGAGAATCGCATCGAGATTGTTGTCTTGACGTAGATAATACGTGTTTTGTTAATAAATGATTAATTAGGGATTAATTAATTAGATGAATATGATAATGTAATGGACACACGCTCGGCTATAAAAAGGCGAATGGTTCTCAGTTCGCAGGCAAGGTGTTGAGACAAGCAAGATCGTTCTAACCACTTGATTTCACAAACAACCTCTCGCCACCAATAAAGTGGCATGGAGTTCCCATCGCCAATAAGGGAGTGTCTCTTCGTATCTGTCTTAGAAGTTGTTCAGCCACCCATGTGTCTATGCGGAAGTATTTGCAATTTAATAAAGTGAAAAGACATGTCCTACACCGAGAGAAGGTATTGGATGTTCGCAAACTATACATACAACTGAACAGACGAGATGAAGAGAATGCAAACTATGCGTACCATATATTTGGCCTTCACGCACCTCACTTGCCTCAATGGTAGTTGACGACAAATGACCATCATCTATAAAAAAGCTCATTTGCATTGCATTGCTTTTATCCCATTCTACTGAAATAGCCATGTCTTCACCATCACTTGAACCGTCGTCCGTTTACAGGTGTTCCTTCTATATCATTTTACATCATAATTGTTCATATCATCCACAATTGCCTCGTCAATCTCTCCTATGTCAGCTGTTTAATCTCTCCCATGTTAGCTTCATTGTTCATATCATTCACGATTACATCGTTAATCCCTCCCATGTTAGCTCATTGATCTCTCCCATGTCAGCTCTTTAATCTCTCCCATGTCAGCTTCATTGTTCATATCACTCACGATTGCTTCGTTAATCTCTCCCATATCAGCTTCATTGTTCATATCATTCACGGTTGCATCGTTAATCCCTCCCATGTCAGCTCATTAATCTCTCACATGTCAGCTATAGATTGTTCATATCATTCACGATTGCATCGTTAATCTCTCTCTTGTCAGCTCGTTAATCTCTTCCATGTCAGTTATATATTGTTCGTGTCCACCTCGTTCCTACACAAATGTTCCTGTGCACCTACTCCTTTGGACACACCTTTTGCAGCAATACCTCCTGATTAGTTACACAACTTGTCAACGTAACCTCTCTGTATTTCCGTCCCACTATCTTGTCTAGATTCGGCATCATTTTGTGCTATAGGGATACTCGGCTTCAGGGTAGCTTTCACCAACACAGCAGCCCAACAAATTCTTATCTAACAGCCCTGTATAAACCTCGACAGCCCTGTATAAACCTCGATAGACCATTATCCATATTCATGGTAGTAAGTTTATAAAATGGGACTTCTACATATTTATCATAAAGCCTATATCCAGACTATATGATTCTCCGATTTTCCAGCCAAGAAATTCACATATGCAGTCCATTAAGCGTTATATTGTTCGTATCTACATAAATTGCCTACACGTAAGCAAATTAATTAAGGTATACTTCATTCAGAACTTTCACGATATTAAAAAGACCATAATGAATAACAAACAACAATGTATTCATTCACTGAAATCAACGAAAAAAATAAGTACTTAATTAAGAATACCTACAAAAGTAACTACACTGCTAAATTATCTTTTTATATTATCTGCTAAAAAATGGAATTCAATTATTGATAGCTCTAAAATTTCCCCTAAAATCCTCAGTGCCAAAGATAAAGTACTGTACTGAATTATCTCCTATATTATCAGTAATATAATTAATGATTGACTGTCCTACCAAGGTTCAAAATATATATTTGCAAAAATAAACAGTATAAATTTATTAAAAAATAATTTTTTTACTGTACTTACCGACAACACTTTGTTGCCGACTCCCTTATCCTCCCTCAACTCACTTCACTCTCTACTGTGGATAAGAGGGTTGCAACCGTACTGTGAGAATGACTCACTTCGCTCTGTACTATGGATAAAGGGAACTGCGGCCATACGGTGAGAATGAGGGGTTGGGTAGTGTGACACCCCTGTATAAACCTCAGTAGATCATTCTTCGTTTTCAGGACAGTTAACTTATAAAATGGCGCTTCTACAGACTTAGGGCATAAAGCTTATATGCAAACTATAAAGTTTTCTAGTGACCCTTCAAATAATTAACAAATCCACGTGTAGTTTATGAAACGTTATCTTGTTCGCATCTAGATAAAATATCTGCACGTAAAAAAATTGATTAAGGTCTACCCTATTCAGATCATGATATTATCAGAATCATAATGAATGAAAAAGGTAACATATTCATTATCAAAAATTAACGAAAAAATTAAATACTTTCTTATTAATACCTATAGACATAACTATACGGCTAATAATCTATTATATTATTTGCTAAAAACAATACTCAATTATTTATAACTACAAAATTACCACTAAAATCTACGACGTTAAATATAACTATAGTACAAAATTATCTATTATACTATTATTAGTAATATAATAAAAAAATTGACTATCCTACCATGGTTTCAAACATGTAATAAGAAAATAAACTGTATAAAAATATTAAAAAAATAATTTTTTTTATTGTACTTACCAACAACAGCGTGTTAGCGACTTCCTTGAACTCCCTCCCTCAACTAACTTCTCTTTACATGAGAACGAGGCTCTCTACTATGTGCAAGGCTGCGGCAGTGGTGAGAATGAAGCCCTTCGCTGGGGGGCTAGTAGGGCTGGAAAAATAGTTCGTGGCTCATGATTTCATTTCGACCGAACAAATTTGGCTCGGCTCGGCTCATTCGAACATCTAAATGGCTCGAGCCAAGCCTAGTTTTGGGGCTCGTTAAAATAGCGAGCCACTCGGGACTCTCATTGCGTTTCTAACCTCGGCTTGGCTCATTGCGTTTTAACTTTGGCTCTACTCAACTCGTTTACACATTTTGAACGCAAAAACTCCCGTGGCTCGTGGCTCAGCTCGGGCTCGGACGAATTTGGCTCGGCTCGGCTCGGACTTCTAAACGGCTCGAGCCAATCCTATTTTTAAGGCTCGTTAAAATAGCGAGCCGACTCGGGCTCGGCTCGTTTTTGACCGAGCTCGGCTCGGCTCGTTTCCACCCCTAGAGGCTAGGGTTTTATACACTAAGGACGCGCCCAAGCCACCGTTATTGAGGACGCCCTGCCCTTCCGCCCTCGAATAGAGCGTGGACAGCTAGCACAAGACGAAGGTCTGGCTCTCTTGGCGCCATCGCTCGGAGCGCCCTAAGGCGTTGGCGCCCTGACCAAGTGCGCCTAGCCTTAAAATGCCGTCCTGACCAAAAGCGCCCAAAGACATTTTTCCAATTGCGTGCATAGTATGGACATTTATTGGTTGGATGTGGTCCCATCGGCTAGGGCGCCTTGGACTCTTGCCACCTTCGACCAAGGCGCCCTAGGCCATAGCGCCTGACACTTGCCGCCCTCTGCTAGGACGCCTAGCCCATTGCCGCCCTCGGCCAGCACCGTGCTTTTTATGCCGCCCTCCCTAAGGCGTCTTGTCTCTTATGCCGCCCTTCCCAAGACGTTTAGGGGCATTTTTTAAATTGGTTCTAACGCATGGGCATTTTTTTTTTGTTTGCTCAATATTTTTTTGCGCAATATTAGCTGCAACGCGCGCGTAATGGCAGTCTGGTGGCAAAGAGTAAAATGTGGAGACCTGATGTACACAGGCAGCGATGTATTCAGCGCGGCGCATGTAACGAAGGGCACCAGTGGATCACTCTCCCAGGCGTGTAACTGTGGCGGCTCATCGGAGCAGGGCGCTACGCCGCCACCTGACTTACACCTGGTTCGACCTCCATCACCAAGAAACCAACCGCACGGGAAGAAAGCGGTGAGATCTGGTGATCACCAAGAAACCAAAGAGAGAGAAAAAAAAAACAAACCAACCGCACGGGAAGAAGAAAGCGGTGAGATCTGGTGTCACCAAGAAACCCAAAGAGAGAGAAAAAAACAAACCAACCGCACGGGAAGAAGAAAGCGGTGAGATCTAGTGATCGTGTGGCGGCCGGGGCATGGGTGGAGGCTGGGGAAGAGAGGGAAATAGAGATCTGATCCGAGCCCACCCGTGGCTGCAGGCGCTGCAGCGACGGCCGCCGAGGGCGAGGCGCCTCTCTCCATCTCGCTGGGTATGGGAAGTGGCCATGGAACGGGGTCTCATCCATGGCACCACATCACCAGCTTAGGAAAGGGAAGCGGATTCGGCTGCGGTGGTTGTGCCAGATCTTGACAAGAGCGAATCCGTGGGGGAAATCGGGGAGACGCTCGGTCAGATGATCGGCTCCGTTCGGTGTGGCTGGGTCCTCAGGGAAGGCGCCCGCCCGCCGCCGCAGCGGGCTCCGACCGGCGACGCCAAACCAGCAGCGATAAAAAGATCGAAAATTCGAACAAACCAAAGCAAATCGAAAGCAAAATGCAGAGCATAACATGTGGATAGGAAAGAGGACAACATGTAGAACGAATCTATCCAAAGAGGAGTGGAGGAGCTGAAGGTGAGAGGGAGCAAATACCGTAGTCGCGACGGCGGCACTGCGCATATATATGGACATTGGCAGTCAGGCACACAGCTGGATTAGGGTTTCTTTTTGTCTCCTGATTGTCCTCGTGAACCCAGTCTGGGCCGAATAACAACTGAGCTAGCCCACCAAGTTTGTTTGCTGCCAGCGCAGTTAATCCGTTCAAATTCCCGATTTTTTTTACATTTTATATTTAATTTATTTCGAAAATTTAAAAAATGAATTTATATTTGAAAAATTTAAACTTCCTGCCGCCAATTGAAACGCCTGTTCAATACCCACCGTTTCATGTCAACTACGAATATAAATCAATTTTTAATTTATTGATAGCCGACCCCTTTCTCCTTGAAGAACCTTGGCCCAGAACCTTGAAGAACCTTGGCCCCCACATGCCAGAGGGTCGCAACACCAAAATACACAAATGTGCATGTGCTCCCTGAAACCACCTTTGTCTAAAACGTTTTACCCAGTAAAAGGCGATGTAAATGATACTGGTATACATTAATGAAATAGCACCGGCACAGCCTCAGCAGCGCAATAATAATCATACAGCACCATCCTTCATTAGCTACCCATGAAATTTTAAACAATCTAACCCTGGGTTGAAGATAGGGCATGCCCACCAGGACATGTGTTACAAGAGACCCACATTGACATTGTTACAAGATATGTGACCAAGAGGGTTTGTCAAACTTGCAGATGAGCAAAACTACTAGATCACCCCCACCACCTTTCTACATTGTAGTCCATCGCCATAACCTTAAGCTCTCGATTCCAAGGCAAGGATAATCTTCTTCCTGGGACCCTGAAAGACAGCCACCTTAAGTTTGACAAGTGCACCACAAATCAAATGATACACATGATTTTTTAAAATTAAATTTCAATTACATCCACTGTTGTGCTTACAAAGACAAAAAAAAAAATGATGATATCAAGTTCAAGTATACATTAGATTGTAAGTTAGTTGGGTCCCAGCTACAAACCCAAACAAAAGATACAATGCTTCTAAAACAAAAATCAAAAGATACAATTATACACATATACAACATGTAGGCGTATGCAGTAGTTCCTAAAAGATGATTCTAATCCTCAGCAAAAAGATCCCATCGCATGCATTCTAATTAATTGTGGGTACTTGTCTACAGACGAGTCCACAATTTAAGTAAAGTTAGCTAAAGACATAGGATAGATTTGCATCATTACTCTTCTTTTCAGCTTAACTTTATATTATAATCCACAGCTACAAAATTCTCCATTTTTTAAAGTCAAATGCCTTGTTGCCAGTTTTTTAATGTCTTAGTTTTTTCTTCTTGAGGCCCTCAAAACTCTTTTTTTAAACCCACAACAGCTTTAAGCTGAAAAGAACAAGACCTAAGCCTGAGAGATTGAGGAGCCAATAATTTGTACATTTTATGAGAAAAACCATAATCAGAAAACAGAGGGAAAGATCTGAGATGTAATGTGCCCACCATCGGAATACCCAAAGCCTTGAGATCGCTATCAGTCATGTGCCTCAGGGCTGCCATGTCAACCTGTGACAAAACAACTGTTAACAAAATATACATAAAAATAATGTCGAGATTTATGGAAAGAGTCAAACCTCCTCTGCCTGGAAGGTAATTGAGTATTTCTCAAGTCCAAGTGATTTAAGGAAATTATCAAGCAGACTTTCAGCCTACAAAAAGTCCCAAAAAGAAAAGATGTTGATATGAACACAAAATAAGAAAGAAAGTTTACCTACAAAACACATTCTACAAATAACCGAATTTAGCTCATGAGCTATATCATGTTCAGGTAGGGATATATAACATGCATGCTTCACATGAAGTGCCCTCAAAATGCACACAGAAATATTCAAATTATAGGAAAATAGATATCAGAGTCTATGCATGGTTAAATCCACAATTTGTGGAAGCTTCCATAGCATCAAGTCAACATGACAATCAGTCACTCATAATTGATTAGTTACGGTAAAGATTTCCACAAAACAATTAAACTGATTCCCAGTATGAACTCTCCTTATTGAAACCTAGCATAACGATTAACAGAAAATACAGTTAAGGTGATTCTTTCCATCTTGGAAGGTCACTTAAAAAAGTCTGGATTAGGACTATCTCTAAAACTGCTCAAGACAAAATTCTATACGCATAAACAAAATTCTATACGCATAAACTTCCAGGTAACCAACATCCATAAGTTCTCAAATCTCAACTAAGGACCTATGCTTTCCTAAAACAAAGGACCTATGCTTAAAAGAATGGCAGTAGCTAATGGGTCCTGTCTTCCATGCATAAGGTTCATCTTAATGGATCAGAGGGACACTTGGAAAATGTACAGCATACTGTCATAGAAGTCTTAAAAGACAAAGGAAAAATCTTATACTGGTATTATGGAAATGAAGTGCTACACTTCTACTGGCCAGCAGTTCTCACAAAGAACCAAAAAATCCTCAATGGAGAAAGGTTCAAATCAATATTACAAACCAGATCACTGGGACCAGGCATTGATGTTCTTTCATATATGATTGCAACAAACTTCATAATGGTCTTGAGTATCATGGTGATTAATTCCAGCGATACATTCGTCAAGCTAATAGCCAACAAATGAGGCCTATATCCAAAACTTCAAATAAAAATTCTGGTGCACAAGGAAAGCAGAAAATAACTAGCTATGGCATTGTTCTTTTCAGATGAAACCAATGGCAGATTATAATCTGAAGAATTGTGGATTTTGGATAGGTGGCTTGAAGAGCCCAAAAAAAAAATTCAAAATGGTTTTGGCAGCTTTGAGAAAAAACACAAAAAGCCTTACAAAAAAGGCTACAAAGTGCAACAGCTTTTGGCCTGTAGAAAAATAACAAATTTCCAGCAGTAGTTTTTAGTTTAAATTTAAGCTGAAAATAACAAGACATTTATGTTGTCAGTTATCACTTCTATTACCAGTAGAACTCGTACCTTCGGCTGAGATAGCTTCTTGGATGCAATTGGTTTTGTTACTTTCTTACTTTGGCGTGCAGGCATTTCTTCAGCATTTTCACGCCTTGTGACTTTCACAATCTCCGACACTGGCTTTGTCTTTGGTGGATCAGCATTTGATGGCTGTGGGTGCATTGTTCCAGATAGCATCTCACGTAGGTCTCGTACCCCAGAACCCCTTTGTCCAGCAAAGCTCTGTTGAGTGCTTTTCTTCTGAAGCTTCAATCGCAGATCCCGTGGATGAACTGATTCTTAAAACAATGAACAGACAGGCAAGTGTTAAATAGGGCCAGATCAGAAAGTGGCCTGCTGGAATTCACTTAAATTACATCAACAGATTTTTTTAAAATTTTTATACTTGAAGCTGGTTCATCTTCCCGGTAAAGATCATGCTTCCATTTTTCATCAGTTTGTCGTTGCCTACAGAAAATATTAAAAATAGGATTCTAAAAATTAGATAGTCAGCATTGGGGAACAGGGATGGTAGTACAGAGCACAAAAAATTATGGGATCCAACCATGAAAGGAGCAATAGTAACATCAAGATACTAGTAAAGAATTATAGATTATCTTCCTTCCCCACAGGGCCTTAAACATGTCACAGGTCATGCCAGTAAACTTCACCAAGTATGATTTTGCATGAGAGAAAAACAGTACTAACATGTTTTTCACCCTTCATACTGCAACAGTAATGGCAGGACTATTTTGTATAGAAATAACAAAATAAAAAAAGGTATGATAAGGCTTCGATAATTGTTTCATCAACATTTTACACTTGGTTCCATAAGTCATTGCTACACAGGATAAAACACTCATTTCCAAAAATATCTCTCTTCTCGCTTGCTTCTAGCTCCTCATACAAGGGACATTGACTAGTGTAGCTTACAATATTTGCCCCAAACTAAATACACCATTGTATATAAATCAATGAAAGAATAGGCGAAGTGGCTATGTTCATACTTCGGACTGAAGACATTGAAAGCTAACGTTAACAAGAAATGTCCAAAGTAACTCTTGATACACACCTTATCCTAAAGGAATCAGGCATCCTCAAGTAAAAGTAAGCAGTTGTAGGTTGCCCCCAAGGCATAAGTCCAAGAAGCTAAAATTACCAAATTATTGCCAGTGTAGGATCGACGTTTCAGCAATGCATGATATTCACCACCCCCAATATCATCAAACAGAAACATGACAATCCCCACCGCTCGAACCTCAGCACAAGCTTGTTTCAAGCACCCTACTTCGCACCTGATCCATGCAATCCGCCGCACTTGCGTACATGGAACAGGGGCATTGAAGCTAAAAAAGAGCACCTTTCGTCGTAGCAAGACTAGAGCCACGCCCTACG
Source organism: Raddia guianensis (assembly GCA_036346415.1). NCBI lineage: Eukaryota > Viridiplantae > Streptophyta > Magnoliopsida > Poales > Poaceae > Raddia > Raddia guianensis. Next base: position 22,251,264 of record CM070537.1, on the reverse strand, counting down.
TAGTGCACGTCATTTGTAAGCACATCCGAGCGCATGAAACGAAAGCATCTATGGTTACAGAAGGAACATGTAGGCTACCAGAGCATAAGGCCGCATCACCACGCGCAAGGAGCCTCGGGTAGATTCAAATCGGGGCACGCGCAGCGCTATATTGGTTTATAGGAGGAGAGGGAGCCCTGACGAAGGCAGATGCGGAGGGGATCGGAGGCGGCGCTCGCGCTGACCTCTTGGACGCAGTGTGACGAGCCCGGCCGCCCGCGCCAGCGCCAGCGCCACCGCGGCCGGCGGGGAGGTCGCCGTCGAGGCGCTCGTGGATGGAGCGCTTGCGGCCGGTGGAGATCTGGTCCGCGTACATCTCTCTCCCCGAACTGTGAGCACGCGCTCTCTCTAGGAGGGGAAGCGGGGTTGGTCTAGGGTTTCGAGCCGGCGCGACGCTCACGAATACTCCGAAGGGGACGACGAACTCGCGAAGTGGGAGAGAGGACGCAGTTACCGTATGGGCCGATGGGTGGAGGTTTTTCCAAGCTCACCGAGCCGAACCGGACCGATCACAGTAGCGGACCGAATTGGGACAACCTGATTCCATGAATAGTCCAGGCCAATCACCTTCGTCGTAACAAATTTGAGAGCACTTGAAAAAAGGTCTAAAAATTTTTTTAAAATAATTTAAAAATAGTTTTAACATTATTGGAAGGACTATTAAAAACCACAAAAATATTGTTACAAATTATTACAATATATAGGCTATATAAAAATAACACAATTTGTTACAGTAATACGCAACGGAACGCTGAAAAGAACGAGGCCTAGGAATGTTTATGTTATATTTGTTTTTATATTTTTGCTTGAACAATAGTTTGGATACGAATATAGATACGAATAATATCAAATACAGATACGGAACAAATACAGATAGAATCGAATCAAATACGGTGGCGGATGTTTTCGGAATATAGCCCCACTATCTACACTTCCAGAACTAATATAAATATATAATTAATTTAATTGTTTAAATTATTTATAAAATAAATTGATAAAATGAATTGAAGAATATTAAACTGAAATAAAAATATGTTTTTGACATGTCTACATATGGCTACACTTTTATCAAATGAGAATAAAAGGTAACGTGTGTTCAATTGTGGGCTAGATGGGTCCTTGTGTATTGAATGGGCTGTTGTTTGTATGCTAAGTGGGCTAGACCTGATGTTAGAAGGTTGTTATCTGTATATCTGAATTACTACTGTCTGAAAATATCCGTATCTGTATCTGTACTCAGCGGATATTGCTCTACCATCTTTGAATCCGTATCCAAGAAACAAAATTCTATATCCATATCCAAATCCAAAACAACCGACAAATATCCTCTCCGACACTATATGTATCTGTATCTAACCGAATCAGTTAGGAAGTATCCGAATCACTTTCACCACTACCACTAGGTCTAGCTTGTTTCGTAGGGGTGGAAATGACACAGATATTGTCCGACCGACCGACCGAATTGATCGGATAGTGATTTGGATAGTTTTATGGATATTCGACTATTTTTACGGATAAGGATATGGATATGGATACAAATACGGAGCATTGATTATTTGGTAGATAAGTAATATCCGAGTTTTTGTCCGGATAATATTCGAATATGAAATATGGATATTATCCGAATGTATTTCTAATTTTGTTTGAATATATTTATATAATTTTTTATTGATATTTCCCAACTTTTAAATTTATTTTTGAATTTTTAAATCTAGACTAATAAAATAATATTCCTGTATAGACTAATAAAATAATATTCGTGTTATAAATTTCCACTTTTAAATTTAAATTTTGACAATATTTTGTTAAAATTTGGAACATATTTTTAAAAATTAATTTTAACTATTCGACTAACAATATATGTATCCTTGTCTTATTCGATCTGTATTCGCTCCGTATTCGTAACAGATGTTATCCAGTATTATTCGAATTTGTATCCATATTCGATACATTCGTATTCGAATTTGTATCCGGTAAAAAAAATGATATTGATAGAACGATATCTGACCTTATCAGATCCGATCACATCCCTACTGTTTGGCTAGTTCTACACTAGAGGTTTAGATAGGTCGGTCGGGTTTCACCTTGACCCTCATCACGATCCTGTAGCGGCAACTCTACCCTGACCAAGACCCGACCTCTCGCTGAAGCCTTGACCCTTCCTGATTTAACGAGAAAGGGGAAGGAGGAGGTTCCCCTCTATCATTTTTGTGGGGGAGAAGCCACTGTCATTGCAATGTGGGAGGTCGAAGGAGCTCACGTCCACGAGGGAGGACTGCTGAAACTGCTACCATCTAGGGAGGTCAACGGAGCTCGTCTCGCTTGTGTCATAGCTGGAGTAATATATTATAGGATATTGTCATAGCTAGTGTCAATGTAAAAGTTTCCTTTTATGTTCAAAAGTTTAGACTTAGGGTTTTTATTATGTATATATGCTTATTTCAAAAGGCCAAACTTGTTGAGCTTGTTTCATTTACGTTGAAGGTGCCTCTCAAAACTCTATAAATAAGTTAAACAAAGTAGATCAGGTTCTAGAAACTGATTCAAGAATATTAAAATCTGACAGCTTTGATCTTTTCATTCAACATGCGTTAGCTCCTCTCTTTGAAATTTTCTGGCTCCGCCACTGAAGACGTGGGACCGGCGGTCGTTCAGGAGGTGATGCGACGATGGCGCTGTTGCAACACAACCATAGTCCCTTGATGAGGACATTACTGGCGAGCTTGCTGATGGAGTAGGAAAGCACCAAGACGGCATGAATCCGCACACCATGCCATTCAAGCATTCATAAACAAAAGTTCAGCAAGTTAGTTCAAAGATTCAAAAAGTCCTCGACCATTGGGCCCAAGTTGAAAGGACATCAAAGTCGCTGTCGAGTCCGGTTCGGCCATCCAGAACCAGTGCACCTGCAAACGGACGCTTAGATCACATACGACGTCCAAATGAGACAAATAAAGACTTTACGGAAAGCTTACAAGATAAACTTTCCAACGGATCCAGCCAAGCCTCCAAATTCCATCCGAGTCAATAGGAATCACGAAAACAAGTTGACGGACAAAAACTTTTTGGCGCTGCGTCGCCGTATTTTTGGGCCCAAGGCCGGTGTACCCTAGGGTTAGGGTTAAGCGTGCGTAGGCACCTGTTTGGGCACCGCCTCCCCTCTGTCCGCCGCCCTACATAAGTCTCCCGCCGTGCTTCGTTTTAGTTGATTTTGTTGTTTAGTTGATTTTGTCACGCTTGTGTGAGATTTCGCCTTGTTCTTCTTGTGTTGGCTGTACCAACAGGACCAACTTTCTGAAACCCAGTGGATCTTAATCTATATTCGCAATTGTGATTGCTTATCTTGTGTTTTTTCTCGTTCTTCGGTTGTTTGTAGGAACCGTCCTTCGTGGACAGGTCGATTGCGCCTCTAGTTCGGTCGATAACACTCATCGTGATGGATTAGCAATCGTCGGGATTTACAGTTCCTTGCGGGGTTGGAAGCTGGATCGTTTAAGTCTCCGTGACACCTACCGAATTATCCTCGTCATCTCTCACCAGAAGATCGGGACCCGCGTCCGCGCCTATCATCCCTCGTGTCAACTCTGTCTGCAAACAAATGTAATGCATGCATAGAGCAAAGAGCTTAAGGAAAAGGAAAAGCACAAGAGACACGAGATTTTGTGCTGATTTTCAGGAAAGGCTTTTCCTTTTTCTATTTCTCGTTGATGCACTCTTTGCAGACACGATATTTTGTGCCGATTTTCAGAAAAGGCTTTTCCTTTTTCTATTTCTCGTTGAAGAACTTTTTGCATAGAGGATTATCGCCCCGCCTCACGCATGGTATCCCTTCACCACTCCAACAAGTAGACTCCAGCCTTCACGTCCACTTGGGAAGCTCACAAGCCCCTCTGAAAGGATCTATATGGCCTAGAGGGGGTGAATAGGCATTTTTTATATTCTTTTCGGTTATTCTATGATTTAAGCAACAAAGTTAATAGTAACCCAATCCTAGGTTCTAGTGTCCTAGCAAGCGGAAGCAATTAATAACAAGACACACTAGTAACCTAATCCATTTGTCCAAAACAACCAAGCAATCAATAGTAATTCATAAGGAAAGTAAATGAGACAAAGGAGAAGTGACACGGTATTTGTTTTACCGAAGTTCGGAGCCGCAACCCTTACTCTCCAATGAGGCTAGCCCTTGCGCAACAAGGACCGGCTCCCTCTCGAGCCACATGCCTCACTCTCGATAGTTGTTCCGCTACTCCGGTAAAGTGGACTCCGTCACCTATACACCGACTCGAGAGTAGCCACACACCAAGGCCTACTCCCAAGCCCACTCCTCCGAGAAGAACACCGTCTTCAAGAGTAATAAGCTCGAAATGCCCCTATCATGCCAAATCGAAGGACTTCCATGAAGCTCGGTTTGGGGGAAAGAAAGTGGTTGGTGAAGTGGTGGAGGAAAGACTCAAGAACATCCCTATGATGAGTAGTTGTTGGCTCTAGATGAAATGGAGCAGCAAACCTCATAAATGGCTGCTTACCGAACTCAATTTATACCCCCGTAGAGAAACTAGTCGTTGGAGCTCATGAAGACTCCAAAAACTAGCCGTTACAGTATCCATCGGACCCGGTCCAATGGCCACCGGACCCGGTCCGATTGCTGTAACCTAGTCACAAAACAACCAGAACAAGTATTGTCGGACCCGGTCCAATGGAGGTGAAAGTGCAGAGAAAGTGGGAGCCATCGGACCCAGTCCAATAGTTATCGGACCCAGTCCAACGGTGGTCGGACCCAGTCCGATGAACATTGAGAATGCAGGGCTTAAGGATTTTGATCACACTTGGACTTATAGGTATTTCTGGGATGCTTGTGAACTAAGAAAAGGTTAGGGAATCATGTGAAGTAAAGACTTGGCATGAACAGACCAATTAGACCTTTCTTAAAGCATGGGCAACAGAAAAAAAACCTAACTACTCCTATACCTATACATAACCTCTCCACTCGTCCGGTCATGTTTAAAACATCTTGGAGCAGCTCAAAAGGTTGTCGATGCATCGCTAAGATTCCATGAAGAGACCAAGAACCCCCTAGCAATAATCATTGCGCAAATATCCACGTCATCAATACCACTAAAAAATTAGGGCTCAATGACTCACACCCTCCTATTAGCAAGCTCCATATCCATCATCGATAGACTTGAGTAATAAGATCTAGATGACTTGATCTCTTGATCTTGTTCTTTTTAGTTTAAATTAAAATTAAAAGTCACGGTTGTGAAAATGTTATTTACATTTTTTGTAGAAGTCAGACACTATCGAACTCTAAGTAATTTTGCGATGCTTGAGGTTTACTACAATTCCTTGTAAGATATGCTCTATCTACAAGTAAGTTTTTTTTTCGGGTTTTCCCTTTCCTTTCCAACTCAAACTTCAAGTACAAGTTTTCTTCTATTTCTTATTCTACATCTTGCTTAGAGAAGCTTCATGCAACCATTCTAAATCCTTCTTATTTATATAATTCTTTAAAATTTCTTATCTTATTTTGTGAGAGTGTTACTGGAGTAGCATTGTTGTGCTATGTGATGTTGAATGTTGATGCTTGCCGTAGCCAGCTACTCTCTCTATCTCTCTCTCTCTCTCTCTTCCTCTGTGCAGCAGCAGATTCAAATCTTCTCTTCCTCCATCTCCTGCAACCTCTTACCCCTCTTGCAAAGTGGGTCTAACGAAGAAGATGGTCAGAATTGGGAGAAGTTGGTCGGATTTGGAGGAAAAGATGATCCCAAATTTGATCTGAAATATTGTCATGCATGTGAGTACTGAAACATCTCATTTGCTCTTGTTCAACACTTGGTTTTAATATATTGTAACATTTTTGGTTTAACATATTCAATTTGGTGCCACATTTGGTTTTAAATACTGTGAATTTGGTTTAACATAGCACAACATTCAATTTTAACATGCTGCAACAACAACGTCCAATTTAATGCAACATTTTGATTTCAAATACTGTAACATTTGATTTAATATATTATACTATTTTTATTTAACACACTGCAGTATTTGGTTTAACAAACTGAAACAATGTTCGATCTGATGAAACGTTTAGTTAAAAAAATTGCATCATTTTTTGCATAACATTTGATTTTAAATACAACAACATTTTGACTATTTGTTTGCTTTGGTTTACACCGCAACATGTGCTTTTTTTTTGTTTTACTGCAATGTCACAGTCTTGCAGGCGCTAGTTCAAGAAAGATGAATACATGACCCAGACCAGATGTCAAGCCAAATGCAGATTCATGAATTTCTCGAACTCTGAGGTGAATGTCAGCGGACAAACCTTGAATCTACTGAAGAAGAAGACATGCTGGTTGGAGATGGAGACATGACAGATATAATGCTAAGTCTGCGTATGACATGCAATTATTTGGATCAATGCGAGACTAGCATCACGAGGCAATTTGGAAGGCTACATAGAACCAGAATGCAAAATATTCTGTTGGGTTGCAATGCAACACAAGATTCTCACTATATATGCTTTAGCAAGAACGAGATGGCAAAACTCTTATGTTCCCTGGGTGGGCCATGTGAGGAGATGACTGAGCAGCTCGTAGCACATTGCACTTCATGAGAGTGGTGTGACAAAAAGTGCTTGGAGAGCTGAGCATTGATGATTCGATGGTGTCGTCAACGTCGAATGATAGCTTCAGCAATCGGTGGATGGAAGTAAGGATATTAATCCAGCCCGAGCAAAGGAGACAGATTGACGGAATTATCTATACAGGTTGGAATGCTTAGAAGGAAAAAAAATAGGAGAATTTTCAACTTGCAATATAACTCATGCTCGCAATTCAGATCATAAAGCATGTGTTTGATGAAAAGAATTATGGCGTTTGGCGCAGATGATCATGGCTAAGTGGCTTAGTTGGATCTAAGGCTCCCCGCTATGATGCCTTGGCAATAGTATTTTAGAGAAAGGTATAAAGGAGTTTGTTGAGATGCTCTTAATGTAAAGATTGAACCTCTAACAGGTTTTGAAAAAAAATAGCGTCTAATTTTTTTTTTAAAAAGAACATCTCATTTGTAGTTAGGTCCTTAAAACAATTTTCTATTACTGGGCAGTCTGTGCAGTCTCTCCTTGACATGTGGGACTGGATTGTGTGGGCCTGCATGTTAGGGACAGACCGCACAACTGGCCCAACCCGACAATCACACACATCAATGTTTAATTTTATTGTCATACTATGACACTAGTACTTTGACATAGATTAACAATCACATAAAGGAACTTTGTGGTTGTCATCGCCTACTACCCATGGTACTAGTACATGCGCTATCCTATATTTTTCCTACAATTGGTACTCAATGGTTAGTGTAAAATAAAACCCATGAGATCATAAAGTAACTTGAATACCTCACCGTTGGTAATCTTCGTCGGAGTACAAAATAATTCCCTATTGATAAGCCAAGTTACCCTTATATTCTTGCCACGTCATGCCTGTCTACATACTTCTTGTACTCTAGTCAGAAAAAACTTGCAAACAACTTTTGGCTGTGCCCATTGGCACACCCACTAAGCTGACCGGTAGGGTACAAGTCATGTATGGAGGTGCTCGAGCTATCACGCAGGGTATCAACATGTAGGGAAACGCGGGCTTGCTACGCTAGCAATGAATCAAATTCTACCACGTGAACCCAGGACCCCCTGTAAGTAATTGACCATAGATCAAGATTACCTTACAACGCGTTGTGCAGCGGAAGACAAGTCGATGAAGCCGGTTCACCAACTTGCACGTAGTCGTATGGAAGTAGTCGTTCACAGCGATCCGATCGCATCCTCGTCGCTGGCACTCAAAGTCCAATGAGGTATGCCAGACCGATCCCCATGCCGTGGAGGTTGTCGACTTACTCCACGCGCTCGCCGGGATTCACGAACTTCCCGCGCAGCACACCTTCAAACAAACACCCCGGTCACATCCGGGCTCCGTTTTTGACGTTCTACCACTCGTTGGAAAGCTAACGAGATTATCTTTCCAACGCATCTAGTCTCGCCTAGAAAATTTTTCTGGATCAATGGGAATCGATGAAACAAGATCGCACTCTGAATCGAGCAGATTTCATCTCCTCCTCAAATTCGCATCGACTAGCGCCACAGGGTGTAGCGCCTCTACGGTATCCACACATACAGGGATTTGAATCCGTCCATACGCGGTGTGCTAGCATCGGCACACAGACGCCTGGGAAAGATGACAGCTAGGGTTTTGTGGAGACAGAGAACTTGCGTAGGCATATACCGACCTCTCCACCACCTCTCTTTATATAGCACCACTGTTGGGCCCTCTATGATAGAGGCCCAATTAGGTCTGGATCCACATCATATGTATCCCACTCTATCCATGAGCCCGCGTCATATGTGACTCATAATTTTCATTAGGCATATCCCGGATCGTATCCCAACAGCTATATGATCCCATCATAAGTTTAGAATAACATCATATAATAAAAGAGTTCTACGAACAAGTCGTACTTGTTAATCAATACCGATGATGCTATTTAAGAAACCAGAGGATAACAATTTATCTACCATAAACATAGAAGTGATATAGTCTTCGCCAAGACTGTCTAATCGGCTTATCACTTATATTTTTATCCACGTCCATCAAAAGCTTACCAACCGGATATCCAATACTTATGTGCGCCTTTCATAAAGGTTTTGGTAATATTTGTCTAAGCTGAAACCTTTTCAGCTTTTAAATCTCCATTAAGTATCGGTTTGAAAACTAGTGCGCGATGTACCTCCAAAGAATACATTCACTATACTTCATAATTATCTTAAAATGTTTCTTACCATCCAGTGACATTCACCCAGATTAGATTGATACTGTATATTCGGTGACATTCACCTTGATGCACAGGGCATGAAAAACCCTTCTTTGGCAATTACTAAGTTCATCAAGTATCTAATACTGAATCTTGCTCTCCAATGTGACATACATAGGAAGGAATTTCCGGTTGAACCATTCAACACCATATCAACATATATGTCTAATCCAATTAGCCTTTCAAATCTATCCCTATAAACCCTCACGCCAAAATCATGAAATATTATTTTCGATCAACAATATGTCATACATATATAAGATCAAGAAAATCAGTGATTTCCCACTTGCCCTTGATGAACTAGCCAAACAATTTGACTACACATCAAAACAAATATTTAACTCTGATATGATTGTTTCAAAAACTCGTATGCTCTAACAATTTATGGATCATCAAAACTTGAGGCCATGTCAAAACATATTTTTAATTCGGTCTCAACCAGAGAGAGCCGTTTTGATATCCATATAGCATATCGAATATACAACAGCAACTAGGCGAATGTAGACAACACCAAGCGAACCAATCAAGTTAAAAACTTAATTACCACATATAGCTCATCCTAAATTCATCTTTTAGAGTATAGGCCCATCACACTTCATCATCAATCTTAAGCTCATCATAGTCTAGCAATAATTGTCTTCCCTATCATATAGGTGACTAATGTGGCTTTTATGACCAATGCAGAGTCGGTTCTTTCATAAAACATACAACAACTTATACGTAATATAAAAGTTTAGTGGAAACCGAAACACTTTTCAATAATTTCCGAATAACTCCGAGTCACACCATGCTCCCACTAAATATTTGGGAAGAAACGATTTCTTCAAAATAAAACCATTCCAATCAACAAACATTTTGCGGCTCCTTACCCTTCTATATATACAAACACTTTGTAGCTCACAAAGAAATATTTATCTTAATCGATCATTAACTAGTCAGACGTCTTACACATGCCCAACATTCCATACTTCCATAAATAGCACGGAACAATTTCCGATCCACATCATATATGGTGATTTCATTGTGATTAGATGAAACCTTTAAAATGAGTACAATTATTTTTAAAGTGTACCATATCATGGATAATTAAACACAATGACATTACAAGTCTTCAGGATTAATAACACGCATCCATTCATTAATGGAGTATACCCATAAGACAAATCAATCTCCCACTCAAAAGAAACTGAAAAATAGAATTTGCTTATGCTCGGAATACAATAACAATTATTTGATTCCGACTATAATCCTTCGGGTTGGGCCGTTAAAGTGTGTCAACGTCAAATGAGACAACTTTTACACCCTAACCATTATTCCCAAATCCTATCTTGTGGTGTCAAGGTAGCGCCAACTTTCGACTTCATAAATCTAGATTAGTAGTCTAGGTACAACTTGACATTTTCCTTTCACACATGACTCGGTCTCATTCATAAGTCAACCAGTCTTTCAAACCATCATCACATGATTAATGCTGATCTTACTGCTTTCTGATTCTAACATGCATCATATGCATCTCGGTCTGTGATTTATCTAAGCCATTCATTAGATGAAAAACAACTAAAAATCACGTCAATAGCTAATCATTAGCTAAAGGGAAAATCATATTTTTCAGTGCCCAATGTAATCAATCATATTGACCACATATGACAGCTGACCGAATTTCCCTTTTGTGCTAATCTGCACGCAAACAATGACTTAGGAATTAATTCCTTTAGCACTTGTTTGGTTCTCAAACATGCTTTCCAATCCACAATCATATTGTAGATGTTCATGACTTTATCTTGTTATAAAATCTCATATTTCATAGTGGAAAAAATGAGACAGTCAATACCAAAAAAATTATCAGAGTGCTTCTAATAAACACTTTCCATATAGATTGCATTTCAACTGGTTCATCAAGATACTACTCTTTAGAACAAATATTTCTTTTAAATAACTAGAGAACAATTCTCAAAATAATACCAATCATCATGCATATACCAAGATTCTTTAATCAAATATATAACTCAAAAGTAAAGTATTAGGTATATCAACAAATATTAAACTATGTTTATGTGTGTACCTACTTTAACAATTTAGCAAAGATACTCCCACTCAAGTCACATTCCCTCTAATGAGTCGTGATGGGACAAGATCCATGGTTACTGCAGTTCGGATAATGATTTGTTAATACCACTTAAACCCGCAACATAGGTAAGACCAATAAATCGTGTGTGACTCTTGTTTGTTGGGGTTGGCATCATATGCCTGGCTCCCAACCTTTATGCCCCAAAGTCCCAAATCCAATTTGAATGACTCCGATAAATAAACCAATACTATGCGTGTGAATGCACGATTAGACTACACTTACCCTATTGTACAAGAAAGAAGACGACGTCCCTGACTTGTCAAGAACTTATCCGCCAACTTACAAAACAATAGATGCAGCAATTGAGAGGGCATCTTACACTTAATATTTCGAAGTAAATCTATTATATGAGAGAATAGCAGAGCAAGAAAACCATCACAGAAAATACACTATTTAAACTGTGCACCGGTATAGCCCAAGATGCGGTGATCATTATCACTATGCGCCCATTCCTATCCACTGAGCCATCAACTTGATTTTGCTCAAGTATTATAAATTAATATGTAAGTCTTAGTATCAAATTCTACCAAATGATATGAACTCATAACAATTATAAAAAGTCATATAAATAATTCATGTGGTGAAAACAATTTTCCAGCAATGAATCATATTCACAAATTTGCCCATGAAAAATTCTAACAAATTAATCACATTAATCCGCTCTAGACCAATCATATTGACCCAATGAATATTTCATTAAGCACGTCAGTTTACTGACAAATTAGCTAGCATGGTTTGAACTGTGAATCCTATTCACAATCTTACCCATGACAATTCAATTGAATTAATCATATTAATCTAATACCAGACTACTCTTTAGCCCCATGGCCCCTACCAACCGTTGAGGCACCATGGCAGTAAGGGAAGCTTACCAGACAACCAGCGCTTGAGGCGGCTGGTGCCGGTATTATCCTCCAACTCCAAGAGCCATCGATAGTGTAGCTAAACCGCTACTCGAGATCCAAATCACAGCATGCTGTGGGGCTCTCCGACTAGCTCTCCGACTAACTCGAGTTCCTCCAAGCAGAACCGAGCGGTACCGAGCAGCACCGAGCAGCCTGCGAATGACTCGAGCTACTCTTAACCAGCCAGCGAGCACTCCCAACCAGGAGGCGAGTAGCTTTGACTAGTCGGCGATCAGTGCTGAACAGCCGATCAGCACTCAAAACCAGGCGGCGAGCAGCTCTGATCAGTCGGCAAAAAGTGTCAAACAGCATCCCGAGCAACAATTTGCTCGATACGGATCGGTCCGAGTATAAACACGCACGTCTACAAGATTTCCAGCAGCAAGGACGACCAACATTTGGTCTTTCATTGTGATCGAGATCATCATTAACACGTGCAACTATTGCACGGTAACCATGACTCAGCGACCATCTAACCGATCAAATCAGCTAGACCACCGGTTACTGTGGCTGACATTTAGATGTTCTAATCATATTAGCCCAACTGATCAAATCGTGTGCTCACATGCAGAATCAAAATGATATTAATCATATTAATCAAGCCACCGACTAGACTAATCTAATTACTCAGTCAACTCGGCCACATGCACATGCCAAACACACATAGCCAGCACTATGGAGCATCGCATGCATCTATGCATGCAAGCTGGATGCAGCGCAGTGGATTCACGCCCACAAATACAAACAGTGCATGCATGCAAGCAGTACCTAGCCGCGTAGAGCAGCACCAAGCACTGCCTAGCAGCGACCTGGCTCATAGGCAACACACCATCACCACACAGCAACCTCAGCCAACTTGTTCAGCAACACATGTCAAAGATTGAACTCATCAGGATATAACAAAACTGATCATATCAGTGGACTATGCTGATCTAATCAACTCGGCTAAGATTAATCTCAGTAATCACTCAAAAGTATAGTAGATCAAATCAATCCATCACCATCTTTTGTCATCATATGACTAAAAACAGCAGATCAAATCTACTAGGTCACGTTACCATCGGATCATCTCATGAACCTTGTGAATCAATTCCATCTATAGTGGATCGCATCTACCATGAGGAATCGGCAATAGATCCAATCTACTATCTCTCATATCACATATGCGACCGATCCGGATCAAGAACTAAACAGGATGGCTCTGATACCACTGTAGAGAAATGCTGGCTTGCTACACTAGCAATGAATCAAATTCTACCATGCGAACCCAGGACCCCTGCAAGTAATTGACCACAGATCAAGATTACCTTACAATGTGCTGTGTAGCGGAAGACAAGTCGATGAAGCTGGTTCACTGATCTGCACGTAGTCATACGGAAATAGTCGTTCATAGCGACCCGATCGTCTCCTTCTCGCTGGTCCTCAACGTCCCACGAGATGTGCCATGGCCGATCCCCATGCCGTGGAGGTCGTCGACGTACTCCGCGCGCTCGCCGGGATTCGCGACCTTCCCGCGCAGTGCACCTTCAAACGGACACCCCGGCCACATCTGAACTCCATTTTTGACGTTCTACCACTTGCTGGATCAAAAAATCCTGCTGGATCAAAGGGAATCGATGAAACAAGATCACGTCCTGAATCTGTCCATGAGCAGATTTCATCTCCTCCTCAGATTCGTATTGACTAGCGCCACAGGGTGTAGCGCCTCTACGGTATCCACACATACAGGGATTTGAATCCGTCCATGCCCCATGTGCTACCACCGGCACACAGACGCCTGGGAGAGATGACGGCTAGGGTTTTGTGGAGAGACAGAACTTGCACGTAGGCATATACCGACCTCTCCACCACTTCTCTTTATATAGCGCCCACTATTGGGTCCTCTACGCTAGAGGCCCAATTAGGTATGGGTCCACATCATATGTATCCTAAGCTATCCGTGAGCCCGCATCATATGCGACTCATAATTTTCATTGGGCATATCCCAACACAACAGACATTGAACACCTTCTCTAGGTGCCTCCGTCTAACTTGCTAGCTCTCTGCGATGTAGACACTGGCCCTGTGTGGCCCATTGAAATTGACTCTCTAGTGAAGCATAGTGGTGATGTCATCTCTAATGATTGTGCAAAAATGTGACCTCCATGGCCTCCTTGATCATCATCATCACAGGGGAGGAGCTACGTTCGATTCTTGGTATGGCAGACTATCAACAAGAATCTTGGGTGCTGCCATCGCAACCCACCTCCTCATCGTCATTGTTGCTCTTGCCTTTACCCAGGGTCTTTTTAGAGACAAGTTTCATAGGTCGGTGATATTGTTTTCTTTTTTCAATGTCGCTGGGAAACCGTCCGTAGGTGGCGGCTTTGCCAAAGATTGCACCGGGTTTGCTCTAGGGAGTTGGTAGAGGCGCATGAATGTTCGACAAAGGTGCATGTGAAGCCAAGAGTCCGCCATGTGAAGAGAAATCCGATGCTCCCTTGCATGCATGTGAATGAAAGATGTTAACATGTGAAGCCAAAAGTTTATCATACAAAAAGGAATCAAATACTTTTCTTATATGCATATGAATAAAAGATGCTGACATATGAAACAAAAATTGTCATGTTAAGAGATTTTCAATGCTCCGCCTCTTGTTTATTTTAGTTGAAAGTTGTTGAAAACTTTAATATGGAAAAATTGTGATCCCTCAAAAGGCGTCTTAAAAAGTTTATAAAATATAGAAAAAAATATTTTATGAACTCTAAAAAGAATTATTTAGAGCATGTGCAGCAGCTCCCTCAAATGGGCCTGCACTTCAAAATTTTTTGAACAAGCGCAGGAGGGAAGCAGCCAGCAGGAAGAAGCAGCGCACTGTGCGTTCAAAAATCAAATTACTGTAGCGATAGAGGCTCATTTGATGTTCCTGCTGGGGATGCAAGCCACAAAAAAATTACTATAAAATATTATATCATTTGGTTTATAAAAAGCAGTAACAAATCCGAAACGAGCGAGGCCAAAGTTAACAAACTCCAGCAGGTTCCATCCTCCCCGTTGTTCCCCGTTTTTCCCAATCCCGGCGAGGTGGGCGGCCAGGCTCGCTGCGGGGGCAGCAAGCCGCCAGAGTCGGCGCTGAGCAGCCGGCGGTGCTGACCCCTATCCTCGGCTCCAATCCTTCCTCGCGCGTTCCCAGCCATCACAAAGCCCCCGAGCCAAGAAGCTTGCAGAAGCGTACTCCCGAGCGCCCACCCAAGTCCAACCGTCCCTCCGTACTACGCCCATGGCGGAGAAGCTGGGCCCCGAGAAACGCCACGCCTTCGTCCACAACGGTGAGTTCCTGCATCCCTCCCTCGGCATTC
This sequence comes from Raddia guianensis, assembly GCA_036346415.1. Taxonomy (NCBI): domain Eukaryota; kingdom Viridiplantae; phylum Streptophyta; class Magnoliopsida; order Poales; family Poaceae; genus Raddia; species Raddia guianensis. The sequence continues at coordinate 22,235,989 of CM070537.1, read as the reverse complement.
ACCACCTTCTAGAATCACCGAGGATCCCTCTCCTCGATCCCTCCGCCGTGGATCGCGGCGCCGCGCAGGGCAGAAGGTGTTCGAGTGGGACCAGACGCTGGAGGAGGTGAACATGTACGTCGAGCTCCCCAAGGGCGTGCCCACCAAGCTGTTCCACTGCGCCATCCAGGCCGGCCACGTCGAGGTCGGCATCCGCGGCAACCCGCCCTACCTCAACGTCCGTGACTCCCTCTCTCATCCAGTTCGATCCCGCTCGAGACCGAGATAAAAGATTGATTTTTTTCTTGGTTTTGGTTGTGTTTGGGGATTTGATTTTTTTTGGGGCGGATGGTTTTTGCAGCACGACCTGATGCACCCGGTGAAGACCGATTCCTCGTTCTGGACGATTGGTATTGTTCGATTCTCTCGCCACTGCAATTCTTGGCCTTAGAATTTTTTCCATTTTGTGCGTGTGGTGTGGAATTGCCCCGGAATAATGTGGCCTGGACAATGCTACTAAATTAGAAGTGCAGCCTTTTGTGGTGCCAACATGCTGTCTGGTTATGTGTGTTGTGCAGATTATTCGTATTTGTAGCTTGGCTTGTTCGTCTTTTGGGAGATATACGTTTTCTGTACTCGGGGCAGCAGCAATGGTTTGTTGGTTGATTCGTAGATTCTTCTGGTTTCACATGCATTATGCCTGTTCTTGAAATTGTGTGTGTAATTTTATTCATCTGGAGTAGCTGTTTGCCTTAGGACTGTCAAATTGATATATTGCTTTACTAAATCAGTGTAGAGGGCAGTTGATGTTGATGACTGCAGGTACTCCATGGCTAATAGAAATCAGATCCCTTTGTCTTTGAGGTTGCTTTGCTTGAAGCTATTTGGTATCATTTGACTTGTTTCAGTTATTATTCGGGTTAGTGCAGAAATATAAAATGTATGTAGCTTATTTGTACAAATCTTTTAACAGTGTTACCAGAGTTAGTTCACCTGTGCTGCAGCCAACTCATGGTCATAGGAAAATGTTATTTTCTTCATTCAATTTATACAAGATCTAAATGCAGGGAAGACATACTAGCTTTGAGAGTCAAGGAACTCCTGTGAAATGACCAATTGACCACTATGCAAGTTCATCATAGCATAAGATTGATTGCCATGATATCAATTGGTTTCATTTATGAGGATACGCTAGCAAGGATTAGCAATTGCTCATACAATGAGTAGCATTAGGGAGATTCCCATGTTCTGACATTTAGCCCCCCCTTTTTTTCAGCTTATAAGCCAACTGAAGAAACTTGTCATTTTTGTACAACCATTCGGTGTAACATTTTGTAGTAATTTCTTCGGGGCTTTGTGAGATTTTTTTAAAAGATCTTTTAAAAAAATTAATATATTTTTTTGCCTTTTTAAGCCTTTTTCGAAGCCCCCTCAACTTTTGAAACTAAAAGCCAACCGAACAAAAAAGCCGAATCAAAGAGGGCCTCTCTCTTAAGTTATTATATCGCCTGCTGCTGTATAATTTATAACATGGACAATGGTGTTCAAAATACAGAGGATGGTGAAATGCATATCACACTGCAAAAAAGAGAGAAGGGGAAAACATGGTCATCTCCAATACAAGGACAAGGTAGTTTAGATCCATATGCTGCAGACCAGGAACAAAAAAGGCTCATGTTGCAAAGGTTTCAAGAAGAGGTATATCCAATTTGCTGTATAGTTTCCTTGCTATTTTTCTGTGCAGTCATTTTTCTTTGCGCTCATCATGGATCACACTTTACTTTTGGAACATTGTATGTATGAGCAATTATTTCTCGCTTGTGCATGCCTATCTGTAGTATGTAATATAAAGCTATTCCTGATGTCAATTGATTGTAGTTGTTAACTTGTTATCCTAATGCAGTACTCCTTCAGTTCAAAATACTGAAATGTGGTAGGAGCTTATTTTATTATAAGCTTTGCTTTGTTGTTCGAATTACATCCTATGAGTAGCATAATCCGATTATCAAATGTCACCAACATGTAGCAATTTGTCCAGGTTTATGAACTTTGGAACCAAAACCAAAACCAGATAGGTCCTTAGGACATATAATTCACATGACAGTGGGAAGTACTAACTAAAAAGGGTTTATCAGGTAAACAGCTGATTTGGATGATACGTGGTCAAGTTTAGAGTTTACTTGTGGAGAAAAGGAATATGTTTCGATCTCTAATGCTGTGTATACTGAATAGTGAATACTGATTCCTCGTCTCTTTCCTAACTAATGTAATAGTAGGATTTAAGTGATCCTGTAATATTAAATAGTTTTCATCCATCCATATGTTGGGTCTAGTGCAAATCTGCATTCTTGCGGAATACATGAGTGATAATTTGAGTAGTTTGTTGGCCTTGGGTATGGTTACATCATCCATGTTTTCAAACATCAGACAGGAGACCCAATGACACGAGCAATCATCAGAAAAATAATATATCGTTGTGTTTACCAAAGTAGTTGAAACTAGTAATGATCATGCTAATTGTTTAGAAGAACCTTTTGTAAACTTGATTAATATGAAATAGCACTATTCTGAGTGCCCTTATGACATATGTTGTAGTTTTGTACCCCATTGAGATATTATTTGCAATGTTGCTGTACCTTTTTTCTAACTGTACCATTTATGTTTGTATAGAATCCAGGATTCGACTTCTCGCAGGCTCAATTCACTGGAAACTGCCCTGATCCAAGGACTTTCATGGGCGGAATACGCACTGATTGAAGTTTCTCGCCTCAATGACATAAACCTCGCTGAAAGTTGTAGCTGCTATCCTAAATAAGTCCGTGAAATGTGAAATCATGGGACTCCTTGCACGGTTGATGTTGTTTTCCCTGGAAATAATTGTAATTTGTGACCTTGCTACCCATGCCAGGGCAGACCTTTCCTTTAGCTCTTTTATCCACTGATTCTAAAGATCCCTGATTGTTGAAGGCAGCCTTATGTAGTTATTCCTTATGTAGCTATGTGCTTGCTGAATGTAGCCGTGACCATCCAATTGCCAATGCTTGTAAATGTTGGAATGTGTCATGAGAATTTATATCTATCATGTGCCCCCTTGGTGGAATGCTCTATGCTACAATTGCATTTGCAGATTTTCTATGTGCTTGCTGTTTGTAGCTGTGACAATTCAATTGCCAATGCTCGCAAAAGTTGGAAACTTGGAACGTGTCAGGAGAAGTTGTATCTATCATGTGCCCTCCCCCTTGTTGGAATGCTCTATGTTACAATTGCATGTTTTTTTTTTGTTTTCATTCTGGGAGCGAAAATCCAGCGGAATTTTGAAAGAGCGGGATTCTAACATTTGCCATTATATTCGTAGAGCAGAGGTTTGCATTGAAAACGGTTCAGCAACTAGAATTTTATCCTTTTTCACCTCTGTGAAATTCCACATTAACACCGTTTGGTCAATCTACTGTCACCGTGATATAGTGAAAATTAGTTGTATGACACTCGGTTGATGTGCCTCACAGAAACTAACACCCAGTTGATATGTTTTTTGATAAATAACATCGAACACACCTATTCCTTTTATATATATATATATATGACATTTTGAGCATTTTGCTACCTTTTTTCTTCTTTTTCTTTTATTTTTCACCAATTTGAGACATGAAAAGATCAAAATGATCCTGCCTTAAGCACTTGTTATTCACTAGATTAGTTGGCAAATATAAAAATAGATTAAGCTAATTGCTATGCTCCTCCAGGCTCCAACCGAATCATACATCCCTGTTCCAATCAGCCAATTGATTTCCCGCCATATATAGTTCATATATATTTGCCAATTAATTTAGTGAATAACAAGTACTTGAGGCAGAGGCATTTCGGTCTTTTCATGTCTTAAATTGGTGAAAAAGAAAAGGAAATGAAGAGAAAAGCCAGCAAAATGCTCAAAACGTCGTATATAAAAGGAATAGGTGTACCTGATGTTATTTATCAAAAGTCAAATCAACTGAATGTTAGTTTCAACGAGGCACATCAACTGAGTGTCATACAACCAATTTTCCTCCGTGAAATAGCAGCGGTACAGCCAGCTGGCCAACAGAATCGATCACCATTTGATCCACCGATACACTTGGATTCGGAATCAAACTCTGAGGTTATTGTATAAAGGTGTAACCAACAGATTTGATTGGAGAATTTCTCATTAATCAACTTTGAACTATTCTGTGCTGCTGTCTTGTACAGTGAAAATATTTGGCCATCCCGGTATGAACAACAGAACAAACACAATTAACAGTCAATCCAACCTGTTTTGGGTTGACTGAATCAAAGGCGACTAGCCAGTGTTGGTTTTGCTGGAGGGGTGAAAACAAAATATCGAAGGGAGGAAAAAGGATGGGCAAGCCTCGACAACAACAATAGTTTTTTTTTAGATTGTTCATGTAACAACCCAATTTTGGGTCAAATTCAAAACTTGTTTGAATTCAAATTTCGCTTGAAATTGCGCTGACACGTGGGCCCCATTCCCTCTCTTCTCTTTCTCTTTCTCTCCTTCTCTTTCTTCCTCTCTCTACCGTGTGGCCCTGCCGCCGCTCTACTTTGTCCCGCGCCTGCTCTGACCGCCGCATGCCGTGCCTGCCGCTGCCACGCCACCACCGCTCGCGCCATCATGCGCGCACCGCATTCGTCCTGTCGCGCCGCGCCGCTCGCCCATCCGCACCGCCGGGTGCGCCTTCGGGACAGCCCTCTCGTCCCAAGCCTATAAGACCCCTCGCCGCCCCGCCGGCCCCGCCTTTCCCGTTTTCCCCAAATTTGCCCCGTGCCGGCACCGAACAAATCCCGACGAATTCGTGAGCCATTCTCCGATTCCTCTCGCCTTGAGCCTTCTTATCTCGTACCTAATATTTCCCCTCGATCAATTTCAGGGGAGCTGCCCGGTGTTGTCGTGCCCGCGGTGCCCCTGTTCGGGCTGCTGTCGGGTGCTTTGTCGCCAGCCGCCTCCGTCCCTCCGCATGCCCGTCCTTGAGCTTGGTAAGCACCCACATCACCCCCTCATGCTTTTCATTCATTCCCATATCTTGTAGGAAAGTAGCGTGCGCGGGCGTCTCCGACGAACCTTCAGCTCCAACGTCGCATGCCGCGCCGCCGTGTCCAGCCGTCCCCGGCCTCGGTGCGAGCCACGCTAGGCTCCCTAGGAGCTATAGAAGCCATCCCTCGCATGCTCTTGGCCGGAGCAGGGCCGTAGCGCCGCCGCACCACGAGTCGTCGCCACTGGCCACATCGCCTCTTCTGGAAGATGATGATGAGCAGTAGCCGTCGATTTTGCGCTAAGATTCGTGCAGGCTGTGAACATAGAGTCGATGACATGCGGGCCCCATTGCCAGAAAACGTTTCGCGCGCGGGGTTAAAATCAGTGTCACTGCCATGTGGGCCCAAGGCCCACTGGACAGTTTAAGTGGCCACGCCCGTAGGCACTTCGTGAGCCCCATACGAAAGCGTCTCAGCGAAATACGCCTTCGGCGTTTCCGCCCTGGCCGGCGCGGGCGCACGCGCATGGTCCGTGGGCCGCTTCTGTCGCTGGGTCGGCTCATCCGCTGGATTGGCCCGATGGAAATTAATCTTTTTCCAGCGAATTTACCATTTAGTTAAATACCGAAATAGTTATTGAATTATTTAAAATAGCTAGAAACTCCCAAAAATCTAGAAAAATTTAGATAAATAGTAGAGACCATTGCCGATTTTATACAAATGTGAAAACGACCACTGTAAAAGGAGAATGGCACTGTGTAGTTGAAATAGTAGATTTCCTATATAGAAAATGGTTAAACTATTTCTAGGGTGATTTTGGGTATATTAAATAATGAATCTGACTCTAAAAATTCTAAAATGGATAGATAAACGCCATATTAGTCATAGAACTTTAAAAATGACATGATTGTCCAAGGTAATTCTTATAGGAAATTAATTGTTAAAAACGAACAAATAATTAGTAAACCTCTTAAGGGTTAGAATAAGAGCTAATTTTACAAAATGCGTTAATTTAATCATTAATCTAGGGTTACACCCTAACTATAGGAAATCCTAGAAAATACTAACACCGATAAACTTTACCCCATACGAATGTCGTATTTCGACGAGCTGTCATCTCATGTCGTTTTCCAAAAACCCTAATTACCCAAGTATGACTGTATCGTACGAAAGAGTATTTTGGGGAATAACTATACTATTATATAACAATATTATTACCTAATAAGAGCATTAGAGCATGCATGACATACCATACGAGAATTAGATTCGTTAATTGATCTTATGCAATAATGTCGAGGGTAAAGCCTAGGTCGTGCATGCATCATGCTTTCTGATTTGCATCAATAAGTAATTATTGGATTGTATGTGTGCTTAGATGTAGGCGATCCCGAGGGGAGGTTCGGAAACGCCGAGGGCGACCTTCCACCTGAGCAAGGCGAATTAACACTTACTCTTTAGATGCTTGTCCGTATTAGGGAGAGATTGCGACTTTCCCTAGTGCGGATTGACATCGCTAATATCATGATTCATTACCCAGTTTTCTGCCTACTATTTTGTTTATTAATAAAAATGCATGCTTATTAATCTGTCTAACTGTTAGTCATATAATACTTATACATGCCTGCCTTGAACTGTTTAGCCTTCATGACTGCCTTGATTGTCATTACCCTTGTTAGCCTAAGATTAGACTGGTAAACACCATAACCCTACCTAATGGGTAAAACCCGCTTAGACTGGCTTAGGCTTAACAAATCTTCTGGCAAATCGCCACGGGATGGTGAACCGATATTCACCGGTCATTCATTCCTTCATTGAAATTGATATGACATGAGACAGTTAGGGCTATTAGATGCATGTTGGGCTAAATGTGGTTGAGGGTACGGTTATGCGGGATGTCGGTCTGGTATGGTCGGTTGGTTGGGATAGTTCATGTATGGCAAGATCCAGGACCGAGGAAGTAAATATGAATGATTGGTGAGTTGCCCCTAGAGGACATCCGGATGGATGATTAAGGCACAGGGTGCTTGGTGCTGGGTTTAGACAGGGCTTACCCACGAGGAGCGCGGAAGAACACGCGTAGCGGGGAGATCGCTGCCATCTGAGGGATGGTTCCAACACAATGCGTGGCCATCGCGCGGAGTAAGGGCCTTGGATTGCTAGTTTTGAGCGCTCTGCTGAGGCCCACTGGGACCATTCTCGATAGGAACCGGCATGGGTCATCACCGAGGGTGATAAAGGTCACACTTCCTCAGGATGACGCTCGGCTAGTGAGGGCTGGCAACCCCCTAGGCCGAGGCGGGCATGCCATGGCAAGTGTGGTCCACAACAGGATTACCAAATCCTAGAAGGATGACGTATCTAGGAAATGTCGGGGGCAACAAAAAGTATGCTTTGGTGAATTATGATTTCGAGGGTATGTGGTTCGAGGCGTGGTCTGATTAGGGTTGATCGAAGAGTCGGTGGTTTGGTTGGGGTTTCGGGTGTATTGTTTCGATACTAATTCCTTGAGATAATAATGACTACTAATACATGATTCTAGTTTAGGAAGTTTCCAAAGGCTTTAAAAATTATCCTTACACAAATAAAATAAACTCCTTTTCCCCAAATAAAGCCTTCTATGCACTAATTGCATTAAGGGGAGTGTTAACTAGTCAGCGTTTGGATGACACTGACCTCGCCTACTTACATTCTTTAGAGGAATCGAGGAGGATGCGTACGAGTGCCATGAAGACGATGGATAGGACTTCGATGGACCTGACGAGTCTTAGGGGTTGCTTCGATCGCTGGCAGGACACTTAGTCGATAGGGGATTCTTTTGGGTACATATTTTGGGTTAGCTGCAATACTCTGAACAATGTTTTGTAATATTAAGGCTGCTGATGATCGCCTTACTAAACTCGCCTAATGGCGTAACTTGGTATGTAATATTCATGGATTCATTTAATCGTTGTATGCTTGTATCAGCTACGTGATCTTTCGCAGTAGTGTACCGATCCAGGACTAATGTATGGGATTCCGACTCTCAAGGTAAGTTAAAATTGAGGGTTGACAGTTCACAACAGTGGGTTTTACTGTGAAAAACTAGGAAATAGATACCCTTCCCCTGAGATTCAAGGGGTAGGAAAAGGACAAGGCAGATACACTCGATGCCCACCCCTACATTTTCACCTTGGTGCTCTTCATTGTGATTCATTTTTAGCTGATGTGACATGTGTAAGGTTTACACAAATACTTCATGGCAGAACAAATGTTTTTTTTTCTTATGCTGGTGTGTATCTATGTCCTCTCTCTAATCTCTCCCTCTTACTATCTTATAATCTCTCTGAACTCTCTCTAGATGCCATGGAGCAGCAAGTTAGGGTTTGCTCTGGTGATGGCTTGTAGGCATGCTACCACCGTAGCCCCTTTCTACCCCCTCTCTCTCTAGGCAACCAAAACCCGCACCGCCACATGTCACCTTAACTATGACTTCCCCTCCAACGCAGCATCACTGGCACCTCCGCACATTACTACTCCACCAATGAGAGGAGAAGGGGCACCGGAGTCGGAGAAGACAATAAGCTAGCGATTAGAAGCATAATCGAAGAACAAGGGAGGAGGTGAGGGTCTCCAACTGGACAAAGAGCTAGCAACATGTCATCATAGTTGGTTGACCCCCATGCCGTCGCGTTGTGCCATATATCATTGTTGTTGCTCCTCGTCGCCCCATCATGTTGCACTGCCCAATATGTAAAATCCCCACGCTTAGCTCTATCGGGATTAGGCACACATCTCCATGTTGTTTCTCGACCTCATATTCTATTGGAGCTCGGACAAGTTGATCGCCTTGCTGTTGTGCTCTACTTCTCTCCCTCCTTTGTTTCCACTTGAATTAGACAAAGCTAGAGAGAAAGGAGGAGGGTGTAGAGGAGGGGGCATTAGACTACGAGGGTGCTAGGGAGGGGGTTGTTAGGAGGAGGTGGTGCGGGGAGAAGAAAGAGGTCATTGTCGTCGGTAAGGTGGGGGCGCAACTGGAGAGAAATTGAGTGGAAGGAGCACTGCGTTGATATAACAAGGCGGCACGATCTTCCTACAAGTAAGGTTAAGTCAGATTTGTGGAGATCTTGACATAAATGATTTGGTCTTCCGATTAGAATATATCAAAACCTACAATCGCAACACCACTTCTCCGTTGGTTATCAATTTCTGCCAAATGTGGTTGACCTTGCCCAAAAGGCTTATTATCCCTAGATGAGAATCAAGAACATAAGTAAGAACATGGTAAATGCAATAGGAAATTACTGATTACTGATGAGACGCTCAAGTTGAAGTTCCACAAACCGATCAATAAGGAAACTGCAATGGAAGATTAATCTAAGAAAAATCTTGGAAAACACTAGTTTGGGGGGTTTATATCGAGGCTAGAGAACTAGGAGGGGCGGCCAAGGGGATTGACATCAAACCCTAGGTCATACAAGACTAGAGAACTAGGAAGGGGAGGCCAAGGGGGTGGACATCTAACCCTAGGTCATACAAAGCTCGTGGTCCAAGTGGATGTGGTTGTGGTGTACCCAACAGATTTCGTCTATCATGTTGTTGTGATTCCATCGATCTATAAAGAATTTGGCCATGGGGCCGGATCCATCGAAAAACTCTTGCTGTGGGCTTGTCTATAGATACCAAGAATGTCCAAAACGAACTTCATATGATCTAGGTATGGTCATTTAAAGTTGGACTGGTCTAGGTGGTCGAAGCGGATTTGTAGATGAATTGGGTTTGATCTCAGGTTGGGCCTCAAGCGACGTGAGTAATTGGGCATGAGGACGTTGTGGAGGTAGAGAGGCGCCTTTATTGAGTATGTCTTTTTGTAGTGGATGTGGCCAAGGTGGCGGTTAAAGTTAAGGAGGCAGTGGTGCAATATCCGAACAGCGAGCATGTCGCTCATGCGTACGTCCTGGTCAAGGTGGTGATCAACAAAACCATGCAGCTGTAGACGTTGTAATTAGTACGTATGTAGTACTCCCTCCGTATCAAAATGTTTGTCACTTTTGACTTTTGAACAAACGTTTGATCATTCGTCTTATTCAAAAAATTATGTAAATGTCATTTATTTTATTGTGACTTGTTTTATCACTAAATATATTTTAAGTATGACTTATTTTTTTTACATATTTGTGCTAATTTTTTTAATAAGACGAATGGTCAAACGTTTGTTCAAAAGTCAAAAGTGACAAACATTCTGATACGGAGGGAGTAGAGGACATTGTATAGTGTTGCCAATTTGTTGTAGATGTAAGGAGTAGTTGATGAAAAGCTCGTCAATGACCATGTTGAGGCCCTTAGCCTTTAAGTGCATTTTCACCGGGCTCCACACACCTTTGGTTCTTCCTTCTTAACGCAATGGACGATGAGTTTGTTCATCGTCCATTTCTCCTTCTGAGTGTTATAATTGACTTAAAATGATGTATAATCAGTGGGGAGAGATGTCATAATGTTATAATTGACTTTAAATGATGTATAATTGACTTAAGCTTTGCGGACATGTCCGTAATTTTCATAATGTGCTCCCGAATGCCCTGGACCCATAATACTTAGTTGTGATGAGGTTCTCAACAAGAGTGCTCGCACGAGCTTTGGAGGAGCCCTTAAGATAACTTAGCCTTTTCATTGTCGGGGCATAGCGACCCTAATGCATTCTGAGATGGAGCCTTTCATGATCATTAGACATAAGCGGTTGGCCCGCTCCCATCATTTGGCTTCGTCATTGTAAGCCTTCTTCAGCTCATCATAATTCTCCTTCCCATCCTTTGGAGGGGTTGGAGCGTCTTTACAAAGCGCAAAATCAAGGTCCATGCACCGCAAGACTATTTCAATTATTTCCTTCCAAGTGGAAAAATTATTGCCCGTGAGTGGAGGAATGTTACTGATATTTGCAGCTATTGACGCATCACCAACTGAATTTGGAAATAATATAGCACAATTAGAAAACATAATAATTCAAGCATGAAATTAACATGCAAAATTTTCATTTCATGTCACACTACCGTTGAGCAGAAGTGAAATGAAAAAAATGGCTCATAAATGTAAAACAACTCGTTGGTCGGTATTACAATTATAGACCATGTTTTAATTCTTCAATTAAAAATATCTCGTTGGTTCAATTTTAATTAGAGACATGATGAGAAAATCCCAAGAAATTCTAGAAAAAATTTTGAGCCATCATTTGTGAGCAATATATTTTTAAAACGGTGCACTTAAATCGGAAAATATTAACTGAGAAAATGCACTGAGAAAATAATAAAGCCCAAACAGCCCGTCCTAAAGAGACGAATAACTTGGCTTAGCTCAGCTGCGATGATAATATCAACACTCAGATCTGATTTGACGGCGCACTACTATTTAACCCCTAATGATTCTGTAGAATTGTAAGCACATCACATTAATGGGATAATGCATAAGTATTTGACAAAAATATTGCATGATTATTCGGCAAAACATTACTTTAAAACACTACGAATAATTCTTAGAGACATTATATTCAACAAAAAATCTACTAAAAAAATATTAGAGTCACCGTTAGTTATGGGCTCACATTAGGCTAAGGATGCTTTGATACCAATGTTATACTAAACTAAACGCCGAATTTTCAGCGTGATATTAACCAGTTATGAACACCTAAAGTGCAGTGAGGAATTCTTATGATTGCTTGAAGATGCCATCGTGAATTAGACTCGTAGAGCCTGCGTGAGGGCGATACAGTGCAGCAAGGATGCAGTGGATGTCAAGAGACGTTCGCAGTGACGACCTCACAAGCTTCCTCTCGGTGGCAACAGCAGTGGCTAGGGATGTAAATAGGACGCGGACCTGTGCGGAGCCGCGATTTCCGTCCACGAAAAATATAGCTTCCGGCCCAGGTGGACAGCTGCAACTCGCACGCGGCTTAAACGGCCCAATAAGCAAAGACCGGCGGCTCCGCCTTGTCCGCTCCCTCGATCCCCTTTTCTCCGCATCGCCACCAGGACATCGCCGCCGACCTCACGTCTGATCTGTATGTGCTGCTCCCGCCTCGCCGTCGATCCGCCCGTCTATCCTCGTCGCGCTCCCCAATGAGCCACGCTTTCCTGAACCGGATGAGGCCGTCGCCAAGCTCGCGCCTCCCGGGAGCTTCAGCCCGCGCGTCGCGCTCCCTGACGAGCCGCACTTTCCTGTACCGAACTACCGGGTGAGTCCGTCGCCGAGCTCGCGCGCTCGGGAGCTTCAGCCTGCGCGTCAGGTCAGCAACGCCGCCCCAGCCCTCCTCCTCCCTGTGGCTATTATGGCAAACAACGAAGAACCGGAGGTTCTTGGCCCCTCTAATGAAGAGCTGATGGGGAAGATGAAGTTCTTGGCCAAGATTCTGTCCGGCAAGCAGAGGAGGATGGCCGTGAGGGCCATGATCTATTGCACCATACCGATAGCTTCTCGGTAGCTCTCGGTAGCTCTCATGTTTCCTTTGTCCAATGTATGTATTCTTAATGCTCCATACTTCAGCAATTCAATCCGTGAAGTGTTTATAGCTTGTTCTCTGGATTAATCTTTCTTTCATGAAAAGGGTACCGATTATTGAAACCGATTGCTATTCCATGTTTTATTGTTCTCATGCTACTGGAAGCGTTTCAATGGCCTTTTGTTGGTTCAATTTTTTGAGTCGAACTATGAACGCATTCAACTTTCACCCATATAGTTCCGAGATGAATCAATTGTTTTTTCCATCAACTATGATGATTTGTAGAGATAGTTTATTTTGATGTGAATGATGATGACGGATTGAGGTTTCAAGCATCGCTGATGACAATGTTCGATAATTAATCGGCGGTTGAAACCGTGACTTGCACTTGTCTTAGTGAATGCATGTTAGCGGTACGAACGGCTAAAGTGGAAGCCAGCGGAAAATTCAAAATTCTTAGTGGCTTTTGGTGGAAGTCCACACAATGTTAAGCAGCTAAAGTGGATTAGTGCGGACAGTCCACGGACTAGTCCACTTACATCCCTAGCAGTGGCCTTCCAGCCGCTGCAGTGCTCCCTAGAGATCAGATCGGGCTTAAGGGGGTAGTTAGCGAAGTGGTGACCGTGATGAGCTAATCATGTCGCTCCCTTTCTTATATCAGCTGGGGTTGTACCAAGGAGTTGGTTTGGGCACCCCCAATCAGGACGTGTTTTTTTTCCAACTTCAAAAAAAAAAATCAGGACGTGTTTTTGAGGCCGTTAGGCCACCTAAAGACTCGATCAGTCTGTTAGCCACTAAGATCACATCCAACAAGGTGGAGGCGGCTCCCTAGAGGATGAGGAGCTAGGGAGGCTGGTGGTGGACACGTTTTTGGAAGGGCATGCCACCAGCATGATTGAGAGTTTTAAAATTCAAATGTTTTTCAATGTAGGAGGAAGGATGACATTGGTGGGTAAATAAAATGAAATAACTATAAACATTAACCACTACAAGCCGAGGTATAATAGTAGAGATAAAGATAGAGATTTGTCGTCGAGGATCAGCTCTTGCTCTAATACACGACATGGACTCGAGAGCATGCCTTGACCTCAATAACCTACCTGATCCGCTCGGTGGGCCATCGGGGGCACGCAAATGGTTTTCGTTTGCAAAACTAGAGGCCCGTGAGCCCTGAGCCCAGCTCGGGGTTGTGTCCGGGGGTGCCACATGTCCTAGGACTTGATCCGCTCGTGATGTTCGCCTGATAAGGAAGGGACCTAGCATGTTACGCTCGGAGGAAGCTTTGTGCGGATCGAGATAGACTCCGGTATTAGGTTTTGGATTCAATTGACTCACCAGGCTTTTTTTAAAGTTAGGTTTCATGCATAAATACCCCTCGCGTGGGGCGTATCAGATGATATCATCACGTCTGATATCATAGCGCTTTAAGGCTCGGTGATCTCCTCCCTATGCCTTGAAACACACCCTTATGCACAATATTCATTGTACTCAATCACGACAAGAGTAGGGCTATTACCTCAACCTAGGTAAACACTGCATCCTCCTCCTGTGATGTAACGCCATCTTCAAACGCTGTGCTGGTGAGGAAGGGGGTACATTGGCTCTCACAAACAACACAAGTAAGCTCGCCTTGGAGATTACCACACCGTTTTCACAGATTCATGCCTTGCCTGTGACAGGGGGCTGGTTTCCAATCACCGACAAGATTATTCATTTATTTCATAGCAGTTAAAATATATACTATTATAAAGCGTCTTGTGATGGTGGCGGCGGCGGCTTCAGCAACTTTCAATCTCCACCATCCATCTCTGCTCTCACATCTCAGCTGAAATCATAACCAACAAATCTCTGTAAAAAATTTCAGATCACACCTATCCATTGGATAGTTCCACCTATTAATATCATGTGTATGTTCTTTCCTTTCTTTCTTTTTTTAAAAATCAAATCGCGTCTACTCATTAGATAGTTCCACCTATACCGCGCCACTCTTTCCTTCCATTGTATTAGATGTACATTTCATCTCCGCACTCGCTCTTTCCTTTTATCCTTTTAAAAAATTCCTCTACCTCATGAGATAGTTCCACTTATATCGCGCTTGCTGTTTTCTTTAATTCTTTTCAAAAAAATTTCAAATCATGTCTACCCATTAGATAGCTCTATCTATCACGTGCTTTCTCTTTCCTTTCATGACAGCCTGCATGTAGATTCAATTTTCTTTGATCCGCACTAGGAAGGAAACTAACAACACTAGATAAGTAGCAGAGATAGGTGCCAAATCATTTGGTTATCAGTTAGGCAAGAAAGAAAAGAAATAGTGACCATGTAAATATTTGGCATGTAACCATGGAAAGTGTCACTAAAGATAAGCTTTTCATGTGAAACAAACAGGTGCCAAAATTTTAGAATCATGCAAAATTTGCCTTGCAACAAAAAATGACACCACTCCCGTTGTTCAAAATGGCGCCAAGTTTTTAGCAGGACATAATAGAAGTATAGTCAACGTCTCATTACATTTCATTCCGTGTACAATCAGTTCGATCTAGACACGTGTTGTCTACGTCTCTTCCAAATAGCGTTTCGATCAAAGAGAGTTCGAGCTCCAAGTCCATCAACTTTGAGTAGTCCTGAGTTCCATGAGATCAACATGTTAGTGCTACTTTGGTTTCATCGTTCGTCAGATTTCATCGTTCGTCAGATTTCATCATTCGTCAAACTTTATAAACATTTATAATTTTATGTTGCCCTAAATTATGTGTTCCTTCCATATCTATTTGTATGCCATATCAACACACGAGCATTGTACTACATATTTACCTCTTTTTAGATATCTTAGCACAAATACTAGTTTAAGTTGTCACACCTTACCTTATAAATCACCTTTTACAATTTTTATATTGCTCTGATTACAAATCTAGTGCAAATGTCCATTGGGTGTTAACATGCTAAAACACAGATATCGGCTATCAGATCCATGATGAGAGGCTCAAATATAAAGAGATGGAAGCCCCTTTCCCTTTTAGAAAGTCAAGCTTTTATTTTGAAAGTGTTTAAGTGATAAAATGGGTTTCCACCTCTCTGAGCCGTTCTTCATGAATCTAATGATCTAGATCTGTTGTTAGCATGTTAGCATCCAATAAAAATTTGCACTAAATAGCTGCCCTTTATTTTTTTCCCTCTTCACATGGCTCGTTCATTATTTACTACTCCCTCTGTTCTAAATTGTAGTTCATTGTTGAGTTCTGGAGACGTCTTTTAACTATTCGTCTTATTCAAAAAATTAGTGCAAATATGAAAAAATATAAGTCATGCTTAAAATATGTTTAATGATAAAACAAATCACAATAAAATAAATAATATTCACATATTTTTTAAATAAAATGAATGATCAAATAGAATATTCAAAATTCAACGGTGAACTATAATTTTGAACAGAGGAAGTGAGGAGGGAGTAGTAAATATGACATTCCCCAATAGTTGCGGGCCTATTGGAAACGTGAGGGAGCTGAGGAAAGCCCATTAGCCCATTCTACGACAGATGCTGAAGAAGCGTGCGGAACCCGGAATCCCGTAACGTGGCGTCCTCTCTATTAATGGCCGCCTAGGGTTTTCTCCCTCTCTCTGCCGCAGCCGCGAGCTCGTCCCCAACTTCGTCCCGCCTCTGCTCGCCTACCCCTCTTCGCCGCGCCGCCGTCTCTCTCTCCCCACCTCCAGGTACGAGCCGCCTCCCACCTTCCTCTCCCTTCCAGCAACGCGCCGCCTCTCTCCTCTCTCCCCGCGTTGCCTCCTTCCCAGCAACCTTCTGCCTCCCCATCTCCTTAGTCCTCCCTGCGCCGCCTCCTCCCCCAGCGAGGCAGCAACGCGCCGCTGCCGCCTTCTCTCTCCCAAGGCGCCCCCTCGCTTCCCGGTGCGGCCAGCTCGCCTCCATCCTCCGCCGCGACCTCCCTTCACGCGTCCGGCCGAGTCTGACGCGAGTCGACGCGGCAACCAATTTTCAGGCACACGAGCCCGTGTGACACAGTGGTGCAGGGCGCCAGTGCTGAATTGCTAAGGCGTTCTCACTTCACTGGTCACTGCAAGGCTTATAGAACTAGATAGTAGACAATGAGTGATAGAACTATGCTTAATTGCCTGTGAATTCACTTAATGCTTTGTTGCTTGTTGGATTGTCAACAAGACACTTCAAGGTATTTCTACTATTCAAATATACTGATTAATGTCAACAGATCAATTCCGGTTAGTCCCCAGTTACACCTATTAATCCCTTATCCCCATCTCGCTCACTTGGCTAGCGATCAGTGATTTCTGAAACCTAGAACCTGAAATACCTCAGGTTACTTATTCAAAAGAGGAGAAGTCAACTAATAAGTATAGGAGGAACGATTGCCATGTTACTATGCTTAGGGGCGGAGCACTGTTACTAGATATGACTTTTAGTTTTTAGGAGCATTATAACTCACATGTAATTGGTGCCTTCAATCACACCCGTGTTGCTTAATACTTTAGTAATCACCTTATTTTAACTTTACTAGTCAAGTCGGATGGGTTTTTACGCTTTAGGTCTTACAGGTCTTGCCACTTCATGTTATGTGGTTTTAACTCGAAGTCAAGCCAGATGGGTTTATAAGCTTTAGGTCTTGCCATTTCATGTTATGTGGAATGGACCTTCATGTATGGAGATTTATTTACCATTTGATTATCTTATTTCCTTGTATGCATTATTTTATCTCTTTTTGCTAATCATCAGGCGATTGAGGCTTATTTAACTCTGCTTCAAGTATGTGACTACTGACTAATCCTCTAACCAATATTCCATTGTCTGCAGGTTGTGTAATACTGATGTTCAGTTGCGCATCTGGACATAGGAGTTTCTGTCAATAAATACACCATTTACCAATGGATTCACGGAGGAGCTGTCTTTTGATCACTTACTCTCCAGAGATCATAGACGGGGTGCCTTTGTATGTTTCATCTAATTGCCTACCTGTGAAAGCTTGCAAATATGAACCTGCTGGTCACTCGTTCCATGCTGCTGCATTAAAGTTCCTTGGCTTTGCGGAACAAGAAGATACAGAAACTGATGATCATAGTGTGTCATCAGATGACAAAAGCCAAGACTTCGCTGCTGCTTCTGATACCTTTAGCAGCAAAGGAAAAAAGAAGTCTACTTCTCAAAGTCAACAACAAGATCACTATGCATTGCTTGGTTTGGGGCACTTGCGGTTCTTGGCCACCGAAGATCAGATTCGGAAGAGTTATCGTGACATGGCTCTTAAACATCATCCAGATAAGCAGGCTGCTCTTATCCTTGCTGAGAAAACAGAGGAAGCAAAGAAAGCAAAGAAAGATGAGATAGAGAACCATTTTAAGGCAATTCAGGAAGCCTACGAGGTTCTCATAGATCCTACAAAGAGAAGAATTTTTGACTCAACTGATGAATTTGACGATGATATCCCGACAGATTGTGCCCCACAAGACTTCTTCAAGGTTTTTGGTCCAGCCTTCATGAGAAATGGACGATGGTCTGTTAGCCAACCTATTCCGTCATTAGGAGATGATGCTACTCTTATAGGGGAAGTAGATATGTTCTACAATTTCTGGTACAACTTCAAGAGTTGGAGGGAATTTCCACACGCTGATGAGTATGATCTGGAGCAAGCTGAGTCTCGTGAACATAAGAGATGGATGGAGAGGCAGAACACAAAGTTACAAGAGAAGGCAAAAAAGTTAGAGTATGCACGGGTACGCACTCTTGTTGACAATGCGTACAAGAAAGACCCAAGAATTCAAAGGAGAAAGGAGGAGGAGAAGGCTGAGAAACAGAGAAGAAAAGAGGCAAAATACATGGCCAAAAAGTTGCAGGAGGAGGAAGCTGCAAGGGCTGCTGAAGAAGAAAGAAAGAGGAAAGAAGAGGAAGCTAAGAAAGCTGCAGAAGCTGCCCTCAACCAGAAGAAATTGAAGGAAAAGGAGAAGAAACTGCTACGCAAAGAGAAAACTCGTCTGCGCGGTCTTGTGGCACCACTTGTTGCAAATAACCACTTTGGTATGTCAGAAGAAGATGTTGAAACAGCATGCACATCACTTGATATGGAACAGCTGAAGAAGCTTTGCGATAGTGTGGAGGGTAAGGAGGAAGCTGAAAAGGCTAGATTATTGAGAGGTGCACTGAGCAAGGAAAACCCCTCAAATACCTTCAAGGAGGGAAATAAAATTCAAGCAAATGGCGTGGAAGGTTCTACAAAATCCACCTCTATTGGTGTAAAAGTAGCGCAAGGCAGTGCATTAAGCAACTATGAGAAAAAGGACAGACCATGGGGAAAGGAAGAGATTGAGATGCTCAGGAAAGCAATGCAAAAGTACCCAAAGGGTACTTCTAGGAGATGGGAGGTTGTTTCTGTGTATGTTGGCACTGGCAGATCTGTTGAAGAGATTCTAAAGGCCACAAAGACTGTTCTTCTGCAAAAGCCTGACTCTACTAAAGCTTTTGATTCTTTCCTTGAGAAACGCAAACCAGCTCAATCCATCGCATCACCTCTTTCTACAAGAGCTGAGACAGTCGGCTCGTCAACTGAGGGAGCTGGACCTGCATCATCCAAGGAGGCTGCGCAGCCTGCAAGCAGTCAGACGGACAATGAGAAAGCTGTTGTTGATCCTGTCCCTAATGGAGCACCTTCTGGGACAGAGCAAGATGCTTGGTCAGAGGCACAAGTGCTGGCCCTTGTTCAAGCTTTGAAGGCTTTTCCAAAGGATGCAAGCCAAAGATGGGAGCGTGTGGCTGCATCTGTTCCAGGTAAAACCATAGTGCAATGTAAGAAAAAGGTTACAGCAATGAGGGAGAATTTCCGGAGCAAAAAAAGCACGGAGTAGTATTCAGTGTCAACGGAGCTACTTTTTTTGCTATTGCTAGCTGAGAAAACTGGTAGTGAACAGCAGTAGATTGAGCATCATGGCTGTTGACGATTTTACTAGGAAACCTATTTACCATCAGTGGTAATGATGATTTTGCTGCGGAGCTCTGTATAACTTCTATTCGTCCTTGGCCAGGTGCTGGCATCTTGCTTATACAGGTTTTGGTCTACTATGGAAGAAGCTATCTACTGTTTATGGATTAACAGTTGTCCTTTAGTAACAGTAGTATCATGAACTTCATCTTGGCTGACTTCTGGGGTTGTCTTGTTTGGAAGTCATAGAAACGTTGCCTTCCATTGGTGTAGTACCTGGTCTGGCACAAGACATTGTAGAGCACCACATCTCCTTTTATTTGTTAACTAAGATAGAAATATTTGTTATAACAAATCTTCATCTATTGAAGTGGCCATAATTTTGTTTCTGCCTGATCAAGGCTTTCCAGGGTTATTATTCTTGTCTTTGTTGCATGGAACACCATAGTGCACATGTCTCATAATATCTATGATGATCATATTTTTATGTCGTGCCTATTATAACAAATCTTCATCTATTGAAGTGGCCATAATTTTGTTTTTGCCTGATCAGACTTTCCAGTGTTATTATTCATGTCTTTTGTTGCATGGAATACCATAGTGCACATGTCTCACAGTATCTATGATGATCTCATTTTTATGTTGTTCCTATTTTGCGAGAAGTTAGCTAATCTGTTGGTCAGTTGGGAGACCATCCAACTGTATCGTTGTTGCCCGTACTACCTTTGAACATTTCTTGTTACTTCTTAAATAAGGTGCCTGATAATTCCCTGTTGGTTTTCAAAGTTAATCTGTTCCCGTGTGAACCGAACGCTATGCAGTCCAACCGTCCAAAAGAACATACTCCGGCTCTCTTTGATTCTGTTGTAGATCAACTTCCTTCATACCCAGTTTGGCATCCAGGAATTGAATTTTAAAAAATGAAATTGGATTCCAATGTCGATTCTACTTGAATTCGAATTGCCCTGATTTGGATTCTAGGCCTCAATACTTATGTTTGGCTCTTAGAATTGTGAAATGAAGTGAATTCCTAATGCTATTTGGGTGTCAATCTGCCTTAACATGAAAAACAAAGGATTTGTACATTGAAAATCTAGTTTTCACTGGCTTCACATTGAAACACCACATGTTTTGTACATCAAAATATCATAATTATGCAACATTTTTCTTAGTCACTATACTTTTTTTTTTCTACCTATTGCAGATTAACTCCAAATTTACGAGTAAAACTCTAATGAAGTTGATACTATCACAAAATCAACCATCACACGAACACTGAGTTTAGATAAAAAAGTAGTTTTTTTAATAAGAGAGCACCGATAGTACCATTTTTAAAAAACATACTACAACCATTAACAAGAAATTTTGTGACATAAAGTACAAATTGTATGACACACAAAGACTCGTTAGGCATACAGATTATGTGACATAAGGGTAAAAGTAAACAAGGCTAATATATCTAGTACATGGCTTGTTTTGTTCGCTGAACCACAAAGTTTATTCGTAGCTTATACTCACGTATTTTAATGCACTAGTTAGCGTGCACGTGCAAAGCACGTCAAATAATATATCGTAGGAATACTAAACAATATGAAGTCTCAAAAGATAAAATAAAATAATAAAAATACAATCACACCGCCGTGCAATTATAAACATGATGTGAACAAACATCCTCATAAAAATACAAATAACATCACTCTGAGGTGTCGCACTAAAACAAACATACAAACAACCATAAAGATAAAGTTAGAAGATTATAGATTAACAAACACATAAACACTGCACCATGACCAAATAACAAACTTAATAAGGAATAACAAGGTCATACAAGTAACCAACAATATAAATGTTCATATTACACAACCGAATTAGAAGCATGACTACAATCTCTTCTTTCCCATATCTTATCCAGTGGTCCTGAAATTAGGTAAATCCGTTAGTGATGTTACAAAAAGTAATTGCACAAGCTAATGAGTGTCACAAAATTCTTTGCATATAAGTATATGATATACTTGTGATGCAACATGATTTACCTCTGTCTCAGGTCACGGGCAACTGCAATGTCCGAATCAAAGTACACTCCTAAAGGCAGTAGTGTGCAAGCTATGATATAGAAATTAAATTGGTTGGCACATTGATACGAAATATTAATGAAAAATAAGGTGTGATAGTTATACGAACTTACCAACACACACTTTGCTCGTAGCATGGTAGCAGCCACAATAAGAGTACCATGGCACGCTTTGCTCGTAGCATGGTAGCTTTTTTTTGGCCATGCTCACCACACGGACCATGCATCATGTGCTTGAATACCATAGCATGTAATTCTGGATATCTCTTCTTATTGGGGATCTCAGCTGATATTATCTTGTCATATTGATTTGGGCTTGTAATCTTGAACCCGTTACGCGTGATATAAAAAAAAAAGTGCTCATGCGGTAGGCCTCTTTTCTGAAACTCGCTGACATGGACAAAAGCAGCAACCTCACCAAAGTAATGCTTCTTGAATAAAAGGTTCTTCATGTCTTTCAACTTGGCATTGTATATTCGTGTGACCACGTCTAGCCTGTCTTGAGCAGTTTGGCCATGCAAAAGCTCGCTAGATATTTGCCATCTTTGTTGGTCTAATACAACACATCTCCTTTACCTTGCATATGTGGTAACTCTAAATATTGTGAAAGAAATGACCATGGTTTTGATTCGTTTTGAGTTTTTTTAAAGATGATATATGATATAGGAGAAAACATAAATCCTATCTCCAATAAAGCTCTATCTTTAGTAGTCAATCTTATGTTATATGTCTTTAGCTGCCAATAACTAATATTATCTCCGCATATCTTTGACACTTTCTCTTAATATAGGCAAAAATACTAATCACTCATAAAAAAGCATCACTCTTGCTATATACTATGTTAGAATCATTGCCATGATGTTTTTTTACCTACTTAGCTCCCTATATTCAAATCCTGGATCTGCCTCTTGTTGGAGCCGAATTAAGCTTCACTTGTTTTTTTTTTAATCTATGCATTTGTTTATCTGTTTCTTTCTTTTATTATGGTTCATACCTTGTGCAGTTATTTTAAATAATATATGACCATGAAAAATCTAAATGTCTACATGCATCCTTGCCTAACAGAGAGGAAGCAGTGGCACTCGACAAAGTTTTTTTTTTAGAAAAATAAGCATGGCATCCTGCACATTTGAAACAATTATAATAAATTTTCCTTTTTATTATAGTTGATATGACTCATTTTTAATCCTTTTTATTTTACTTTTAGTGTTTTTTGTAATTTTAGTTGATATGAACTAATTTCTAGTGTTTTATTCGATATATCTTTTCTATTATTTTTTTGTTTTAATATAGTTTATATGAATCCTCTGTCTTCTTTTGTAACTGATACGTAGGCACTTCTCTATTTTGTTCCAAATTTATTTTTTACTATTGTCAGTATTAGTTCTGACCTAATTTCTAGCCGGAAGAAAACTATCAATCGTGGTTTCTTTTAAGAGAAACATTTACTCTCATATATCCGATGCCAATTGGACAGAACTTGCCGAGGAGCGTTCGATCGGCTTGAGAGAAAAAAATGGACACATCGCTCTCACCTTGGGGACGCTAATCTTTCACATGCTGTGTGTGTAGCTACCAGCTACCTCTACCGTGAGAAAATCCAAGCCCCACTCACATGCTCCCGAACTCTCATCTTTCAAAGAAATGAAAGCCATAGCAAGACCGAATTATGGACCACATGCTCTGGCGTTGGACACTGCCATAGGTCGGCTCTGCTAGGCCGCGAGCTCGTGATTTGGCCTCCGATGACGTGCC
Organism: Raddia guianensis; assembly: GCA_036346415.1. NCBI lineage: Eukaryota > Viridiplantae > Streptophyta > Magnoliopsida > Poales > Poaceae > Raddia > Raddia guianensis. Next base: position 22,212,774 of record CM070537.1, on the reverse strand, counting down.
TTTCGACCGGTTGACCTGAAACTCCTCCATTATCACACACTAGCCAGCACGGTCTCATCTGCAAGCTCTCAATCCCCACAAATTCTCTTTTTGCATGTGTATCTACATATGCATCGTCATCTCACTCTCTCTACATCCACCTCCCACCTCCCCTTGCTCAACCTCGTCTTGTCCATCAGTGGCGGGCACAGGTTTTTGAAGTTGGGTATGCGAGATTTGAAAAATCACAACGACAACATCACAATACAATTTTTGCAACGGCGACATTAAAATATAAATTGTTCATGATAACGACAATTCTCAAGTAGAATAAAGAAATTACAGAGTAAAGTTCAAAATTACAATGCCCAAAATCTCTATTAAGATTTTTATTTGCTAAGTATCTAAACCGAGGATTAGGGTTAGGGTCTTAGGGACTTAGGGTTAGACGGTTAAATTACCTTGAGATTTGATAACAGGAGGACCGGAGGAACCGAGGAGCCGGTCGTCGGGGCCGGCCAGCTGGGGCGCCGACGGCGAGCTGCTTGCAGCGGTGGCAGGCTAGCAGCCGCTCGCTGGGGACTAGCCGGTGGCAGGCTAGCAGCCGCTCGCTGGGGACTAGCCGGCGGCGGCGCGCTGCTCCTGCAGGCTGCAGTCCCACGGCGCCAAATAAGAGGCGTGGAGGGCCGAGGCGCCGGGGTAGCAGGCGGGCGACCGGCGATGGGCGCGTCGGGCGGCCGACGGGCGGCGGCGGCCAGCAGCGGCAAGCAAGGCCGCGACCGCGAGGCGCGAGGGCGTGGCGTCGGCCTGTCGGGAGGAGAGAGGAGACGGGAGGGGAGACCACGAGAGGGGAGGCCAGGAGGGGATTTGCTGGGCGCTGGGCTACTAGGCAGTCTGGGCTAGTGAACTGGGCGCTGGGCTTGGCTTGGGCTGGGCCTAAATAAATTTTTTTTGCAAAAATATTTGGGTGTATATCTGTACACCTTTGGGCCTTACTGGGCCTGCCCCTGTTGTCCATTCGTTCTCTACCCTCTCTCTATTTATATGTCTGATCTACCTCAATTGAATCTCTCTCAGCCCAACCTTGTCTAGCATCCTCAATCCTCCCCCATCTCCCTCTTGCTCCCTTCTCTTTCCTCATGCAATGGAGTGGTGGAACTGGTGACTATTGGAGAATAGTGCTAGGAGAATCGGTAGGGCAAAAAAATTTGGCACGGCACTGACTTGAAAAACAGTGCCCGCATCCGGCTCGACAAAGAATTTGATGAAATTTGGTAAGACTGACAAAATGGCGTGCTAAGCCGGGAACTCGAAACCGAGCACGACGTTGCTTTGCCCGCCAGATCAGGTATGCAGATGCCATGCTTGGCGGCCGACATTTAAATGAGGCACGCAGTCGATGCTTTATATTTTTCGTGGTCTTCTATTGCTCGGATGAATTTCTGTTCAATACAAAAGTTGTAGATAATATCGAGACACATCTTTTTTTATGTAGACAAGTGTTTTATTTGAGCAATGTATGAATTTATAAAAAATAGTTTTGTCATTTGCCGACTTTGGACGACAGCATAGATCTCGATAATTTGCCATTTTCGAGGTCTTATTTTGCTCGGATGAATTTGGGTTGAACATGAAAGTTGTAGCTAATTTTGAGACGCATTTTTTTTTTGTATAAACAACGTTTTCATTTGAGCAACGTATCAATTTGTAAAAAATATTTTGCCAGCTGTTTTTCTACTCGTGCTTGGCTACCTACCGGAACCAGCTTCACCACCAGTGCTTTTGGACCGTCTTAGGGCTTACATTTTGGCACTCAGGTCGACTCTGCACGCCCGAAGTCTTGACCGAGCCGTGTCGGCCTGCTTTTGCACCGACCGAGGCACGACGGGTTCGGCGGCCTAAGACAAAGACGACCCAACTCCCACCACTATTGGAGAATATGTACAATGTACGTAGTGACTTGGAACATCAAGTGAAATATGAAACATCTCGTTAGTTCTTGTTAAACACCATGTTTGCTTTTCAAAAATATCTTTTTTTCTTGATGTTTCACAACTAAAACAACATCTTGTTTACTCTTCTGAAGCTTTTCAATGTTTTAGTGCTTACTTTTAAAATGTTTCAGTACTTTTAATTCAAAAGTTTTGGTGCTTTGATTCAAATGAATTGTTTTTTAGTCTAGCTAGTTTTTTACGATGAAGACACCTCTGAAAATAATAACATAAAAGAAGTGTAGCAGCTTTGAGAAGCAGATTTAAACAACTCTCAAAGTCCTGCTTAACATTCAATCTGCTTCAGCTAAGCCAACTTATTTGTTCAGCTCAAACACTCTAACCATGCTACTTTTATTTTATGTTCCTAGCTCCTCTTATGTAATGCCTGGGATTTCTTACTTTATGTACACGGGAAGATGATCGAAGTGTGGAGTGAAATGAAAAGCAAGAGTAATTTGAACTACACCGTGCACAAAGAGCATCAGCATGGCACACCCTGGAGGTTGATGGTTCCATATCTCACTTATGTCCCTATAAAAAGTATGCACAATGGTCCACATCACCTGTATATAAGCAGTATAAAAGGTTTGTCATATAGAATGTACAATGATATGGAGGAGGAGAGAGCATGCAGATTTGTTATAAAGGATGTATGTGGGGACCCGTGCAATAGTGGCTCCCTTCTGTGCATTACCCACGAGAGGTGATTCACATGTATGCCACCAAGGGCTTTAATCAACTCTCCCCTAGTCCAGGAATTCCCCTTGCGCTAAGGATTCCACTGCTGTGTTGGTACTCAATTGTCAGAAACCCCTTCGTGCGTTGTTCTTTAAGACACCGTATACTGTGGATACTCCGCTCTCTACTCCACCGTCTGTGATGTTCGACCTAAGAGTTCAAAGGGTACTCAAGCAAGGCCTTAGTTTGATCTTAGTTTGATCTTCCTTAAGGAATCAGCACTTAGGGATTACGGAGGTTCCCATGCTGGACCTGTCTCGTGCATAGAGCACCAGTCATACAACCATCCGCCCTAACTAGGTTTTGCCAGAAGCCCCTTCATGTGCTGTTCTTTGAGACACCGTATACTATGGATACTCTGCTCCCTACTCCACTATTCGTGATGTTCGAACTAAGAGTTCAAAGGGTACTCAAGCAGGGCCTTAGTTTGATTGTCCTTAAGGAATCAACCCTTAGGGATTAGGGAGGTTCCCATGCTGGACCCGTCTCGTGCATAGATCACCAGCCATACAACTAGGGGGTGGAAACAAGCCGAGCTTGAGCGAGCCAGTCGTATTCAGGTTCGGTTCGTTTTTGCGAGCGAGCCAGCTCGGCTCGGCTCGCTCGAATGACCGAGCTGAAAAGCTGGCTCGGCTCGGGCTCGGTAAAGCTAGCAAGCAGCTCGTGAGCGCTCGCGGCTCGCTTGCATTCAACCGTAGCACAGATCCAATGGTGGCTTGCCCAACAATGGCGGCTCTCCTGGCTCAAGAACAACTTTGGTGCAGCGCCGGCGGGGATCCAACGGTGGCAGCGCCCACAACCCATATGGCGGTGCGGCCTTGCGGCGGAGCGGCCCCAACAGCGGAGGCTCCCCGATCCCGACTATGGTGGCGCCTTGCGCAGCACGACCCCAACGGCCGCGGCTCCCCGACCCCAAAGGTGGCGGCCCCTCGGCACGGCGACGACGCGACCCCAAATCCCCAATTGCCGCAGCTCCCCCAACCCAGACGACGGTGTGGCCCCTCAAGATGGCGGCGGCGCGGCTCTCCCGACCTAACGGCGGCGTGGCCTCGGCGCCATCGCGCCCCGACGGCCGCGGTTCCTCCGACGGCGGCATGGCCTTGGCGCAATGTGGCCCTGACGGCCGCGGCTCCCCCGGCATCGGCGTGGGCAAGAGGACCCGACGGAGGAAGATGGAGAGAAGGAGCGATTTGTTTCGTCCCCATCCATGGCGTGCGTCGATGCGGGTGGGTATGGCCATATGGGTCGGCCGTATGGCTAGGAAACGGATAAGGTTTGAGAAGGGCAGGGAAGCGGGGGCCAGGCTGAGTGGATTATCATATACTGTTGCCCTGCTAATTTATCTACGAGCCACGAGCGAGCCAGGCCTGGCTCGGCTCGTGCTCGTTTTATGACAGAGCCACAAAACGTGTTCGGCTCGTGCCGAGCCCAAGCCCGAGCCCGAGCTTTTTCCGAGCCGAGCCCGAGCTGCTCGCGAGCCACGAGCTAAAGTTCCAGCCCTACATACAACCATTTACCCTAACCAGGTTTTGCAAAAAATTAATTTTCCCTTTAGATAGTACCAGGTATATTACCCCGCCTATCCCATTTTATCAAACATAGCAACATCAAACAAGCATTTCATATGCAATAATAGTGACAACTACTAGTAATGAATAGCAAATCTAAGCCTGACTCATTTTTCAAATCAAGAAAAATGGCAATTAATATGCAATGTATAGTTCTAGACTTAACAAGGATCAGGTTTATATAAAAAATATTAAAAAGGGTTTTTAACTAAACACCTAACCACATAGCATTTTTACATTTCAAGATAACATGCACATTTGTGGATTCTATGAAATCATTTATAAAACTACGCAACAATATGATCACCATTTAATTTAAGAAAATGTCAACAATCGACTTGCCATGATCAAAGTCTTGTGGACGTGCAACTTGTTCTTTGGATGCAATCGAGTATTCGACTGGATCTAGCACATACAAACAACAATCTTGATGAGTTTTTAGAAATTTATTTCATTGAATTTGACAAAATAAACAGGTTTTACCGTGCAAAATTAATTAAAAAAGGTTTATGGGTCGGTATGCTGCTCGTGGACCAATATTGTGTAGTGTGTGCAGAGAGGGACGGCTCAACCCATTTTCGTGGGCCAGGTGCGGGCCTTGCTTAGGCTGTCTCCAACAGGCTCCCCTAAAGCACCCTTTACCCTAAAATAGGAGACATATTCTTCCCCTATGTGCTCCAACAGCATTCCCTATTCCGTTCCCTAAAATAGAGATTTTCTCTCCATTCCCTTATATTTAGGGGTTCTCTTTCCTTCCCCTATACAATTCTTCATATAGAGAACGCTGTTGAAGATAGAAGAAATATAGGGAGAGATTATTTTTAAAGGGAACCTGTATATGAGGCTATATGGGATCAAATTTAGGGATTCCTGTTGGAGAGAGCCTTAGGCCGGCCTAGCCGAATGGAACAGAGCGGTATGCGACCCGCTGGTTGCGTCCTGGCTAAAAGAGAAGGAGGGGTCAGGCGCGGATGGGTGGGTGGTCGCACCCATTAGTGACTTAGACCGTGTCCATCTCTTCATGATGGGAAAAAAAGCTCGAAGTCGTCACTTCAATGGCAACCCCTCTCGATCGGGAATCCCAGAGGAAACCAATCTAGGCAGATTTTCTCTCCATTACCATCAGTTGGGATGGTGGTTTAAAATAATATTGTTGAGAAGAGGGGGAAGTGAGAAATGTTGGGATGGTGATTTAAAAATAATGTTGTTGGGAAGGGAAGAGAATATTGTTGGACAAGGAAAGGGGCACGGCCGTGCTAATGTGACTAAATAGTTAATGATGCTTCGTATCCATCACACTGTCGAGTGAAGTGGTGAGCTATTAAAAAGGGTGGCGCACATCTCACCTTAAGTTTGAATAGTATCGCGTGACAAAGGGATCGGTACGTGAGTGTATCAAAATTCAACCGAATATTGATTTTGCGCATTCGGAGGGTTAATACATACTGCTAGGTGCCTCTATTAATCGGTAGATTGAAACGGATTTTCAGATCCACGGCCGACTTGCACTGAACTTAACAGATCACACACTTAACGGTTTGGAATTGTTTAACGGGTTTTTCCATGGATATGATCCGCGTGGAAGATGGAGCCCTAGTGGGTCGCGACCTACTAGCGCGTCTATATAAGGGGAGGCCGGGGGCGGCGCACCTAATTGCACCACCAGAGCCGCATGCCCCCTTTCCCAAAAACGTGGTACGTGTGGATATCGGTAGAGGCGCCGCCGTACGTGGACGCGTTGTTCGGTCGGATCTCCTACGACCTCGACAACCACGTAGAGTTCGTCCCCGACCACGATCGTGACATGCTCGATGCTGATCGGGACGTGAAAGACTGCTTGAACTACACGAGTGTATCTGGTTCTGCTGCACTTGCGTGTCAAGGGTAACGATTCACGATCCTCTACTTGCATGAGATCTTGGGTGAATCGTGGTAGAAAATTTTGAATTTTTGCTCTTGTCTCCTACCCGTTTCCCAGCAGTGGCGTGGAAGCATGGCAGTGACAGGTTCAATCAAGAATTCTCGTGACGGCGTGGTCAGAGAGGAGGAGCCGCGGTGGCCGATCTTGGGGGCTAAAGTTGTGGGGTTAGTGACATGGCAAGAGCTCGGCCATGGGGAGGAGGAGATGCCAGAAGAGAGAAGAGCAGGAAGGAAAGAGGAGAGGGAGCGGGGGGCGAGAGGAGTTGGTTGGGCCGTGGCCGAGAAAAATAAGCTAAGGGGCCCAAATAGCAAATAGGAGAAATTCTTTTTAAAAACTAATATAATCCAATATTGTTTGAAAATTTAAATATAAATACATATGCAATTAATATAATATATGCATTTAAATAATATAATACGTGAACTTGCTGAATTTAAAATTAAATTCAATTGTAATCATATTCTATACTTTTTTTTTATTAAATCCAACCCAAAATTAGGAACGGCCAAATATTTTTATAGGCTTTCACAAGTATGTAGGGGTGATGGTAAAAATTTCCCGTTAGGGCTCATTTGGAAACCCCAATCCCGGCCGGGATCCCGGTCCAATCCCGGGGGTGGAATCCCGGGTTGAAAAATTTTGCTGGGAATTTGTTGTGTCCATTTGGAAGACCAAGCAACAGGGATTATTGGGCCCAATTCCCCCTCTCTTTCCCCGTGGAACTTCGCCTCGCCCCCCGAGCCGTGGTTTTTCTCCCCGTCTCTCCCTCGCGCTCTCGTCTCCCTGCCGCAGCCGCCTCCTCCTCCGCCTCCTTGCCGCCGCCGCCTCCGCTCCCTCCGCCTCCCCGCCGTCGCGGCCCCCCTCTACCTCCCCGCCATCATCGCCTTCCCCTCCCCCTTCTTGCCGTAGCCGCCCCCTCTGTCTCTCTGCCATCGCCGCCTCTCCCTCCGCCTCCGTGCCGTCGCCGCCGCGTCCGACACCTCCGCCTCCCTGCCGCCACCGTCTCCGCCTCCGCCCCCTTCGCCCCCGTATCTGGCCCCCTTCGCCTCCCCGCCTCCGCCTCCGGCCTCCTCGGCTTTTCCAGATCTGCGGCGCCGTCCCGAGGAAGGCGGTGGTGATGGTACCGTCAGGTCGGCAACCGGCGCAACGCTCGGCTTCTCCGATCTGAAGACGTCGCACACCAATTACTAGGTATTGCCCCGACCATGTTTCCCCTCCTCGATCTGCTACCACTTCTGAATTTTTCCAATAATGTTGCTACATGTTTGCAAGCCAGATGTGCTTCATAGAAAGAATTTACAATGTTAGTGGTTGATAGAACAATGTCATGAAGATGGAATAAAAATGTTGCAGGCATTTGCAAGTCAAGATTTTGCAAGATGTAAAGTAATTATTGTATGTACATTCTGAATACTTATGGCTTTATTTGTAGATCTTTTTTTCAATTGGATAGTGAAGGCTATAACTGTAATCTTATCCGCTGCGTATAAAGTTCTATTTCATTGATATTTTCCGCGCTACTTCTTTGTATTTCAAGACGAAAATAGTTTCGGTGGAAAAAAAGATGGCAGAATCATGTCTCTTTTGATCTTCATGAGCTCAACCCACACAAAGTCTTTCTTCCCTGTGCTGCACGTGCGCATGCATGTGTAGGGTAGAGCAATCAGTAATCACTCCATTGCTAATTACTTTTTTTTTCTCCCAATCAAAGGAGTAAGGTGCAGTGTTTAGAATAATTGGCACTAAATCCTAGTGAGCACCACCCCTAACTGGACCTGTATGATGATACATTTATGAGATGGAAAGATTACAATTCGTGTAGTTTACTAAAAGGATAATAGATAGCAAGCAACATAGACTAGTGTTGATGAGAAAAGGGTTATTATTGGGGTTTATGAACACATTTTTTTATTTCATGAACAACACACAGAAAAAGGTGTTTTATAAAAAAACAAAAACAAAAGGTATTGTTGAATTATCTGATTATTCAGAATTGTTCATGCTTGTTGACCAAATTTGGATAGCTTTCTTAAAACCTGGCTCTGTCTGTGTTAGTTGTTTCAGATTATGCATCTAATTGATCTGAAGGTCTTCTCTTTTTTCTTTTGAAGGAAAACTGAAGGCCGGGGAGCATCTAATCGTGAAGCCATAGAATTTGAAAGCTTATAATTAATTGCATTGAAGTTGTAGAAGTTGAGAACTTATGTTTTGTTGAATTGAAGTTGAGTTATCTGGAGCTGTCATAGTAGTAATTTAGCATTTGAAAAATGCACTTAGCATTTTTCTTGCGTTTTCTGAAGTACACATATCTTGACAAGACATGAAAAATGTTATTTTTCTATTTTTTTAGTTGTCAGATCCATGGATAAAAAGTTTTTTTTAGGTGGTACAAAATAAGCATTTTGATGCTGCGTGTATGTTGATGCCTGTTGAAAATGATCCACGTAACTTATTTACACTGGAAGTAGAATTAGACCATGTGGGTGATTGCCAATCTGCGCAACAAAGCAGAGTTGGTTGGAATATCAGGAAATGGCATCACGCTCGCCTTTGCTTTCTGCATGTAGAAATTGGTGGTTTGCTGACACAAGGATTGTAGGATGATCATCTAATTTGCTTGCTTGAATGCTACTTGTGGGTAGAAATTAAACAGAGACACTGATTATCTTGTTGAATCATTGACAAGAATGTCTCTCCCCTTTGTCTCACAGGTTATGTGCTTTTTAGATTAGTTTTGGCTATCTGTCTTGTAGAAATCAGGGGATTGCCTGTAAACATCACGTGGGAGAAGACCACCCGTTTGGTTGCCATTTCCCTGGGAACGCAAGGCACGGGGCTTTTTTTTTTCCCCAGGGCTTTGATCGGACTGGGAAAATCCCAGGGTGGGAAATTTGTCCCTGGGATTTCCTCCCTCTCTTCCAAATGAGCCCTTAGAGAGGACTAGGTGAGATTTTTTACAAGTTGAATGAGAAAAATGATAATTATCTCTTCTTTCTAATGTAGCATTTGCTTTTACGTGGGTTCTCGTTCTTTCTTTAAATAATATTAATACATATGCAATTAATATAATATATGCGAGTTTTCTTTTGAAAAAATAATTTTAGCTTACCAAACAAAATGGTTGAGGGGGGTTGGACATCCTAATTTATCACTTCATCTATATATTCCATATTATTTGGATTCATAACGTTTGCCAATTTTGAGGTTTCGATCTCACCGTATTAAATAGAAAAACAACACAAATTATTGCATCATTTTTACGTTGTAAACAAACGGTTTTCTTATACAATGCCATCACATAATCCACATGGCTCTTATTATTTTCGACTAGACATGCATGATGGCAAACAAAAAGACTTAGCTAGCTAGCTCATTCGGGGAAGGTGAGTGTGCATTGCAATTCCCCCTCTCGCATATACACCCATAAGCTTCTTGGTAGCACTTGCCAATGTATCCAGCGTACTGTTTGGAACAACTCGCTACACACTTGTTGATGTCACATGGGACGGTATTAGGTAAACCGTGTCGGCTACATCCAGGAAGTGTGGTGGATGCCGAAGTCTTTCCAACCATACCTGTTGATCTCAAAAAAATTTATTAGTTCTATAATTTTGGTAAACTCAAGCTAAACAGGGAAGCACATATACATTGGTACAAATACAGAGTAAATTAGTACCTAAAGATAGCACCAGCGGGATGGCAATGGCAACCATCACCACAAGAATAGTCCTCATCGTTTGCTATCTCGTCGATGCTAACAACTCTATTCGGTTGTTTGCTGTTCAAACAATGGTTGCTTGCAATGTTGACAAAGGCTGGCAATTGCAAACTTGCAAGGATGGTACTTATATAGTGGAAGTGGCTGCGCTATGTTTGGAATCACTTAAAAAGGCACGCTAGCAATGTTTAATCGTTTGGAATCACTTAAAAAGGCACGCTAGCAATGTTTAATGGAGATTAATTATGTTCACGCATCCAAAAGAGTAAAATGCACCAGAGGTCCATTAACTTGTAGCGTGGTATCACTTAGGTCCATCAACTTCCAAACTGCAGTTTCAGGTCCATTAACTCTTTAAGTTGTTCACTGCAGGCCCGTACCCCTTTGTTTTATGTTTAGATCCGACGTGGCATGGACCCCACGCTTTAAGTTGTTCACTGCAGGTCCATTAACTCTTTTAAGTTGTTTACTGCAGGTCCATTAACTCTTAAAGTTGTTCATGCCACGTCGGATCTAAACATAAAACGAAGGGGTACGGACCTACAGTGAACAACTTAAAGAGTTAATGGACCCAAAACTGCAGTTTGAAAGTTGATGGACCTAAGTGACACCACGCTATAAGTTAATGGACCTCCGGTGCATTTTACTCCATCCAAAACACTAATGTGTTAACTGATTCCAAAAATATTGTGCAAGCAGTGGCCATGGTTTCTATGGGTTTTGAGTTTTATTATCATGTAGGCTCTAAAGATGCTATATGATATAGGAGGAATCTATTTACACCTCTTTATCTATAGGTGTAAATCACATCTCCAATACAACTCTATCTTTAGTAGTGAATCTTATCATCTCTTTAATTCCACTCAATGTCCTTAGTTTCCAATAACTGATCTTATCTACACTTATCTTTGGCACTCCCTTAATATAGGCCAAAAATATTAATCATACCCGTTTTGTAAAAAAATTATCACTCACTACATGCTATGTTAGAGTTATTGCCATGATGTTTTTATTGTCTACTAAGTTCTTCCTGTTTACCTTGCATACGTGGTAACTCTAAGTATTGCGGAAGAGTGACCACATTTTTCATGGGTTTTTAGCTTTTCTAAAGATGATATATGTTATAGGAATAGACATAAATCCAATCTCCAATGCAGCTATATATCTTAAGAGTAAATTTGATGTTCTCTTTAATTCAACTAGATGTATTTAGTTCTCGTAGCTAATCTTATGTCCACACATCTTTGACATTTCTCGTAATATAGGTTAAAATACTAATCACACCCATCTTGTTAAAAATCACTCTCGCTATATACTATGCTAGAGTTATTGCCATCATTTTTTTTATTACCTACTAAGCTCCCTACACGACGTCATCACCGTTGACGAGCATAGGAGAGAGAGAAAGGCGAAGGGTGTCGTAGGCATACATGAAAGCAAAGGAAGACAGAGGAAATCCTCCCACATCAAATTGTTTAGGCGGACAAAATCAATGGCGGTGAAGTGTTCAATCAAGAATTTTCGCAGCGGCGAGAGGTGGAGTTGAGTGGCCCGTCATTGGGCTGCAGAATTAACAACCGTGGGGAGGAGTCGCCGGAAGAGAGAAGGGAAGGGAAGAGAGGGAGAGGGAAAGAGTGAGAGAGGTGTAGATTGGGCTGGCTATCGAGAAAAGATGGCCGAGGGATCCAAATATATAGCAAATACGAGATTTTAAAAAAACTAATATAATCCAATATAGTATGAAAATATTTTAATATAAATACATATGCAATATAATATATGCATTTAAATAATATAATATATGAACTTGCAGAATATTTAAAATTATATCCAATTGGAATCATATATGCTATACTATTTTTTATTTAATCCAACACAACATATGGGATTGCCAAATATTTTTATAAGCTTTCACATATATGTATTTTAAATAGCTAATACTAAATTTTATTTTTTCGAAATTCTAACATTAACATGCATTTTCAAAATAAGTTTTAGTGAAAAAATATTCACATGCGATAATGATGGCATGTTTTTATAGTTTGAACATGGGAATGTTACAATGTATGACAACGTGGAGGAGAGACCATGCATAAAAATTTGGGCAATCTATAATGCAATAGTCAAATTTATATGAGAAAAAAATTGTGTGAGAAAATTGTCGATAAGTACATATAATCATGTATAGCATTGTATGATGTCTTTAACGATATCTAGCTGACAACTTTAAGGTGATCGAAAAAAACAGATAGAGAGGGCTAAGCGAGATTTTTTTACGGCTTTAACGAGGAAAATAATAATCACCCCTTCCTTTTAATTAGCACTAATTTGCTTCTATGTGGGCTGTCGTTCTTTCTTACTGTTATATATTCCCTTACATTGAAGTTTTAGTTTGCGTTGTTGATTACTTGAATTTGGACCTGAAACTAGGGATGCAAATGGGCCGATCCTAGGGTTACCTTTGGACCTCCCTAGTTCATTTGTTTGTATTAAAAACTTGACCTCTAATATATTTAGTACAAATAAATGAACTAGGGAAGATCAAAAATGGCTCTAAAGCCAGCCCATTTGCATCCCTACCTGAAACTGCAGATCTTGTTGGCGTGGGAATTGCACTTTTACGCGGATCGGGGTAGGCCAAGCGGCTCGTAAGGCCTGTGGAAGCGGTTTTAGAACCGCTTGCAGGCAACCGCGACTGATGCCCGACGGGCATCACAAGCGGCTCCCAGAGCCGCTAGTGAAGCCCCTCTGCAAGCGGTTCGCGGGGCGATGGCGCGGGCGGGCGTGGAAGCCACGTGGAGCTCTCTGCAAGCGGTTGGAGCCACCAACCGCTTGCAGAGATCATCTCATAGCGGTTCAAGAACGCTATGTGTGGCGCTTGATTTAATGGCCACCTGGTTATTTCATTTCTGGGGCGGCGCAAATAGATATTTAAATATATATTTCATTTCGTTGGAAGATCATCAGTTATTCCACGGGCGACATCTATGTTATCAAGGCCAGCTTCCCTCATGAAGTCATACTCCATCTGTAGACGTTTTGCCTCCTCCTGTTCTTCCTTGCTCATGTATGTGCCCGGAGGTTGTTTACTCTTGAAGACGTGCTTTCGATAGTTCTTTGGTAGTCGGATGCAGAGGCGGTCGGTCTCGACTAGTTGTCGCGAAGAAGTCCGCGATCTTTGAATCAATTCGTTCCTTTGACGGTGGATTTGTTTTAGCTTTATACCCCTCTATCCATGCGTCCAGAGCTTTCTTCGACTCACTCTTTAGCTCCTCAGACGTCATCTCATAAGGTGTTTTTTCAGGTTCCTTCATTCTCTATCTGAATGGGAAACCGGCCGCCCTGCTGCTTGTTGTCGTTCTAGCTGCAGGAATGCTCCTTTTGCTAACAAGCTTCTTCTTCGGGGAGATCTGGCTCGTTGTTTCTCTCGGAGGTCTTGCTTCCTTTTGCTTTGAGGGGCTGGCGGCGGTGTTGGGCTTCTGCGCATAGCGCTAGCGGGTGGTGGAGTGCTTTGTCTCACCGGCGAGGCGTTGCGTGGTGGCGTGGCCTGTCTTGGTGGAGGAGGTGAGTTCCGTCTCGGTGGAGTGTTCTGTCTCGGTATAGATGTCACCTCCGCACCATCAGGAAACACGATGTACTTCTTCCGCCAGAGGATGATGTTATGTACGGCCTCTCCAAGCTTGGTCACATCGTCTCCTCCAGCAATATCGAGCTCCATATCCTCAAATCCGGCCACCACCTCGTCCACCGTGACCTTGGAGTATCCCGCGGGTATAGGGTTACAGTGGAATGTCCGCCCGACTCACGTGGTAGGCCAAAGCGTAGCGACCTTGAGGTGAGGTTGTGCGGTTGGACGCCGTAGCTCACATTGGCGGGCACGCGATGATGTCGCCCACGGGATAACGGGCATGCAATTCATCGGCCGACGTTGTTTGACGCAGAGTCGCTTCGCCGACCGGAGCCCGGGGGACTAACCACATCTACTTCCGGAGGCATGACGATAACCCCACCTGGTCTTTGAAGACTGGCGATTGCAGCTTGCACTTCCCGCTTTAGCATTTCGCCATGTTTTCCTTATGCTCCTTAAGCTCCCGCTCGATTTTCTTGACTCTGTTGTGTTCTCTTACTTTTCTTCTTTCCTGCTCCCGGTATGTGGCTTGATCATTTAAAGCCGACCATCCACGGCACGCTTGCCAAGTCCTCGTGTCCTTCCGGATGCTCTGCGTTCCGAAAGTGCGCACGTAAGCTCGTCATTCTCCTGTCTACCACCAAGGAACCCGACGTTGCTTCTCGATGGCTTCCACAATCCTTTCTTTCACGGGTTGCACTTGTGGTGCCATCTCTAGCTTGTCATCATCCTCCGCCTCCTCCGTGGCCCAAGGTCGATTCGTGGCGGAGCTCCCGATCTTCTGCTTGGTACTATACCCTTTTTCTAAGCTCTTCTTCTGCTTCTCCCATTTTGGCATAGCCTTGATGTAACCACCGGACCGAGATGGTGGTGGTATTTTTCTTCGTGCATTGGCCTTGTTTCGCTTCACTCGCGGCCTTGCCTTGATCGGCAGCTTGTACTCCTCGAATGTTTGCCGGTGATCCGCTAGCCGGATACTTATTGAAGTTTGGGGTTGTTCCGGTCTCCACGCACTTCTATCGAGCTCGCTCTTCCACGATCGAAAGCATAACGCCATCTTGCTCGAGTAAATTTCTTGCACTTGTTTTCGTAAGCCGTCGGAATCATGAAGTTTTCTTTTATATCCTTCAGAGCAGCTCTTTCAGAGTCAGAGGAACCTTGGGCCATGTCTTGATGCTAATAGGACGTGATCCTCACAATGACTCGCAGCGTTGTTGAAGGGGCAAGTGCCGACATAGGGCTTCGGCTTCCCAGTGGCGAAACTTGAGTAATCACGCACTTTGTCGACGGCTTTTTGTTAGGCCCTCGTATTTGTTTGGATTGGTACGTTGGACGTTTCGCTTAAAAACAGAACACGTGTCGAGGCTTATTGCTATGAGACGGTAAGAAACGGTCATTTTAGTGTTCGGGCTATATATACCTCATACCGTCGACATTAGTTTCAGCTGGCGGTTGGATCACCGGCTTGAGCATAGATTGCGTGATCACCGGCTTGAGCCGAGGCGACTGGTCACCGGCTTGAGCCGGGCACTGATCACCCATTGATCTACGGGTTGGCCTCATCGTAGCTTATGAGAGTGTCCATCGCGATTTCGTTAAGTAGAAAATCATTTCCGCATCGAAATCAAGATCATCGTGTCCGTCGCCATCTATCCTTGTGCATGCACGCCAAATAATAGAACATTTAATACAACATATATATCTCTTTTATTTGAAAACAACATTTCAATACAACATTTGAATACAACATATACATCTCTTAGATGTCATCCATCTCGACACCCATCAAAAGCGTACAATATTTTAATACAATATTTCTCGACACATGACATGAAAGAATTTGGGTCGTGCGGCCTGAATACAATATTTAAATACAATATTTGAATACAATATTTCTCGACACCTAATTAGGTCAAACGGCCTCTAGCTCAAGGCTAGTCCCGTAAATCGGTCCATCGGACAAAGAGGGAAAAGAATTTTGCGATGGGAGGCGTCAGGGAAGGGGGTTGCCAAGCTCAACTTATGATCACCGACTTACTTGAAAAACATGGCAGCCACTAATCCAACCAAATCAGCTTGTGGTGTGGTTGTCTTTGTGTGTCTGATCGATTAGTGTGTTGAACATATTGCGATATAAGCATAATAAATTGACCAAATATAAATAGAATGAGTAAACACATAACAATGCCATGGAATAGATTATTTATCATGTACTCTATAGAAATGGATCAGTAACATGGCAGCCAACATATCAAGCGAATAAATCACCATTGACATTATTAGGGAGCTCTCGATTTAACCAATAACGGTTGTTGTAAAACAGCCTTCCTAGTTATAGTTCTAGTGATTTCACAGCAAATACAATCTGAGATTAATATCAAGGTTTAGACAATCAATCTTGCCTTTGTTTTGGAAAGGAATTAAGTTCGAACATCCCAATTTAGCCAATCAGAACTGCTGATCTACAATTATTCAAGCCACAAGCCACTGGACCCAAATCTATTTATTCTGAACCAACCGAACAGCACAAAGTGCTAAGCAAAGGTACTAGGAAATAAACAGATCACTGAGCAATCTGAACAGCACACTAAAACAACCGTATGCACCAATACAGATCAAGATAACAAGCGTCCAGTGACCAATTAACAACAGTTCATGGCATGAATTGGGATGAACACAATATAAATCCTAACAGTGCAGAAATTAATTGAATCTACCACAAGATATAATCAACAAATGTATTTATATATGCATCAACCAGATTATCATCACAGAGCAATAAGGGTAAAGCACACAGCCACGGTACAGTGCTTCCAAACCAGAGATTTAGCCTATAATTCAAGAATTAGATCCCCAAAATCTCTAATTGGTACACTGCACAACCAACCACAAGGGGGAAAGCCACAGAAATTCTTACTTAGCGTATAGGAGCATGACAGAGGGGAGCAATAGGAGCATCAACACCGCGCGCGCATTCCGTCGAACACTACAAGTGCATCACAGAGCAATGGAGGCAGGGGAAGGAAGGGGGCTCGATACCTCGGCCCTTCGTATTCAAAGTGGCGGGGAGGAGGTCCACGGCGAACGGGAGCGAGGGGGCTCACCGGCGAAGGTGCTTGCCGGCAGGGTGGCGGAGGCGGTCGCTGCAAGACAATGGTCGATGTCGCGAGTCTGCGCAGTGATCGATTTACGGCGAGGTGGAGTGTCAGGAGGCGGCCGCCGTGCGGTGCTCGACGACGGCGAAATACGGCCGTCGCGGTACTAGACGGCGGCGAGGGTGGCGGCGAGATTGCGACGGAACGGTTGAGGAGACAGGGCAAAGGACTTAGAAAATTTCGACGCGAACCTCTACCTTATATAGGAAGGGCTCTACAGGCGGTTAATATTACAAACCGCTTGTGAAAATACCTCTACAAGCGGTTCGTAATTTTAACCGCCTGTAGAGAACACTTTTACAAGCGGTTTGTAGAACGAACCGCTTGTAGAAGCTGGTAGCGCGACATTCAAAATTTTGGAATTTCGCACTCCTGGAACAGTAAAGGGGCATCTTCAAGCGGTTGGTGATTAAAACCGCTTGTAGAGGTCACTTCTACAAGCGGTTCGTAGGACAAAACGCTTGTAGAAGTGGGTCCATAACACATGCCGAGGCTTGGGACGTACCATCTATCGATAACGTTTAAGAAAGTATTGCGCCCTTCTCTGTTGAAATGAAAATTCCTCTCACTTGGCTAGCGCGTGGCGTTTAAGTGCGGGCTCCCCGTGCTGGTCGCGGGTTCGAGCCCCGCTTATGCCTTGCCTTTTATTTTTCCCTTGCCTTTTATTTTTTTAGAAATATTTACTGAGCCCATTATTTTGTTCCAAAAATACTAAAAACTATTTTTTTATATTACTTTCATTTCTAAATATGTGATTAACCCATTATTCTTTACAACAATACTAAAAAATCTTTTTTGGCATTACTTTCATTTCTGAATATGTATTTAGCCCATTATTTTTTTCCAAAAAACAAAAAAATCTTTTTTTACATTACTTTCATTTCTAATATTTACTTAGGCCATTATTCTTTTCAAAAATACTAAAAATTATTTTTTTGCTTTACTTTTATTTCTAAATATGTGGCCATTATTCTTTCCAAAAATATTGCTTCCACCTTATAAATTCTTAAAAATGCAATTACATGATAACATAGTTGAATCTACCACATAATATATTTAATATGACCACATAATAAGGGTCATCCTAATCATTTACATTTTTTGTCTTTACAATTCTTCCTTCATCGTGATCGCGGCGTATGTGCGGAGCATCCATGCATGTGTCATCTAGGATGCTTATGTCGACATCTACTGCAAATGGAGGGATCTCATCGAACTGATCGTACTCTTCCTCGTCAGTAACGTCCTCTACTCCGACAATCCTTCGTTTGCCTTGGAGAACCACGTGTCGCTTTGGCTGTTCCTTCTTCTTGTCTTTGATTTGATTCTTCTTTGGTCTGCTTGACATGTCCAATACGTAGAAGACCTGTCTCACCTCGTTCGCGAGAACAAATGGTTCTCTCAAGTAGCCGACTTCTTGGAGGTCGACGGTAGTCATGCCGTATTTGTCGACATTCACGCCGTCTGCGTTTAGTTTTACCCATTGGCACTTAAACAATGGGACCTTCAAAGGCCCATAGTCGAGCTCCCATATCTCTTCTATGAATCCATAATATGTGTCCACCGTCTTTGTATTGTCGGCGGCTTCTATACTGACACATTTGCTCGATTTGTGCTATTGTTATCTTATGATCTCGTGTAGAATGTGTAACCATTTATCTTGTACCCCTGCCATCTCACTATTTCAACGGATGGTCCCCGAGCCAGGCGTTGCAACTGTTCATTGTTGGACTTGCTCTTGAGGATATGGTTTTGTAACCATGCGCCGAAAGAATCCATGTGTCTCAGTGTTATCCACGTATCAGTCTTCTCTGGGAACTAGAGACGTAGAGCATTCTTGTGTTGGAGGACATACGGGGCGGCCACTGCCGATTGCTTCAACACAGTGAAATGTGCTTACTTAAGTATCTGAAGATCGTTGCATGCAAGTACTTTTCTTCCAAGTGTCCCTTTACCTCGTAGCCTGCCCTCATGGCGTGATATAGGGACGCCGATGGGGTCTAGATCATCAATGTAGTCCACACAGAACTCGACCACCTCCTCTGTGACATAACCCTCGGCAATGCATGCTTCTGGCCGAGAACGGTTACGTACATACTTCTTTAGTACGCTCATGTACCTCTCGAAAGGAACATCTTTGTGGAGATAAACGGCCCAAGAATACCTATCTCTTTGCTTAGATGAACAGTGAGATGAACCATGATATCAAAAAAGGCAGGAGGAAAGATCATCTCGAGGCTAACCACACTTTGTACCACGTCAGCCTGCAGCTCACCCAGTTTTTTTGGATCGATGACCTTTTGGGAAATAGCGTTGAAAAACGAACACAGCTTTGTGATTGTCCCCCTTACCCACTCGGGCAGTACACCTCTTAAAACCACCAGGAGCAACTGTGTCATCAGTACAAGACAGTCATGGGATTTTATATGTACAATTTTGTTCTCTTTCATATTTACGAATCTCTTTACGTTCGATGAGTATCCCAAAGGGACCTTCACACTGCTAAGACACTCTATCACGCTTTTTTTCTCTTCTTTGCTTGGAGTATAACTCACGGCAGAGGTACAGCTTGTTCCGTACCTCTTTTTTTGGTGTAGGTCCTTCCCGATGCCCAGACTTCAAGGTCGTTCGAGCACTCATCAGATCTTCGATTTCCGTGACAGATCTATATATCCTCGAAGGCCACCAGACGTTCTTGGTGATGTGCATGAAGTCCGATGAGTGGCGAACATCCAAATCTTCCCAAGAAGGCAAGTCCCAAAATATTGACTTCTTCTTCCATATGGGTGCATGGCCATCCTCATCATTAAACATGATTTGCTTCCGGACCCTTTCCAAAAACTACCTTCAGATCCTTCACCATAGCAAACACCTGCTTGCCACTTCGATGCCTCGGCTGGGAACGATGTTCTTCCTCCCCGTTAAATTCCCTGCGTTTCTTCCGCAACGCGTGGTTCCGAACAAGAAACCTGCGATGCCCCATGTACACCATCTTTCGAGAGCCTTTCATGTACGTGCCATCGGTTTGATCCAAACACTGCACACACGCTTTGAAGCCTTTGCCGCTTAGACCGCACAGTTACCAAGCGGCGCGACCGTTGATTGTTACAAATAACATTGCACGCAGGTTGAAATACTCCCTTTTGTATTCGTCCCAGACCTTTACACCGTTTCATAACGTTTGAAGATCTTCTACCAAAGGTTTGAGATAGACATCGATATCATTTTCGGGTTGCTTGGGGCCTTGGATCAACAACGGCATCATCATGTACTTTCTCTTCATGCATAACCATGGAGGAATATTATACACACATAGTGTGACTGGCCAGGTGCTATGGCTGCTGCTCATGTCTCCGAAAGGATTCATCCCATCGGTACTCAAACCGAACCTTATGTTTCTGACCTCGTCTGCGAAGTCTTTGTACTTCCGATCGACCATCCTCCACTGCGAGCCATCTGCCGGATGCTTAAGCATTTCGTCGACCTTACGCTCTTCTTTGTGCCAACGCATCATCTTCGCATGCGCTTTGTTTGCAAACATACGCTCCAACCTTGGAATCGAGGAAAATACCACAACGCTTTTGCGGTGCTCTCTTCTTCACACGCACCCCATCTACTTCACCGATCGTCACGCTTCGTCTTATCTGGGGTTCCTTGCACACCGGACATGCATCCAAGTCGGCATATTCACGCGATATAGGACACAATCGTTCGCGACATGCATGTATCTTTCGTACTTTCAATCCTAAGGGACACAGGACCGGTTTGGCTTAATACGTGGATTCTGGCAGGGTGTTATCTTTCGGGAGCAACTTCTTTATGAGCGACAAAGAACTCATCGAAACCCTTATCTGACACACCATTCACAGCCTTCCATTGCATGAGTTCCAGTGTGGTGCGTAGTTTCTTGTGCCCCTTACCACAATTTGGATACAAAAGAGTTCTCTGGTCCTCCAACAATCCCTGGTACTTCCTATATTGTTTGTCCTCTGTGATATCTCCCTCTGCCACGCAAAGATCTCGTCCAGTCATCATCCACACCAAACCGATCACCTTGTGTATCCTCTACGCCCTCGTATGTCGTCGCGTCCGGCATACCATCATATGTCACTTCCTCTTCATCGGCTTCTTCGTCGTCTTCTATGCTTATATGCTCTACTTCGTCGTGGTGAGTCTAACATGTATAGTTCGGCATGAAACCTCTCATCAACAAGTGGCCCTGTATCCGTCCTCACATTGAGTGCTCTTTCTCGTTCCTGCAATTTACGCACGGACACCGTACGAAGCTTCACGGAGGCAAGTCTCAAATCGACATCAAGAAAAGCATTCACGCCATCGATGAACTCCTTGTCCGACGATCCGCATACATCCATTGCGGTTCATCTCGCACCAATTAAATTAATAAGAACACTTATTATATTTTTCAAATTAAAATATTTAACTCGAAATAACTAATTGTTATATTTTTTAATTACCTCTAAACTTTCTTGATTTTTATAGCTAAACCAACTAAATCTCACAAATTAAAAAACTTTTTTCAAAAATATTTTTAATTACATTTCATACACAAAAAAATTAGGAAAAAGTATAGATTACCCCCCTGAACTATTGCAAAAGTATAGAATACCCCCCTGAACTCTAAAACGGATAAAATACACCCTCCAACTATTAATACCGGATAAAAAAGAACCCTAAACTTTTCTGAGGTATAGATTACCCCCTGGAACAAGTAATGGTGGTATTTCAACCAAAAAAACCAGAAAAAATCTAAAAAAAATAGGAAAAAATGTTAAAATATTCAAAATAATCCTAAAGACCATAAAAATCTTAAATAATAAATTTAAAAATAATCATAATATATTACTTTTTCCTTTTTATTATGAAAAAACCAGAAAAAATCTTTCATCCTTAAAAAATCATAAAAAAATTATTTTCCAAGTTTTAATGTTTTTTGAATTTTTATGATTTTTCCAATTTTTTGAACTTTTAAGTTTTTTTATGATTTTTCGATGATTTTCTGGATTTTAAGATTATTTTGAATATTTTAAATTTTTTCTGGTTTTTTTAGATTTTTCTAGATTTTCTTTAGTTGAAATACCACCTTTACTTATTCCAAGGGGGTAATCTATATCTCATAAAAGTTTAGGGTTCTTTTTTAACCCTTTTTAATAGTTGGAGGTTGTATTTTATCCGTTTTAAAGTTCAGGGGGGTATTCTATACTTTCGCAATAGTTCAAGGGGGGTAATCTATACTTTTTCCAAAAAATTATTACCAACCTAGCAAAAAACCTACATCTATTTAGCTCTATAGCAATTGAAATAATCACCCTACCTACTATTTTAAACTAATGTGAAACTAAAATCATCCAATAGATCACCACATTGCCTCAAAAGATCTAGAAGGGAGAGCTAGCTAAGGCACCAAGAGCTAGATCTTGCTCTCTAAAACAAATAATCACCCCTACCAACTAATTTCAACATCTTATACATCATCAAAAAAAGGATACAAAACTAATATGAGACTTAAAACCCCCAATAGATCTACATCTTACCTCAAATTATCAAGAGAGAGAGAGAGCTATAGCAAAACAAACACCCTTCAATTCAAACAAGATTATTTAATATTTCTTCACATCCAATGCAAAAAGGTAAGCGATGTCCATATGAAAATGATGTTGAGACCATGTTTACTTACCTTGGAAACCTTAATTTGGAGCTATTAGCCTCAATTAAAAATTTTGGCAAGACTCCCTGCATGAACAATTTCGGCCGTCGATATCTGCATGAGCTCGCTCGGGAGGAAGAAGGGGTTAAATACACTAGGCGAGAAGGAAAAAGCATATGCAAGCGGTTTGTGATACAAACCGCTTGCAGATATAGCACACTGTAAACGGTTCGTATCACCAACCGCTTACAGATTATTTCAAGCGGTTGGTGATACGAACCGCTTACAATGTCCTATATCTGCAAGCGGTTTGTATCACGAACCGCTTGCATATGCCCTTTCCCGCCACCCTCCCACCCGTTGGCCACGAACCGCTTGTGGCGATCGGGTCGCAAGCGGGTTAAAGCGAGCCGCTTGTGATGGGCCGCTTGTGAAGCCCCGATCCGCAGTGGCAACCATCACCACAAGAATAGTCCTCATCGTTTGCTATCTCGTCGATGCTAACAACTCTATTCGGTTGTTTGCTGTTCAAACAATGGTTGCTTGCAATGTTGACAAAGGCTGGCAATTGCAAACTTGCAAGGATGGTACTTATATAGTGGAAGTGGCTGCGCTATGTTTGGAATCACTTAAAAAGGCACGCTAGCAATGTTTAATCGTTTGGAATCACTTAAAAAGGCACGCTAGCAATGTTTAATGGAGATTAATTATGTTCACGCATCCAAAAGAGTAAAATGCACCGGAGGTCCATTAACTTGTAGCGTGGTGTCACTTAGGTCCATCAACTTCCAAACTGCAGTTTCAGGTCCATTAACTCTTTAAGTTGTTCACTGCAGGCCCGTACCCCTTTGTTTTATGTTTAGATCCGACGTGGCATGGACCCCATGCTTTAAGTTGTTCACTGCAGGTCCATTAACTCTTTTAAGTTGTCTACTGCAGGTCCATTGACTCTTTAAGTTGTTCATGCCACGTCGGATCTAAACATAAAACGAAGGGGTACGGACCTGCAGTGAACAACTTAAAGAGTTAATGGACCCAAAACTGCAGTTTGAAAGTTGATGGACCTAAGTGACACCACGCTATAAGTTAATGGACCTCCGGTGCATTTTACTCCATCCAAAACACTAATGTGTTAACTGATTCCAAAAATATTGTGCAAGCAGTGGCCATGGTTTCTATGGGTTTTGAGTTTTATTATCATGTAGGCTCTAAAGATGCTATATGATATAGGAGGAATCTATTTACACCTCTTTATCTATAGGTGTAAATCACATCTCCAATACAACTCTATCTTTAGTAGTGAATCTTATCATCTCTTTAATTCCACTCAATGTCCTTAGTTTCCAATAACTGATCTTATCTACACTTATCTTTGGCACTCCCTTAATATAGGCCAAAAATATTAATCATACCCGTTTTGTAAAAAAATTATCACTCACTACATGCTATGTTAGAGTTATTGCCATGATGTTTTTTATTGTCTACTAAGTTCTTCCTGTTTACCTTGCATACGTGGTAACTCTAAGTATTGCGGAAGAGTGACCACATTTTTCATGGGTTTTTAGCTTTTCTAAAGATGATATATGTTATAGGAATAGACATAAATCCAATCTCCAATGCAGCTATATGTCTTAAGAGTAAATTTGATGTTCTCTTTAATTCAACTAGATGTATTTAGTTCTCAGTAGCTAATCTTATGTCCACACATCTTTGACATTTCTCGTAATATAGGTTAAAAATACTAATCACACCCATCTTGTTAAAAAATCACTCTCGCTATATACTATGCTAGAGTTATTGCCATCATTTTTTTTATTACCTACTAAGCTCCCTACACGACGTCGTCACCGTTGACGAGCATAGGAGAGAGAGAAAGGCGAAGGGTGTCGTAGGCATACATGAAAGCAAAGGAAGACAGAGGAAATCCTCCCACATCAAATTGTTTAGGCGGACAAAATCACTGGCGGTGAAGTGTTCAATCAAGAATTTTCGCAGCGGCGAGAGGTGGAGTTGAGTGGCCCGTCATTGGGCTGCAGAATTAACAACCGTGGGGAGGAGTCGTCGGAAGAGAGAAGGGAAGGGAAGAGAGGGAGAGGGAAAGAGTGAGAGAGGTGTAGATTGGGCTGGCTATCGAGAAAAGATGGCCGAGGGATCCAAATATATAGCAAATACGAGATTTTAAAAAAACTAATATAATCCAATATAGTATGAAAATATTTTAATATAAATACATATGCAATATAATATATGCATTTAAATAATATAATATATGAACTTGCAGAATATTTAAAATTATATCCAATTGGAATCATATATGCTATACTATTTTTTATTTAATCCAACACAACATATGGGATTGCCAAATATTTTTATAAGCTTTCACATATATGTATTTTAAATAGCTAATACTAAATTTTATTTTTCGAAATTCTAACATTAACATGCATTTTCAAAATAAGTTTTAGTGAAAAATATTCACATGCGATAATGATGGCATGTTTTATAGTTTGAACATGGGAATGTTACAATGTATGACAACGTGGAGGAGAGACCATGCATAAAAATTTGGGCAATCTATAATGCAATAGTCAAATTTATATGAGAAAAAATTGTGTGAGAAAATTGTCGATAAGTACATATAATCATGTATAGCATTGTATGATGTCTTTAACGATATCTAGTCGACAACTTTAAGGTGATCGAAAAAATGATAGAGAGGGCTAAGCGAGATTTTTTACGGCTTTAACGAGGAAAATAATAATCACCCTTCCTTTTAATTAGCACTAATTTGCTTCTATGTGGGTCTGTCGTTCTTTCTTCATTGTTATATATTCCCTTACATTGAAGTTTTAGTTTGCGTTGTTGATTACTTGAATTTGGACCTGAAACTAGGGATGCAAATGGGCCGACCCTAGGGTTACCTTTGGACCTCCCTATTTAGTACAAACAAATGAACTAGGAGAGATCAAAAGTGGCTCTAAAGCCAACCCATTTGCATCCCTACCTGAAACTGCAGATCTTGTTGGCGTGGGAATTGCACTTTTACGCTAGGTCACGCATACCGAAGTTGCTCTTGAATCTACAGCTGGCAATCATGTACTTCCGAGGGTGTGCAATAGTTTGCTACCGTGTAGGGCTGGCCCCGGATGACAAAGAGCCCGGTCCATGTATTTGTATGTACTAGTACAATGCCCGTGCTTTGCAACGGACTACAAAGGAATGAAAGAAAAAACATAAATTAAAAAGCAATTCACAAAATAAAGTATGTTTATAAAGATATACTAATGAGATGTTAAATTCACAAAAGCCAAGGCATTTTCAATAAATTTCATTGCACTCTTATTTTTAAAATAATTCAAAATTTGTTTGTTTTATCTGAAACATTTTTAACCTTTAAATATAATGTATAGCATCTTTAGAAGCTTAACATTTGAGATCAATTGTCACAAGGGTTTTGTTTTGCCTAAAACTTAAAACTAATCTATTAATATTTTCAACAGCATTTGCATTTACAAATAGGTTCAAATATTTTACATATAAAACCAGTTTTACCATTTCAATTATACTATTTTCCTATTCAAATTCTTCTTATCCTAATGTCCTCTTTTTCTACTCCGTCTCTGCCTCATGGCCACCTCCTGCTTACATGCGTTGAGGTGCTGTCTTCTCTACATGCCGCCACGAACACCATCCAAGTCGTCACCAATGCTTTCACCGTCTCCTTCTTCCAAGGTGAAAGAGAAATTACACGAAAGCGAGCTATGCAACTCGCTCCTTAGCCATCCTCCTTCCCGCCTCCAACACACACAAAGATCATCACAAATCACATCCGAAAATTCCACCGTCCAACTTGCAAAATCCAACTTAGAATTCCCAATCAACAACCACATCTCATTTCGAATCATCGCATCAACCACACGAAGTTCAACGTCGTTGTTTTGTCCGATAGCTCACCGGAGAACCGAGCTTGTCGAGTGTTGTTGCTATCGCCCCGGAGTGCCGGATCTCTCGCAGCTCGCCAAGCCGAGGTCCTGGCAAGCTTCTTCCGTCTTCGTTTTCACCGAAGCTCGCTTTTTCTCGCCTAATCGGCGCCGCCTCACCGGATGCAAGCACCGCCGCCGCAGATTAGGCCTCGCCGCCAACCAACCTAGCCCACCACCACCGCCGCCGCAAGCCGCCATCAGCGTCGCCCTCGCCGTCAACCGCCGCTTTGCGCCACAGTAATCAGAGTTCGACGCGTCGGTCGAACAATGATGGCGTGGCTGCGCACGGAGAGAATGGTGGGGTGGGCGAGGCGGGCGGCGCGAGAATGCGCGGGAGACTAGGGCGGCGGCGGCGGTGGGAAGCGAGCCAGGCGCTGGGAAAGGGAAATAGTCAATGGTGGTAGGAAATAGCTTTGCTGTGGGAAAGAAGCCTATGGATCCCGGCTCCGTGAGTGGGACGTGTGATTGGTCATCTACTGTGTTTGGGGATTACTGGGCATGTAGACAGTTGGATAAGTTTGAATGGCCAGGATACATCTAACGAGCAGCCACTAATCACCATAAGCTGCTTTTTAGGAGTAGAGAAGAGAGGTATTCAAGATAATTTACCAATGCCCGCGCCTTGCTACGGAACTTTAAAGAGAAAAAAATAAAAACATAAATAATAGCAACCCATGAACTTATATAATAATATAAGTGTACCGCAACCTCTTTCAATTCCCTCGCTCTCTCCCCCTCTCCCTCTCCCTCTTCGGCTCTCCTTCAATTTACCAACCCTCCATGGGTGCACCATCACCACAATGCAACTGTACCTCCCAACCACCACGTAGAATTTCTCCATTCATACAATCTCTAGAGCAGTATCAGAAATAATCCCTAGACACATACATATATTTTCCTACATTCGTATATAGTATAAGTGAAATCAAATCAACAAATAATTGATAAATACAAAATAATGATTGGCCTACTAACCTGTGCAACAATGCCAAATTGAGCTTCTTCTCATAATATTTTTAGTACAAAACTCACAAAACATGGCATATTCAGTACTGTTGTCATAAATTACAATAGTGCGAACACAAGAAAACTAACAAAAGAAAAAACAAGGTAGAAGCTAGTGCCCAACTGCTTGACCTGCATGCACAAGCATAATAAACCAAGCTATATGTCATAAGCAGAAATCACTTAATTACTAAGCAATAAGGAGGCTGCATTACTCAATCTGTACCGGGATGCCTCCATCGAGTGAATTTCTCCCCATCAGCAGCACCTGAAGAGACACCTCGCCACCAATCTCCGACGGGATGCTCCCACTCAACTGGTTTGAGCTAACATCCAGCACCTCTAACAGTGCCATCCGTCCAATGCTCACCCGAAGCAGCCCCGACAAGGAATTAGAGGACAAATTCAGATACTGCAATCTTGTGTGGCTAGCAATCTCAGGCGGGATCGCACCAGATAACTCATTGCTCGAAAGATCCAGTGCTTGGCATCACTGGGAACCTTGACCCAGCTGGACAGTGCATTGCCGGCGATGGAGATGCTCTGCAGCGCCAGCACGAACGCCCACCACGGGAGCTCCCACGAACACCCACCCGAGCCTGGAAGGGCGTCTCCTGTGACCCCAGCACCGGCCGTGTCGCCGCATTTGGGCTCCCCGCGGCCTCGCTCTCCGGCCGCCTCGCCCGCGCCGCGCTCCAACGCCTCGACGCCCTCGTCTCGCTCTCCCTCGTCGGCAACAGCCTCTCCGGGCCGCTCCCCGACTCGTTGCCCCCGCCCATCAGCGCCCTCGACCTCACTGTGTGGTGGCGAAGGAGATGGATGGGGCGGCGGCGCGGGTGGGGGAGAGGGAGGAGGCGGCCGGCGGCGCGGGTGAGGGTGAGGGAGGGGCGGCGCGGGTGAGGGAGACGGAGGAGGCCGCAGCAGTGGGGGGGAGGCTGCGGCAGCTGGGAGGGGTGAGCGTGGGGAGGGCGTGGCTAGGGTTTCGGGCGGGGGAGGGTGGGAGACTCACGCGCGAGCCATAGGAACCGTCGAATGGATTTGAATGGTCAGGATACATCTAACGAGCAGCCACTCATCACCATAAGCTGCTTTTTAGGAGTAGAGACAATGTACGTGATAGTATTATTCACTACTAGAGAAGAAGCTTTCTTAAGCGGTTCAAAAAAAAAGGAACAAACTTCTACAAGCGGTTTAATAGCCTCAAAACAGTCTCAAGCCAGAAAATGACCTCTAGAAACGGTTGGGAACACGAACCGCTTCTAAAGACCTAAAATCCTAAGCGGTTTGTGTCCCCAACCGCGGCTATACCTCTACAAGCGGTTGGGAACACGAACCGCTTAGGATGCTTGGCTTTACAAGCGGTTTAATAGCTCCAACCGCTTCTAGAGGCTCATTTTTCGAATAGATAAAAGGAAAGCTCCCCCCATTCTATTAGATAACGCGCATGGGTGAGTTGGCTAGCTGGGTGAGGTGTGAGGCAAGAGGTCAAGGGTTCAAATCCCACCTCCCCCAATAATTATTTGCCTTTTTTACACTCTATTATCACAACCGGTTGCTTACAAGCGGTTTTAAGGGGGCTTACCAACCGCTTGGAAAGCCCTTTTCCCTGGTAGTGATTAGATGATGCACTTCCTTTCTAGGTTAGGCCAATGCTGAATGTCGTAGCTTATACCAAAAAGAAACTATGGGACTTGAGATCCTTCTGTTAATTCTCCCACACTCACAATGCTCGCTAGTCGCTACTCGTTGTTTCTTGATCCTGTCTTTCCAATCGTCTCTTTACATCTTTGCAATCGATATGATGTTTTTATGTTGTTGTAAAAAAAATATCTTTACTTTGTTGAAATGAAAAGCCCCACTTCTCTCTTAGGATTTGGTGGAGCTATCCGGTCTACCCTCTACACTACAGGAATCCGATGAAGCCGACGTAAATAGATGAAATGCCGACGGAAATAGATATTTATGTTGGCATGCCGACGGAAATAGAGCCGACGTAAATATGGCGACGTAAATAGGGGTATTTACGTTACGTCGGCCACATGGCTGACGTAAACAAAGGCCGTCGGTCCTGGGCGTCGGCTTGGCTCACTTATTTATGTCGGCTTTGTTCGACGTAAATATCGTTTCCGTATTTACGTCGGCCATGGCCAACGTAAATACAGCTGTGCCGGGCCACGTCCGTTGTGCCACGTGACGGCTCAACTATTTACGTCGACCAGCCTGGCCGACATAAATACTGCACCATCAAGACGCAAGACGCCCTCGCCATGCGCATACTCAAGTATTTACGCCGGCCGCGTGTACGACGAAGCGTGGCGACGAATACCGGAGGCATCCAAAGAAATTTCAAATTACAATTGAAATTGCCATTTTACGAAATATATCAAACAACAACAAATATAGGCAGTATTACATCAATTTCATAATCTGAAAGACACAATACAAACGATAATTCACAACGTCAACACAAATTCGCATTGTCTTAATATTGCCAAACACATACATTCATCGACAAGCACAGAAATTCACACAATTGTACACGTCAACACAAGTTCGCACAATTCAACACAAGTTCAACACGTCAACATATTTACATATATCAAAAGGTAGTTCACAAAATCATCTAGCTCGGAGGAGTATTATTAAACTGATGTCCGCTACCAGCATAACCTCCTGAGGCAAGGAAGTCTCCAGCGGTCGGCGGAGTCCTCGAAGAAGAAGCGCCTCCAACATTGGCATCTAGAGGAGCCACCGAACCCTAAATTGCAATGCAATATTATAATTTCTAAATTAACCCACCATGCATACATATACAAAAAGTATAAATGTGATGCATACCGTAATGGGAGATTGTTGTGTAAATATAGGTGGAGGTCGAAATGGAGGAAGACTTAATGGCGTTCCAAACTGTTGTGTCATATATGCCTAGCTACAAATAATTTTAACAATTCTTAGTTCGACATAGTTAATTGCATGTATTAGGAAATGAGTAATAATTAGGCTATATTCATGGATTCTAAACGATAATTTTCCAGTTTGCATGAATATGGAGTAAAATTTATCATTTTTCATTCATTTCAAACAAAATTGAACAAGTTTTAATAATTTCTAGTTATTAGGTTAACAATGCATGAAATAACAATAATTGGGCTATTTTGTAATTTTCATGAATTTGAAGTAGAAATGAGAAATGATTTCAAATGAACAAGATTACCTGTATAGCTACTTGTTGTTCTGCCTGCCATGAAACGAAGTATTCTTGTTGTTGCCTCAACTGCTCCTGTAGTTGGGCCTCGCGTATAGCTTACTGGGCAGCTTGTTGCCTCAACTGCTCCTGTAGTAGTGGGTCTCGATCACGAGCGCTCGACCCACTACCTTGCGAAGAAGCCGAGGATCTTGCTGAACTTAACACAGCGCTGCTATCCAGGACGCCATTAAACATGGATAATCTACCATGTTTCTTGCCACCTCCACTACTATATAGAGCCACAGGATCGACATTTTTCCTTCTCCAGTCATACTCAGGCCCGTGAGCATCGGCTATCACTTGCCTATAAGAAGCCTGCACAACATATTAATGCATCAGGGTACAATAAAGAATTCACTTCAGTTAGAAAATAATTATACTAACCAGGCTCTGTGTCGCCTTGTCACTGCATAGCTGATCTGGCTGTGTGGGATCAAAACCAAGATGGCCTCTAATACAAGTTTCGACCTTGGTAGGTCGAGACCCACTTTGAGCTTCCTATATTTAACACATAAACAAGATTAGTCAACATTTGTAAACTAAGCTAATCAAATATCGATAGTAAAACCTATAAATATCCATATGCAACCGTAATAAACTTACCATACATCGCACAAGACGAAGATATCCATCGGCTCCGTACCACTGAGATATCCTCGGGCCCGCCTCCGTATTACCTCTCTTCTTATTTGAATTCTGAACAAATTCTACTGAAGCCCAGTATTGGCTAAGAGTATGCCATGCTTCAGGGCATTTGTTAAACCAATGCAACATAACTTTAGGCCATCGGTACTGATCTTCGCGAAGATAGATTTTTGATGCACCAAGCTTTTTACTTATATATTGATGTAGCACCCTCTTATAATACAAGCACACCGCTTGAATACGAGCCTGGTACATCATCTCCTTGACCGTTCTGGTCGCTGCGTTCTCAAAAACACATCTTGCCTTCTCTTGGAGAGATTGCTCCTGATCACTTGGCAAAAGGTATCTCTCCTGCAATAGAAATGAATAAATTAGTTAGACATTAATTGTATGTAACAATATTCAAAGCGAACAAAAAATTTAGAGAATTACCCAGAAGTCCACCCACACTCGTTGGGTAACATTCCCATGCATCCCATCTATAGCAACCTTATAATGAGCCCATTTCAGGGTTGGCAGCGTTGCACCGTTGATGACTACTAGGCCAGGATAATGGTAACGCAAAAGAGAACCCAGCGTACCATTCACTTGCTTTATACTGTTTGTGCCTGTCCATGCTACATCAACCCATTGCCTGCAAATATGTATATTATACAACTTGTGAAAACTCTAGTAAATAATTGATGTCCAAAAAGACCAAATGTTTACTTACCAATCACCATGTGGCAGGATAACTCTACGTGCTTGATGTGCTGCTACCGGGGGAATGATATTAGTACCTCTATACCTGAAACAAAAACAGAATATTAGTTGAATGGTATTACTGCCAAATATTTACTTATTAATATTTCCCAATTATCTATACATTTCACTTGAAGGCAGGAGCATCCAATCCCTCAGCACTAGCGTCTTCCTCATCTTCGCCCCCCTCCGCACTATCCTCCTCAGCCTTGTCCCCTCCCTCAGCCACCTCCATAGCCTCCCCATAGCCTCCCCCCTCCCTCAGCCACCTCCATAGCCTCCCCAAAGCCTCCCCCTCCCTCAGCCTCCTCCACAGCCTCCCCCACGGCCTCCACAACCTCCTCCACGAACTCCCTAGGCTCTCTGGCCTCCTGATAATGAATTGATAAAAAATTAGTGCATGCATATTAAAAAATTGAAGATAGCACAATTAAAATTATTACCTCTCTGTCGGCGACCTCCTCTAGGCACCTCTGAGCGACCTCTCTAGGCACCGCCGAACTGCTCTCGCTCGCTCTCTCGATAACTCGATCCTCTAAAAAGTGAATCTCCACGACTCGATGAAGACACCTCCTTTCTTTTCGATTTTCCAGTGTGACGGAAAAACGATTTCATCCTATTTTATAAACATTATATACTAGCTGACGGCGTGTTCTCCGCTCAACCACTGCGGATCACACCCCTGGTCAGATTTCTACCTCGCTAGCCTATCAGCCTAGCTCAGTTCGATTTGAGCGTGGGACGCAGCAAAGAGCAACACACGGGGTTTACCCAGGTTCGGACCCCCTCGCGGGTAATAGTCCTACTCCTGCCGAGCCTTAGCTCTTTTCTTGTTGTGGTTGAATGGAATGTGGTTACAGAATGCTTGTGAACTGTGTGTCAAAAACGTACCCCCTCCCTTCTCTCTCCGCTCCTCTTATACAAGCCTTGAACTGGCGGAGAGAGCCAAGGGGTAGGCGACCTGATGCTTTCAAGACATTGACAAGACATGCGAGACACGACAGAGAGGCAACGTGTCATTGCCACGCCGAGCGGCGCCGCTCTCGCGTGCTCCGCAAGTGGCCTCTGACCCGCACAGACACGCCGGTGAGGCTGCGGGCGGGGCCCAGCCTGCTCCTCCTGACGCGGACGGCTATATTAAGCAAACCCTCTCTCTGCCGGTCAATCCCGCTGCGCCACAGTGACAGCCGCTCAGATCTGCCGGGGTCATTGTAGCGGTAATCATTTCTTCAGCTGTCTATCCGCGCGTGATGTCGCATTAAATGCACTCGTCCTTCGCAGCAGGAAGAGCCTTCGCCCAGAAGACTCCTTCCGCAACGCCTCGCCGCTGGCCCCACTTGACGTGGGACCCTCACCGGTCTTCGAGGGTGCTCGCCACGCCACTGGGCACGGTCGCCCCGACGCGTAGGGCCCTCTTGGCCTCCTGAGGAGCTCGCCCATGCGCTGGGGCCTGGTCGCCCGCCTGACGCGTGGGGCCCTCTTGGCCTCCTGAGGAGCTCGCCCACGCGCTGGGGCCTGGTCGCCCGCCTGACGCGTGGGGCCCTCTTGGCCTCCTGAGGGGCTCTTCATACCCCGGTATTTATTGCACCGACAGTAGCCCCCGGGTCCACCATGATACGCGAACCGTCGCGCAGACACTTTGTCCGTTTCTCGCGCGGCGGGAGACGAATCGTGGGGGGGCCATTTCCTGCGGCAGCCGTACGCCTGATCCTCCACCTGCGCACGATCTTCCTTAGGGAACCGCGCCGCTTTTCGTGGGAAATCAAAACGCGCGGGGCAATGATGGTGCCGCGCGCGTGGGGACGGAATCCAAACCGTCGCGTTCGCGCTCCTTGCGTATAAATACTTCCCTTGGCGCCGCGACTAATCCTTCCGCACGCTAAGTTCTCAGACTACCCTTCACCTTCTTCGCCGCCGCCACAGAGCCTTCTTTGCCGCAGTCGCTTTCTTTTTCGCCAACCGCTACCACCGTTTTCCATTGCGCCCAAACGCAGCAAGGGTCGTCGCGGGGACACGCCACCGCCTGGGACAGCTTTACCTGCCTCCGCCGTCGACGAGGACGTGGACGCTGCCTCAGGGTTCGTGCTGGCCCACCTCCGTCCGGTTCGCGCTACGGCACCATAGCACCAAGCCCCGCGACGGGAGATCGTGACTTTTACAGGCGTCTTTGGCGGGGCTCGCCCCGCCATACTCGGAGTTCTTCACGGGGTGCTTGCCTTTCACGAGATCCAGCGACGACCTTCCCCAATTTGTCGTGGCGCCGACCATCTTCGCCCACTTTGTGCGAGATGTTCGTGGGGACGATGCCAAGCCTTCCGCTCTGGCGCGCCGGCTCTTCACGCGCATGCGAGGACGCGCCGAAGCGGGCTATTGAAGAAGCTGCTACTTTACGCCCGCAACGCCGCCTTTCATCCCGGTCACGGTCAAGTCCAACTCGAAAGATCGGCACCGCCAATGGTCAGATGTGGAGGACTCCGGCCGGCGCGACGACCTTGACCTCCCGAGGGTCCGCGGAATCCCTTGCCACCGGGGTCTTCGCCGACGACTTCGGCGGAGCCGAGGTGACGTTGGGCGATCGCTGAGCTCCGCCGCAACGGGCTCACCGGAACCCACGTTGCGGCGGATTTCTTGCGGCGCCGCCTCTGCCCGCTCCGCATGAGGGTTCGCCTACCGGCGAAGATCTGGCGATGACGATGGAGTCCGCATTGTCCCCGGAGGTAAATGTTCCTCCAGTCTTTCGGGTTTCTTGTCTTTTTGGAACGTCTTTTCTTTTGACTCCTTGTCGACTTATGGCTTCTCCTTCTCTTTTGCGCCCAGCCGCGGGGAACGTGCCGGAGAACGTGCTCTGGCAGTGGCTGGCGGGACTCCTGACCGCGCCCGCCGGCGACATCTCTTTGCCGGCGAGCATCCACCCCCTCTGCGACTGGGATCCACGGGAGCGCAACCAGTACTTGCGTGCGCTGCCCCCCATGGCCCGGGGATCACTACAGATCCGTGATCCGCCCTCGGCGACCGCCAAAGCTCCCACGGCCGCTGCCACTCCTGCCGTGGCGGCCGACTCCGATCGCGCTCTCGGGAAGCGCCGCCTCATCCTCACCGAAGATGACGACGACGAGGAGGGAGAGGCGAGCCCAAAGAGAGCTCGCCTCAAGTCCCGAAGCTTCGCCGCCTCCTCCGGCCCCCTCGGTGGGGCTCTTCGCTGCTGCCGCCGCCCGCTCGCCACGGCGAGCACGGCGATCTCGCAGAATCGGGCGCCACTGCGCGGTTTCTTCTGCTCTTCGCTACGCGCTTCTGCGCTAAAGATTTGCCGACGCTGCGGCCTCGCCGCCATTGGCGCTTCTGCGCCGGCGCCACTCTTGCTGGCGCCAGCTTCGACGGCGACCGCATGATCGCGCCGTCACCGCCTCCACCACCAAGCGGCTTGACGCTGCCCCCTTCAGCCTTCGCTTTCGGGGCGCACCATTTCAGGTTGGCTTTCTCTGCACCTATGCATATTTTGCATTAGGGTTAGCATGCTGCACATTTTTCGCATACCTGAACCCTGTTCCCGCTTTTCTTTCATGGAATAGAGCGGACGTTGAGGCCTCCAGCTCTGGTCCTCGCGGTCCGCCAGCCCCCGGCGCGCCCGCGGCTCCTTCGACGGAGACGAGACCTCCCGCCGCGGAGATCGCGCCGAAGCCAAGGCTGGAGGACCTTCCAGCTGCTGCTGCGGCTGATGTCGACGCCGTGGCTGCCATTGCCGCCGACGTTGGGCGCTCCTTCGAAGCGCTCCGTGCCCTTGCCTACACCTGGGCGGCACGGGAAGGTGCTTTGGCTTCAGCGTCGCTGGCCGTCGGCGAGCTGCGGCGGGTGCTTGAGGAGGCGACCGCCGCGAAGGAGGTGGCGACCCGCGAGGCCGCGGCGGCGCAAGCCGCCGCTGCCTCGGCCACCAAGGTCATCGAAGACCTCCATGCGGAGCACTCTGAGCGCCTTCAGGTCCTCGCCGACATGCTGCGCATCGCCTACCATGGCTTCCGGGACGTCCTGTACCCGCTGGACGTCACCTTGTACTCCCCGCTGGAGGAGACGGCCGCGCAGTATGCTGTGGCCGTGGGGCGCGCCGCCGAGGCCCTGCGCGACCTACCGGTGGTGATGCGGGCGCGGACGATCGAAGATGGTCGCCACGGCGCTCTTGAAGCAGCGCGGTTCGTCTTGGGCAACTGCCTCGCCCAAAACGCCGCGTTTGACCTCGACGCCGCCACCGGGGAACCTTCGCGCCAGCTGGACCGGATCGAGCAATCTCGGGTCGAGGTTGCCGCCGGCCGCGTCTCTATGATGGGCGGCGCTGCACCGGTAGAGGGTGATGAAGACGAGGAGTAGCCGAACTTCCTCATTTGTTTTTGTCCTGTACAAATCCTGTTAATGCAAACTTTTGCTCTTTCGTTGTGAGTCTCGATCAAACTTCGCGCAAATCTTTACTTGCGAAAAGAGGAACTGAGGCACCTGACCGCCAAAAGCTTTAGACTGAACGTTCTGCCGCGAGTGAGCGCTTTTTCCTTAGGCATCAGGTTACTTCAACCCTTATGGCCTCTCGGCAAACCGACCTTAAACGTTGCGTGGCGAGAGCTTAGCTTCTGGAAGTGGTCTAGACGCCGGTGCCGCTGTTGGCGCATTGCCCAGACCGAGCCGACACACCAGGCTAGAACCCGCCTTCCGTCCGCCTCGCCTCGCCCAGCCGCAAGCTTAAGCGTTTGCCCTTGCAACTAAGGGGTCATCAGTCTTAAGTACTTTTTCGCTACCAACTTTCGACAGAATGTTTTTTCTAACAGACTTTTTAAGGCTACGCAACAGATCGCCAAAAGTTTTAGACAGAACGTTCTGTTGGAAGTGAGCGCTTTTTCCTTAGGCATCAGTTTACTTCAACCCTTATGGCCTCTCGGCAAACCGACCTTAAACGTTGCGTGGCGAGAGCTTAGCTTCCGGAAGTGGTGAAGACGCCGGTGCGCCGTTGGCGCATTGCCTGGACCGAGCCGACACACGAGCTAGAACCCGCCTTCCGTCTCGCCTCGCCCGGCCGCAAGTTTAAGCGCTTGCCCTTGCAACTATAATATCGGCCTTAAGTACTTTTTTCGCTACTAGCTTTCAATGAATGTTCTCTAATGAGACTTAAGGCGAAAAAGAACAGATGCCCACAGAGAGCAGAACTTATCTTTATCTCGCAGATGGCTTTGTACAATGCAGCCCCGAGGTGAGCGGGAAGGAGGAAGACCTCGCGCGCTCGGCTCCAAAGGAAGGCCAAAAAGCTCTTGAACTGCTACTCACGGATAGAACTTCCTCAATTTTCGGCGTTTCAAGTGTTCGCCAATTCGCGACCATCCTCGAATCGCGAGCTTTGGACCGAGCTCGGGGGAGATCGAGACCACCTTGAAGGGCCCTCCCACGGGGAGCGATTTGTTCCGCTTGACTGCGCTTGGATTATCTGTGAGAACAAGGTCGCCCACCGGTGTCCTCTCACACACCCGTCTTGCTTGATAACGGCGAAGGTTCGCTGATACTGGCGGCGGATTGCCGCCTGTCTCGGATCTCCTCCAGAGATTTACTTCATCCCGACGCGGTCGTGGTCTCGTCTTCGCTGAACGCCGCCACCTTGGGGACCCAAAGGCGAGCTCGATGGGAGCACCGCTTCGAGCCATACACCAGGAAGAAGGGGGTCTCGCCGGTGGCTCTGTTGGGAGTTGTCCGCAGCGCCCACAATACGGTGGGGACTTCTTCCGCCCAGCGCTTGCCACACTTCTCCAGGCGGTCGAACGCCATTGTCTTGAGTCCTCTGAGTACTTCCGCGTTTGCCTGCTCCACTTGCCCATTGCTCTTCGGATGCGCGACGGAGGCGAAGCACAGCTTGGTACCCAGCTCTTCGCACCAATCTTGGAAATCAGCACTTTTGAACTGAGCGCCGTTGTTGGTGATGATCCTGCTGGCAACGCCGAACCGGATGAAGATGCTCTTCATGAACTTTATGGCAGCAGCGGACGTGATCGCCGGGACTGGCGAGGCTTCAACCCACTTGGTGAACTTGTCGACGGCGATTTAACAGATGTGTAACCTCCGGTCGCCCGAAGCAGGCCAGGATGTTCGGCCCTGCACCGCAAACGGCCGGAGAGCGGAATGGTTTGCGGCGCTGGGCGGTCGGTGGATCGCTTAGCATGAAATTGGCACGCCGCATCTCCTCACCGGCTCGAAGGCATCACGGAGGCAGAGGCCAATAAAGCCGTGGCGAAAGCTTTCCGACCAACGCCGGCCTCAATGGCTCCGCACATGCCTCCATGGATCTCAGAGAGAATTTCACTCCCCGCTTCCCGAGTGACGCACTTCAGTAGAACTCCGTTTGCGCCCTGGCGATATAGGTCCCCACCTAGCAGGGCGTAGCGCTTGGCCTTGCGCGCTATCTTCTCAGCCGACGCGTCATCGTCGGGGATCACTCCATCCTGCAGGTAGGCTAGGATCGGATCCATCCACTGACCTTCCCGGACGAGTGCGACGACGTTAGCATTGTCGTCGATGTACTCTGCCTGGCCTGGCATTTCCGCCTCAGCAGTTCTTCCGCCTCCTCCCTCCAACCGGGGAGCTGTGGCAGGATTGGTGACGTCTCCTCCAGATGTGGGAGCTGCGTCAGGGAAAGCGTCGTCCCCGCCAGGATTGGGGGCTGCGACAGACGGCCGCGTGAGTCTTTCTTCAAAACCCCCAGCCGGAACAGGTGCCTTTGACGAGGCAATCTGGGACAGTTCATCCGTCATGTAGTTGTCGCGGCGAGGGACGTGCATGAAGCCCAAGCCCTCGAAATGCTGCTCCAACCGGCGCACCTCTGCTAGGTAGGCCGCCATGGTGGGATCCGAACAGGTGAAATCCTTCCTCGCCTGGTTGATGACCAGGAGAGAGTCGCCTTTTACTTGCAACCACCGGATGCCCAGGGTCGAAGCCACCCTGAGCCCGGCGAGCAATCCTTCATACTCCGCGACGTTGTTGGTGGCGCAGAATTCCAGCACCACCAGGTGCCGGACGACATCGCCGGCGGGAGACACCAGGAAGACGCCGGCCCCAGCCCCCTCAAGCCGGAACGAGCCATCGAAGAAGAGAGTCTACGGTGAGGGTGCTGGGACGTCTTCAGCTTCCGTGTCCGCCGGAGTCCACTCGCTGACGAACTCCGCCAGAGCTTGCCCTTTGATGGCCGTTCGGAGGGCTTAACTTGAGGTCGACTGCCACTCCATGGCCCACTTGGCAATGCGTCGCCTCCGCGGTTGAAGAGGATCTCCGCAGGGGTACTTGGTCAAGACGGTGACTTCGCCTGGAAGTAGTGACGTTACTTCGACGCCACAAGACGGCGAGAGCATCTTCCGTGTTGTGAATACCTCGTTTGGCGTCGTGGAGGACTTTCTTGATGTAGTAGATGGGCGCTGAACTCCTTCCTTTCCGCCACCAGCACCGTGATCGACCACTGGGGTTCGCCGCGGCATAAAGGATCGCGGCTCGCCTGGTCCGGGCGACCAAAGACGGCGGGAGGTGAGGTACTTCTTCAGGCCGTCGAACGCCTTCTGCGCCTCTGCGGTCCACTCGAAACGGTTGGTCTTCTTCAGGAGCTTGAGTAGTGGGAGACTTTTATCCCCTAAGCGAGCTATAAAGTGGCCCAGG
Source organism: Raddia guianensis (assembly GCA_036346415.1). Lineage (NCBI taxonomy): Eukaryota > Viridiplantae > Streptophyta > Magnoliopsida > Poales > Poaceae > Raddia > Raddia guianensis. The sequence continues at coordinate 22,173,122 of CM070537.1, read as the reverse complement.
AAGTCAGCAATGACCCACCAAGCACCGTGATCTCGCCAAGTCGCGTCGGGGGCTTCATGTTTTCGATCGCCGCGATCTTGTCAGGGTTCGCCTCAATCCCCCTCTGGGAGACGAGGAAACCTAGCAGCTTGCCCGACGGAACGGCGAACACGCATTTCTCGGGATTGAGCTTAATGCAGTACTTCCTCAGGTTGGCGAAGGTTTCCTCCGGTCGCCGATCAATCGCTCCGCCTTCTTGACTTCACCACGTGTCGCCGACATACACCTCCGTGTTCCGCCTATTTGGGGCGGTGAGCGATATGCATGGCCCTCTCGTAAGTCGGGCCCGCATTCTTTAATCCAAACGCCATCCTTGTATAGCAGTAGACGCCCATGGGCGTCACAAAGGCTGTTTTGTCTTCGTCTTCTTCGCCATACTAATCGGTGGTACACCGTACCCGAGTACGCATCGCCGTAGCATACCGCCGCACTTCGCCGTGAAATCGACGATGAGATCAATGCGGGCGCTGGTACGGATCCTTCGCACGCTCGTTGAGGTCGGTGAAGTCCACGACATCCTCCACCGCCCGTTGATTTCTTGACGAGGACGGGTTCGCGAGCCACTCGATGGGCGACGCCCGAACGACTTCGCTCTTAAAAGCTTGTCCACCTCTTGGCGGATAACGTCTTGGCACTCCACCGATCGCTTCGGACCTTACGATAACCGTCGCGCGGGAACGCGTAAGCGCTTTGTGCTCAATCACCTCCCTGGAGACCCCAGTCATGTCGGACGGTTGCCACGCAAACACGTCTGCGTTAGACTGGAGAAAGGAGACGAGCGCGCCTTCCTATTTGACGCCTCTCTCGGCGCCCACCCGAACGGTTCGCTGGTCTCGACTTCGCTTCAGGAGATCACCTTAACCTCCCGGACGAACCGTGAGGCACGGATCTTCGCCGGAGGAGCTCCAGAGTCGGCTTCGCCTTCCGGCGCCGATTGCCCCCGCCAAAGCGAGAGCGTCCTTGTCGCAGCGGAGCGCCTCCGGCGTCCACTTTAAGACGATGGGGCCACCGGCCTAGGATCTTCACCACCATGTACGATAGTGGCAAGCCGCCATGAACTTGGTCGCCGACGGACCCAAGTATGGCGCTATGGGAGGTCGAAGTCCGCTACCTCGAACTCAAGCATCTCGGTGCGGAAGTTGTCGGAGCCTCCAAACGTCACCGGGAGGCTGACGCGCCCCAGCGGGACGGATTCAGCCCCCGGCGCGATGCCGAAGAACGGGAGCGCCGGACGAAGCTCCTGCTGCTAGACCTGGAGCGCCTTGGCGACCCAAGCGGACAGAAGGTTGAAGGAACTCCCCCCGTCTACCAGCACCCGCCCTAGCTTGACATTCCGAACCGTGGGCGCAACCACGATCGGGAGATGTCCCGGGCCGGCGGTACTGGCTGGGTGATCGGCCTGACTGAACGCGATTGATTGCTCCGACCACGCCAGCTGCCTAGCTGACCCAATGCCGGGCACGGCGGCGCACACCTCCCTCATCGCACGCTTAAAGCTAGCGTGGGACGGATAGGTGGCCGATCCGCCGTGGATAACGGCAACTTCGCGCTCCGCCTGTTAGAAACCAAGCGAAGCCGCTTCCTTGCCTTTGCCGCCGCCGGACGCCTGCTGCTGCTCGTGGACGCTTGTCCACTATCTTGTCGGCGACATGGCAACCGCCAAGTCGTGGGAGTTGTTGCGTGAATGGGACGAGAAGTCCCTCCGCTCCATTCGCGGGGACGACGGTTCGCCCTCGTCGCGTCATGGGGGTCGTCGCGCCACGGCGATCGCCATGGCCGCCCGCCGCGCCACCCCTACGGGATCGCTTCACTGGCGCGCGACCTCCTCCTTTCTTTCACTCGCCCGCGCCCATCGCGGCCGTCGCCGTCGTTGTCGTCGTTGTCGTCTTCGCGCGGCGGCCATGACCTGGCCGGTCTCGCCGCTTTGCGCTTCTTCTTGTCCTTGCCGCGGGATTTTTGAAGTCCCGCCTCGCCGCTCGCAGCTGCCCTCGCCCATGCGGCCGGGCGGAAGCGGCTCGCTCAAGGCGCGACTTGTCGCGCCAGGTGAAGAGCTCTTCCGTCGCCTTGATCTTGCGGGTGGCCATCTTCTCCTTGACCACAGGGTCTCGGCGCCTCTCGAATGCCGTGACTACGGCGCCGATGGAGATGTCGGGGATGGTATTGCGACCCGATCAAGCGCCGGATGTAGTCGCCAGCTACTCTCCCTTCTTCGCTTCCACGTTGTGGAGGTCGCCCTCGACTCGGCTGCTCGAACGCGCCACTCGAAGTTGGTGATGAAGAGCTCCGAGAGCTCCTTCCACGACCCCACGGACTCTGGGGCAGGAGGCGATGCTAGCGCCCCTACGGCGCGCCATCGACGGCGTGTTCTCCGCTCAACCACCGCGGATCACACCTCGTCGATTTTCACCTCGCTAGCCTATCAGCCTAGCTCAGTTCGATTTGAGCGTGGGACGCAGCAAAGAGCAACACACGGGGTTTACCCAGGTTCGGACCCCCTCGAGGGTAATAGTCCTACTCCTGCCGAGCCTTAGCTCTTTTCTTGTTGTGGTTGAATGGAATGTGGTTACAGAATGCTTGTGAACTGTGTGTCAAAAACGTACCCCCTCCCTTCTCTCTCCGCTCCTCTTATACAAGCCTTGAACTGGCGGAGAGAGACAAGGGGGTAAGCAGCACAGTGTTCTCAGTACATTGACAAGACATGCGAGACACGACAGGAGAGACGAAAACGTGCCGCTGCTCACGCCGAGCGGCGCCGCCCTCGTGTGCTCCGCAAGTGGCCTCTGACCCGCACAGACACGCCGGTGAGGCTGCGGGCGGGGCCCAGCCTGCTCCTCCTGACGCGGGCGGCTATTTTAAGCAAACCTCTCTCGCTGGGTCAATCCCATTGCGCCACATGAAGGATGATACCGCCAGATCCGCCGGTCATCAGAAGGTAATCATTTCTTGTTGTCTATCCGCGCGTGATGTCGTGATTAATGCGCTCATCCTTCGCAGCAGGGAGAGCCTTCGCCCGTAAGACTCCTTCCGCAACGCCTCGCCCGCTGGGCCCCACCTGACGCGTGGGACCCTCACCTGGTCTTCAGAGGGGGGGCTCTTCATACCCCGGTATTTATTGCACCGACACTAGCATATAACAAACTTAAAACATTAAAAAAAATAAAGAAATATGTGTAACATTTATACTTTCTAGAAGTAATCAGCGTCCACAAGTTCATGTACACCGGCTCTGTGTTGTCTTGTTTCTTGAACATCTTGAGACGCATAAGCACGACATCGCTTTTTCCTTCTAACATTTTCCACAAAAACATCTGTTGTATCGCCTACTAATTCTTGAAGTGAGGACCCAATGTCTATCTCAAATGAGGCTGGCAAACCGTCTTCTTGATACGCTAAGTCATCCATGTTATCTAGTCCTCTTTCAATATAATCGGTATTTTCAGGAGTGTACAAGCGAGCAGGAGGATTAACTTTATAAACAACCCACCAAGGTCTTAAACTTTTCTTTCGGCATGGATATGGAAGGTAGTACACCTTCTCAACATGGTGAGCAAGTACGAATGAATTGTGACCTCCAACCCGTGATTCATGTCTCACTTTTGCCAAGCCAAGATTTTTGTTTCGTCGAATCCCTGTTTTGTCGTGAAACCAATCACAATAGAAGAAAGCTACCTTCAAATCTTTTCTACCGCTAAACTTAATCTCCACTATGTTCCGAAGAATACCATAGTATTCTGTCTCTCGACCATCAGCACTCTGTGCGGTAGTGATAACTCCACTATTAACCGTGGCGCCAAAAGGACTTGCTTCTAATGCCGCGGTACGAAAGCGAAACCCATTCACATCATAACGCCCAAGTTGCCGGTATGGCTTTCTTCAACTTTTGCATCATTGATTTCTTAATTTCTTTCGAACAAAGTTGCCGGTAGAAATAACTAAGCTCAGCTAAAATTGTCCACACGTCATCAGGAAAGCACCCGCGGAACATGACAAGAACTAATCTTTTCATTATTACATGATAATCATGACTTTTCAAGCCATTAAGTTTACCTGACTCGATGCTTACCGCACATTTTAGATTCGCTGCTTAACCATCTAGAAACTTGATATTTTTCATCCATATCATGACCTCTGAGCTCTTAAGACAGTAAGGAGCGCGTGGCTTGTCTTGTTTCCCTGTTGGGTCCTCTCTCACCTCAAGTGATGGTCGACTGCAAATATTAGCCATGTCACTTCGAGCTGCAACATTATCTTTGGTCTTGTCTTTGAAATCAAAACACATGCTGATAATGCTTTTGGCAACATTACGTTCCTGGTGCATAACATCAACATTGTGCGGTAGGATTAGAGACGTTGCATATGGCAAACACCAGATATCAGAGATATGAGTCCAGTTGTGTGACTCTTTAAACGCTTCAAAACCATCTTCCGCTGAAATTAGCTCACGATGCCAGTTTACAATCACAGATCCTGTCAAACGTTTGGGAGGGTCCTTTATGATCACCGTTTCCTTATGAAATGCGTTTCTCTGTCTTCTAAATTCATGAGAAGGAAGCAAGAAGCGATGATGGCAATCGAAGAAACAAATCTTGCGACCATGGTTGAAACGAAACGCATCAGTGTCATTCATATATATTGGACAAGAAATTTTGCCACGCGTGCTCCATCCCGAAAATATGCCATATGCAAGAAAATCATGAATGGACCAGAGATAGGCAACACGTATGTTGAAGTTTTGTTTTCTACTCTTATCATAAGTTTGCACCCATGTCCATAACTATACAAGCTCATCGATCAAAGGTTGCATAAAGATATTTAATTACTTTTCAGGATGCTCTAACCCCGGTATGACAAGGGATAAGAACACATACTCGTCCTTCATGCACATCGAAGATGGAAGATTGTAAGGAATTGAGAACACAGGCCAACATGAGTACGGCACAACATTCAAAGGAGAGAACCCGTCGGTCGTTAACCCGATGCGAACATTTCTTAGATCTTTGGCAAAATCTTCGTCATGCCGGTCCAATGTCTTCCATGCCTCGCCATCGGATGGATGACACATGAAACCTTCGTTAAATCATACTCCTTTATGCCACCTCATGTGTTGAAGTCCCCTCACATAGGTACAATCGTTGTAGCCTCGGTGTTATAGGAAAGAAACGTAGAACCTTCACTGGTGTATCACTTGTCACTACATTCCCCTCTACATCAATTACTTGTACAAATCTAGACTGGCCACAAACTAAACAGTTTTTCTTCACAGCATCATTCTTCCAAAATAGCATACAATTATTAACACACGCATCTATCTTCTCATAAGGCATCTCTAAACCAGCCAAAATCTTCTTTGAGTAGTACATATCTTTTGGCAACTTGTGGTTTTCTGGGAGGACATCACTAATCAATTTGATCAAATCATTGTAACATCCCTGAGAGAAACCATACTTTGATTTTATATTCATAAGCTGTGTCAGGAACGAAAGGACTGACACCTTAGTGCCCTCATGTAAACGCTTATCTGAAGCATCTAAGAGACTAAACAATTTCTCAGCTGCTATGGTCGGTACATCCTCATGACGCACAGATTTATCCTCCGAAGCATTCTGAAATTGCCGACCCAGGTCCTGAACCATCTCATCCATCCAGTCATCCACTATATCAGTAGTATCATCTTCATCGGATACATCTACCGCTTGTGACTCATCATGTTCATACCATGTGAGGTAATTCGGCATGACCCACCGCGCCAGCATACTGCGCGGCCGTCTCCTCCAGCGGGGCGTACAGGGTAACCCCTAGGGGGTACAAGACGTCAAGTCGCGGTAGGCGGTCCGCAGCATGTCAGCAAGGACCCGGAGGCGCTCAGAGTGCTCCGCGCGAAGGTCTTCAGCGTCTTTGGTGGCCGAGGCGGCAGCAGCTTGCGCCGCCGCAGCCTCGCGGGTCGCCGATTCCCTCGCAGCGGTCTCCTGGTCAAGGGCCCGCCGCAGCTCGCTGGCGGTTCGCTCCGCCGAAGCCAGAGCGCCTTCCCGCGCCGCCCAAGTGTGGGCGAGGGCGCGAAGCGCTTCGAAGGAGCGCCCAACATCGGCGGCGATGGCGGAGATGGCGTCGGTGCCGGCTGTGGCAGTGGCCGGAAGGTCCTCCAGCCTCGACGCCGGCGCACTCCCCACATCTGGAGGAGCCGTCTCCGTCGAAGGGGCCGCGGGCAAGCTGGGGGCTGGCGGATCGCGCGGAATGGAGCTTGAGGCCCCAGCGTCCGCTCTATCACGCGAAGAAAAACCAAAAGGGTTCAGGTATGCGAAAAACGTCTAGCATGCTAACCCTAACGCGAAACGTATATGAATGCAGAGAAAGTTACCTGAAGCGGCGCCCCCCAAAAGCGAAGGAAGAGGGGGGCAGTGTCAAGCCGCCTGGTCGCGGCGCAGGCGCCACCGCCCCTCCTCCCGTTGTAGGAGGCAGACGAGGCGGCGGAATCGCCGCAGCCGGCGCCGTTGAAGCAAGCGCCGGCACGGGAGGTGCCGGCGCAAGAGGAGCCGGCGCGACGAGAAGTGCTGGCGCAGGAGGCGCCGGCGCGATGGCAGGTGCCGGCACAGGAGGTGCCGGCGTGGAAGAAGCCGGCGCAAGAGGCGCCGGTTCGGAAGAGTAGCCGCGCTCGCCCGCGGCGGAGCGGCGGCGGCAAGCAGCAGCAAGCGAGGCGGCTCAGACTTGAAGGGCGGAGCCTTTTTGGGCTCACCTCTCCCTCCTCGTCATCATCGTCTGGGGAGAGGATGAGGCGGCGCTTCCCGAGAACGTGGTCGGAGTCGGCCGCCACGACAGGAGGAGCGGCGGCCGCAGGAGCTTCGACGGTCGTCGGCAGAGGATCACGGATTTGCAAGGGTCCCCGGGCCACTTGGACCGCGGGACCGAAACCTCCATGGGGGCGCAAGAAGAACATGTTGCGCTCCGTGGGGCCGATCGCGAAGGGGAGGATGCTCGCAGCAGAAATATCGTCGGTACCGCACGGACAATAGTCCCACCACCACCGCCGAGCACGCCATCCGCACGCTCCTCGGTGGGCAAAAAGAAGAAGCCGCAAGTTAGCAAGCAACCAAAAAAGAGGAAGGACGTTCCACGAAGTCAAGAAGACCCAAAAGAATGAAACAACGCTCACCTCCAGGGGCAACGCGGATTCCATCGTCGTCGCCATAATATTGCAAAGCGGGCGGCGCCATCGCGAAGCGGGCGTAGGCGGCGCGCAAAAAGTCCAAATGAGCCCGCCAGGCGGAGCTCAGCAATGCGCGCCAGCATCGCATCCATTTCCGCTGAGTCGTCGGGAAGGGACCCCCAGCTGGCAAGGGATTCTGCAGGACCCTCGAGGAAGACAAGATCATCGCAGCCGCTGGAATCCTCCGCGTACAGCCATTGTCGCGCCCAGTCCTTCCAGTTGGACTTGGCCGCGACTGGGATGAAGGCGGCGGCATCGCGAAGCGTGAAGTAGCAGCTCCCAACCGCGCTCGGGCGCGAGCTCGAGTGCAGGGCGAAGAGCCGGCGCCAGAGCGGGAGACTTGGCATCGTAATAGGAGATCTAGGCAAAGATAGGTCCTAAACCCACCTAGGGATGAACGGGTTAGCACGGTTTGTCGTGGCATGTGGTGCGATCTAAACAAAATTTCGGCAGCGTAACCTCGCTGTTCTACGAATGCACGCATGATACTTGTGCATCGGAGAACAACGGAGTTACGCAGCCGAAATTCCGTTCAGATCGCACCACATACCACAACAAACCGTGCAAACCCGTCCATCCCCAGGCTGTCAAAAAGTGTGGACAATTCGGGAGCGACAAATATCACAATTCAATGTGATCAATGTCGCTCCCAAACGGGTGACGTATAGGTTGGATTGACTTGTGTTTCAAAAACCGGTTTATTCAAATATACGTAAATCACGACAACAAAGTGAGAAAACATATATAACATTTAAAATTGGTCTAAATACATACAAAAATAAAACAAAAATATCAAATACACCTATCACATAACACTAAATAACATATTCAACCCACTCTATTGTTTTACAAAACGATAATGGCATAATAATGATTAATTGTGTTTGTAATAAATCTTGGGTATGAAGAGTCCTAAGGAAGGCTAGGAGAGCGCGGGCGAGGGCCCCACACGTCGGTGCGACGACCAGCCCCAACAGGTGGGCGAGCCCCTCGGCGTGTCCGCGGGCCCCATGCGAGCAAAGGCGACTGTGCCCAATGGCATGGCGAGCCCCTCAGGCGCCGGGCGAGGGCCCTACACGTTAGGCGGACGACCAGCCCAGCGTGGGCGAGCCCCTCGGCGTGTCCGGCGGGCCCCACGCGTCAGGCGGGCGACCAGCCCCAATGGCGTGGCGAGCCCTCAGAGCCAGGCGAGGGCCCCACGCGTCAAGCGGGCGACTGTGCCCCAACAGGCGGGCGAGCCCCTCGGCGTGTCCGACGGGCCCCACGCGTCGGCGGGCGACTGTGCCCCAGCCGCAGTGGACGAGCCCCTCTAAGGCCCCGGCCTGTCAAGCGGGCCCACGCGGAGAGAGTCCCGAAAGGAGTCTTCTGGGCGAAGGCTCCCCCTGCTGCGAAGGACGAGCGCATTCAATGCGACACTACGCACGGATAGACAGATGAAGAGATGATTACCGCCACAGTGACCACTACATCTCGATCAATCGTCATCGGGCGCATGAATTGACCGCAGAGAGAGAGTTTGCGCCGAGCCGGCCGCCGCGTCGGGGCGACTGGACCCCATCCGCAGTCTCACCGGTGTGTTCCTGCGGGGCCGAAGCCACTCGCGAAGCGCGCATGGGCGGCGTCGTGCGGCGGAGTAGCAAGACGTTTTGTCTCTCCCTGTCCGCCCTCACGTCTTATCGATGTACTAAGCGTCATCAGACGCTACCCTCGGCTCTCCGCCGTTCAAGGCTTGTATAAAAGGAGGAGAGAGAAGCGAGAAGGGGTTCAAACATTCAGAACCACATTTCATACAACCACAACACGGAAAAGAGCTAAGGCTCGGCAGAGTAGGACTATTACCCGCGAGGGGTCGAACACAGGTAAACCCCGTGTGTTGCTCCTCGCTGCGTTCCACGCTCAAATCGAACTGAGCTCGGGTTGATCGGCTAGCAGGATAGAAATCGATAGGTGTGATCCGCAGTGGTTGAGCGGAGAGCACGCCGTCAAATTGCATATGTAATTGTGGCATAATAACAGATAAGGGCAACAGATAATGGCATAATATTTAATCACAATCAAATTTTGCTACGAGACTACATCATGCATTTTAGAGACATAGAAATTGATACCTGTCGCTAATATGGTAGTGCCGGGCGCAAGAGGCAGGGGGGGAGTAGGGCGGGCGCGGCAAGGCGGAGTAGGGCAAACGCGCTGGGTCAGGAAGCGGGCGGCTACTGGCTAGGGAGCAAAGGCGGTGGGCGCGGTGGAGGGCGGCGCTGGGGAGTAGGATGGCGGCGACGGCTATGGAGCGAAGCGATGAAGAGGCGCGAGGCCGGCGAGGACAGGGGAAATTTGGATGGCGTGCGGCGGGCGGGCGGGATGCGGCGGGCGGGCGGGCGGAGCTGGTGCACGATGCCGAGGGCGGGCTGGGGCGATGCGGCTGGGCGGTGCGGACGCCGCAGAGGCGGGGTTGGCGCGGCGGCATCGGGCGGCGCCGGACGAGGGAGGCTGGTCCGGCGCGCGGCGGTGGTAAGGGTCGGGCGACGGCGGCGGGTGGGAGGAGGCGGCGGGCGGGCCGGGCGCAGACGCGGGCGGCGGCGGTGGCGAGGCGGTGGGCGGCGCGCGGCAGCGCGTGGTGGGCGGGCGGTATGGGCGGCGGTGGAAGTGGGGCGGCGGCGACGTGGAGGAATGACGAGACACTCGGCGTGGGGTTAGGTTAAAGAGATTGTTTACGTCGGCCAGGCCGGGCCGACGTAAATAAAGCCGTTATTTACGTCGGTCGGGCTGGGCCGATGTAAATATGGTTATTACGCCGCCCTACCGACGAATACCGCCACGCCACCGGTTCCGTGGTCGCGACCCGATTAAGGTTTACGCCGGCCGTGCCGATGTAATCTGGTTATTTACATCGGCCGGGCCGGGCCGACGTAAATAATGGCTTTATTTACGTCGGCTTAGTCCTGGCCGACGTAAATATAAGTGGCCGACGTTATAAGTTCATTTTCCTGTAGTGCTATTTCTTTGCCTTATCTGTGGTGCCGCTCACAATGCATATTGATGCTAGAGGGTAGGGACCTATTTTATAGACTCCACTTTCAGGTGCCACATATGGCCCATCTGTGTTCCGGATAACAATATAACTCCTTAATCATGTCACCAACCACGAGCAGATAGGCTAGTTCCCTAGCACACATGTGTAAACCATGTGTCATAATTAGATTGTATATATGAGATCAATTCCAATCCAATTATGTAGGCCAACAGCCTGCAGAGCCAATCCTGCAAGACAGACCTAGCTTTTCCACCCTGTGATGTACCTAGGTATAAGACGTGCGTACATATAATATTCCAGAAGAGTCGATCTCAATCGATTTCTGTACTGTATTTCAGCACAACCGTACTCGGCACCTCGAGTATTAATTGCTCGAGTGAAATTCCGCATCAATTATTTCCTGTCACATATATTCCCACAAAGAGATAATAAGATAAATGTTGAAATCCATATAAAACCCCAACATTCTCGACCGTAGAGAAAGAGGACTACACACACAGCAAGAAGGTGGACGACGACCCGCCTTGAGAAGACGAATGTGCAGGTGCACACCGCACCCCCTCCACTATTGTCAAACTGGGAATGAGATACTGGTCCTTGGCCAGTTGACGTGCCGTACAAAGTGTGCAGTTCATTCCATCTACGCAAATTGTCCCCAAAAAAATTAATCTGGTGTCCAAATCACTCCAAATAAATTTATTTTCTCTTTTAAAATTAAATTCTTCATCCCTACAAAGTTTCATAATTTTCTGAATTTCTTGCATTATTTGTTATTTTTACTCAATAAATTTTGCTAATTTTATATCTTTAATTATGCAAATTAAAAAATTGTGAAACAAAATTTAAAATGATCATAAAATTCATGTCTAATTACTGTAAAATTTCCATTAGCATTTGCATACATTTTATTTATGTAATATTTCGTATGGTGATTATTGCCTTTTTATTCGCATATGGTAGATTCCGGGGACGAAGAGAAATTGGCCACGCCGCGAAAGATTTGTCCTCGCTGTGCAAACCAAGGAAAGTGTTTAACCTTGCTGTCCCATATTTAAAATGATTTTGTATAAGTATTAATGAGTAATAACATTGTCCTTGATGCCCTAGTTTAATATTTACCACCTAAATGTGGTCATATTCCCAATCTAGGTTTTGCATAATGCTTAGAGTTGCTTAGTACCATTTCATCATACTTGGGTAATGTGTTGTATCATCGTTTTTTGTTTTAATCATGTTTTAAAGGATGACCATTGCTGTCATGTTTATTAAATGGGTTAAATGGGTACTATCGGGAGAAAATATTTTGCAAAACCTAATCAAGGCGGCTGGCTGCAAGGCGAGTATGGTAAGCATGAGATTTGGACCCAATGTGGGACCCACCCTTATTTCTTAAGGATTGATTTCAAGTGGCCGGTTGCAAGGCGGGTATGGTAAGCATGAGATTTGGGCCTAGTGTATGACCCATCCTGATTTCTACAGTGCGACCATGTGTGCTGGTATGGGAATAATAACTACCCTTCGAACTCTTGGGTTGGTCATCCCGTGTGGCGAAGAAGGTGCAGAAGTCTCATGGCGTTATCCTTTAGGCTCAAAAGGGGAACATAACCAACGGGAGACTTATTCTACGCTGCGGGGAATCCTTAAGAGTGGATGCCAACCAATATCTCGTTATGATGCCCTTCGACATGAGTGCATTGTATCATATGGGTAAAGCATGCAACCTCTGCAGAGTGTACAACTATCGTGATAGCATTGCCTGAGGTCAAGGGTGGACAACAGGGAGCTGCCTCTATGGTATTTTTAACATTTTGTTTTCAAAATTTTTTAAAAGGAAAACCATGACATAAGTCATGTGTTTTGGTTTTCTCCTCATAGGGTGCGAGGTTGTAGGTTCAAAGTGGGGAACCATGACTAGCCAATTTGGGGCAAAGCCAGCCATCGCCGGAATATTGAAAACAATGAATTTAATAATTGTTTTTCTCAGGTTTTCCATATTCAAAAACTAAGAATAAATTTTATAAAGCTGACTTTATGCAAAAGAACCCTATCCCTCATTTGTGAGCCATAGTTGCATTTAGTGAGTGTTGCTTGTTGAGTATTCACATACTCACCCCACCTTTCATGCATGCGGGTTGCTAATTCCAACGAGCAGGTTGCCAGCAGATGAAGCCCTGCTATAATGGAAAAATGCATGAAGATGAAGACTTTGCGGATGGAGTCCAGGATGAAGACTTCTAAGACGCCTAGGAGCGTGTCCCTGTAGTGTGCTTGTAGGGATTGAATCTTTATGTTATGTTCGCAAACAATGTTATTCTGCTGTTTAGGGCATGCGTGCCTAAAAATCTCTAATAGTTGCTAGGTTGGAAGATACTTTATTGTATTAATTTTTTAATCGTTATGGTTATGATCCAAGAGTTGTTATCTGTGTGTTCTAACTAATTGATCGAGGGACTATAACAGGTAAAGCACAGAGAGGGCCTGACTCCATTTTTAGGTCCATACAATAGGTTTAATGAGGGAAACACATATTTGCTTATTTGCATAGCATCATTTATTCCCACTAATTCATTTGCTACCATGAGAAGAAAAACTTAGTAAAGCTTGCTCGGTGCCCGAAGATTTCACATGCACCCGAAGATTTCACATGCACGGAGTTGATGCATCTTTCCTTTTAACTTACACACTTCGTTACTGGCATGCGTAGAGATGAAAGATTTAAAAAGGTAAAAAATCCTGATAAGTTACCAATCAAGCTTGTTGAAACAAAAAATAATATGACATTCAATTATATAAATGCTTCTCAAATTGGTGTTGATTCTAGCGGTAGCAACAAGTAGTGTGGAGAGAGTTAAGAAATAATATTGTTTGTGCGATTAATAAGTTAAGAAATGGAATGGGGATCAATAGTGCTGCGTCTCCATTTCTTACAGTTCACTTTCAATTTGTAATTTTGGAGATGTGGAGTAACTCAATTAAAATCTTACGTATACAGGTATAATTTCTAAATTTATCATATTCCAACTTTTTTTCCATTGACAGAACTACACTGCTATACTCTGATCCCAGGGGTAGCAATGGGGACCCGTTTCCCGATCCCCTGTGGAGGATTCCCCTATTGGGGGATGGGTTTGGCCCCCGCGGGGATGAAAATGGGGGAAATCATTCCCCATCGAGTATGGCAAGGACGGGGACGGAGACGGGGACGAGGAAATTTCTCCTGCGGAGACCAAGATAGAGACCCGAATATTTCAACAAAAGTGCAGTTCCTTTTGAGTCGGTACATCATATTTTAGCCCAACCTGGACAACACAAAGCTGCCATTCACGTATTTACTCAACTAGCCATCCATTGGCCCAATAAATATATAACCATCGGCCCAGCCCATTCACATATTAATACATCACCACGTATTCCTCAGCCAGGCACCCAGTTCGGCATCTATAGTCATCCTTGTTCCTAGCCGCCATTAGAGATGGTAATGGGGTTACGAACCCTAGAGCAAGCTCGAGTGATCTACGGTTGTCCGGCAGCAACACGGGAGCAGCACATCCCTGCGGTGTCGCGTCCGAATGGCAGCGAGCTCACACGACGGCCCAGCCCAAACTCCTAGCAACAGTAGCTCGCCGGTCATCGTGCAGATCGCCGGGCGTACGCGTGCGCCACGGAGCTCACTGGTCGTCGCCGTACTGCTTGTCGGCTTCACATGTGTGCGATAGTTGTGGAGATTTGGATGAGATTCAATAAAATTTGAGTAAGAAAGAGATGGAGATTCGATGAGATTTGGATGCTTCTAGCTGCAAATGGATGAGATAAGGATGGAGTACATTAGTACTGGGAGGGGAGGGCAGAGGATTTTATCCTAGGAATGCGAAATGACAAAACAAACATTCAAGGTGTTTCATTCCCAAGGATTATTTCCACTTATCCCCAAACAAAGCATAAGCGTTTTTCAAGACCCTAAAAGATGTGGACCATCACCAACAAGGCTAGGGGTGTAATCGGATATCATATATTTTCGAATATCCACTTACCGAATCCAAAAACTAGCAAATTTAATCTTGAATTTGATGTTCGATTAATTATTGGGATTTGGATATTATTTGAAATTGCAATTTTGGATCATATACGAATTTGAATTTAGTTGGATATTATCGGATTCAAATATCCAAAAATAATTACTGCACACTTACTTGTTTTGAGAGGTTGATACGTATTGCAATTTTGTATTCGTATATAATTTATGTTGTATTCATATCAAATTAACTTGTGCTATACTTTTAGGAACATGTTTATTAGTTTGTGGCTTTTAAATTTAGTGAAAACTATTTTAATATAAGGTAGAGGAGGGAGAGTTTGTTTAGTATCCGTATTCGCTCCAATTACTCAAATATCCAATCCAACTCCGAATTTGAAGGTTGAAGGAATACAAATATTATTTTTATGATATCCAATCCGTTTACTCCCCTAAGCAAAGCCGTCCCTATATACCATCTCCAACCACTATTCAATGCCTATTTTTTTATTTTCTCTATTAAAGTTTAGAGTAAATAACATCATAGGTATATAAAGTTGGAGTTCTTGCTTACGTACATCAACTATGAAACTTAGCATTACTGAGTGTAAATGTTGACTCCCCGTCTCATGGCAAGTCCAAACTGTTTACGTTAGGTGGTTTCAGTGTCCGCAGGCAATCAGCTCAAGAGCACACGTGGCTCGATATTTGCATTCAGGTCACTGTAATCGACAAAAAATTGCGCTTATAGTAGAACATTTGTATAAAAGCACTTGTACACTTAACAATTGGTCAAATAAGACCATATATGTAGTAGATTTTTCTATTAAGGTCCTATCAATTCACCATTTTTCAATATGGTCATAGTATACACCCTTCAGATTCAAAAAATTGCAGTAGAAAGCATGATACGAGTATTATTCAATAGCAAATTGATCAATTTGTGACATAATGCAACATAGATATGTAAAAAATTATGACAACATATTCAGTGTAAAAGAGTATTCGGTGCAAAAATGCAAACATCAATCATCGGGCCTTGGATCTCATCCAATGGCCCAGCCCCAACCAACTCCCCCTCCCCCTCCTTTTTCAGAAACCGACGCGCTGGTGGATTAGGGAGGTGGTTGGGGCTAAACCGTTGGGATGAGATCCAAAGTCCGAGGATTGATGTTTGTATTTGTGCACTGAATATGTTGTAAAAAATTATATGTTGCTTTTTCATGCAATATGTAACATAGATTTTTTTCATGTATGCTACTTGTATGATTTTGCGATATTCCTTTTTGCATATCTATGTTGCATTATGTCACAGATTAATCAATTTGCTATTGGATGATGCTTGTATCATGCTTCTTACTATAGTTTTTATTTTTTTGATCTAGATGGTGTATACTACTATTATATTGCAAAATGTTGAATTGATACAGCCATTATAGAAAATCCACTACATATATGACATTATTTGACCAACTGTTAAATGTACAAATGTTTTTATACAAATGTTCTACTGCAAATGCAATTTTTGTCAATTATAGGAGCCTAAATGCAAATATTGAGCCATGTGTGTTCTAAGCTGATGGTCTGTGGACACTAAAACCACTTGACATAAGCGGATTGAACCTATCATGAGACAGGGAACCAACATGTATACTCAGTAATGCCTAGTTTCATAACTGATGTACCTAAGCAAGAACTTCAACCAACTTTATATACCTGTTATGCTATTTACTCTCAAGTTTATCAGAAATGAAAAATTTTTAAAGGCTCCAAGAGAGTTTACGCACGGGCACATAGCTTTGTAAGGTAAAACACAAGACAAAAAACACTACTTTTAAGATCAACAAAGGTCGATAAAACTTGCTCAACAAATAGAAAGATTCAATATTAAGGAATATATTACAAGTGTTCCAATCAACCACCTCGCCACCAGGGTACGATGGTTCATTTGCAAACCTTCTAATGCATCATACTTGGACAATTATTAACAAACAAACATGATGAATCAGTAGGGAACTGGCCCTCGCAATTTGTTAGCAATATGCAATAGGTGGTCAACGTTTGTGGGTGGGTAATTCTGGAGAAGCTTAAGGTTTGCCGTAAAATCACCAGCCAAGAGCCGCCTTCGGACAAGAATTAGCATTGCACAGCAGACCCGTAATAAGGTAGCCTGCACTCAGAATAAGAGAGTTCGATAAAGTGCTTTCAAAATGTTCAAAACTCGAAAAGGTAGCTTCCTAACCTGAGGTCCCTCTGGGTCACCTAATAGTGTATCCCACAAGTGGATGCAGTCACGGAACTTGAATTCCTGTGTCAATAGTAATGTGATCCACCTGAATGCATAGAACTGTGGATTAACCTGGAATGCAATAACCATTAGATAGGTGGTAGAAGTTATGCGAGTGTATCCATCAAATAGTTACAGTCAAAAGAGAGTTAGCCAGATCCATACCTTAGTTACAACCTCTAAATGTCGCCAGAGCTCTTCATCATGCCTTTTCAAGAGCTGAGATAATTTACTAATAGTGGAGCGTATACCGACAACACTGTTGTCAAGCTGCTTGCAAAAATTATCTCTAAACCCACTAAGAAGCTCGACAAAACAGAAAAAAGCGTCTGATTCTGCTGCAGGCTGTATTAAGGGCAGAAAGAACATACGGTGAGTTGGTGACCACTGACAAAGCTGTTGTACTGACACATAATTTAACACAAGGTACAGGGGTCAATGATATCTGAGTGTGCTAACCATAGGCCAAACAGGAATCAACTTTCCCTTGCTAAATTTCAAAAACAGAATGAGCAAACACATGATTATACTCCATGAGGAGATCCAGCACAGCAATAAACCGCCAGATTGGCTCCAAACTCATATAGACATTGGTATCATTTACAGATGCATTACTTTATTGTCAAAAAAATTGAAATCCTACAAAACTCTGTCTAACTATTATGAGGCATAACTTTAAAGGTCAGAAAACCACACATTTTTAATGTAATTAATATTTGTTTCATCGGCAGAAAAATGAAAGCATTCTTTTTATGTAGGCAAGTGGCAACACAAGAACACTTACACCATTACTTTGGTCTGGATCAATCTTGAAAACATAGTAGAGAGGTGCTAATACTTCATTCATTCCTTGTACATATCTTATACCCGGGTTTAATTTTGCAAAAATGGTAAGAATACGCTTTAGTGACTCCTGAAAAAGGAACATAACATTTGAACTAATAAACAATTTTAGAAACAACAAGAAATTGACATCATGTCCAACAATAGATGTTTACCTGATTAGACAAGGCATCGGAAGAATCCCCATTGAAAAATTGCATCTCCGGATGAGTCCGCTTAACATCTCTATCAATCTGATCTATTATTTCAGATTCCTGAAGTAAAAGCCAGTATTTATAGCAGCTCAAACATCAAATGATAGTCGCAAAATTTAACTAACCAGCAGAATGCAAAGGGAGGTATACCCAATCTCAATAGTCAATAACAAAATGCAAAATCAAATCAATGTGTCAAAACTAAATCATATAGCTGCCATGCGCACTGTAACAAAGTAGCTAGAAAGTCAACTATCCTAATAAAATCACAGATGATTTCAGGTGTTATGGACATGAGCTTAGGAAAACCATGATCCATTAGGAGGGACTGTGCGGAAGGAAACATCAAGCAGCCGTACGATGTGCCTTCCAAAAACTTGCTAGTTATATTAGGAACATACTACTTGACTAAGCTTTGTATAACCAACATATTGTCAACTATTATTATTAAGCAATGAATGAATGAAGAAGCACTCACAAGTCTCCCACTCCCAATTCCTAGCTTTGGTCTTAGTCTAGACCGTCTACTTTAGATATTTCTCCTTGAAATCAGTGCACTCCTTCACCTAGAACTATTTTAGTTTTACCCCAAGTCATTAACATCCATCCTCATTCCGATGGTATTTATCCTCATCACGGACTAAGGTTCACAAAATTAGGCTTGCAGGCAGCAATGTCATTATTTAGGTGACTACTTCCTTACCACCACCACCCCCCCCCCCCCTCCTCCTCCACCACCACCACACACACTCAACACTCATAAAAAACTTTGCAAAGGTTGCAATTCATAAGTATTCATTTAATAATCTACTTTTTTCCTTTTTAAGAAATGATGAGTACAAGAAGGTATCCTTTAGAAATTAGAATCAATACAGGAAATATTTGAAAAGGATAAGTTATTATCCATCATAAAGTTGGTTCCTGTTGCACAAGGTTCCACCAAAAATGCTGGTAAAAATAACAGTGTATAGTGTGCTTCTAAACATTCAAAATAAGATTTATTGATGATTGACACTGCAGAGACACGTTTCAGGATTCGCCATTTGAAGTGTCACTGACATGGGGGCCCAGAACCCACAAGTTAGTGAGACATGAGTGGCAAATCCTGAACTTACATATGTTTGGCAGTGGCAAATCATTTTGGATATCAGAATTACATTTTAGGATAAGCTTCAAAACATCTAGCGGTAAATCCTAATTTTAGTCAAGGTTACCTGGAAGTATTGGTTCCAAACACTAGTTTTCCCAAGGCTTAGAGGATGTTCATCGTGGACAATTTCAGCCCTTGGGAGCACACCAGGTCCCTCTGGATTGTGTTCTTTTCTTTTGGAAACAGTCATTTCTTCCATTCTTCGAGTCACTTCCGACTGACCAAAACCAGAATGTATTATTGTGCAGATTGGTTAAAGGTAGAAAAGAAAACGAAAAACTTGCAGTAGCTGGCATAAAATAAGTTGCCTGACACAAAAGTCATTAAAAAAATCAGGTCTCCTAAATGTGTACTATCAATACATGATTGTTTGACCAAATTTAGATTAGATTGTCACCTCATTTTTTGTTGTCACAGAGAAAGCATCATCGCAATCTGAGAGACTTGGGTATTTTTTTCATTTAAATACATAATCTAGGTTAGCAAGTGCACATTTAAATGATAAGAAAAGTGTCACAATGCCACATGCATGGATAACTTACAGGGTTAACCAGGAGCTCATCTCTGAAAGCACTGTACTGAGATCGCTTTTTCTCCAGTTCATATGTCCACAGGGCATGATCAGTTGGCAAGTATCCCAACAGAAGCTGCTAACTATCAAAAAAATCAAATAAATTTGTATTGTAGCAAACAAGAAGAAAATTTGTGCAGAACTGTCCTTAACTACCAACTAACAAAATCAAGTTAAGTGTTCCACAATTATTTTATTTCAATCCTATTACAATTATTCTCTTTATTAGTAAAAAACATTATTTGGACAAAGTACCAATCCAAACTGCGTGAAAAGATTTCAAACTGCATTCAGCACACTATCTCATTTGCCTTTTGGGACTGTATCCCAACAAACTGGTCACCAAATTCGCAGGACATAGGGGCTTGGTCTGTCCAGGAGACACTATCCAGCCTACAACCTGCGCCATATGCCCATGCCTAGCAATTATCAATACGTTTTCTGAATTACTCAAACTAGAATAGTCAATTATAATTTGTAAGGAAAAAACCTATCCATGGTCCCACTAATCCTTCATTCATTTAATTTCCACATTTATAAAACCAGATAGAACTCATTCCCCAACTAGCAAAACCGGTGCAAAGCACATGCCCATGCCAATTTTGTGGGTGATTTAATGTGACATGATATCCTTGTGGGAAAATTAACTGACGTAGCATGATTCGAGGAAACAAATTGTAGGGTTGACATGTCATCCACTCATCCTCTTCTCCAATAGCTTTTCTTCCACTTTTCTCTCCACCGAATTGGCATGTCCATGATTTCATTGTGTCTGAAAGAAGCGAGCCTCCTGGCTTTGTTCTTGGTTGCTTCCTTGATGGTTTGAATTGACTAGTACACAAAAATTGCTTTCGTTTTAGCCTTCTCAATTTTCAGATTCAAATATTTTGCTTCCGTAGTTTTTTAAACATCTTGGTGGGCAATTTGGATTGAAATTTAATTGTAATACTGCATTTTCCTTCTCCTTCCCCCGGCAATCAATTAACGAGGGTGATGCAGGGGCAACTAGACGTGATGGCAGTTCAGCTGGAACCTCTTGGAGCGATATGCCCTGATCTAGCGGCTCACCAGCAGAAGCCTCACACCCACACTTAACTCCTCCTGAGTGCACACAATCTCTGCCTCAGCATGGTTTGCCTATTGATGTAACGGAAGACTTGACAAAACTGATGGTATGGCAGCTATGTCTTGAGACACATTTTGCTCTGGAATTGATAGTGAGAGAGAGAGACTTCTAAAATGACACCGGGAACAGGGACAAAAATGAAACAACAAGAGGAGTTGTGGGCCCATAGATGGTCCTTTTCCTAATTTGTATCAAACCACTGCACCTCAAAATAGCATGGTGCATTTCACAAAATAAATTACCATTCAAGTACTCGGCTTTAAAATGTAGATTTCATGAACAACTCATGTGCGACTATAAAGCCACTAAACAACTCATTCTGCTAACCAAAACATGAAGATGTAAGGATACCAGCATATCAAAACACCAAGTCCGTCCATACTCCATTTCAGTCCAGAAATTTGATAGTGACCAGTTTGCTTCAAAGACCTATGCAGGACACATTTCATGAATGCAAGCCATGATTCTAAAGCATACCCTGGCATTCAAACTCCCAACCTGATTGAACTGGACCAAACCAACCCAAGCCTATCCTAGACTCAATTGTAATTGCCTACCGTTTCCAGAGAAAATGAAGGTAATGCAAGATCACCGATTCACCAAGGAATCAGTTAGAATACTCCTATACTTGGAAATGCAATCTCTCTAACATGAGAAAGCCTTAGAGCAAGCACTCGAGCAGGTTCAAAAAAGAAAAAAGAACAGTTGAACACATAGATATCATCACACAGCTGGATAATGGTTAATGACGGGGAGCCGGAGATGAGAGGACTCTCGGACCTTCCAGACGATGGGGCGCACGCCGGCGGCATCAGGCACACCCTGGCACGCGAGCCTCCGCAGCTCCGCCAGATCTACCACCTTCCTCCCCAGCTGCACGCACCGGAACCCAAACACACGAACAAACTCGTGAACAAAACCAGACCAACAATAGCAACGAACAAATCCCTAGCTGGATCACCGAGAGGCCAGCACTCACTGCGACTTTGAACTCCGCGACAAGGTGGGGACGCGACGAGGTGGCCGCGCCATCGTCGCCGCCGTCGGAGCCGGAGCCGGAGCCAGCGCCGTCGCGGTCGCGCGGGGCGGACTGAGAAGGGGGCGGCGCGGCCGGATCGCGGGGCGGCTGGGGAGGGGGAGGCGGGGGAGGGGAGGGGGCACGTGGAGGGGAGCGGTGGCGCGGGGGCGGCGCAGGAGCAGACCAGATCGGGCTGTTGAGCCAGTCCGGCACGGCCTTCTGACTGGGCTTCGGCGGCGGGTTCGGGTTCGCGCCGTCGGCCATGGAAGTGGAGGTGGAGGTGGGCGCTGAGCGCTGGCCAGTGGGGTTTAGCTGGGTTGGGAGTTGGGAGATGGGGAGGAGAGAGGAGAATGGAGGGGGGAGTTGGGATCGCGAGGACGACGGGTGGGTTGGACTGGACGACGGGAAGCTCGGACAGACGGTACCTTCTACTAATTAAAAAGGTTTTGCTGCGTAAGTCTCGGTTGATTTTCACTAAGTTAGATTATATCGCCAGATCTTTTACATGTTCTTTAGAGACGTTTGATCAACGGTCCAGAAAATTAACTGAGAGATAAATAACTCTCAAGCGGCTGATAATAAGTCAATCCCATTAAAAATATATCTTACAAGGTAAACTAGTTTCGTATATGCAGCCCTTTTCAACGACATAACCCCTTAAACTATAAAACTAAATATTTTAACTCATAAAATCATAAAATTGATATAAACAACCTCTGTGATGCTTTGTATTGTGGTTTTGTCCCCATGAATTTGATATGGCAATGGTGTGGCATTGACCCCACATATAAGTTATTCCCTCCCTCTCTCTTCCCATGTTTCTCTCGACCTCTCTCTTTCCTATATCTCTCCCTCAAGGTGGCTGGGATAGAGGTACCACTTGGCTACAATGGCTAGGGCAAGGGCAGGGGCGGGGGTGTGTGCACAAACGAGCAGCATGGTTATCCTAGGCGCTAGGAACTTGGCGGTCAGCAGTTAGGGGCCTAGGGCCTAGGGGCACTAGGCGGACAAACTAAATACAAGCAATTTCAGCTATTTAAACACATGTATATGAGTAAATCCATAAAACATGAAGTATAGATTAAGGAGGGAAAGAAGCAAGGCACTGAGCTTAGGGAGTAGGGGTTGAACAAGAGAGCGGGAGAGGGAAGAGGGAAAAGGTCGTGGGAGGAGGGGTTGAAGCATGGGAAGATGCCATTGAAGCATGGAGTAGGGAGCACTTAGCACTGGAGGAGGAACCAACGAAGAGCACTGGGAGGAGCGCAAATTGTTGAATGAAGAGAGCAGGGAAAGGAAGAAGCAAGGTGCTGGGTGAGGAGGTACCCAAAAAAGAGAGGAGGATACCTAGGCGGCGGTGATTTGGGTGGTGAAAGTGCATCTAGACCACTAAATTGATTTTGATGATTAATGACAAAATGACAATGGACTAACGGTTTAATTGAGCAAATGAGCTGGTATAATTACTATTATGGATGTGAGAGTGTCATGAATCTCTCAAAGGAGAAAAAAGAAACTCAATTATATCCCTAGATTTGGATTTTATATCTTTTAATTTGAGTTGTGAGGACAGTCCTACTATTAAGAGGGATGCGGCAAAAAACAACTTTAGATGCCTAAAGTGTTCATTGGATGAAGTACAGCATATGAGAGAGATACTAATCATAACCCAATTTCAAAACACACGATTTTGCATTGTCATGGGTCAGACTATCCGATGTCAAGTACCGGAGTCTCCGGTATAAGGCATATCAAACTGCTTGTGATTTAAAGATTTGGGCTTCTCAGTTTGATTTTCTAAATATTTGTTTGAGTATCTGGCCCGAGTACTGGAGTATCTATTGTCAATGTGATCAAAATGTTCGTAATTTTGAGATTTGAGGTCCTTTGTTTGCTC
Organism: Raddia guianensis; assembly: GCA_036346415.1. Lineage (NCBI taxonomy): Eukaryota > Viridiplantae > Streptophyta > Magnoliopsida > Poales > Poaceae > Raddia > Raddia guianensis. Next base: position 22,149,756 of record CM070537.1, on the reverse strand, counting down.
CCCTAATTTGAGGTTCTCATTAAGCCATATCCTATCCCATCCTTTCTTTCCCACCATGGCCTCTTTCCTCCTATCACCATCATTCGCGTTAAAGGGTAGTCACTGAAGTGTCATCGTTATAGCACTGCCACTAAATGTCCCTTCCAATAGCCTTAGCCATTATCAGATAACAACCCTAGGGAAAGACATTGTTCCCCATCATAGAAACCCTGATACACCGGGCCAACCCTAGTAGAAAGAGCACAAATGTGAGTGACCCTGGCACTAAAGCACCTCTACTGCTAGATTCGTGATGCTCTACGTTGGAAACAAGGTCATAAGTATCGGAAATGAGATAGATAATCTCTAAATTTGAATAATAAAATAGGAAAACTGTTAAGTCATGTATAAGACGAGAATACCTAACTATGGAGGTATTCTTTTTAGAGGCTCAGCTAGTTGCCCAACAATCACCCTATTTCCCCTGAATATAGAGAATGTGATTTAGAATTGCTAGTGGAGATGGTTTTGATATAGGGAGAGGAATAGTTGTGAGCATTATGCTTTGGTATCGATGACAAATGCGACAATGATCAAGATTCCGCAAGGGCGTACATGGTACTTTTGGAACCCTATGCCTTTCTATTTTCACCCGCGGCCACTGATTCGAGCTTGTGCGATGACCCGACGATCCTATACAAAGCTGAAGGGCCTCAAATTTGCTTACCTTTGAAACCCGTCCTGCGAAACTGCACTAGTCTCTGGACCAGTACACTAGTGCCTCACATCACATAGCTGAATCATCACATACAATATTGAACAAAATGTATTACAAGATGAACATGGTATCCAAGTGCTGGTACTTAATTACACCAATATGTCTTAGAGGCAGTTATATTACAACAAAAGATGTTTTTTAGACGGAAGCTACACCATGATTACATGTGAAAATCCTAGCCTATGTATGTGACCTCCGGACTGCAGGAGAGCCTAAGTCTGGCAGGGATTGTCAAACACTGGATCACCTTCCTCGTAGCACGCATAGTCTCCATCTTCAGGGTCTCCATAATCTAAAAGAGCGAGTGGGTGCGAGGGTAAGTGCGCAATCAAACCGCACTTGCAAGTTAACACCATCCTTAGTGCATAATATTGATAAAGGCTATACATTGGAGTCATGGCTATTTTATTTGCGGAAAGGCAAGTTTTAGAATTAACATATATGTATAAAAGCCTAACCTAGCCGTTTTCGAAAAGACATCTCCAAAAAGATATCGAGGAGGGATTATATCAAAAGTTCATATACTCAAACCCATGCCACACAGGCACCCTCTACATATATTTCCCGCGTCCCATCTTCTTTCACAACACCATCATTCCGGGTCAACAATCCTCGTTGCGAATCACCATCTTTCCCGAGTTCCCGCGAATTGGTGACCCAACCCACCCCGTTGATTGCCGTTCAACGGATGGCATTGGCCCCTATAGTTCACCCCGGTAGACAGGATCAGATCTCCACACAGGAGACGGCATAGTCCACCTTCCCCTCAGGATTGGTCAAATGCCACACAAGCCAAGGCTACACAAGCTCATATATATATGTCCACACAGACCACCAATCCTGCGCTTCCGTGCGATGGCCACGTGTTGTGTTGTTAGGGATCAAAGCTCACACAGATGCAATGGTCGACGGTTTCCTACTAAGCTCAACACATGAGCACCCTTCTAGACGAGCCCAAACTCCATCTGGTTATTCCAACTTCTCATTTATACCTCTTACATAGGTAAATATCACACAGATATTGCTTCTTGGTCCACCCTTCCCAACACCCTTCTCTTCCATCAATCCCATCCATGTTTCCCATTACCACATATCCCCATACCATAATTCACACAGCAACACTCAACACATGCAAAGCAAAGTTCATCATGATTAAGGTGTGTAATGTCATCATGTCCACCGGTGAATTTTGCCTCACCGGTGCGGGATTGGATACCCGATTAAGTTAGTAAGACCCATGCATGTCTAAGCAGGTTTTACCCAAGACTAGAAAGTCTAAATTTTTTATATATTATGTGGGTAGTCAAACAATCATGATATCAAGGAATCACGTATGGTAGACAAATATTCATCAAGGACAGGGCATGATATCATCATGATTAAACGAATAGGCAATTTGCAAATCATAGCATGCATGCAAGTTTATATTTTAAACAAGATAGTTTAGTAAAACATGGTAGAAGAATGAGATAGGGTGTTAACTTGCCTTGAGGATCAGTAGAATGAATTTGGCTTTCTTCCGGGAACTCTTCTTTCGGAACCGGGTCGTCTATTAAAGCAGATATTCCAAATTAACAGACATTCTAAATAATGTATAAGCGAAAATGCAGGGTTGAGTATCGATCTTAGGTGAAAGTGCTAAGCTTGAGGTCTGGGATGGTTAAGGGTGAAATTACCAAGATACTTTTAGGAAATCCCTATTTGGAAAATGTGAAAATGCTTATATTTATACATTCCTTAATATATTCAGAGCAGCTTCTCTATTCCAAAATTAATTTCACAATTTTTCCAGGGTGTGGAGTGTTCCTAGTATTTACTAGAATTTTCTAGGAAATTTTGGAGTTATTCTACTATTTTTAATAATTAGAAATGCTAAGCCAGCGCGGCCCAGCCGCAAGCATCGGCGCTCAAGGCGGCGACGCCAAAGGCGTATTTCCAGAGAGCGCCTCCACTTGATCCGACATGCGGGGCTACGGGTCCACCAGCCAGTGACTCAGACCCGAGCGAACCATGACGAAACAGAGAGACCGACAGGCGGGACCCAGCGGTCAGCGACTCATATACGTGCGGCACAGGAGCTGATGACGTCATCATCATCTACCTCTCGCCGGCGCGAACCCGAAGGAAATTCCAACGTTCGCCGGCGCTAGGGGCTATGCCGCTGGCTGTAGGTGCTACCTACAGGCTCCTTGAGACAACGCGCATCTACTGGTGCCTATGGCACGACCAACGGCGACCGATCATGGCGGCCCCATTGACGGCGGCGGCGGATCGGTACAGCATTATACGGCGGCGATGCTATCTTACGGCTCCAGCCAAATTGAAGAGCGAGGGAGCTTCGGGGAGGCATGAGCATGCTTACTTTAGCCTTAGAGTGGAAGGAGCGGTTCTGAGTCGGCTTGGCGGCGAATGACCCCGAAACGGCTCCAAGCAGGGCAACGGCGGCGAGGCAACTCCGGCGAAGCACTGATCAAGTTGATCGAGGGGAAACTATCGTGAGACGGCAAGTATCCACTAGGTGAAAGGAATCGGACTGAAGCATACCGTAGAGAGAGGAACCGTCAGCGAACAGCTCGGCTCGTCCAAGCTCCGGCGAGCAATTCCGGCAAATGGGAATGCTCCGGCGACATGTGTGTTGCACGGCGAGTTTCGGGAGGCACGAGGATGACAGGGAGCAGTCGCAGAAGCTTGAGAGCGAAAGAAATGAGAGAGAGAAGAAAAATGAGGCGGCGGCGAGGTTTTTGTATCGACGGGGGTGGCGGCGTGGAGGCCCAGTGATGCCAACGAGGCAAGAGCAAGCGGTGGATGGCTACGTGGCGTCTCAAACAAGTTCCACCGCTGCTTGGCCACGGGAGCGGGCGACACTGAGGCGTGGAGAGAGGCGGTGGGTGGCGCCGGTGAGAGAGAGTGAGCGGCGGGAGAGAGCGAGAGGCAGAGCGGGTTGGGCCATGATTTGGCCCAAGAACAGCCCAGCAGAAGCCCAATTCGATTTTAGGTATTTTGCATTTGAATTTTCCCTAATTTGATTTAATTTGAAATTTGACTCAAATTTTTTTTGGTGTTACAAAAGCTTTCTTGGGAGCAGTGATTTATAGAAGTCGCTTGAGCTTAAAAACAATCCTAATAAAAGTTTCCAGGAGTTTTAAAAGGCAAGAACATTTGGCTTCTTTGGCTTCTGGTTTTTTATGCATTCAAGCCAACGGCTAAAACTAAATTGTTTGAAACAAGGATTAAAAAGTTTCGCACGTAAGTCCATTATAAACCGACGGATATTGTTGTTTCTGAAGACTTCATTGTCAGCAACTTCAATTGGAATTTACATGGTAATCATGTTATCCATTCTTGCTCTGCTTGCCAGTAGCAGCGGCAATTCCATGGGTACAAGAATCTACTTGTGCAAATCGCGTATGGTACACTGGTACAAATCAAAATACACTCTACTTGTCGCCCTCTATATGATCTCACACAAATGTTACATAGATCAATAGCAATTGCATATGCTTTTAATACACTCAAGAGCATCTTCTGCATCTTTTATTACCCACTTCATTTATGTTTGGGAGATGGAAACTCGAGTAGACGTTCAGATGCTCACCAGGTGGTCTTGGTTTGCTCTATTCCTTTTTTAAGCCCGGCCTGCACTTGCCACTTCTCCTTATGTAAACTTTACGAACTGAAGAGCATACTAACTTGTCACCAATTACAGATAATTCTTGCTCATGAAGATCTGTGTCAGTCACCAAAACTAGTTTTTCTCTTTTCCTTGGCGACAGGTTCCTTCCTGTTATGTTTTTGCTGTCCGATTCCTGGGTCACGATGGCGTGCTTTTCACTTTCAGAATACTCCAATGTGGATTCCTTTGGCATGTGCTCCGCACCTCCAATCTCCAATTCCTTTTTCATCACAATATGGGCTTCCCTATGTAAACTTTTGCCACAATCTGAAGAGTTTTCGTAAGTTTGCTTCATGATTTTCTGTGGACTCCCTCTTGGACGCTTGGTACTCTCAGAGTTGATTGGTCTTTTGCCTGTGATCTGAATGGTATTGAACTTCTTTTGTTCTGGTTCAACCCAAAGGCTTAAGCTTGCAGAGGTGCCACGTTCGGCTGCAATGTGGCAGATTAAAATCACTAGGAAGGATTAAAAAAAACTGAACATACCATATTGAAATGTAGCTAAAGAAATGTAAATAAGTCGAGTTTTAATAAAATTGTTTAACAGCAAAGTGCGCCAAACCTGGGGCGCAGATGGTATGGATAGTTTGTGTCCAACTGTTCAACCGAATCAATTTGGATAACATTCAGATACTTTTTTGGATATCAGGATGCTTTTCACAGATGCGGATACAGGATGATTTTATCGATTAGAGTTGGTGCCTTATCTATTACTCCCTCCGTTTTTTTATTTGACTCTTTAACTTTTGGACAAGCCTTTGACCATTCGTCTTATTAAAAAAATATGTAAATATCATTTATTTTGTTGTGATTTATTTTATCTTTAAAGCTACTACAAACATGACTTATATTTTTGCATGTTTGCACTAAATTTTTTGAATAAGACAAATGGTCAAAAAACGTGTCTAAAAGTCAAAGGCGTCAAATAAAAAAAAAGGAGTACTATATTACCAGGAGAGCCCTCTATATAAGAAGGCCAATGTAATCATTGGAATTTTTAAAGTCTACCCCCTCCTTATTCAATATGGCATAAGGGGCACCACTGGGCAGCTGGCCCCTTCTCAATTTAGGGTTGCTCATCAAAAGCCTTTGTTAATCAAAGTCAATACTTCAATTATGCTAGAATTTCTTAATAGTTAATATTGCTTTGGTTACTTGAATTGCATGCACAGTATTCCCATTATATTATGCTATATATATAGCGTGTGTGAGATCAGTGATTGAGTGCAATCGTGACTGCTTGGAGATGAGCCCGACACATTTATGTGTGGAATCCACATTCTTTAACACAATGTATAGCATCTCATTACTGATTAATCAATATTATCATAAAAAGATACATCATGTTATAGACTAATGCCATGAAAAGCTAATTACTCCCTACGTTCCGTTATATAGGGCGCCTAATTTTTTACACCAAGACCTATACATGTTCCTGTAGTCATTAACTGAATCACAATAATCGCTGCGGCTTCTCGTTATCCCGCGGGGCGCTGCGTGGAACGCCCCAACGCGGCTCGCCCGCGGACCTGCATGTGGCCAGAACTAATAAAATACGCGCGCATGCACGCGGCCATGCATGCGGCTAGAAAAATATGCGCGCCTGCATGTGGCCAGAAAAACTATGATCTAACATGCAACGATCCTGGCGAAGGTATGTTTCTTGACTCAAGTTCTTTCATTTCCTTTTCCTATGGTGCTCACTAGTTGTTTCATCTTCATTTCATGAACAGACACAGTGAGGATAACAGCGTACATGCACGAATAGAGGAGGATGGCCATAGTCTGCAAGCTGGACGGAGCCACGTTGACGCTGGACGTGGCCACTGTCATGGTTTTGACGCAGGCCGCGGGCATGGAAGGCTAGGACTTGCCAATCGTGATCGTGGTAGGATAGGATTCACCGGTCGCCTCCACCTCCGGCCGCCGTCCCTCGCTCTCCTACGACTGCTGCGCTCTTCATCTATTTTGGATGGGATGAAGAGAGGTGGAAGTCTGGAGGCATGCACGGGGAGCCAGGTAGGAGAGAGAATAAATAGAAGTTTGGAACTGCATGCAGGGCTGTAGGCACGAGGAGGCATGACTGCATGCATGCGAGGGATGTGAGAGGCCAGATTTTATTGCGGGGGAGGACAGTTGGGACAGCATGGAAGAAATGAATGCAAAAGCTGGTCGCGCGCCCTATATTCTGGAACTACGCGCAAAAAACTATACACCCTAAATAACGGAAAAGAGGGAGTAACATTTAGTACAACTATACAAGACAAATTATGTGTACCAATGTGTAATTTGAAGTACAAACTGAAATATTTTAGTGCCCCTAATATGACAAATTAGTTCTAAAGTTTAAAAAAGGACAACCGCCACAGATACCCATAAAAATATCAACTAGCCAATTATAATCAGAACTATAGTACCATACTTAGGAAAACATCAAATATCTTAACTGCAGGAACTTACAGTGATTTGACAACTCATCATTAGATAATTTGTTGCCTAAAACGGATACACTCATGGATTCTTGCTTTGTTTTTCCTTGCACTTTCAATCTTTTTAGCATACTTTGAGGCTGCTGGTTAAAAAAGAATTATCAAATATAATCCAAAGAAATCCTGAATACACCATAGAAACTACTGCAAAGGTGTATATAACAGCCTTGAAATAAGATCATGTTACTGAGACATGTTAGTATAGTCAATGGCTGTGATAGATAAAAACAGAAGGTAAATTAGTAAATAACTTTTTCAACCAATTCTGCAGTACAATCCCAGTATCAAATGTTCATAACAAAATGAGTGAGAAAAATTGACCATACTAGTTCAAAAATATACGAACATACAGCATTTACAAGATGTGTTGCACCTTAAGCTCTAGTAAAATATTAAAATGATTTTGTTTCGACGATCAAACACAAAAATAGGAAGTAGAATCTAGTTATCACAATGTGCAAGAATAGTTAAAACAAAACTTAGAGCCAAATTCAATTTTCTTAGCAGTAGAGTAAACCCAAAAGAAATGGCATACTGTTAAAGAAGTTAGTTGTACAAGGACAATGAAAAGGAAACTCTTCTATATTTATGTTCTGTTTCAGTCATAGCAAAAAGAAATTTTCAGTACTAAATTACTAAGTAGCTTTTAAGTCGTTCATTGAAGCAAACATGGATCTCCAGCAGCATCAAAAGCACCGCAAATTGTCTGCTACAAGAACTTCTCTATGTAGCTAGTAATACAATGCATCACTAATGTGTTAATGAGAATGTATGAAGCAAAAACATTAAAAAGCAGAAGATGCAGATTTTGCTCTCAGAATTAAAGGCCCATGAAGGACAGGGGCATAAATTTCTGCAAGCAAAAAAAGGAAAGAAATTACCATATCTATACACTTGTCAAAAGAGTACATGTCAGTGACACTTCTCCTTGGGATATAAGCATGTTTAGTTATTTCTCCAGTTTCAAGGTAGCCCATTACAGACTTCATTGTACGGAATACATGATGACTAGCTGGATCAGTAAAATACTGCACAATTTGATAAACTGCGGTCAAAAATCAGAATCAAAGTAGTTCTAATAAATAATAAAAAGGAACAAGAAATATGTTCTCAGCAGATTAAATCCTAATAGACCAGATGCTGTTTAGTAATGTACCGGGTCTTTTCTAATTCCATCGTTGCACTTTCTAAATATTGTTTCTTTCACCCAACCTTCAGGTAGCCCATCTGGATTGAACTCCACCTGAGCAAGTATCTATAAATAAGACTAAAGGTTAGTCCTCAAAAAAGTTACAATTTCTAACATATTTATGCTGTTCGAATAAGAGACAATCTTACATTATCTTCAGAGCTAGTGTCACACAGCCCCTTCACATCACATCTAGAGATCTCTCCCTCATTAGCATAGCGCAATACATCTTCCTTTGAGAAAAATCGCGTGCCAGTAGGCATATGAACATAAAACTGCAAAAAGACAAACAAGTATGGTAAAATAGGAGTCCACATCTCTTGAGGCTTTTCTGTTAAATCAGTTCAGCAAATGATCCGTTTTTTTGTGAATTGCTACTCTCATCTATTTGCAAGCAAATATATGTTATATATCGCAAAACACTGTCTTGCGGTCTCAATCCCCACCAAATACAATGAAAAAATATCCTTCTATCTATACGCAATGCCTTCTACTATGTAACCAATACTCACAAGCGTACTACCAATATGGAAGCAAACAGCTAAGTGAAGAGAAATTATAATATGTGCTTTGCTGCTTGAATGTAAAATTCGTACATCTTATCTGAATAACTATCCCATACGTTTGATCTCTGTTGTTGCGTCTAGTTGCAATAAACTCCTACCATGCATGGAAACGAGTTGTTTGATCTCTGTTGTAACTAAATTTGCAACAACTGTCATGCACTACTACACTAGAATACCAAATGTTAGTAAGAAAGCAAGCTCCAATTTACCTTGTACATTTTGTCCATCTCCTTGCCTCCAGCTCTGACCTCAATCACCCATCCATCAGGAAGCCATGTATGCAATCTCTGCATGTCACAACCAGGGCGCCACATCTCAAATGAAATCACCACACGATCGTACAAACAACTCACTCACATGAAGCCCCTTGTCTTCTGCGCGCGCCTTCGATTCCAAAACGCGCTCATCCATCTCAGAGAAGAGATAATTCAATGTCTCCGTCTTCGTCGAGAATGTGTATCCTGACACTGGGGAAGTATAATACTGCACAGAAACAATCAGGAATTTGCCAACCCCAGATCAGCATACAAGCCACCGAATACAGCATTCCAGCATGTGTGTGTGTGTGTGTGTGTGTGTGTGTTGGTTGGGTGTGTGTGTGTGTGTGGGGGGGGGGGGCAAGTACCCGGTAGGTGGAGCCATTGTCGGCGCGGCGGACCTCGATGATCCATCCGTCAGGGAGCCAGCTCGGGAGCTCCTCCAGCACCTCCACATCCTCGTCCGCCTCCTCTGGCATTGGCGGATCCGCCGCCTGGGCTGCAAGGAGGAGAATCCCCGGTGCCAGGTGCAGTCGCCGGAGATGTTGAGGATGGCTTTTCCGCGAGAGCGAAGCTAGAAAGCAAGATGGGGAGGGGGGTGGTCGGCGGAGGCCGAGACGGGGATGGAACCGGCGCACGTAGAGGCAGAGGCCTCTACTGGCGGCGCACGGGTAGCGCCGGCAGGAAGGGGTGTGGTGGATGGATACAGCAGGAAGGAGGAGCAGCGGCGCGGCGGGGGCGCCGTAGCCAGCGCGGGGAACACCGACCACGGAGACCAGTCGGAGCGCACCCCGGTCCAGCAGAGCAGATTGCTGGGCTGCTTGTGGTAGGCCAACTTTTGTTATTTTCAGCGTATCGTAGCGTTGCGCATTACTGTAGCAAATTTTGTTATTTTTATATAGCTTATATGTTGTGATAATTTGTAACGATTTTTTTGTGGCTTTTAGTAGTCCTTCCAAAGATCCTAAAACTATTTTTAATTATTTTTTTAATAATCTTTAGACCCTTTTATATGGCTCTCAAATTTGCTACAGTATTACGCAAACGCAAACGATAAGCTGAAAAGAACAAGGTCTAATCTGACACGTCAAAAATTAACTTACCAGAAATTTTCAATAAAAAATTTGTGGTTCTTTGAGAAATATTTTGGAGTGTCAAAAATTCTAAAAATTCATTTTAGAAACTATAATAATTACTACCTCCGATCGTAAAAACAAGTTACCGGTGACTTTTGGACACGCCTTTGACCATCTGTCTTATTAAAAAATTTAGTACAAACATGTGTAAATATAAATGATGCTTAAAGTAGCTTTAATAATAAAAAATCAAAACAAAAATAAATAATAACTTACGTAGTTTTTGGATAAGATGAATGGTCAAAGACGTGTACAAAAGTCAACGGCGACTTATTTTTATAACCGGAGGTAGTACTATTTAAAACCCTACAAAAATGATTACAAAGTATTTAATCATTTGGTTTGTTGAAAAATAACAATTTTTTATTTATTTTATTTAAACCGAAAAGAACAAGGCCTAAGTGAGATTCTCTCCCACCTTATACCACGTTTCTCTTCTATATCACCAATATTTTTCCCACATGCTCCCACCTCCTCTATCTTTCTGTATTGTCGACGCCTCCCACCTCCTCTTTCATCCTCGTTGTCGTCGTATCGTCACTTTCCTGTCAGTCGCCGCTTTCCACCTTCTCAGCCTTTATCTGTTGCTGGTGTCTTCAACCTCCTCTTTCATCTTCCATTGTCGCCGCCACATTGTCACCTCGTTGTCGGTCGACGCCTCCTCACCCTCTTGCCCCGCCATCCGTCACTTCCCCTAACCTCCACAACCCGTCGCAGCCCCCACAACCTGCCACCCTCTGCCACACCCTGACCCCCTTACCCCGCCGCTCCCATCTCCACCTCTTCCCTTTCACCCCTTATAGGCAAGTGCACCCGACACCCCTTACGCCACCACCACCTCCACCTCTTACCGTTGCCGCCATCAATCACCACCTTGGCTACCTCACTCCCAGCTCAGCCAAGCCAGCACATTCTCCCTCCTCGCAGCCACCCAATCTCCATGACCACCGCATATTGCAACCTATTTGAAAAACTTCCATCCGATCCACCGCTAATCACATCTAATTCCAACTCAAATTTTAAATTTCAAAATCATTTCAACCGATTCATTGCTAATCACGTTCAATTCCAGCTCAAATTCAAAGAAAAACTATCCCTCCACCTCTCACGTCCTATTAATTCTTCTCCTATGCTCCATTCAGAGCATCACTAATGGGTTAGGCTCTATTCTTTTGGGCTGATCTGAATGGTTGAACAGCTGAAATGACTGAATTTCGAGAATTTTTTGAGGTAGTCTCGAGATTCGGATCCATCGTTTTGACTTGCTTTTAAAAATATTTAGAACCCACCTTCAAGATAGCGAAAAAAAACGGACTCAAAAAACTCAAAACATATATGTTTTCAAACGTAGATAAGTCGTTAAGTTCTTAAACTGAAAAGAACAGGGCCTAAGTTAAGTTAATCCAGAGTTGTAGCAAATAAAATAAAATAAAGAGAAAAAATATAGATGAATAGTGGCCGAACAGTGTTGGATCGACCTAAGTTAGTTTTGAATGAGATAATATTGTCACCTGCAATCCAACTCTCCTGCCTTTTCCATTCCATCTCTCCTCGTCCTCCTCTCTCAGCGGGGACCCCTCACCAGAGCTGGCCCTCTCCTCCTCAGCTCCTCTCCCATCTTGCTCACTCGGCACCTCATTTTCATGCAATGCCCCCTGCCACCATCTCCGACCTCCGTGGGAGGCTGGGAGCTCCTGCATCGTCGTCATCGTCGTCTACAGAGAGGCTGTCATGGGACCACACATCCACACCTCAATGCCACTCTAAGGTACTGATCGGTCTCAAGGGTATGATGATTTAGCTATGTGGTTTTGGATGTTCTGCCCTGCTCGCTCTCAAGACGAGGCCTAACTAAAATTGCAAAAAATCATAGGTATTCTTTTTGTATGGAATGCTATTTTAAAACCAAGTAAACTTAATGGAAAAGAAAGTGAAGGACATATAGTGATTGTTGGTAATTGGTGGTGGACCGAAAACCTAACTATCAATGTGTTGATAATATGTGTTGTAGTAACATGTGCCAGCTATGTGGTACTTGTTGGGATGGGTGACATGGTATGGCTCTGACCAACCAAGTAGGCTACTGACGGGTCAAGCCTATCGCCATTTTATCTTGGTTAGGGCTAAATTTGATTCCCTATAGGCTCATATACAGACTTATTTTTTTTAAAAAAAATCTCCCTATATTTATTCCATCTCCAATAGTGTTCCCTATATGAATAATAATTATATAGGGGAAGGAGAAATAATCACTACATATAAGGGAATGGAGAGAAATTCTCTATTTTAGGGAACGGAATAGAGAACGTTGTTGAAGCACACAGGGAAAGAATTCGTCCCCTATTTTAGGGTAGAGGACGCTTCTATGGAAGCCTGTTGCCTGTTGGAGACAGCCTATAGACACACCTTTTAAGGGGGTTTTGGGTGAGTTTCTTTTGGCTTGAGTAGTCACCCCATATAATCCCCCTGTAACTTCCTTCCATACAAATGAAATGTTGGACGTAAGCCTGTTAACCCAATAGTGGGAGGTACGAACCAGGGTTGAAAAGCGATGTTGTAAGGGCAAGCGACCTTGTTTGATTTTGGTGATTAATGACAAGCAAATTTTATGACAATACTTGGTTTAATGCTTATTTAGTGACATACTCAAATATGTTTATTACTATGAGACTAATATGTTTATTATCAAGATTGCTTTAGTCTCATCCTATTTAGAGGAAAATCATATATGTCGAGTGGACAAGCTATTCATTCTAAAAGGTACGTCTTATGCTAATCATTCTAATGAGACTAACACACTTGATTGCTTATCTTTTGTAGTCTTCTTTATGAAAATAAGATAGATTGCTAATTGAGGTATGCAACTCTTTTGTGTAAGCACATGCTATTAGTTGATTCGATTTATGCATGTCATATCTTGTCGTATTTATTTGAGCATAAATATATTATAAACATGTTGCTTACTCTATAAGATCTTTTATATTATATGCCATGTATTAGTGATCATATTAATCGGTGCACTAGATAAACTTCACCATGTTTAAATTGCTTTTATCATATTTTGGTGCAGGTTGTACCCTTGATTTGGGTGGGATTCTCAAAAAACCCTAAATCTGTAAATATCGGATAGTCTAATATAATATCAGATAGTCCGATCCATATCGGATTATCCGTTGTCAACATCGGAACATCCGATATTACTTTCCGCTGTGCTTTAAAAGGTTGAAAATTTGTAACGCCTATTCACCCCTCTCTAGGCAACATCCCGATCCTTCAATTGGTATCAGAGCAAGGTTTCCCAAAGTAAAGCTTAACCGCTTGGTGAATTTAGGATGTCGCATGACGCAATGGGTGAGAGTGGAGCTAGTATTTTCTTTGATAATACTAACATAAATGCTTCACCCTCTTTCTCTTTTGTTTCAACCACCTCCGGTTATGTTTCAACCGTCTTCGGTTATGGACCTTACTTTGATGGTACTCTTTATGACCCATGGAAGCATAAAATGAAGATGTTCTTATGCGCGCTCCATCCTTCTATGTGGGATATTGTTGAAGAATGTTATAGTGTGGAGGATGAACAAAACTTAACCACCGAAGAGAAGCAAAGTGAACACAAGAATGCTCAAAACATCGATGCTCTACTTGGTGTTTTGAGTATGAAAATTCAAAAAAAGGTGTGCCATCTAAAAAAGGCACATGATGTGTGGATGTTCATTCAAGAAAACCATGAGAAGTTCAAAATTGACCAAATGGACAATTCACAAGAATGGACTTCAAATGATGATTGCTCCACATCATGCTCCGATGAAGATGAGTCATCTTCACCTTCTACATCACCTCATTGTTTTATGGCTTAAGGTAATAAAAAGGTAAATAACAATGAGCCATCTCATGATGAATTAGTGCATATGTGTGCAAAGCTTCATAAGCATTTTGAGAAGGAGATAAGGAAATCATATGATTTGACTAAGAAGCTTGAGTTACTCCGAAATTCATATGATAACTTAATGAGTCAAAATCCAAAAGAGCGTGCTCCTCTCCTTCTAGCAGTCTGGGTGGACATATGGCTATGGCGGAGAGCGTGAAGATTAGGGTGTTTTTCCCTATGTGTCACTTGTTGGCAAAGGGGAGAAGAATAGTTGTGGTTAGAATAGAGCTCAGTTGTGGTGGTTTCTTAGTTGTGTTGGCTTATTCTAGTTGAACTATTACTTGTGTTGGGTTGTATCTATTTGTTATGCATGAACTTAGGGGGAGTTTCCTTTCTATTGCACACTAGTATGTCGAGCTGTGGTAGTATGTCGAGTTGTGGTTTCTTTTAAAACTTAAATTTGTGCTCTCCATTATATCTATGTGCTTTGTATCTCTCGTTCCTACATTTTTGCACTAACCCTTTCTGCAGTTCAAAAATCTAAGATCTTTATTGGGTTGTCATCAAGTACCACCAAGGGGGAGATTGTGGGCATCGTTGAGCCCTAATTCTTTTAGTGGCACTGATGACGTATACATTTGCGCTAGGGAGTTCTTGGACATTTCATGGAACCCTAGCAAGACTTCGGCGAACATTTGAGCTGCTTGAAAGATGATCTAAGCATGACTGAGCGAGTGAAGAGGTCATGTGTTTTACTTTTGTCGTCTATGCCTCAAGAGGGGTCTAATTGGTTCGATCGTGCCGAGTCTCTCCTTGTCTGAGCCCTCAAGCCATGCACAAATAGCTAAAGGTTCCAACCCGTTCAAAATTACTCAAACCGTGCACTTTCAGTACTCATCGGACTGGGTCTGGTGAGCCCAAACCCTAGAACTGTTTTTCTGCTGCTAGTCGGATTAGGTCCGGCGCCCGACCGTCGTCGGACTGAGTCCGATAGTAACCTGTTCCGGTGCCTAAAGCTCCATCAGACCGGATCCGACCACCGTCGGACCGGGTCCGACAGTAAGTGTGTCAGCTATTCTGAGACGTGGTTGCAGCCATCAGACCGGGTCCGACGGGCACTGTAACGACTAGTTTTTGGAGCTGTCCCGAGCTCCAACGACTAGTTTCTCTCCGGGGGGGGTATATATTGATCTCGGTAGGCAGCCATTTTTGAGTTTTGATGCTCCACTTCACCTATAGCCAACATCTTCTCATCTTAGGGGTGTTCTAGAGCCATTCCTCCATCAATTCATCAACCACTTACCTTCCCCAAAACTGAGCTTCATGCAAGTCCTTCGATTCGGGCTTATTACTCTTGAGGACGGTGTTCTTCTTGGAGGAGTGAGGTTGGGAGTAGGCCTTAGCGTGTGGCTACTCTCGAGTCGGTGTGAAGGTGACGGAGTCCACCTCGCCGGAGTGGCGGAACAACTACCGAGGAGTAAGCGAGGCATGTGGCTCAAGAGGGAGCCAGTCCTTGTGTGCAAGGGCTAGCCTCAACGGAGAGTAGGAGTGGTGACTCCGAACTTCGGTGAAACAAATACCATGTCACTTCTCTTTGTCTCACTTCTTCCGCACTTACTTCTCGCATGAATTATTATAAGTTGCTTGATTGTTTTGGTGAGATAAATTAGATTGCTAGTGCGTGCCATTTTATTTGCTTCCGCTTAATAGGGAACTAGAATCGAGATTTGGGTCACTCTTAATCTTGTTGCTAAATCAAGTATAATGCAAAGAAAATTAAAAATTGCCTATTCACCCCCTCTAGGCCTTAGAGATCCTTTCAAAGAGGCAAACAGGTAAAGATCAAGTCAAGAAGAGGAGAGTTTCAAAGCCTACTTGCTACAATTACCAGGAAAAGGGACACATTGGTAAGGATTATCCCAAGGGTAACACTCCTAAGTCCTCACTTGTCAATAATCATTATATGCTTAGGAGAGACAATAATGGTATTTTATTTGCTAAAATGTTGCCCCAAGTAGTAATAAGCTCAAAGCCATTTGGGTGGCAAAACACATAATTTGTGACAATTCTCTCGAGGAAAGGGATGCCTTGGGTAAGAAAGAAATTGAGAAGTTACCCAAGGATGGTGGTAGGATAAGCTCCAAGGTAAATTTTGTCAAGAATGATGTTGTCGGGGATAAAATCACGGCCCATTGCCATGGCCCACTCCCTGACGGCCCAGTCGAACAGCCTATCAGGGCCCAGCTCCCTGGAAGGTTCTATCCGCCCATATCGTCTTCTTGAAACGACCTCTGGTCGGCACGGTCTTGTCTTGACCTAGGATTCGTGTTCGAGTCCTACTCGAACAAGAGTTCCGCACGGCTGCATGAAGACCCGGACGTGGTTTCCCGGATTGGATTAGGAGTCGTGATCCCCAAGACTAGGAGTATGCCTTATCTACCTCAGGACGTACTTGGCACGTACGAGTTCGTTACGATCTCGTGGTTAGCAGGCCGATATTCCCTCGGTAGGTCGGTTTGCTCAGCACTATATAAACAGGGCCCCTATGGCGTTTAGAGGGACCCTGGCCAAGAGCTTTTGCATCTTAGCACCTCGTAGACATCAGATCATTGCGCTATCGCACTTGTACACACATAATCTCGCCGAGACTTGTTCGTCTCGTCGAGCCACCTCTTGTATTCATCTCTGATATATAAGAAAGGCTGGACGTAGGGCTATTATCTCTCCCGAGAGGCCTGAACCAGGATAAAAACTCTGTCTCCCTGTTCGTTGTTGTTCGTGGTTGTTCGGCGTGTCTCCCATCTCACTCCTAAAGAACCTTAGCGACTTGAGATCGTTATCTCAACCGTCGACGGTACCGGCACCGAGTGGGAACACGCCGATCGAGCATGTCGAACTCTATCGCGACCGGAGATTCTCCCGAGGACTACGACTCGGAAGGCGGGATGTCTCTTCCCTGCCGGATCGGATCGATCCCTTCAATCTTGATCGCCTTCGGATCGGTTCCCTCCGTGCTCGAAATTTGGATCTCTTCAAGGCCGGGCAGCTCTTGGCCGGTCTCGTCCCCGCGACGAGCTCGTGGTTTGGGGATGGATCAAAGCTCCTTAGGATCCCGAAATTCGCTGGCAATGGATGGCGGAGAGAGTCGACCAAAGACTGGAACATCGACTAGCTTCGAAAGTTCCTCGTGTAGGTTTTTCGTTTCCTAGCTTCGCGTTTTTTATCAAATTTCGCGCCTTAGTTCGTCCAAGTCTCTCGGGCTTCCATGTAAAGTTCAACCCATTGAGCGGTGAATGCTCGCGGCCCCCTGCGGTCCTTCTCACCACATGTCTTCTCAGACTACTTTTTCTCTTTGGTAACACTTGATGGCTGCCCGGTCTTGCGAACTCTTGGCTCCGCAATCTTAAGGGTTTTCCCTGCCCATATCTTGTTTCAACAAGTTCCTAAACTCGAGTTGCGTAACACGGCATCCGACCTCGCGGCTAAGCTTTTTCGTAAGCCCTCATGCAGAGGCACTTACCGCTCACGGCACAACCACTTGGTAAAGCCTACTCTCGTAAGCCCTCATGGCGGAGGCACTTTCCTTGTTCGGTTACCTTCGAATCGCCTAACTTACGTTAACGGCGGTTCACAGGCGAGTCGATCGGGATACTGGTGTCGCTCTAACTCTCTACGCGCGTGCTTGAAGTCGCAAGTTCAGGTCTTCATGCATCGTCCGTATCGGGGTTAGGCGTCGCTCTTTCTCTTGTGCACTGTTCGAGTTCGCAACCTCAGTCCTCGGCGGTACTGCACAACGGGGAGTTAGGCTAAGCGTTCTCACCGGTTTTCTTAAAACTTTCTAGCGCTGTTCGCTTTTGCTCTTGGTTTTTCATTCGTCCTTGTCTTTTCTTTGCTCTTTTTTGCGGAAAAGCTGCTCGTCGAACTCTCGCTCTGATTCAAGCCGCTTTCGGCGGTCTTGAGTTGCTCGGCCGGCTCCTCGGAGGACCCGCCTCTCCTCGGTCGATTGGGACTTGAGCTGAATTTCGCAACCCCAGATGCGTTTTCGTTTTCCAGTTCCTTTCCTTAGCGTTGGTTTTCCAAAACCTCGTTGGTCTTCGCCCCGTAGCACTCCCCAGCGTCTGAGCATGTCTTTTTATCTGTCGACGACCTATATGGCTCGGTTAGCAAGGCGGTGCACCACCAGGAAGTTTACGCCACCGTAGTCGATTCTCGCCATAGCGGGCATGCCCACCGTAGTCGATTCTCATCATAGCGGGCACTCTGGCGCTGGTTCCACACTCGTCGAGGCGACACCAACGCTATACGGGTCCAAGCCCGGATAAGATTTCGCCTCGCACGTTTTGCCTGCGGCTAAGGTCCTAATCGCCTTCCTTGGTTAGCGGTCTTAGCCACAGCGGGGCTGCACTTGCCCGCACACGTCTTTTTTATCCATGCTACGTCCTTTCTTGCACGGTAATCCGAAGCAATGCACCACCAACGGAGTCCTGCCCACCGTAAGCCGATTCTCATCGCAACGGGCACTCCTTGCGTCGGTTCCGCATTCGCCGAGGTGACACTAACGCTATCGGGGGACGTACCCAGAAAAAATTATGTCTTGTGCGGGTAGGTTGTCTTTTGCGTGTTTTCCAAAACTCGCTTTGCTCTTCTTAGAGTCTTTTCTTGCTCTCTTTTTCCCCTTGCTGGCTCGTTTCTTGTTTGTCTTTTGCAGGAAATACAGGAGCGGGGAACATCAGACTCCGGTGATGGTCGCGGCGAGGTTCCAGGCTTCCCCACCAAAACCGATGTCTGCATCCCTCTTGTCGGTGTAATAAATACTAGGGTAGGAAGAGTCCTCAGGATGCCAAGAGGGCCCCATCGCCAGTGGGCGAGCAAGGCCCCAAACAAGGGGCGAGCCCCCCAGAGGCCAAGAGGGCCCCACGGTCGGCGCGGGCGAGCAAGGCCCCAGTGGCATGGCGAGCCCCTCAGAGGCCAAGAGGCCCCCACGCCAAAGGCGAGCAAGGCCCAATGGCGTGGCGAGCCCCTCTCAAAGAGAGGCGAGGCCCCACCTTAGGGCGGGTGCGTCGGGCGAGCCCTCCGGCGAGAGAAGCGAGGCCCCACGCACGGGGCGGGCGCGTGGCGAGCCCTCTCAAGGAGAGGCGAGGGTCCCACGTGCAGTGGGCCCGTGACGGCAGGAGCGCTGCGAATGAGTCTTCGACGGCGCCCCGCCGCCAAGGACTAAGAGCATTTAACGAGACATCACGCGGATAGACAAGTTGAAGACATGATTACCTTCTGATGGACCTTTGCAGTCTGGAGCACACATCGTGGGTACGTAAGAATTGACCGGCAGAGAGAAGGTTTGCTTGAGTAGGCCGTCCGCGCCGAGGAGGCGTAGGCCCCACCCGCAGACTCACCGTGCAGGCGGCGGGTCGAGGCCACTGCGAAGCATGCAGGGCGGCGCGCAGCGGTGGGCAAAGGCACGCTGCCTCTTCTGCCGAGTCGTGTCGCATCGAGAGTATCAGTCTCGCTTACCCCTCGCTCTCGCCGCCCAAAGCTTGTATAAAGGGGGGAGGAGAGAGGGAAGGGATACGATGCACTAGCATTCGTGCATTCAAACGCTCTGTAAACACATCCCCATTCAACCACAATCGGAAAAGAGCTAAGGCTCAGCGGAGTAGGACTATTACCCGCGAGGGTCCGAACCAGGTAAATCGGCGAAGTCGCCTCGCAGTCCCGACGCTCAAATCGAACCGAGCTTGATCGAGTTGGCTAGCGCCTAAAAATCGACCAGGTGTGATCCGCATGGTTGAGCGGAGAACACGCCGCCGATGGCGCGCCTGTAGGGGAGCGCTTAGCATCGGTTCAAGCTCTTGACCCTTCTTCGCGGCGATGGCGGAGCGGCGATCCGCGATGGAGCAGAAGCGGCCGCTAGAGCCGCTGCCACCGAGTCGGCCGCGGGCGATGGCGGTGGATCACCCGGCGGTGGTCGCCCGCCTAGGGTTGGAACTGGCGGAAGCACCGCCTCGGCCAAGCTAAGCGGGCGCCTGCCTTGGAGGAGTGCACCCAAAGATGAACCTTCATGCGGCTGTGGCCTTGTTGAGAACCCACCGGTTCCGGTGACTCCGACTCCGGCGGCGCCGTGGTTGGTATTTGGGCCCTTCGTCGCCGCCGCCGTGGCGTGGTGTAAGTTTGGGAGCGGGGAACGGTGTTTCGCGTCCTCCGTTCTTTGTTGCCCTCGCGACTCTCTCGCAGATCTCCCGATGAGGGGCGGGCTAAGACGACAAGAGCGCGACCCCTACCGGGCTCTACGGCCAGCGGCGTGTGGCCGCGATCTCCGGTCTCATCCGAGGACCGCCACTTGTCAGATGGAGAAGACTCATGTGACAAGCTCCGGCAGGGCAGCGACCGCCATGATCACATTGCCGTCTGCCGCGCTGGGACCAACAAGAGGGCTCCCGCAGAGCTGCCCGCCAGTGAGGGTGGCGCTTCTTGGCGCCGCCTAGCGACGGGGCGGCGGGCGAGGACTGCTGGCCCAGAGCGAGGCTCCTCGACGTCGGGTGCCGCGCTTTTCTAAGGAGTCACACAGGCCCAAAGGGCCGGAACGGTTTCGTCCTGCCCCATCGAAAAGTATGACGGCTCCACCAACCCCGGCGAGTTTTTGCAGATCTATACGACGGTGATGTACCGATTGAGGGTCGGGAAGGTTCTCGCGAACCACTTCAAGGTCCTCACCACGGAGCCTGGCCAGGCTTGAGGAACCCGCCCCGAGTCCGTGGGGTCATGGAAGGAGTTTCTGAGCTCTTTCGTCACCAACTTCCGTGGCACCTTCGAGCAGCCCGGTAGAAGACGACCTCCAACGTGGAGCAGAAGAATGGAGAGTCGCCGCGCGACTATATTCGGGCGCTTCAACAGTCCGCAACACCATCCCCGACATCTCCATCGACGCCGCGGGTCACGGCATTCGAGAGAGGCGCCGAGACCCCAAAGTCAAAGAGAAGATGGCCACACGCAAGATCAAACGACGGAGGAGTTTTTCACCTCGGCAAGACAAGGCGCTTCTTCAGCGGAGGTTACATCCGCCCGGCCGCGCTGGCGGGACAGCTGGTGGCGAGGCCGGACCTCGAGGAACCCCGCGGCAAGGACAAGAAGAAGCGCAGGCGGCCGAGACCGGCAGGTCATGGCCGCCGCGGCGCGACGACGACGACGACGACGATCAGGCCAGCCAAGCAATGGGCGCCAAGGGCGAAAAGAGGAGGAGGTCGCGCGCCGCTGGGTACGACCCCGTGAAGGGCGCCGAGGCGGCGGTTATGGCGATCGCCGTAGCCGCGACGGGTCCCTCATGGCGCGACAAAGGGCGAGACCATCGCCCCGTGAGTGGGACGGAAGGCCTTATTGTCCCATTCACCGCAATAACTCCCACGACTTGGCGGATTGCCATGTCGTTAGCAAGATGGTGGACAAAGAGTCCACGAAAGCAGCAGCAAGAAAGCGCCCCGGCGGCAAGGGCAAGGAGACGGCTCCGCTTGGTTTTCAAAGAGCGGAGCGCCGGTTGCCGCCATCCACGGGCGGTTCGCCACTTATCCGTCCCCACGCTAGCTTTAAGCGCGGCGAGGGAAGTGTGCGCCATTGTCCCGCTTTGGGTCGAAGGCAAGCGGGCGCGGGCCGGAGCAAACCGATCGCTCATCCAGCCGATCACCCAAATTCCCATCACTGCCCTCGTCATCTCCCGATCGTGGTCGCCCCACGGTCCGAATGTAAAGCTAGGGCGGTGCTGGTAGACTGAGGAGTTCCTCAACCTCCCCGCTTCGCCGTCAAGCCGCAGCTAGCCTCGAGATCAAAGAGCGGAGCTTCGCCCAACGCCCCATTCTTCGGATCGCACGGGCCGAGTCCGTCTCATTGGGCGATCGCCTCCCTGACGCTTTGAGGCTCCGACAACTTCCGCACCGAGATGCTCGAGTTCGAGGTGGCGGACTTCGACCTCCCCTACAACGCTATACTGGGTCGGCCGGCGCTGACCAAGTTCATGGCGGTTTGCCACTATGCGTACATGGTGGTGAAGATCCCGGGGCCAGCCGGCCCCATCGTCTTGAAAGTGACCTTCGAGGCGCCCGCCGCGACAAGGACGCTCGCTGGCGGGGCGATCGGTGCCTGTCAAGGTCAAGCTGACTGGAGCTCCGCGGCGAACCCGTGCCTCCCGGTTCGTCTGCGGAGGTTAAGGCGGTCTCCCGAAGCGAAGTCGACCCGCGAAGACCGCTCGCGGGCGCTCTCTTAGCGCCAAATAGGAAGGCGCGCTCGTCTCTTCCTCCGATTAACGCAGACGCGTTTGCGGGCAACCGTCCGACATGGTCGGGTCCTGCGAGGTGATTGAGCACAATTGGCGACGTTCTCCGCACGACCGTCATCGCAGAAGGTCCGGAAGCGATCGGTAGAGCGCCAGAAGTTATCCGCCAGAGGTGGACAAGCTTTAAGGGCGGGGTCGCCCGCATGTCGCCATCCTGTGGCTCGCGAACCCGCCCTCGCCAAGAAATCCAACGGGCGCTGGAGGATGTGCGTGGACTTCACCGACCAACAGGTGTGCCCGGCGATCCAGATCACGCTGCCCGATCGATCTCATCGCCGACTCGATCGCTGGGTGCGAAAACAGGCTTTCGGATGCGCATCGGTACCACCTACCAGATTAGCATAGCGAAGAAGATGAAGACAAGATCGCTTTCGCGGACGCCCTATGGGCGCTTCATCGCACACAAGGATGGCGTCGGACTAAAGAATGCGGGCCAACCTATCGTAGGGCCATGCACATCGCCACCGCCCCAAATAGGGCGAAACTCGAGGTGTATGTTGATGATCCGTGGTGAAGTCCAAGACGGCGGAGGCGCAGGAGGCGCTCGACGGTTCAAGAAGTATCTCACCTCCCGCCTCGTCCCTAGTCGCCCCGGACCGGGCGAGCATTGATCCTCTACGTCGCAAGCAAACCCCCTCGCCGGCCGCGATGTCGGTGGCGGAAAAGAAGGCGTTTCAGCGCCTCTATTTACAACGCCGCAAGGTCCTCCACGACGCCGAAACAAGATATTCACAAGACCAGAAGATGCTTTACGCCAGGTTGACGGCGTCCCAAAGTCAGCGCCACTACTTCCTGTGGACGAAGTTACGGTGTTGACTAAGTATCCCTTGCGGAGATCCTCTTCAACCGCGAGGCGACGGTCGCTGCCGCCAAACGGGCCATGGAGCCGCAGATTCGATCTCAAATTCGCCCCGAACGGCCATCAAAGGGCAAGCTCGCGGAATTCATCAACGAGTGGACTCCGGCGGACAGAAAGTTGAAGACACCCCACCCTCGCCGTGGACTTCTTCTTCGACGGCTCATTCGCCGGAGGGGCTGGGAAGTGCGCGTGTCCGGTGTCTCCCACCGTGATGTCGTCCCGCACTGGTGGTGCTGGACTTCCGCCACCAACAACGCCGTGGAATATGAAGGATCGCCGCCGGCTCGGGGCGGCTTCACCTTGGCATCCGGGCGGTTAAGTAAAGGCGATTTCTCCGGTCATCAACCCGGGCGAGGAAGGATTTTCCCGCCGATCCCGCTATGGCGGCTTACATCGGGCGGAGGTCGCGCCGTTGAGCGGGCACTTCGAGGGCTTGGGCCAGGTACATCCTCGCCGCGACAACTACATGGCGGATGAATCGCCCCTGCATTGCCTCATCAAGGGCACTTGCTTGCCGGGTCTTTGAAGAAAGACTTACGCTGCCGTCTGGCCGCAGCTCCCCCACTTCAAGGGGACGACGCATTCTCGACGCAGCCCCACTTCGAGGAGACGCTATCAACCCCGCCGCAGCCCCCGCTGGAGGGAGGAGGCTAAGAACTGGCGAGGCGTTGAGGCGAAACGCTGTGCCGCGGAGTACGCGGCGCGCAATGTACGTAACGCCGTCACACTCGTCCCGGAAGGCCGGATGGATCCGATCCAGCCTACCGCTGGATGGAGTGATCCCACGGCGACGCTTGGCCGAGAAGATATAGCGCAGCGCTGCGCCACGCCCGTAGGTGGGGACTCAGACGCTGTGGCGCAAACGAGTTCTACCGAAGCGGCCACTGGAAGCGGGAGTGAAATTCTCCGAGATCCATGGAGGCATGCGAGCCATTCAGTGAGCCGCTGGTTGGGAAAGTCGCCACGGCTTTATTGGCCTACCGCCTCCGTGATGCCTTCGAGCAGGTGAGGAGATGCGGCGTGCCAATTTCATGCTAAATGATTCCACCGACCGCCCAGCGCCGCAGACCATTCCACTCTCTGGCCGCTCGCGGTCCGGGGCGGATATTCTTGGCCCGCTCGCGCATCGGAGGTTATATCTCATCCGCTCGTCGCCATCGACAAGTTCACTAAGTGGGTTGAAGCTCGCCGTCCCGCGATCACATCCGCAGCTGCTATCAAGTTTATGAAGAGCATCTTCGTCCGTTCGTGTCGCCAATGTAATCATCATCATCGATAACGGCGCCGCTTAAAAGCGCCGATTTCAAGATCGTGCTAAGAGTTGGGTACTGTTGCGCTTCCTTCGCTGCGACCAAGAGCAATGGGCAAGTGGAGCGGCAAATGCGAAGTACTCAAAGGACTCAAGATAAGGGCTCGATCGCTCGAGAAGCGCGGCAAGCGCAAGGCGGAAGAAGTCCCCACCATTGTGGGCGCCGCGACAACTCCTAACAGGCTACCGGCGAGACCCCTTCTTCCTCGTAGTACTGGCCGAGGCGGTGTTCCCCATCGAGCTCGCCTTTTGGGTCCCTAAGGGTGGCGGGTTTTCAGCGAAGATGAGACTCGACCGGCCAGATGAAGTGAATTTCCGAGGAGATCCGAGACAGGCGGCGATCCGCCGCTTAAGTACCAAAGAAAGGCCGCGTCGTTATCAAGCAAGGCGGTGTGTGTGAGAACACTGGCAGCGTTGGCGCACTGCTCGCAAGAAAATCAAGCTGCAAGCGGGCGCCACAAACCTGCCTCCTCGTGGAGGGCCCTTCAAGGTGGTCTCGCCTCCGCCTGTGCCTCGGGCCAAAGCTTGTATTCGAGGATGGTCGCTAATTGGCGAACACTTGAACGCCGAGTACCGAGGAAGTTCTACCCAGAGAATCAGTCCAAGAGCTTTTTTTTTGCCTTCCTTTGAGCCGAAGGCGAGGGCTTCTTCTTCACCGCCACCGGGTCAGATTGTACAAAGCCATCTTCAATAAGAGATAAGTCCTGCTCCTGTGGGCACCCGCTTTTTTTCGCCTCAAGTCTGTTAGAAAGCATTCGCTGAAAGTCTGGTAGCGAAAAAGTACTCAAGGCGGATGGCCCCTTAGTTGCAAGGATTTAACGCTCGCGACTCGCTGGGTTGGGGCGAGGCGGTTGACGGAAGGCGGTTCTAGCCGGTGTGTCGGCTCGGTTCAGGCACGCGCCAACAATGCACCGGCGACTAGACCACTTCCGGTTAAGTTCTCGCCACACGACGCCCTGTGGTCGGTTCAAGAAGAGGCCATAAGGGTTGTAAGTAACCAGATGTTCGAGGAAAAGCGCCACTTTCAATGTAAAGCTCGCTTCAAAGCTTTTGGCGATCAATGGTTTAGATCGAAAAGGTCTTAGGAAAAACATTCGCCGTAAAGCTGGTAGCGAAAGTACTTATGGTCGATGGCCCCTTAATCGCAAAGGCAAACGCTATAACTTACGCCGGTGCGAGGCAAAGCGACGGAAAGCGGTTCTAGTTCGGCAGGTCGGCTCGGTTCAGGTAATGCGCCAACAAAAGCACCAAGACCAGACCACTTCCGAAGCTAAGCGCCGCCACGAATGTTTAAGTCGGGGTTGGAGGCCATATAGGGTTGAAGTAACCAGATGCTAAGGAAACAAATACCACTTGCGGCAGAGCTGCTCATTTAAAGCCTTCGGCCAGTGCCCCGTTGCCTCAGCCGCAAGTTTAAATTGTGCGGTTCAAGTGAGACTCACGGAAAAGAGCAAAAGTTTGTTTGCATTGATAGGCAACATTTACAAGGCAAAAAGACAGGGAGTCTCTCGCCATTCTCCTCGTTTTCGTTTTCCGCCGAGCGGCGCCGCCCATCATGGACATCGCGGCGGGGCGGTGTCGACCTACCGCTTAAACCGTCCCACCGGGCGCGAAGGTTTCTTGGCATGCATCGAGATCAAACACGGCGCCTCGAAAGCAAGATGGGGCTGTCAAGATGAAACATGCCGCCGAGTAGCTTTGGCGATCGCTCGACGCTTCGCTGGCCCGCAACACCACCGGAGACTGCAGGCTTTCACCGCTTGTCTCACGGGCCGGAACAGATCAGCGGTACTGCCTCTCCTGGGGATGCAAGGTAACACCCAAAGGATGCAGGGCGTCCTTTAAGCCAGAGGCAGGCAAATGGCAGGAGCATGTCGGCATGGGTCTTGGAGGCGCTGCTGCCTGTGCGGAGGTTCGACCGCTTGGCGGCGGAGGCAATGGCGGCTTACGGCCGCATTTCGCTGGTCATCGCCTTCGCGGGGCGGGTCTCGCCAAGGGCTGGCCGCAGCCACGGCAGACGCTTCCGCTAAGGCGTAGGGCTTCTCCCGCCGCCCAGCGCGGGAGAGGGAGCGGCGCCAAGGAGTGCCCACGC
This sequence comes from Raddia guianensis, assembly GCA_036346415.1. Lineage (NCBI taxonomy): Eukaryota > Viridiplantae > Streptophyta > Magnoliopsida > Poales > Poaceae > Raddia > Raddia guianensis. The sequence goes on along the minus strand of CM070537.1, from coordinate 22,123,241 downwards.
CGGCGGTCACGGCCGAGATGGCGCGGCGGGCGGCGCCACGGACGCTGTGGGCGAGGGTTTTCCGCCGCCGCCGGCGAACTCTCCTCCGCCGCTAGGAGCCTGCCGGCGACGGGCGGCGTGGGGTCAATGGCGAAGTCACATGGGAAGCTGAGAGCTCGACGCCCAGCTCACCGCCTTGTCTCCAAGAAGGACAAACAGGTTCAGTATGCAAAGCGGTAGCATGCTAACCCTAATGTGAAATATGCGAAGCGCAGGAAAGCCAACCTCGTCAAAGCGCGCTCGGCTAAAGTCCGGGA